>JAECWJ010000317.1:9392500-10592500 GCA_018150375.1 Drosophila sturtevanti | reverse complement strand
GTCAAACTACTGAAATGATCGAAAACATTTCTGATCTAAGCATTTCGAGGGGCGTTTTTCTACCCACAACTGATAAGGCTACGCCAGCTCACAGATGCCTCTCCTCTCCATGAAGACCTCCAAGCATGTACTATCCACCCGATCAAAGAGTAGTGAACCGAACCTCCTTGCCGTATAGTCCACTATCAAAACCATTTTACAATTGATGCACTTGTCTCTATAATGATAGAGCAGACCCACTGTGGGATGAACGATATGATCCACAAATCCGGGTGCCGTCCGATAGACCTGGTGATTTCCCATTTCCACAACTGAACGAGTATTCACCACCACTTTGCTGCGCACATAGGCAGGGAGAACTTCCAAAGTTCTTCGCACTTTCGATTGGGTGTAAAGGACCCGATTTACTACATGAGGCGGGGCATTGAAGGTGTCATTGCTATCCTTGCGATAGAAGAACACATTGCGGAAGACAAATCCCGCAGTGCGTCCCTCATCGCATTGGCGCAAATATTCAGTCAGGGAATTGTGTTTCAACGGCATCAAAACTTCGTCGAGATCCACTACGGCAGCGTATCGATGATTGTCCACGACATTGGCACGATACACACAATCATTAAACTGGGCCACTATTCCAGCATAGTGGAGATCCTGCAAATGGTTCTGGACATTCCATTCAAAGACATCTGCTAGTCCCAGATGCTTGTAGTGATCAAGAACTCGCTGGACTTCCTCACTGGCTTCCACATAGTAGAAGTAAAAATGTGTTGCTCCCTGCAATCGATACATCTCCACAAATTCCACCAGCCGTAGCACATTCGAGTAGTTCTCCTGCAAAGGACCCACACAAACGGATATGCTTGGCCGAGATTTGGCAAAAAGTTGAGTCATATTTCGGGGATAGCTGCATATCGGAATAGAGCATATTGAATTCGGTTTGATGGAAATATTTAAGTTGTGACACTTCTCACCTTATCTGTATGAATGTGGGACTTAAATGACTCAGTCTATTGGACGCATAACTCAAGGCCACCGCCTGGGGTAAACGAAGCGGTTCTCTTCTCGACACGTGAATAGGACACATGATACTCCAGGCAGCAAAACTATTGTTGTGCACATCATGCATTGCTCCTGCCTCTTCTGCAACTATTTCATGACTGGTGAAGTCTGAATAGCGCACAATGCAACTCACTTGGGAGTCGCGCAGTCTTTCCGGTAATATGGCAAATAAACGCAACGATCCGATGGTAATTTGTTTATCATTCAATACCACGTTGCCTGAAAAATAATGCAAATTTAATCCACTTTCCTCTTAAGAGCATAGCTAAATTCAAGGTTTAGTTATAAAATTAATCCACCGCTGGTCATAAAAAACTTTATTATGCCAATTCGTTGCACTTTTATTAGCGGAAGGAGCTGACTAATTCACTCACCTATAATATCGGTTCTCACATCAAAATACGCCGCATAGATTTCATGCCTCAGCGATGCGTTTCCTATCCGCCTCCAACTATTATTGTAGTTCCAGTGAGGATTTGGTTTCTCATAGATCAGCTTTCGTTGAACACCGTCGAGATCGAGGCGCATGCGTTCATTCTGTAAATGGAAAAGAAGACATTCAATTGAAATTGGGCGGATTTTGGCGATTTTCCTCCACTCACAAAACTTGTGCGCATGGAAATGTAGACGAGAATCAGTATGGTGCAGGCCACCAGACCGGATAGAGTAAAGTAAAGATACTGGAAACGATTCTCCTGTGGGGTCAGCATTATATGTTCCACGCGTATAAATGAATGTTGATAATTTAATTTGAATTTTTTGTTAAATTATTTGACTTTTTCTGTTGGTGGACTCCGCGTGACATGCTCGTCAGGAATTGCCGCCAGCAACTAAAGCTGCTTCTGTTTATTTATTTCTTCTAGTCGTCGTCGTCGTTGTCGTCGTTGTTGGCGTTTTCGTTGTGGTTGTCCGCGTCGTTCTTCTTGTTGTTGTTGTTATTGCTTTTGTTGGCGATGTTGTCGACGGCTTTGTCGAGGCGTTCTAGTGGCGTCTCAACACCCATCCAACCCCCAAAAAGCAGAAAAAGCAGCTCCTGTTGCTTATTTGCTTAGCGTAGTTCTAGTTGATGGGTGGCCATCGATTAACGATAACATGCTAGGGCAAGGTGCTGGTGAGGGGGGCCGAGGCGCCTCTCAGTGTCATCATCGACACCCATTGCCCCCTGTCCCTGTCCTCGGCATTCTCTAAGGTGACTGAGACTATGCTTTGCGGTTGTCTACTGACCTGACCTGACGCTACGCAAATTAATATCAGCACTCAACCCAACCACAAAGAGATAACGGAGAGGAGAGAAGGGACAAGGGACAGAAAGACTCGGTCACAGTCACAGGACGCGCATGCAACAAGTTAATCAACAGACGCTTCGCATAGAACTGGCGCCAACTGGTGACTAGTCTAGTCACCAGCCGCCGGCAGCAGCAACAGCAGCAGCTGAGCACTCTGTCTCCAGAGTCGAAAAAATGGGAGGAAATATTTGAATAATACCTCATTTTTACGTGCATCTTAGTAAGTGGAATTCCTCCCGATAGTCACCCGATAAATGGACAATGTCACAGGTGGTTTGCTATATTCTAGCACTGACATCGGTCTTCAACAGAAAAATCTACTCACTTGATGAATGGTTAATAATTTTGGTCGACTTTCGACCCACAGTAAATCGACGCAGTTCTTTTCTATGAGTGGTGTGTAGGTGGGGTTGTGCGCATGTATGTGTGTGTGTGTGTATAAGAGACCTTGTAAACGCACTTCACATAAGGTGCCCGAAATAAGTAAATGGGACAAACATTGAAATCGTTATAATTTCCACAAAATGAATTTTTTTGATTTCTCTCTTCCTTCTATATTTCGTTTGTGGATTGCTTAAGCGCTAAGCAAAGAATTGTGAAAAAGTACCGTTAGGTTTTCACGTTACGTTTATTTTTGAAAGTGCAAGTTGGGTTTTCCGAACGAAATAAGTAAATGGGACAAATTGCTTTGCTTTGATTTCTTGTCAGATCACCATATGTAATTTGAACTTTTAGTAAGGAATTTTATTTTAGCTGTTAAAAAAAAATGAAAATAAGTGAGTTTCAATTACAATCCTTAAATTTGGCAATTTCTATTAATTTTTTTAATTAAGAAATGTCGAGTTTTGTCCGTTTAACCGAAGAATAGCGTGGTAGGATTGTTGTGCTGCGTGATATGGGGATGTCAACCAGCAAAATTTAAGAAAATATCCTAACAAATAAGAATAACGTCGAAAAGTTGCTCAGAGGCACTGAAAATTATGGAAAAAAGTCCCTTTCTGGTCGCCCACCATTGATTGACAACTGAGACTAAATACGAATAAAAAATCTAGCGATCAAAAAAAATAGCCGCGCATCTCAAATAAGCACTAATTCATCTCTTCTGATATCTACGAAACGTATTCAAAAAATTTTGAAGAGCTCAGGTAATGTTTCGTACGGAAAAAAACTCCTGAAACCGGAGCTACTGCCAAGGCGTAAACTTGCTCGATACTGGTTGCCGAAAAGTATAAGTTTTCGGACACTGAGAGGAAAAATTTAGTTTTCATTGACGGAAAAAGTTAAATTTAGATGGCCGTGATGAGTACCGATATTATTATCATGATATTCGAATCCCAAAAAAAAAATCCACCTGTCGAGAAATTTTCACGGAGTCTTAAATAGTATGGGCTGCGTTCACATTTAATAAAAGGACTTCAAGAGGTTTTGTACCGCATAAAATGAATGTCCCAAATGATGTTAAACTGTTGGAAAGTGGTTTAGTGCCATTTGGAGAGAATTTTTACGGTGACATATGGAATTCTCAGCAGGATACCTCACCCACCCATATAGGAAAGCTTACTGAAGTATATTTTAAAGGGACAGAAATACCTGTTTTATGCTGGGTAGCACTCAGACCAGACTTAAATCCAATTAAAAAACTGTGGGAAATCTTGACACAACGGGATTATGTCAATTGGATGCAATTTGGAAGTTTAATAGAGCTAAAAATAGCTATTTTCGAAAAATGGGCGAAAATTGACCTCCAAGGACTAAAAAAAAGAATATACTCCATGCAAGGACGAATATAAAAATTGTTAATTCCTCTATTTAACATTCTGTTATGGTTTAGAAGTGAATGTTTTCTTTTTGTTTATTTTTTTTAGTTTTAAGACACAAAATATGAATTTGTCCCAGTTACTTATTTCGTTTGAAAATATTTTGTTTAATTTTTTTTGTATATTAATTTAAATGTTTTTGGATTCAAATCATCTGAAATATATTTTGGATTTTACTAAGCTTAAGCAAAAATTATCTTTGTTGGAATATATTGATCGGTTCAGTTTTTACAGTTCTCAACGTACTGTCCCACTTACTTATTTCGGGCACCTTAGCAAGTGTTGAGCTGGGTCACAGCAACAGAGTGGGGTGTGGGGGGGTGCTGGATAACTTTATAAATTGTCTATTTGTTCCCGATTCGAGTGTCCCTAACTGGGTTGGGGCTAGCTCTGGATTCGTGTATGGATGAGTCAGCATTTACCACAAATTCTCTGTTCATCCTCCCCCCTTCTTCTATCATAATTGTTTTAATCTATTTTTAGTTTAAAAAACGAACAACAACATTAATTTTTATTCCAAATTCTAGATATATATGTATTTCGATATATGTATGTTTGTCTATATATAAATGCTTTTTGATACATTTAATACGGACAAATGAATGGGGCGGGATCCACTTGATGTTATTTCATTTTTTTCATTGACAACAAAAGCAAAAAACAGTGGGAATAAAGTATTCAGATTATATACATACATATATATATACCTATATATATTCAACTTATCTTATCAGTTATGAAGGTGTATGACAATATATGAAATGTAAAAACCCCATAAAAATTTGCCCCCGATTTAATCTGAATTAATTGTGAAATTTTTATGTCAAACAACAAGAAAATTTATATGGAAAAGTATACAAATCTTCTGATGAATAATTTACTTAATTTATTTGCAATTCTTATGCATATTTTAACCACTGTGCATTGGACATTTTTTTGCGTTTTCTTTCACTTCAAAGAGAAAGAAATATTTTACAATTTCCCATTTCATTTGGCACTTTAATTGCGTTTTCAAATTCAATTAAATTATCTTTATACGAACCACGCCCACCAAAACTCACATGTAAATGGGAATATGCAAATAGTAGAAATACATAAACAATTAGCATTAAAACAATAAAATGCAAGAAACGAGGACGAAAATAATAAAAACATCTTGAAAACATTTTCCCTTCCTTCGCATAGTCCGCGACCCGAACTCGAACCAGAATCAGAAAATAACTGAAAGTTTTTCATATTTCGATTTCATTTGACCGATATATAGTCAGTCATATCAAAAAACCCCATGATAAGATAAATTCTTATCAATAATTTCTTGATATCAGTTACAGGTAGGAGTATGCATTAGGGATACTCTGCTTTTTAGTATTTATTTAGATGGGAACTGCAGCTGCCATAGCCCGCATTTTGTGTCAGACGGAGTCATCCGAAATGAAATTAAATGACCAAAAAGCCAGCATAATTCCAAATGTTCAACCAGTAGCTAAATAACTAAATAACTGACGCAAGGAGCTGGCTGACAGGCAACCCTCGATAAGGGTAACACCTCACCCCAAAAATTTAAAACTAACCCCTCTCCCTGCACTAAAATTTCCACATTGGGATCCGTTTTTTTTTTTTTTGTTTTTTTTACAGAAACTTTAAGAATATTTTTTGATTGTTATATAGATACACTATATATTCAGAAAGGAAGAGTATATAGGTATGTACATACATATATTTCTCATATATCTATATTCTAGATTCAATTTTACTCTTCTTTTTGAAATTTCTTAAAGGATATATTTAGGATATGTTTAGTATCTAATAAATGACTATATCTCATATCTTTCCCAAGTACTTCTGCTGTTTAAAGGGTATTGGAATTTCGACTTGGTCGTCGCTTGTTTTTCTTCTTTCCTTTTATGTCTTTTACTATTTTCTTTTTTCTAGTAGAAGGGAGCGTGAGAAAGCAAACAAGATTGCTAGCAAAATCTTGACTAATTATTATACACTCAACTGGTAGATCGTACAGTAGCTCAATCGTATCGGATCGGATCTCACGTTTCCCTTAAAACGCAGTCAAAGGAATATATATACATATATATGTATGAAGGGTGGTGACCATTTAACCCTCCCTTCCCCTCAACAATCTTCAACCGCATACCAGCATAAAAATCGAGCATAAAAAAAACCATTTCACATTCACAATTTCCATTTCAATTCATATATATATCTATAGTTATTCTTGAACCCTCGTTTGTATTGTTGCTTTTATATGACCCAACGGCACGCAGCCGGTGGTTCCCTTTATCTCATTGTCTACGTTTGGGTTCCCCTACACCACTCCACCAATCCACTCCACCACTCCACTCCGTCACTCCACTCAGTATATGGAATTGCCGGGCACGCCTGCGTTTTATAAAATTTCATGCGAAAGTATTTTTCATTCAATTTCTGAACTGAACTGAGGGGAGAGATTATTTCTGCATTTGGTGGTGGGTTTTTTTCCTCGCTATAAATAGTCGTATGAGATCGGTATAACAATCCAGTTCCATTCTGAATTTCATAAAGTAAAGATCGACCAGACAGACAACTAAATAAAAATTGTGCCAAAACGGGGCGGGGCCGTCTCAATGTGAGGGCGGCCTCAGCCTTAAAAAGAAAAACAAGTAACAATTAACTTAAGTTTTGCCTCTGACGTCAGCAAAAAGTAAGTGAAAATCAATGAAATTTGGAGAAAAAAAATTGAAATAATTAAATAGAAAATTTAAAAAAAGTTTACAGATTCCACAAAGAAGTTATACAGATTCCCTCCAATTAATTTCTAGAGAGTTCTTGAAATTTGGTCAACGTTTAAATTAGAGCAAAAACCAAAACACGAGAATCCTTTCTACCACAGAACATTTCTGTGGATCTGGAAACTATTTACGAGATATTCTGAAATCCACAAAATCCTAAACAGAATTTTTCATCATAAGAAACTACATAAGTCACCAAAAGACATAAAGATCTTGAAAGAACTGAAAACATAATCCGAAAAATAGTTGAAAATGATTATACGACTAGAGGAGAAAGAGAAAAGTTGCAAATTGTCGATAATTCATGAGTTCTTCTATAATCGATACAATTTTAATCAGAATTTTGACTAAACATAAAAAGGAAACTGCTACAATAAGGATGCCTCCATTTAAAGGACTCCAAGATTATCGCTCATAATATCCAGAAATCTATTATAAAATAGATCAAGTATAAAGAGATCAGATCATCGCTTCAAAGGAATTCCAGAGAATAACTGAGAGGAGATTCAAACTTCAAACTTATAAAACCATCCAAGATAATCCTAAATCGAAATGAAAATCTTCTTCCACTCATCTATAAAATAATTGATAAATCGTTTTCCATTCTCTTTTTTTTTTGTTGTTGCTTTTTGTTTTTTCCCATTTCTTTTTTTTTTTTTTTTTGGTTTTCTGTGCCTTTTTCTTTGTTTGATTCTTTTGTTAATTTGTTTTTGTTGAATTTGAAAGCCATAAATTTGTTGGTCTAACAATATTCTTGTTGAATGTTTCTTATTCATTGTGCTGACTGTACTACAGTAAGTACAGTCACAATTCGAAATGTTGAACAATCTATATTGCCAATAGCAGGCGCGTTTTTGTTAAATTCCATGTTAGTTAAAATACCTAAAATACTTTATATAAGCCTATATATATATATATCCATACAATATGTACTATATACATACAATTTCGAATGATGTCCCCCCCCATATGAGCTGTTAATTTTCTTAATTTTCATTTTTTCCTACTTTGATTTTAATTTTGAAAATTATGATTTTGGTAAGTTCGAAAAATATTTTTTTACTTTTCATTTCAACTGATTTTTTGGTAAGTTTTTATTTCGATTCGAATTTTTAATATTTGTGTTTTTCCTATTTTTTACATTTTTAAGTTATTTTAGTTATTCAATTTAATTTTAGGGTTTCTTTTTGTTATAATTTTTTCAAATCAATTAAGTTTCCTTTTATTGGTTTAATTTTTGTTTTTGTATTATTTTATTTTCATACATTTGTCTGAGTTGTTTTAATCAAATATCATTTATTATCTTTAATTTTCATTTTATTCGATTTTTAGTATTTTCAATTTTTAGTTTACTTTTTGAATTATTATTTTAAAAAATTATGAATACTTTTTTTAAAATTATATTTTTTATTATTTCATTTTTATTTTTAATTATTCAGCATTTTAATTTCATATGGGTTTGAATTTTTGTTTATATTTTATATGATAATTAGTTTTTAAGTTTTTTTTAAGTATCTTTAATTTTTTTAAAATTATTTTTTTAGATTTTTTTGTTAATTTTTTCTAATTGGATCAAAAGTTTATTTTCTTTTAATTTTTCGTCTTTTTAAATTAAATTTTTGGTTCAATTTTTTTTTTTTTTGTTATTTGTTTTTTAAGTTTTTCATTTTTTGTTATTAGCTTGTTTAATTTTTATCAGTTTTTTTTTTTTTACTTTACTTAATCTGACTTTTTAGTTTACTTTTTTTCTATTTTAATTAATCTGTTTTTCTGGTTTGTTTATTATTAATCTCACTTTTTATTTCAGTTTTTGGATGTTATTTATATTTTGTTTTTTCTTTATGTTAGTTTTTATTTTCGATATTATTTAAAATCATTTAAATTATTTATTATTTATTTTAATAAAATATAATTATTTTTTTTACGAATTATTAGTTTCCTTTTATTGATTTTCAGTTACCAATTTATTTGTTGTTGTTTTTCTTTCAGTTTTCCTCTTTCTTAGTTATCTTTTTAGTTATGTTTTTATTCCAATTTGTTTTATTATTATTATTTTTATGGATTTTTTACTATTATTGATCTTTACGTTGTTTTTCTTTTTCTTGTCAATTTTCTTGATTGATTTTC
Source organism: Drosophila sturtevanti (assembly GCA_018150375.1). Classification (NCBI taxonomy): domain Eukaryota; kingdom Metazoa; phylum Arthropoda; class Insecta; order Diptera; family Drosophilidae; genus Drosophila; species Drosophila sturtevanti. The sequence goes on along the minus strand of JAECWJ010000317.1, from coordinate 10,583,431 downwards.
TTTTATTATTTGTTTTATTCTTTTTTTTTTTTTTTTTGTGTATAAATATTTTTTTACTTTGCTCATATCACAAATTAGAATTAAGTTTTTAATCGCACTTCAACTTGAAAATCGAAAGATATATATATTCCTCTATATGCCTAAAATAAACTGTACTTTTCCGATAAATATAAATTAAAAATCAATTATTTTATTTCATTCATTTTGAGAATCATTTTGAATGTTTATTTTGAGCAAATGTTTCATTGATTCATTGGGTGGACACACACGGATTGAAATAGTTTGGGATTTTAGCTTACAGTTAGCGCAAATTAAATACAGATAATAGATAAAGTTTATAAACTATTCTACAACGTCGACGGCCACGCCCACAAGGCGAGTTATATCCATTATTATGTATATCGATTAGATATCATTTCCATTATTGCCTGCCATTGTCCGGCTTTAGCTGGGAATCGGCATCGGAGGCGGCCGTTTGAGCTGCTGGGTCTGGGATACCCTCACCCTGAATCATTGCACCATTACCATCACCTTGATTAGCATTGTTGGCTTGTCCATCGGAGACAACAACCGAATTGCTATCCCGCTCCATAAGATAACTGACGCCTAGAGGACGTGATCGGCCACCATAGGAAGAGCTACAAGGGGCGATAAGAGGACAAGCCTGGGCTTAATGCATTTAAACCAATTCCGAAAGCCATCGAGTGCGCAGACCAAAGAGATACACCCAGTGTGTGGGAGAGTAAGAGGTGAGATATACATATATTGATCGTAAGAAGATCGAGGGAATGATCACCAGAGGATTGGATTGATTGGATTGGATACTTACCTCTGCATATCACGTTCGCGATCTCGCTCTCTATCCCTACTACTGCCATTATTATTGCTAGAAGAAGGAGATGAAGATGAAGACGATGATGATGATGATGATGCTAATGATGATGATGAGGAGGAGGAAGAAGAGGGGCCAGAGCCGGAGCTTGGTTTATCCTGTTCACCACCCAAATAGGTCCAGCCTTTACCCTCGGATCCGAGGCTATGGCTGCCTAAATGTGCAGATGATATTCTTGTCCCACCCCCACCATAGGGGGAGCAACTGCCGCAGGATGGGGAGGAGGATGAGAGAGATTGACCACGTTCGCGATTATTGGGCCGGGGGGAATATGAATCCTCATCGGTGCCAAAATAATAACCACGCCCAGAGTTATCGAATCCCGATTGTCCTCTGGTCATAGTAAGTGCATTCATAGGTTTGTTTTTTTGATTTGGATTTGTGGAGAAGTTTTCAGTGAAGGATTCGGAAGGAGGAAGAAGAAGAAGAGTGCATTGGGTGCAAGATTTGTTTTGTTTTGTTTTTGTTTTTTATTTTCCAAATGGCGTAGAGTATCCAGGATTGTTGTTGTTGTTGTTGTTGTTGGTTGTGTTGTGTGTTGTTGTTCGAGTTGTTGTTGTTGTTCGTGTATTGTTGTTTTGTTGTTGTTGTTGTATGCAAGTAAAAAGTTGTAAAACGATCAATTGAAAAGAAAAGAAGATATTGAAAGTTGAAATCGGCAAACCGAAATTTATATACCCTTACAGCAATTCGATTGACTTTAAACATTTCTAGAGACTTTGAGTACTTTCCAACACTGGAACCGCAAAATATACATATCTATCTTGATCAGTGAGATAAGTATTCTATACGATTTCCAATTAAATACTTTAACAAAATCCTTACAGATACTCTCACTATAACTTCTTTAGGATCAATATTATATAGCAGTCTGATCTGAACGATCGTTCAAAATAGTTTAAATTAATTAATCAATTGGCAAATCTTTAAAATCATTTTCAAATTATTCTTACAAGACCCACAACTCATTCATTGATATATCAGACAACGGGGGGCTATATCATATCGTATATAGTTATTATAATCATATCAATTATATGCAAGGATATATATACATATGTACGTATAATTCAAAACATCGAAAAAGTATATACACAATAGAAATATGGAAATACTTGATCGCTACCTGTAGGTCTCATCCCAAGGTCTATAGTTGCGAAAATCATACCTGGAATAGTAGCGATCGTAGGGATCATAACGATCATAGCTGGAACGCGATCGATCATAATAACGATCTAATAAAATAATTTTAAAATTAATATTATACGGCAGTCTGGTTAGATTTCCAACCCACCTCTGGATGATTCACTATAACGATCGGGATAATAACGATCACGATTATCATAGCCATAGCCGCGATATGGATCCCGACGATAGTCATCATAGCCACCTCGGCTCTCATAGCGATCGTACGATCGTGGCGTATATCGATCATCATAATATCGTCCTTTATCATAATATCTGTCATAATCGCGATCCCTTGAGCTTCCTCCACGATCATCATAGCCGGAATAATACCAAGAACTGCCACCTCCTCTCATATAATCATCGCCAGCTGATCGACTGGAATAACTACTACTCCCACCATAGTAACGATCTCTATCCCGATCCTCATAGCAGCGGACACAACGCGATTGTCTGCTCTTACCATGCAAAATTGTATCCATAACGCCCACAACTCCAGTTGATGCCTGTTGCTGTGTATTGCCATTGGAATGGGAGTTGGCAGAGATGGATCTGGCCTCTGGTCCTGACACTTGGACAGCTGCTTGGGCGCAAACCAATATGGTTAGCCCTAGTAGCTGCAATATATTTGTATTTAAATCACGATCATTAGATGATGATTAAGTTTAGTTAATTGCCCTATAGCATCCATCGCATCGGCCACATATTTCACACACCGCTGATCATTTGGGCCATACCACAGAGCCACCACAAAAGCCACCACAGCCTCCAATCATAATTGACGAAAACCAAATATGAATAAAGTAACAAAGTATTTACAAAATAATCATTAAAAATGGACGACACTCTGATGAGTACGTTCAATGTTCGACGTACAGCAACAACAACAACAACAACAACAAGAGCAGCAGCAACAACAACAATGATGATGACTGGTGACTGGTGGCCAAGCGGCGTGAAATATGATCGAGCTCCCCTTTTTTCGATTATGCAATAATGGAGCATAGATTTGGGTCTCTCTCCCCCCCACTCTCCCTCTCTTTCTATCTAACTAACTCCTCTCTCCTTCTCTCTTTCTCTGTTTTTCTATATCAATCATTCCCTCTCTCTTTATCTCTGTCTCCATATCTCTCTCAATCTCTCTCTATTCATATGCATAAAATAGCATTGACATCATTTTTTTTCTTTTTTTATTTTTTTTCAAATTGAAATTTTTGGCTTTTGGTATCAGAATCATAACGCTCGCTATGAATGAACCTTTGGAAAACCTTAAAACCAAACCAAACCACAACCAAAATAAATATATATATATATATATATATATATATATATTTTAGTTAGCTAGCCACTCGCTACGCTTTGTTAATCAAGCATCAGGAACAACTTCCGCTTGGGGTTCACATACATATAGCTGCTACTACTCAGTTGGTCAATCTTTCTATATTGGATTTTCACCCAACATTGAGGGGGGAGGTGAGAGGGTGAGGAAGTGACCACCACCCTGGCCAGTAATCATTTTCATTAGAATAATTATAATTTCATGGATTTATATAAATTTTTGGTTTGTCAATTTTTTTTTTTTGGGCTAGGGTCGTTGCCTTTAGAATTTCAAATGAAAATAATGAAACTTTTTTTTTGAGGGGTAAAAACTTACATAAGCTATTATGTAATTTATGAGATTGTTTTGGAATATGAATATTTATATACATATTTATTTTTAGGGAATAAATTTACGATTTTGTAGGGCGAGGTCATCTCGGGAATATATATATTAACATTTCAATGCGAACTGATTTGTCATTTGTTTCGATAAATTAAGTTGGATATATGGATAAAGAAGTTTCTTTTTGACGATGATGACAACACTTAAGAAAAGTGTTGCCATTCTATGGGTAACACTTATCAGTAGTGTGGCCAAGTGTAAGGTATTGTAAATTCTGTAAGACTTTTTACAATCCGAATAAGGCTAGTTTTAATGTATCGATATATTATCGATCATGTTTACACTTTTTTTATCTTTTTATACTCCTATTTTTTTTGGAAATATTTACATATATTCTTAGAGATTCTTAGGAATTTTCATATGTAAGGATTCCTAGAAAACTGAGGAATTCATGTCTTAATGAAAGTCAGATCTGTATTAGGATAAACTAACACATATTTAATGTATTAGGTGGGACTAGAATATTTCTAGTATTAAAATTTTAATTGAATCTAAAATTGGATTAATAATAATAGAACGTTTCTTACTAAAATTAGGACATATGAAAGGTAGTTCTATGTACATTGTCTGCGGTTTATTCCTTTAGAAGAATTCACAACCTTCAAAGAGTTTAAACACTTTTATAATATATAGGAAAACAATTCATTTAACTATTGAGAGACCCATTTTAATGCTTCGATTTCAACACTCGACACGTTTCATTTGATTTTAGAATAATTTTTCAACTTACCCAGAGCAGGGCATGCATTTTAGAGATCTCTCTTCTTATATTATCTTTTAAATCACTTTAGCACGTGTTCTCTGTGTGCTCTCTGTCTTCACCACAAATGAATCCTTTAAACACAATTTTTTTTATTTTGGGTCGGTCCAATTTGGCTTAACCCTTCCACTTGTCACAGAATTCAATTCACGAATGGTCTAAGCCGATCTCTGGCACGGGTATTTATTCAAACTTCACCGAATGAACCGAAAATCTAAGCTCGTTGGAGCCAAAGTTATTTAGAATCCGAGGCACTGAACCGCGAGATCAGCTTGACGCGGGGCCCCGAGTTGCTGGGGTTCGTGTTGGCATACGTTGGTTTCATTTTTTTTTTATTTTTTTTTTCTATTTTTTTTTTTTTTTTTTTTTTTTTTTTTTTTTTTAGAGTAAAAACAGGGTCTGAGGTGTTGGTCGACGATTTGTCACTTCACCTGCAACACCTTGATTGTGGCTTGTGGGTTGGGTTTTTTGGTTTCTAGAGGTGCTCATCATTTCATGGTCAGTTTGGCTTTCACGGAATACCAGAGACAGACAGACAGGGTGGAAGAGATAGAGAAATAGGTAGAGCGAGAGAGAGAGAGAGCGAGGAGGATGTGCCAAACAAAACCTGTCATTAATCCAACTAATTGTGAGTCTATGAGGTAATGCCTTAAGAATATATATTCACACTCCTGCAAAATAAGAAATGAGTCAGTTTTGGCCAGACATTATGGCCAAGTGTTGACATTTAACTGGGGGGCGGGGCCATTTACCATAACCCCCAAAGCGTGACCATGAAAAGGAATTGAGCCAAGACATTCAAATCAACTAGATATATACATATATATATGTGTATATGGTCTGTGTCTATATGGTAAGTAAAATCAGTGAACCTTTTGAAAAACATTGCGAGGTCGTTGGCATTTTTCGTAATTCACCAAACGGCGACAAGTTTAATTAAACCATTTAATTTACATTTCATCATAAAGCAAAAGATAATTCTTTTTTCTAATTTTTCCTTCATTTTTTTTTTCTCCATTTTCTCGATATGCTTAAAATATGTTTTAGGCTTAGTTTTTAGTTTAGACGATTGCATCTAGTTTGCTTCATGGAAGAACAATTTGTGTGTGTGTGTGTGTGAGTCAACAATTTAGGCTAAGTTAACGATTTCTATATATATATTTATTTAAATATATATATATATATATTTGTTGCTTTTCTGCTATTTGGCTAAATATACAGATTATTGTCTCAATTTATAGATTTGAACGAGAATCGAAGTAGATCACGATGATATTGATAATGGGGAGGATGATTGTGACGATATAAATGATGATTGTTTGGATTTGGAGGCTTCTTTCCGAGCAGCTGCTATTTCATCTCTGAATGCCAAGAAACCCAATTGGGCATGGGATGCCTCATTTAAAGCTCGGGATCGTATACATGCCCGATATTGATCGGCAGTCAATGAATTGGCACAAATCTATGTAAAAGGAACGAAATCTTTTTGAGAGATTTTTGAAAGATTGGCAATAGGATATGACCCACCTTAGTATGCCAACGATGGAATATGCCAGGATCTGTGGCTCTTATAATTTTAATCTTTGATCTAATATATTTTCTATAGAGCATCACATCCTCTCCACCCCAGCCAACGATTTCCTCCTCATCGAATCCACGTATTTGTAGAAAATTGGATCTATACTGACACGTCATCCCATAGCCAAAATCACGCCAAAAGCCCGTATCTCTGGATATAACCAATTGATCCGTATCACTGGGCACCGATTTACCTTGGAGCGTATAGACCACATGGGGATTGTAGAGGCTAAATACCACGGGGTAATAAACCTTTTTACCCGGCGATGTATTCCAACGACAACGTTCTAGAAATTTGCTAGTAAATACAATATCCACATCGCACATGAAGAGCAATGCATCTGCATCCTTTGAATCCTTCGACTCCTTTCCCTTTGGCAATTTAATGTGCTCGGCACCTAATCGCAAGGCTTTCGCTTTCGAATTGGGAATGAAACAAGTTTATACAAGGAACTTAACACAAATTTTTACGTTTGACAAAAACCCAAAAAGTGATTAGACCAAAAACAAAAAAAAAAAACATTCGAGATGAAAACAAAAAGGTTGAAGAGTCACAAATCAAATAGGGTCAACAGAAATGTCAAAATGGCCAAATAAAAAATTAAATCTAATATGCAAAAAATACTTATAAATTTAAGCGAAATTTCGGTTAAATTTATGTAAATTAATAAATGTCAAATAAAGTGTTTTTATAATTTTGCTTACCCCTGCTAAAAGTCTCATTTAAGGCCAATAGCTGAATGTGTCCTGTTTGACCATCAATCAACTGTCTAGCCTGGCTCAGTCCTTGCTCTCCGAAATAGACCACAATCAGCTTCAAATGCGGATCCTCGAGATGTTTAAACATTTTTAAGAAACTCCGAAAACTATGCAAACGTCCAGCTAATGGCAGTATAATATGAACAATTTCCACATCTTTTGAAAATATTGGAGATGTCGCTATTTCGGCCAATTGTACTGTCTGTAGAGGAGCAAATGGTCGCATAACCAATGCCTGACGGACCAAAGGAGTCGGATGCTTAATACTCTTAAAATATAACTCATACTGAGTGCCTGTGGTGGGTTCAGTGCGATAGATGCCCTCGATGAAGTCATCCAATGTGAATTTAGGTACATCTATAGAACTTCCGGCCGATGATTTGGATCTCATTCGTGCCGTATGATTCCGATTGAGACTCTCTAGAGCTTTATTGACTGCCTCCAGAAGATCACGTCTTCTATATCCAATTGGTTTCTCGACTACACGTTTGCCCAGACCCAAATCAATTGGATAGACGCGAGTGAATGTGAAATGATTATAGGGTATCAACTCATACTCATTATTGAGGGGCAATCCGTGCAGTATCTCGGCTGCTCCAACCTGTTTTCGTATATAACTGCTGCAGTCATAGTGATGGGTTCCAGCCAAATGTGACGGCAGGGCAGTGGTTGTCTCTGCACTGCGATTATTCTGCATTAACACTAATTGTGCTTTAAGGGTAAGCACTTCATGCTTAAGCCTTTCAATTTCCGCATCCCGTTCGCCTACAATATAGTTATATCCGTTTCCAGAAGGCACCTCATTAATTTGTGATTGCACTTGCACTTGGGCATGGGCATGGGCCTGGGCCTGGGCTTGGGGTTGGGAATGCTGCGTCTCCTGCTGTTGCTGTGCTGTCAATTCATCAAAACCACACTTGGTTAGTATGACTATAGAAATCACTGTGACCAAAGCGAATAGAATTAAGAGTCGCACAAGCAACCGTGAAGCCAACGAGTTATGCATTTTCCATTATTTACTCAGCTGAAAAGAAAAGATTTTTTTTAACCTTTTTTAAATTGAGCGCCAAAGAATATTATATACTTATTTAAAATTGATGTGGCAACACTAAAAGTCTGTGATTGGTAAGTGCATATGGTGACCAGTAATCGGTTATCGTTAAAGTGACCGTAGACTTTGAAAAATATCCAAGCAGAGAAAGCAATTTTGATTGGATGTGTGTGTGTGATTAAAATTGTTGCTTCTGTAGTTGTAGTTGATCGCAGCAATCGGCACAAAGCGTTGGAAAAAAAAAGAAAATAACAAAATTTTGGCAAAACAACAAAACTAAAATATAGAATTAACACCCAGAAATCACAAGAACAGTATAAAGGTGAGTCCTACGGGGATATGGTGTGGGAATTGACTGAACATAGTGCGTTGGCAGATGCAACAAGTTTTTCTCTGGCCTTCTGGCTACTCCATGGAGAGTGATTCATAGACTTTGGTCTGGAGCGGGTGTGAGAAGTGTAGGGTACAAGCAGAAGCAGGGGGTGGCCATAGATAAGATGTGGCTGGCAGTTTTAGTGCTTGTTGTTCCTTTTTTCACTTTTTCAATTTGAGCATAATATTCGCAACAAGTGGAAAAGTAAACAATGAACAAAGTACTGAGTAAAATTGAGAAAAAAAAATAAGAATCATAAACAAATAATGAATGCCTCTCTTCTGTCTTATTTACCAGCAGCTTTAAAACGATGGAGAACAACGAGTCACCCGCACCATCCGGCTCTAATGCCAATGAGTAAGTTGTAAATCCATTCACATTCAAGTTCAAAAGTCATCGCACATATGCAGAAATTAAAATTTAACCAAATAGAGCAAAATGAGAGCGGAATTTCGAGAGGTCTACAATATGACGTCATTTCCACTTGTCGAATTGGGTATATGCCCTACATTTAGTGAGGAGGGGGTGGGATATGTCCCCCACCCCCTCCTAAGATATCTATATACAGCAAAGAATGCCATTTGCTATATATGTAAAAGTCTGTTAATAATCGTTCCTTGATTATATTTCAATCAAATGATCGAATCGTGGCTACAATTAAAAGTTCTGCTGTTTGTCAATCGGATTCCATTATAATTGCTACTTGAGGGAGGGGGGGAGGAGGGAGAGGGTGAGACTGACTAGTCTTAACATCTGTTAACATCTCCACCTCCCTTACATTCTTACATACATATATGTATATGTATATGTCTCATATAGGATATCCATTGCATTGTTTCTGGATTTGTCATCATCCCCGCTTGCCTGCATTTGTGCTTTGTACTTTTTGAATGTGCTTATCCACATATGTATATGTTTGTCCTCCACAAAAATAAATTTATACAGTTTTCCCATACTTCCGCCGCCGCCAAATAACAATGACAACTACAATAACAACTATAACAACAACTATAACAACAATCCCAGCAACAATAATGCCGCCCAAAAGCGTCTCCAACAGACCCAAGCCAAAGTCGATGAGGTTGTTGGCATAATGCGTGTGAATGTTGAAAAAGTATTGGAACGGGATCAGAAGCTATCGGAACTGGGTGAACGGGCCGATCAATTGGAACAGGGTGCCTCACAGTTCGAGCAACAGGCTGGCAAATTGAAGCGCAAACAATGGTGGGCCAATATGAAAATGATGATCATTCTGGGAGTGATTGCCGTGGTGCTGCTCATTATCATTCTAGGTAAGATGCGACCGAATGCATGCAAAATGATATTATACCCTATTAATGTGGTTTTGGTTTTGAGCTTAATCAATGATGATTTAGATATAAGTATGGATAACATTTAAATATACATAGCTTAGCTTAGGTGGCTGGTATCTTATAGATTAAGTGTCTAAATGTTAACCCTTTACTTCTTATGTATGTGGTTTCGCTTTAACTAATGCATGCGGGTAAAGAAACTAATCCGAACAAAAAAAAAAAAAAATATGAAAAATATTATTAAGAAATAATGCAACTGATGATGAAATTTGCCAACTTTTATTTTATTTACAGTGTCGCTTTTCAATTGAACAAAAAACATAAGAAAAAAAACAAAAATCAAAAATCAATATATAAATTTAAAGCAATTTTCCATGATCCCCCTCCAAAACAACAAAGTTGATGTTCAGTTAAATATACATACATATATAGAGAGAGATTTATATATAATATTGTGTATTATATATAAATTTTTTGGTTAGGCTTAGCAACTTAAAAAAAAAAACTGAAGGTAAATGTTGAAAACGCTTTCTTTGTCGTATGTTTTGTTCTATGTGTTAATTATACTAAGTTGTAGTAATAAATTTAATTAAGTATATATAACTTTTATAGACTTATAAGTCATAGTTATTTATAGATTTAAGATAGTGACTTGCATAAGATTGTGTTATATATCTACCTCTTATACAAACATTTTTGAGAAGCTTTCAGGAACTCTATGGAAAGTAATAATCTATACTCTAGCTATATATGTATATATACATACGTATGTTTATAATATAATATTATATGATTGTTTTATTTTCCTGACAGGACATGTATAGTATATAAGATTCCAGTGAAAGAAAATGTGGGCTGAAATCTGACTGAGAGATTAGATTATAACTTAGTTAAATAATGATTAGTTTTTCATATGTAAGTTATCCTACATCAATACAATGTTATCCTTCTTGTAAGAATTTAGTTTTACTATACTTTAGGATGATTTTTTGAATTTAGCGTAAACTAATTCGTTTACTTGTAAACATTTTTCAGTATCGTTTTGGCCATCGAGTAGCGGCGGCAGCAGCAACGCCAACAGCAACAGCATCACTGAGGCGCCCAAATAGTTTGCATGTAACCACACTGGAACCACAAGCGGGTCACAGAATGAGGATTGCAAAAGTCAACAACAACAACAATAAAAAGAGGAAAAAAGAAACCAAAACCCAACCATTAACCATTATGAGAAAAAGCTGCTCTGAAACTAAGATGCCTTTATGTATTTGGCCTTATGCGTAAAACTAAAAACAAAAAAACAAAACAAAGTTAAAACAAAAAAAAACCTGTGTCTAAAAGAAAACTTTTGAATAACTAAAATGTAATGATTAAACAAATAACTAATGTTAACCAAGATTTTTGCATGTACTATATGTAATATTGTAAGCAAGATAAAACGCACAGCAAAATATTTATATACATTATATATATATATATATACTACATATATACAACTATTTGCATACATACATATATAATTTGTATTTTACATACCACAATCAAGATTTAGGAAGGGGAAAGATGATAATCGTTATAGATGTAGGTGGAAGCCATTTATACACATTTTATTATATTTTTTGTTTTTCCTTTTTTTTCTTTTGCTATATTGCATGAAAAATGCAAAAAACACAACTCTTATTGATTTTTAAGCAGACGATGTGTCCCGTTCTGTAAGGGCGGTCGACTATTTGAGAGGGGCACAAGCCAACTGACTGACTGAATGACTGACTGACGACTGTTTGGCTGGCTCTGAATCCCACTCTGTATCCGTATCCGTATCCGATTTGTGACATAACTTGGGGATATAAACATGGTCTTTTTTTTTTGCTCTTTCACATGCCATTCGTACGTACTCTCTCGATAAATGGCGCAGGCGCCCAATAGAAGCATCAGCAGCAGTAGCAGCACCAGCAGCTGAGCTTATGTCTTGTGGCAGTGGCATCTCTATTGACAACCCTGGTTAGGTGCTACAAGGAAACATCCCAGTTCATCAATTCAATGCCAGCTGCTGTTGTCCACACATAACCCATATATAGAGCATAAAAATTTAGATAATACAATTGTCCGATTAATATATTATCTCCAGTCATTTCAACATGATAAAAATTCGGTTTTCTCATTGAGGCCGCAAATATCACCACAAACTAAAATAGAGAATACGAATATATACATATATGTATATATATCAAAGGTTGATTGATCATCGTACCACATTTGACATCATGGTATAGATGAAAAGGGTTGGAAACTCAATGGTTGTTCGCTTCATTTCCGAGCAGACAATAATTCCGAAACTGGTTAGGACAAAGAGACGTTCGCTCCATCGAATGACATTGTGACGTGACATCTAATTAATGATCAATTGGATTACTATACAATATGATTAGATAATCTATGGGGGATGGGGAGGGGGAGGGGGATCAACTTACAAAAAGACCACGTCGATGACGGACAGCCATATTGCCATAGATCAGACTAACAACCATTATGAAATAGGTGAGTACAAAGGACACCATCAAACTTATATAGGGTGCCTTTTTTGCCGGTTTCATAATGGATATCGTATTTACCTCGAACTAATCAAATTAATTATTTAGTCATTATTAATATATATTCGATTCGATTGGAGTTGAATACACACAAGACTTACCGTCCACACACCGGCCAAAACACGTTTCCAAGTGGATTTTTTTACAATAATGTGATAGAAGAACACATATAACTGGATCGATATAAAACTAATGAAAAACTGTACCAGACTCACATAATAATGCTTTTGCAGGAAATCCTTAATGGTATTTCTACACAATTAAAGATAATTTGTTTGTGTATATATATATATATATATTAAATATATACCAGATCCTGAAGAAGCTTACATTTCCATCACAGCTGAGACTTGAGCCTGGCCAATGAGGAGCATTAAACAAGTTACCAAATAGGTCTTCCATAGCAATCTTTTTGATATATAATCGTGATCATCGTCGGCCGGCATTATATGAATGAGAGGTGGCAGTTCGTAATGTATGAAATCGAGGCGTTACGCAGATGTTAAGAGGATAAGTAGAAATTTCTTTTTACATAAATAATTTGTATAAAAAATAAAAATAAAGTATCATTAAACAGAATGCCAACTGTGCCAAAAATTTAAGACCCAAATACGTATCGAAAGTTGCTAAAATTAATAATATCTAGGACTTTACGTGTATATAAATACATATATATACATACATATTTATATATAAAGAGACAGAGAGAGAGAGAGAGAGAGTCTGCATGTGTATATAAGATTCTTCCAAGTCTTACATTTCAATATTTCAATTTCGATTTGAGATTTTCATTACTTCATTTTTTTTCTCTAATATTTTGTTTTTCATATTTTTTTTGTTTGGAAATCGTTTCGTAGGAGGCATTTGTAAAACAAAAGGAACGAGTGTGCCATGACCTTTATTTTTAAAAGTGAAACATACCTATACACATTGATATAAATTTATTTACATTTTGTCTCGCACTATTCTATTGTGAATTTTTCTTCTCGTCACTTTTGTTGTAGTCTTCTATATAAATACATAATTCATCGTTTCTCGGTGTCCCAAGTTAAGAAGGGACACTTCTAGTTTTGAAAAATTATCAGTGTATGTCCATTAAGTCATTAAATTGAGATGGATGAACGTCGTCAAAGATTGCGCGCCTATCGTCGGGCGCGTAGAAAATTCGCCTGTATTGTTTACATGGTATCAATTGCATGGATGTTTTTGGCTCTATTACAGTGGATTGTTGTATGTCTGGTGTAAGTGTTGGCTAACCTATCTATATCCTTAATCGAAAAAAGGACATTCTTTTGCGTAAAATGTAATTTTCATTTTTCCCCAACATTTCAGGGACGATATGAAGGATATGTTTGTGGAATACTATTGGATAAGCGTGATCTTCTTCGTTATGGCCATGCTTATGGTCACCTTTTTCATTTTCTTTGAGAAAATCCGCTTTATGATGGGAGTAAATTGGCTAATATGTGTTCTCATAGTGAGTATTAAGTATTCACAATTAATCGGTTACTAATACTATAATATAATTTTTTTTTAATAGGTGGAATTCGCAATTATAGGAGCGTTCGCTTTAGCAGCTCGAACCGTATGGCAAGATTTATTGATGTGGTTTGCCATATGCTTATTGCTGATATTCCTATTCATATTACTGGGCTCCATTATACCTGTAAGTAATTATTTTTATTACTTTAATTCAATTTGAAACAAAAACAACAACAACAATAACAACAAATATGCTTATATAGCACGATTTAACTTTGGATGTGGTGATATTATTTGTGCTGGCTTTCATTTTCCTCATTGTCACCGTCTTTTTCGTCATGATGCATGTTGTTGTGGGCATGACGTACGCCTTTCTTGCCTACCAGGTCTTCATTACAATTATAGTGCTGCTGGTAAGTGGATCGATTATTAATAGATTACTATATATAGATAACACTGATTCCGATCTTTTGTTTAGTTTGTCATGTACCATGCTCAGACAATCAATGGTGGACGATTTGCGGAAATGCGTCTCAATGACTATCTTCTGGCTTCACTTATCCTATTTCACGATTTTATCGTTATCTATTTACTGACTTTCTATGCTCAAATAACGTATAAGATTGCCTCTGGAGGCTCGGCGAACCAAAATACGACTGCGGAATATGACGACTCTGAGGCTCAAGAGCCAGACACGGCTTCAGATACTGGGTCGGGCGGTGGCTCTGAGGGTAGTGGTGGTCGTTAAAGTTCTAGAAACGACTGATCGACTAAAACCAAAATTTCAGATGATATATATATAAAAAAAAAAAAATTAAAAATTAAGGCCATACTAAATGAATGGCCAAGTATATGGTATACTCAATAGTATAAAATCGTATTCTCTATGTCGTATTATATTTGAGAGGGGGCGGGGGGTGGCATAGAGTTTTGCAGTTGTTTTTGCAGTTGTTCCTGTTGATCTGATAAAACGAGATAATATTACGTGACCATGAAACATTTACAATTCATTATAATTGGGAATGACCGGCGGAGTTCCACAAGTACTTTTTTACTATATCTGCTCACCGATATCGGAGCAGTCTATAGCGATCAGGTGACCCACCCACTGGTTTTTCGGGGAGGGGGCTCCCCCCATCTTCGGCATGAAAACATTCAAGAGGTTCTCTTTTTTTCAACTTTTAACGCAGAAACTTTAATCACATTAGGGAAAAGCATTGACAATAAATACATATGCGGTAGAACGATTTGATTAAATATATATATATATTCATTGGTAAGATCTGGTCGAAATTGGATAAATATATATATAATTTTGGTTCCTCTAAATATCATTTTTCAATTATCAATTAGAACTAGTTGGGGTTACAACAACAATAATGATGATGGTAAACTAAGTCATCGCGTATTGCTTCAAGAATATATATTACATAGGTATGTATATAGATTGTTGACTGATTTTGATATATATATATATATATATACGTTTAGCATATGTATACAGTTACGTATATGTGTGTAGGAGTTTACTTATTATTTATTGATTGCACAGCAGTGTGAATTTTTCTCGACTCTCGTTATGTCAAAATCATTCCAATGATTCAAGTGAGGAAGCCGCCGAGCAAATGGTGGCATCATCCGATTGGCTAACTCCGGACAAATCTCGTGCAGATTGCAGCGATTCAAATGATTTTAGTAGTGGTGAGGCCAGTTCATCATTGAGACTGGGTGTGGGTGTGGCTATTTCCATGGCGCCAGCTGCACTGGGATAACTTAGGCTACTGCTGTCTGTCGATGAATTGGAATAGCGTTCCATTAAGAGTTGGCCAAATGTCTTTGCTGGCCAATCAAAATCTTCTTCTTCACGGTCCGTGGGCGTTGTAATGGGCGTGGCCTGATGAAAAACACTGCTACTAAAGGAACTATTCTCGATTAGACTACTGACGGGCTCCAGAAAACGTTTCCCATGATATACAACGCAGTGCGTCACTGGAGTACATAAACTATTCACGGATATGGTAATATCGCGATTATTCGATTCAGATAAAGGACTGGAATTGGAGATGGGACAGGAATTTGAAGTGGTCACTGTATACAGGGTAATGGGACGAAAATGATTGATGGGCGTTTGGCAGAGTTCAGTTTCTAGACGTTGGAGAGACGACATCAAGATAAGAAAGGATCAGTTTAGAAAAGCATTATCTTGGGATTATTTTGGCATTCAATTGACATCCGAGCTTCTAGCACGCTACACTACCTGATTATGGTGGCCTTCATACCTTCCGATGGGGCAATAGTTTCTTCATTATCCTCTTGAATGCTGGCCTGTTGGCCACCACCACTACCAACAGTTGTCTTGCCATAGGAATCAACGGAATTAATGGTCGTCTCACAGGTGGTGGCATCTAAAGTCGTTTGCACCACAACATCCATATGAGAGTCCAGAGAGAATTGTTTACCCGACATGAGTATGCCGCGGACTCGACGTCGCATTGACGGGGACTCCTGATGCTGGAAGTCCACAAATACAGACACACACACACACACATACATACATATATGTAGAGGCAAATATGTCAAATGGTTGGCAATTGTTGCCACTTACCGCTATCCGTATACCGGCATAGGTTTTGGCCAGAAACTCATCGGCATCAAATATGGCAGCAAATGAGCCATTTACCACCTTGGGCGACAAGGGCGAGTTCGATAGCAAGAGACTGGAGCCAAAGGCTTCGCTCTTATCTTTCGTATCTAGCAAATTGACAGAAGGATCAGAGAGAGAGAGAGACAGAGAGGGAGAGAGAATAATATCGAAAAAATAATCCATTTCAGACAATATTTCTCTGAGAGTTCTGTCAAAATTTCAACAATAAAAGAAAATCAAGAAAATCAACTAAATAAATTCTTACGAAAAATTGGCAACTTTTTAAAGAAAAGAACTACAAAAAAATTTGCAGTTTTGCATTTCATAGCCTACTTAAAGGGGGAAATTATATGGTTTAACTAGTTTAATTTATCGGTTTATATATATGTACATATATATTTTTTTGTGATTGCGTGCAACAGAAACAAAAAGTGCAACAACGCAGAAGAATGAAACAACGAACAAACAACAAACAAAAAAAGAAACAAAAATGCAAAATGCAACACAAACACAAAAAAAGAGGAAGGAAAAAAGGGAAAAAGGGAAAAGGCAGGCAAATCGAATTGGAGGAAAATCTTAAAGCAACTACTTAATCTCGAAGAGCATTTTGCGTTTACCCTTGAGATAGACCCGATTCGATATGGTTATATTCATCTCCTCCAGCACCATGGTAGCCACCTGTCGTATCTCCATCCAATCCTTGACAATATCATCCACAGTGGTGTGAGTGGAGGTGATGGTAAACCGTATAACATACTGACCCTTCAATGATGAGGGTATACAATGAAGTTTCCCTCGATGATTTATACGTTTCAATAGCCTCTCGGTGATATTATTATCCCCCCGTATACGGAATACCACAAGACCCAAATGCCTCTTAGCGGGCAATTCGAAACGATGATCGGCCAGTACGAGAGCCTCAAATTTCTGGGCGAGACGCACACCCTCTCGTATGTGACGTTGCAGACCCTTGATCCCATAGTTACGTAATACGAACCACACTTTCAATGCCCGGAAACGGCGACTTAATGGAATTTGCCAATGCATAAAATCGACTGCCACTCCAGAATTCTCATGCTGCAAATATAATGGTTCCACATTGAAGGTACGATGCACTGCGGTGCTGTCCTGCACCCACAAGGCGGTGGCATCAAAATGAACCATTAGCCATTTGGATGGATTAAAGGCTATGGAATCGGCACGTTCAATGCCACGGAGCCAAGTACGAAATTCGGGACAAATGAAGGCGCTACCAGCATAGGCGGCATCCACATGAAGCCACAGATTATGATCCCGACACACTATGCCAATCTAAAAATAGGATAAAAATAGGAATAGAAATAATACCAATCACAGCAACAACAAATCCACTTGGGGATTGGATTGGAATGGGAAAGAAATTGTCATGCTGACGTCAGAGGAGTCAGTATTTAATCGGACTACAAAAAAAAAGAACAAGATGATGACACCCACCTCTTCTAGATTATCAAAGCTACAGCTGCCAGTGGTGCCGAGAGTGGCGCAAACCTGTGGAGGGGGGAGGAGGGGGAAAAATAAGAAAAATAAGCACAGAGACACAAAAACTGAAACCGCGAATGAAGAGAATTTGTTTTTGTTTTTATTAATTGGCTCCCAGTGGGAATCAACGAATCAAGAAATCAAGCAGATGGCTCTTATAGTCAGGCCAATTAATTTTGACAGGCATCAGAACTCACCCAGAAGGGTACCAGGCCCTGCTTAATGTCATCCTCGATGGCCTCGCGCAACAGTTTACCGCGCATCGAGAGTTGCTCGTCAGCCTCAATATAACGCATACGCACGAGTCCTTTATATAGTATATAATAGAGAAATTGATAGGAGAGGGGGGGAGGGGAGATGGATAACACAGAAATGTGCAAGATGCTGGCTTAAGCCATTATTAAGCTGCTTACCAATCAGAGCGGACTTCTCCACGCTCGAATGAGCCTGATCCGAGCAATAGGCCACCAATCGGGCATTTATCTCAGCATCCTGAAATCCATGATGACGTTCATGGAACCTTTGAATGGCCCTCGTTCTGCCCGCTAATAGACATACCAAAGTGGCCTCACTTGACGTTGTCTGCAAGACGCCTCCGCCCTTACTATTATTGTTCAAATGAAGAAACTCATCTGGTAGACCAATCATTTTTCCCAACCAATTCATCACTATGATCTCCAGTTCAGTGCAAGCCGGGGAACTGGCCCAGGTGAAACCCAGGCAATTGATAGCATCGGCCAACATGTCCCCCAACAGCGATGGCATAGAGTTTAATGCTGGAAAATAGGCATGCATGTGAGGGGATTGCCAATGGGTTATTCCGGGCATAACAATCCTTTCCACATCACTAAAAATCTTTGGCCATGGTTCACCCTCAATTGGTGCCGATTCGGGTAAAAGTTGTCGCATATAACCCGGACTAACATCGGGAAAGACACGTCGTTCGCGTATATTTTCCAGATAGTCGGCTATATAGTCGACCATCTCTTTGCCTATTTCCGACAGAGATATGCAGAGAGAGAGGAGGGAGAAAGAGAAGGGAGCGAAATGAAGAAATATGCATTACAATCAAAGGGACATCCCGCTGTGGATTTTATGTCTTACCCCTTTGTCGATATTCCTTAAAGTCCATAATCCAGGAAATCGCCTTTTTTGGCTCACTTTTTGCTGATGACGATTTCCGATGATATTGGACAATTCTCCTTCTTGTTGGTCGACAAATCCTTTTCCACTAATCCTGTTTAAAAACTTTTTCTTTTGGTTAGTGGAGCTCCATTATCCAATTGAATCTTTTTTTGTTCTGTTGGTTTTATTTTTGTTTTTTTTTTTTTTTTTTGGGTACAAGAACTAAATCAAATGAAATAGCCAACTGAAATATTTTCGTTGTGTGGCTTCACTTGGCTAAATTGGAAATGAAAATGGGCTTGGAATGTCTCTTTCCCTTTCTCTTTCTTTTCTGTTGTGTGTGTGTGTGTGTGTGTGTGTGGGAATTTTGACCACTTGTAAAAATACTAGAAAATTGTTGATTGGAACAAAAGTGTTAACCTCATTCGTTGAGGTAATGCCTGTCACTAAATAAATATATATACTTGGTTATTCCTTTCATATATATTGACACTAAAATTTGTTGCTATATTTATAGGTAAACCCTTTCCGGCCTGAACATGAAACCGATTTAATTGCTACATGAAAAATTTGATTCGATCAGCCAAACAAAATTCCGTTTATATAGTTGAATTTGTTAATCACAATCATAAAATCAATTCGACATTGTTAACAACATCAACTTATACGAGTGGCATGCAAATGTCTAATGGGTTTTTGAACTGCATTTTGTCATGAAATTGTTATAACTCAGAACAATAATATTAGTTATAGCCATTATTTATTTTTTATATACTTTATTCACAATTCACTAACGACACCTTTCACTTGACTCGACTCTAAAATATATTCTCGAACTTTTATCAAAGAGTCCGATAGGACACACAGAATTCAACTGCCTGAAATTCTTACCAGCCAGGATCTATTTATACCAGAATGTCCTTACAAAATAAGGGACAAATGAGAATGCCATTAAACAGCAGGATGTGATTTCTGTTCCTGTTGCTGCTTTTATTGTTGTTATTGTTGTTGTTGTTATTCTTATATTTCTAACAACAAGTGACAGCAACAATAATAGGAATTATGTGCATAGAAAAATCTATTAAATGATAATGAAGTTCTGATACCCTTCAACGAATAAAACTTGAAGACTTTTCCGGTTGGCCGAAAACAAGAGAAAATTGTGTTACCAATAGAATTTCTATATAATATGATCCGCGATTGATCAAGATCATTGGTGAGATTGAAAATTTCGAATATCGGTCCCCAATCTGGAGAATAATATTACCAGAAACTAACATAAAATTCCATCACATGGTAAAGATGTACTTCTTAGTGTCAAAGTATTAAAGTTTGTATTAAATTGCTTTTTATATTGTCTATAAAAAGTTGAACTTTTATTTGTTATTAGTTATTGAGTGTGATTTACGTCATTGAAATTTTTCAATTGATATTTAATTGCCTAAATAAATTCAAACTTAAGAATCTTGAAGAAAAAAGGAGATAATGAAGGAAATAAAGTTATTTTACGTAATATTCTTACATAGCAGTAATATAAACTGAATAATCAATCAACTCTAAGGACCAGAAAGAGTAGCAAATCAAGCAACAGGCAAATCAAAATGAAAAGGACACAACAACTAGAGCAAAAGAGAAGAAAGAGAGCCAGGCAGAGAGAGAGAGAGAGCGGGAGAGAGAATACAGGGCAGGAAGAGATACTGGAGAGATATTAGCCAATGGCAGAGCAAGTCCTCGATGCCTACATTTATGTTAGGCCAATGGCAAGAGGGCAAGCAATTCACACACACACACACACACGCTCGCACACACACACACACACACACACACACACGCAGGCAGTCAGTCAGAGAGATAAATGACAAACTCAAATAGGATCAACAGGCTGCAAAATGGAAAAGCCTTTTATTTACTTAATTGAATGTTGAAATATCAAAAGTTTTATCACATTTGCCAAGGGCTTATCATTGAGCCCAAGTTGCATAATACAAAAACAAGATAGGAAAATAAATGTCAGTTTATTTTAGTATGGAATTAAAATATATATACGTATGTACATACATTTATATGTATGTACGTATACATATATTGTTTAAACTAGACTTGCAAGAACGCTTAGCAACAGTTATGAAAATATTTCGAATACAATTTCCTCTCTCCCCCCTTCCCTTGTGTAAGCTGCTGCCGCTGTTGCTGGCTCATTACAAGCTCGTTACAACTCTTAGCGATTGGGTGGGGGTATTGAGAAGTGAAGGGAGGAGGGAGGAGAGAAAGGAGGTAGGTAAGTGAGGAGCTGCTGCTGCTGCTTCTGGTTGACGGAGAAGGTCAATGAGCTTTGCTTGCGCGCGGGGTACTCGTCTTGAGACTTGAACAAAATTTCGACAGAATACCGCTACAATTCAATGGCTTTTGCACGTACATAAGTCGCTCTCCCTTACTCTCTTTTTCCCTTTCTTTCTCTTTCTCTCTTATCTGTATCTTCTCCCTCTCACCTTGTATCTGTTTGTGTGTGTGTGTGTGTGAGTGTGTATTACCAAATATTAAGCAATAAAAGAATTTCAATTTCTTTTGACGGTTTTTGTTCGTAGACTCTTACATATTTACATACATACATACATACATACATTCACACAAACATATGCACATCCATGCATATCTACATAAATACCGAATTTGGTATACTGATTAAATTCTGGCTAAAAATAGATTGCATTACTTTTTTGTTGGGTTCTTCTTTTCCTCTTTTTTTGCTTAAAATTTGCAAAAAAAAAGCATAAAGACGTTTAAATGTTTCATTACTTACTTTCCTGTAAGTTCCCGTCTTCCCCCTTTCCTATCACTCACTCTCTCTTTAGTACTTTTATTCTTTACTCTTTATGCTAAAGTAAAAACATTTCTCTTACATTCGATTTCTCTTTTAGATACCACATGATCACCTGTCTGTGCTCTCTTTTAATCGCACTCTCTCACAATCTCTCTCTCTCTCCCTCTCTGATTCTCTTTACTGCTTTCTTCTGCTTGCTGGCATTGTTTCTCTGTTGCTCCCTCTCTCTATCACACTCACCACACACACTCACACCCATGCTTGTCGCATATTTTTTGTGTGTGTTTTGATTCCTTCATTCTTCTGCTTTAGCGCTAAGAACGTTCGTTGACCTTTTTTGCTTTCTGCTTGGGTACTGGGTACTGGGGCTCCGCTTAGCGGTACTTCTCAACCTGTTTTATAAATGCCTCTCTTTCTCTGCATTGTATGTGTGTGTGTATGTTGTTTTTTTTTTGTATGTGCATGCTGGCGTGTGTGCTTGTGTGTAAGTGAGTGTGTATTTGCTGTAGAAGTCTTCCTGTTTACTCAGCGATTAAAGGTGCAACTCTGAGCACAAGCTTCGATCATGATCATCATAATGATCATCATGATCACGATCGACGGGCCCAAAGCGATACGTCATGAGTCTCAGGTCTCTGACTTCCACTTCGGTTTGGTATCCAAGTTGGCCCGGGAAGACTCTGATGAAATGCACGCATGACTCTTTTTTTCGGACACTCGAACATTTTTATTTTGTTTTTTTTTTTCTTTTCTGTCTTATTTTTTTTGGGCAATGATCACGCATTTAATTAGCGGGAATTTCTCGTTGTATCTTTATTGTATTTTTTTATTCAGGTGTGTGTACAGATTTCTTCTGTTTTTTTATGTTTTTTTTTTTTTTTTTTTTTGCAGTTCCTTTCTCCTTTCTTTCGATTGTTGCTTCTCACTTACACACAGCGAGTCTTGAGTCCGAGGCTGAGACTGAGACTGAGTTTGAGGATGACGACGATGATGATGAAGAAGAAGATGATGATGATGATGATGATGCCGCCGCCGCCGCCGGGTTGCAGGCAAATGCAACGGTTCTTCTTACTTGCCATTTAGTGTGCAAACGTTTGTCCATACATCCAGTCCGTGCATTCGGTTTTACCTTTTCGTCTACTTTCAACAGCTGTCCAAAGCTTCCGCATCCGTTTTTGGTCGCGCATCATCATCGTCATTATCAGCATTATCATAATAACAAGCAACATCATCATTATCTATGTATATGATCATACAAAGTGGTTACCGTTGGAAAACTATCCATAGATATCACATTAAAAGAAAAACGTAAATCGTTATCATGATGCCATCATATTCCGTATCTAATTGGATTTAAATAACGATTCCTCATTTGTGATTTATGTATGTGCGTGCAATTTAATTCAGTGATATATAAACCAACTATCTAACATTTAGATGAGATCAAAAAATTTCCATAACATGCCAAGCACCATAAGAGGTAAGTAAATATAGTAAAAATAAAATGATTCTAGTTTTGATCAATCTAAACATTATTCTATTTATCATTGGAATCATCAAATGGAAAGATGAAAGAGGTTTTTTTTTCTACTGATATTCGAGATCAAAAATAATGACCTTGAAGCAGATAATTCCTATCTTAGAATAGGTTATATAGTATATATAATCCAACTGCTTTTTAATTTAAGATAATTCTATTGTTAAGCAATAAATTAATTAACACGAACAATAAAAACTTATTTGAACACACATTTTACTGGTAATCAAAATAGTTTTGGTGATATTTTTATTACATTACATAATCAAAATGAGACCTTGCCAATATTAAATTCAAGTTAGAATAATAAAAATTATATTTTATATTTGAAAATAAAATAAAGAAGCAGAAAAAAAAACTATTAATTAATTAAAGGCAATGGCAAACGCAAGTCCATAGATGCAAAATGCAGTCAGGCTGAAAGACATGCAACAAGCCAACAATTCCGATTTTAGGCAAAAAGATTTTGCAACATCTTCAGGCAGCAACACAACTGTGGAGTAGGAGGAGGAGAAGGAGGAGGGAAAGAAGAAGACAAAAATAAAACAAAGTTTATTTAACAAAAACAAAAACAACCTAAAAAAAAAAAAAAAGAAAAGATAAACAGCCAAGCTGAGCTTAGGCGCCCCGCCAGCAACGGACGAGCAGAAGAAGAAGCGAAGTTGCCTCATAGGCAGCGACGGCGACAGCGTCGTTGCAATAAACCAGTCAGGGGGTGGAGGGGGAGGGCAGTGACAGAGTCAGAAGCAGCAGTAGCAGCAGCAGCAGCGTCTCAGCTAATCTTGCAACACAGTTGCGCAACAAAGAATCCGAAGCAACGGTACTAACGTGTTTTCTTGGTCATGTTGTTGTTGTTGTTGTTGTTGCTGCTGCTGCTGCTAGAGTTGTTGTGGTTTGTTCTTAGCCAAGTTGAGCCAGTTGCGTGTAACAGGTTTTTCCTCTTGAATAACTGGGACTTTCTTACGGGACTTTTGCACGTAGAGAAAGATACAGAGAAAGAGCCACACGACAAAGATAGCAAGATATTAAGAGAAAGAAGGAAAGAAAACAGGTTAGAATTGCTAAGACCAACTAACTGCAACACACACACACACACACACACACACATAGATGATAACCAACCAGCAACAGCCGCAGCAATTCAACTGCAGCAGCAGCAAAACTTAAAGAAGAAGATAAATCAGAAACAATTGCCAACAATTGCTTAAATTTAACAAGGACTTGCAGATACTTTATGTCTATATAATAAAAAGTATTTATTATATAAATATTTCTATAAAATTTGAAATTTATTAATCAAAAATTTAATGATCAATTTAATTGGTATACGTATATATGTACATAAAATATGTATATACATAGATCAAAGATCAAAGATACGCCTTGGGCATGTGTTTTCAGTTAACCGAATATACCCCTCTTTTCATCAACTTGTCTGTCTACAGGGTAAAATGGAAGAATAGACACAACGGTGAGTCGACACACATTTTGCTTCTTCTTGTGCTTAGAACCAACGGCTTCTTTTACCAAAGTCTGAGGCCAAATTGTAGGCTTAGAGCCAAGAACCAGTTAGGTCTTGCCGATACGAGTAACATGGCTCTTGCGCAAGCGGCAGCAACAGCAACAGCAATAGCAACAACAACAACAGCAAAACCAGCACAAATAAATCTAACATGATTTAAGCAACGGAAAAACATGAAATATTAATGTAGCTGGTGACGTTTCCCTCCGCCTCCTCCTCCTCCTCCCTCCATCCATCCATCTCTTCTCACAGTTTTGATATCATCTCCAATGTGGCTAATGATGCGTTGTCAGCTAAGCTCAGTTGGTCTAATCCAAAAGGGCCAGTTAGATGATTAGTCTATAAGGTTTTCTGTTGAGTAATGGTCAAAAAAAAAATAAGAAGAAGAAGTTCTCTGTTTTGGTTGTTGCCTCATTTTGTTTTTTTGCTTTTTTACGTTTTGGCGTTTTGACGTTTTATGGGGTTTACCTAGGTCATAACTGTCGTTCGATTGCCGTTCTTAAGATGAAAAATGATCAGTTATCAGAAATGTTTGGCCAAAAGTTGAAGGCTATATTTGGAGAATTAGTGAAATTCTTTAGAATTCCATAATGTCTGACACCATGGGCGGAGGGGGGGGTAGATTAATAAAAACAATAACTGTAATAGAGATCTAAACAAATTGAATAAAATAATTGACTTCAACATTTATTCAATTCAAATTTTGGCGGTATTTAATAAAGATTTCATAGCAGTCTGAAAATTTCCCTCTATCTCTCTGGATTTTCCACTCTCTCTCTCTCTCTCATTCCCTTATTTTTGGATTTAAGCTTAAGGGTGGGAAAAACTGCGCACTGTAAAGGCGCGCATTTGGTCGTATTTCCCATTTCCCATTTCCATTTCCACTTCCAGTTTTTCCTGGCTATGCACTTGGCATTATGCCTACTAACCCTATTTTGCAGCACACGAGTCCCATTTTTTCAACTTGCATATAAAAGACGCACACATACACACGCACACATACACACACATACACAGTGGCAATCTCATTCGCATAGTACGTGCACACACAGCCACACGGTTGAGTCCTTTTTCCAATAGCCCAGCTGAGGCAACCCCCAAAAACTTAAATCGACAAAAAAAAAAAAGAAAAAAAGGAAAAGAAAAAAAGGAAAAATTGAAAAACAGCGAAACGGAAAGTTGTGCAGCAGCAGCAGCAGCAGCAATAACGATAGCAGCGGCAGCACCAACAGCAGTGGCAGTGGCAGCAATGAGGAACACACAGATGTGTTTTTGTGGCACTTGAATTTGGGACACATTCCAGCAAAGGACACAATTTTTGAATGCAGTTGCAATCAAATTAAAAAGAAAATAAAAAGGAAAAATTAGTGATAGGACAAAATAAAAAAAAAACAAAGAGAAAAAGAAACTGTTGAGATAAATATTTGTGGAAATTCGTAGGAAAAATGAAATTTAATTCGAAAAGGTAAAGCGAAATGGAAAGCCAAAGTGTTATGGATTTGCATGTGGATATGTGTGCGTGTGTTAGTGTGTGTGAGTGTAAATGTGAGTGTGTGTATGCATGTGTATCCATATGCGAGTGAAATGAAAAATCGATTATTAAAGTGCTGCTTGGTTTTGGTTGCAATGTGGAAAATCAACAGAAGCAACAGCAACAGCAGCAACAACAACAACAATAGAAACAACAACAACAACAACAACAGCAATAGCAGTAGCAGCAGCAGCGACGCCAACAGCGACACATTTCCAACTGTTTTGACGTCGTCAAGTTCCAATGGCGCCTTGCAGCCATCCACATCCAAATCCACATCCACATCCAGCTCCAGCTCCTTGTCGTTGCATGTGCAGCAGCAGCAGCAGCACCAGCACCATTACCAATACCATCAACAACAGCAGCAGCAGCAGCAGCAACGAATGCGACAACGATGATGATGACGACGACATTTAGTCACGGGGATCTACACGGATACAGCAAAAGCAAGCAAATAATTTCAATCCAATATTGTGAATGTGAAATAAGAAACAAAAACACATAAAAAAAGTTCTTGAATAAGAAAGAGAGAAAGAAAAACAATAAACTAATGAAAATACAATTAAAGAAAAACGAAACAAAACGAAACGAAAAGAACTGCGAAAGCAGAATGGAAAATGTCAAATTGTGAATCAGTGAAAACTCGTGTAGTTAACCAAATATGCCAACTTGATGCAACATTTTCGCACAACGCCGCGCATTTCCAGCCAAAAACGCACAGGTGCATAGAGGTCCCCCTTCCACTCCCCCCCTCCCCCTTTCGAGATTCGGATAAACTGAATCGGTATCTCCCGCAGTATCTATACCAATTGAAAAGCAATTTACTTATACTTATACTTATATATATATATATATATATATATATATATTTGATTCAAATTGAACGATTTTAAGTGCACTTTTAGAAGGCTGATTTTATTACATTTATTTTGATGTTGTGCTTCTACCAAAAAAAAAATCAAATCAAAACAAAAAACAAAACGAAACCAGAAACGGAAACAGAAACAGAAACAGAAACAGAAATAAGAAATTTAGGAAAAGGAAATTAAATTAAATTAAATGTTTCAAACGCACAAAGGCGAATAAAATACAAAATTTGCTTAATTTAAATATCGAGAGAAACCGTTAAGAAAAACAGCCGCCACAACGGATAGGCCAAGAGAACTCCTGCTGATACAGCAGGCAGGGCAAAGCAGTAGCAGCAGCAGCAACAGCAACAGCAGCAGCAGCAGCAGCAGCATCAAACTGGCCAAGTCCAACAGCAGCAGCAGCGGCAGCAGCAGCGGCGGTAACGGTAGCGGTACTACAACCTCCTACATCAATGCGGATGCTGCCACAGCTGCTGCTGTGGCCAATCTGCGTAGCAAAGTGCCCTCCATATCTATAATACCGCTGCCAGTTGGCAATACAACAACATCAGCGGCTACACTCACAACGGCAACTGCAACCGCAGCAGCAACAGCAGCAACAATTGTGGCTAGAAGCATAGGCGGGGGCGGGTCGGGGGCTGCAACCACCACCACGCCCACACAGACATCACCGCCACAGCTAACACATGTTCGAACATCAAATAAGGCCACATCTCCACCATTGGCCTTTCTCCAGAGATTATCTCCTGTTGCATCGGCCACATCCTTGCGACCTCAGCAGCAACATCAGTACCAACAGACAGATAAATGCACTGTACTCAAATTGGATGTTCTCAAGCCATCCGGAGTGACCACCATCAGGACTCTGGCCGAGGCTAAGCCACTGAAAGCGGCTTCAAGCAACACAGGCACCACAACAAACACCACCAGCAGCACCACCACCACAACGACAACGTACCTGCAGATTGAGCAGCAGCTTAGCGAATTGGAGGCTGTCGATGAGGAGGATGAGCAAATGGCCAGTTTGCTAAGTGGTAGTGGTCCTCCGGCACAGATATTGGCCAATCAGCCAATTATTGTTAAAATCGAACCAACTCAATCGTTCCATATTGTCGATGAGCACGATACACGAGTGTTGAGTCTGCCCCTAAGCGATGCCGATAAATTGGGTGCCAGTTGGATTGATCTCAAAGATATAGCTGGCCTGCAGGCGACCACTGGTGGTGAGGGTGTCGATAGCGAGGAGGTTGGTGCCGCTACTTTGCTCGATGTTTGCTTCGAGGAGGAAGTAACTGTCGAGGAAATGACTAAAGAAGAAGAGCCAGAACCAGAACCGGCACGAAAAAGATTAGCCCTGCATCAGCAACAACAACAACAACAACAACAACAACAACAACAACATCAGCAGCAACATCAGCAACAACAAAAACTGCAACCCAAATTCATGTCCGAGCCTCCAGCTTTGGTTCGCTCCAGCAGCTTTAGCAGTCTAAGCAGCTTCAGCAGCTTAAGCAACATTAGCAGCGTTTGCAAAAACATGGCCAATAGTGATCAGAGCAATTCTGGCAATACTCCTTCCAGCAATATAACCATTAAAGGAAGAGATCGTCTTAGGGATAGAACTCCTCCACCATTATTGGTCACAGCCACAACTTCATCGACAACAGCATCGACATCAACAGCAGCAACAGCAACAGCAGCAGCAACAGCAACAGCAACCACACCGAAACCAACAGCAGCCACAACAAACTCAACTTCCACAACAGGTCAGTATACAGTAGACACAGTGAATACCCTTTAAAATCATTTTATGAAAAATATTGAAAATGAATTTCCATATTCATTTTTAATGATTCGAACTAAAAATTAATTCTGAATAAAAAAGTTCTTCTGAATAAGATGTTGAATAGATGTTTAATCTATGGATTAAATTTTAAGCATAATCCTCTGGTCTCTGAACTTATTTTAAACTCTTCATATAAATCGGAACTTGGGAGATTTACAAAAAAGTTCTTTAAAAAATGGGTTTGTTGAGAATTTTTGGAAGAATTAATGGTATATATATAAATTATAAACTGTCAATTCTCTCTCTCCCTCTCTGCTGTCTTTCTCCCTCTTAAAACAAAGTCTGAGATTTGAGTCTTAACCCTTTGTTTTGAAATTAGCTTGTTAGCTTTCACTGTAGCCAAAAATTTACCAAGTAAAGAATCTCAGTTATGCAAATGAATATTGCGCAAGCGTTTAGGCCACAATTAACAGAGGCAACGATTACTGTGACACGTCGTTCGTCTGCCATCAGCACCTACAGAATGTCAGACAACAACAACAGGTGTATGTATGTTTTGTGCACACACACACACACCTCGTTGCTTGAAAGAAATAAGAAGCAAAAGCAAAAAAAAAAAGAATTTTAATTTACAAGCCTCGATTTATTGGCTATTCACCTTTTGAGAATTGCTGCTGTTGCTGCTGCTGCAGCTACACAGCGACGACAGCGACGCTACTACTACGGGCATGTGTCCCACTTTCCATAGCAAAAAAAAAAAAAAAAAAAAAAAATGTACGAAAAAAGTAACAGAAAAACATGTTTTGACATACTAAATAAGCCGCTGTTAGTCGGCACGGCTGCCAATGTTTCGGTTCTATGTGGCCACAAGAGCGCTAGGTGGTTGGTGCTTGAGGTGTTCTTTATCATTAGGTTCTGTTAGCTCATTTTTTTTTTGCTTTTTTTATTTGCCCGATTCTTTTGCCGTTTGACTCACTTGCGGGCACAAATGAGCCGAGTCGAGTCGAGTCAAGTCGAACGGAGCTGAGCTAAGCTGAGCCGGCACCCAACTAGGTGCCTAGGCTAGGCTCTGTAGATGTTGTTGTTGCTGTTGGTTTTGTTATTGCTACTTTTCGCTTCTTTTTCTACTTCTCTCATATTTTTACCGTAGCACGAACCTTAGCGGTAAAAACGTCAACTACAAACTATACAGTTAGTTGAATGAACGAATCGAGAAACACACAAAGAGCAAGAGCGGTGTAGTAGGGAGGGAGAGGGGGAGGAGGGAGACATACATATATATATATACATACATAGATTGACTTGATTACAATAGAATTAAAGTCTGAGGGCAGTCAACAGTCAGACCTAACGAAGGAGAGAGAGAGAGAGAGAGAGAGAGAGAGAGATAGGGAGGGAGAGAAAAAGAAAGACAGAACGAAAGAGATGGAGGGAGACAGAGGGTACCAACGTGGTTTACGCCAAGTTGGAAATTGATTTGGCAGCCGCCTCAAGGCAACCAGTTAATGTGCCTGATG
This sequence comes from Drosophila sturtevanti, assembly GCA_018150375.1. Classification (NCBI taxonomy): domain Eukaryota; kingdom Metazoa; phylum Arthropoda; class Insecta; order Diptera; family Drosophilidae; genus Drosophila; species Drosophila sturtevanti. Next base: position 10,552,857 of record JAECWJ010000317.1, on the reverse strand, counting down.
ACTGACCACAAATAGCCGACCAATTCTGATTTAAAGAAGCAAAGATTGATCTACATTTTATAGTTCTTTTGTTGATGTATTTTGTCTTGAGGGGATGGAGGGAGGGGGGGGCCTTTAATATACAAAACCAACAAAATCTGGCTCATTAGTCAGTTAACATGACTGGGGCGTTGGTCAAATGTCAATTTTATAAATGATTAATGCCTTCAATATGTCAGACATATGTATATACAATATTTACAAATTATTGCATACCTTTCGGAGCCTATACAGAACAGAACAGAACTTAACCAAACTGTCTATATCTCATGATTGTTAAGTTTAAGCTTAGCAAAAGATCCTCTAAGGTTAGTTGCATCATTTAAAAAGCATGTAAGATTTATTGGTCAAGTATTTGTGTAAGGATTTATATATATTTCAGATCAGCAGCCACAACTAAACTAATTATTCATTTAGTTTCCCAAATTCTAGAAAATTCTTCTAGAATATAGTGAAAATTTCCGTGGAAACGTCTCCTAACGTGCATACCTTTCATGTAAATGAAAATACCCGACATAAGATCTAGCAACGAGTCCTTAAGCTAACGATATTTAACAATGAAAAGGATCCATGTATAATAAAATTAATTTATTTGTTCACTTATCCACAATTATTCATCTAAAATTAAATTTTGTTGTTTAATAGATAAACTTAAGTATTATACTTATATTTATCTATGGGAAAAACAATTTTGATTGAAAGTGAAATTCGTTTAATTTCTCAAAAAAAAAAAAATTTGCTTGCAACAATTCGCGATTTATCCGTTTTATGAATAGACATAAATATACATATAATTTTAATATTATTCAAATCATTTTCGTTTTTATAACGAATTAAATCGAATCGCATAATGTTTGTGCAGATTTCTTGCAAACTATAACGAAAAGGTTTTCTTCACATACATATACACATACATACATACATATATACGTATGTATATCCGTAAGTTTGCCCACCGCCGACCCTGAACATGGTCGTTGGACTTGGCTTGGCTTGGCGGTGGCCCGTCATGATTTTGCAACTGCCAAAAAAACACACAGACCCATAGACCCCCATAGGCACATGGATAGATACAGAAAGACATATAGACGCGCGGAGAGACTTGAAGATTACGATACTATGTATATTCGATTTGGGATTCACACTATCACTTTTTCCCTCGCATATGCTGATGATGATGATAATAATAATGACGTGGTGATCGGATGGGGCCAACTTCATTATAATTTTCGGTTAAACAATCTTTTGCATTTCATGCATGAATCTTTAACGTTTCCACAATCATTAGCTTTGGGCCAGCATGGGGCTGGGGATCGGGTTTTTGGGTTTTAAGTATACATAGATGTAAGTTTCTTCTCCAATCGACCGTATAGAGCTTGTCGTTGCAGGTTTCATTATAATATTATTTCGATTTTATTTTTTTGCCAACTATTTTTTTTTTCTATTGATTTTTATTTTATTTTTAATTTTTGCCAAACTTCATGGCTGTGTTGTAATAAACCAATGTTTTATGATACATTTCAGTGGCTGTCTGTGTGTTAGTTAATGGTATGCAAAAACTACATAAATTGGTTTAAAAGAGAAATATTAATTTATAACTTTTAAACAGAGTTTTGTTAAGAAAAAAAAAGAAAAAAGAAAAAAAAAGTGGGGGAAAAAAAAACTTAGCGATTGCCACATTTTTGCTTTAGTGTCTCTAATTTTTTAACATTTTTAATTGGCGAACTTTGACTGCAGTTTACCTTGGCAGGTTTCTTTTTCTTCTTTTTTTTTTTATGCAGACAAATTATAAATTAATTTATAAAATATATAATTTATTTAAAAAAAAAAAAAAAAACAAAATAGTTGTACATATATCAAAAACCGCAGATTTTCAACAAATGGGACGACAACCAAATAGAAATACTTTGGGGCCACAATTAGCCAAGGTTTTACAACAATATCAGGTGACTCCAAAAAAAAAAAAAAAAAACGAGTGGAGATGGGCACAGTGAAGCCTCCTACAAAGAGTATACCGAAAAACTTCTACAAAACTTGCACACATTTTAAATTGTTCAGAGTGGTATGGGAAATATATCATATGGTGGTCTATTGTAAGCATGAAATATGCATTTTATGCGCAATTTCCCGGCAATTTAAAAACAATTTTCCACCAAAGTAAGTCATTTAGATGAAAGCCTAAAAGAACACACAGACAAACACACACACACACACACACACACACACAAAGTGTAATTAAATGGGAAGCGGATGAAAATGACATAGAAGAGTAGGCAGAGAAAAGGCGAAAAAAAACGAAGAAAAAAACAAATGGCAAATAGGAATATAAGTCAACTGCATGCAGCACAACACACAGACAGAAATTTTGGCCTAAAAAGCAATTGACCTGCTAATTGAGATACATATACACACATACATACATACATACATATAGAGAAGTATGCAAAAACAAAGAAAATTGGGGAAGGAAATGCGAACGAATGGGGAAAAACAGTTGGCCAACAAACAGCTTTGACAAAGCCAAAGCTTTACAACCCAAGAGCGGAAAATTGAAATGAAGAGAAAAGTGAACAGCTGATTACAAAATGACGAAAGCTCTCTTACATGCTCAGCCGAGAGAAGATACTTTCTGTCTGTGTATGTGTGTGTGAGTGTGTGTGTGTGTGCGCGTCTAACTGTGTGCGTGCGGTTGCCATAGCGAATGAACGGCCCAAAACGGAATAAGGAAAAAGAAATGAAGAAGTCATCGGCACAGAGACACATATACCCACTCAGCTAACTGCGCTGCCGGCGTTAACCAAAGGCTCCACATTTATTCCCTCTCACGCTCTCCCACTCTCTCTGTGTTTGTTTGCTGGTTCACTCTCTTTGCCTCTCTTCCTCTCGATAGTGGGGGGGGGCCCACTTCCCCTCTCCTTCTGCTTAGCATTTAGTTACTCTATCTCTCTTTCTTCACATATCTCGCTCTCTCTTTATTTTGGGGGCTGCTGCTGCTGGCTGCCACACACCGCATTGCGACGCGGCGGCATGTTGCCTGGTGTGTTGCCAGTGACGCTGACGTTGCGCCGTGCCGCTGCCGCTCTTACCGTTTTGTACGACGACAACGAACTCGATAACATTTTGAGGCAGTCTTCAGCTACATTTCGTATTGAGCGTATCTCGCGACGGACGGCGGCGGTTGATTTTTCGACGATGCGACGACGTTGCGCGTTGTATCTTTAATTATTAATTATTTGTTGTTGTTGTTTATTGAATCTATATCTCTCAAATTATATATAAATATAAATATATATACATATATATATCTATACATATATATATATAAATATATATATGTATACATGTATATATATATTTATATATATACATTAATGTATATAAATGTGTGTGTGTGTGTATTATTTCTACCACTACTGTTAACTACAACTGCAACTGCAACTGCAGCGACAACGGCAACAACAAGAACAACAACTACAACAACAACAGCAACAACAGCAGCAACAACAGCAGCAACAACAACAACAACAATAAGAGCAACATCATCATCTAACATCTAACAGCGCTCGTCGCGGCATTCTCGTGTGTTTCTGTGTGTGTGTGTCTCATTGCTGTGTGCTTTATGTACGCCGCGCCGTGCAACAGCATTTCGAATTTTTGATACAACTTTTGCATGCAGTTAGTTCGATTCGGTTTCAAATAATCCCCATTTACAAATACAACCCAACAAAAAAAAAAAACAACAAAAAAAAAAAGAAGAAATATAAAGAAATAAAGAAGAAGAAAAAGTTCAGTCAAAACGTGTGCATTTAAATCTATTCCAAATCGTGCCTAAAACTACCCTCCCGACACAAAAATAAAGAAAGCAAAAAGAAAAAATAAAAGCTGAAAGAAAATTTCTAATGCAAATGCCATTGCAATGCCTGCCGGGCCCCCTACACCTCCTGGCCGCCACTCCCCCATTAAAACGGAAGTGCAAGTGACGTAATTTTCTCTCTCTTTTTCTCTATCACACTATCTGCCCTGCAACAGACTTCAACACCAATAAAAACAACATCCAACAACAAAAAAAAAGCAACAAAAATTAAAAGAGAAAATCAAATCAGAGAAATCAAACTTGAAGTTATATCGGCATTGAATCCCCCACCCTCCCCAACACCATCTTCAACTCATAAATTGGATTGTGTAATAAAAAACAAAACAAAACAAAAAAAAAAAAAAATATTAACAAAAAAAATTTAAATTAATTTAAAAAATTTCATTAAGAAAAGTATCAGCATATATGTGTGTGTGTGTGTGTATATATCTAATGAGAAAAACGAAATATCATCAGCCAAATAATGGATGGATAATTCAAATTGGAATAGATTTCTTGGATTATCTAAGATATCAAAAGTTTACCTTTAAAAGGATTGCCAACTCGGAACATGAAATTGTATTTCGAATGGAATATTTAACACGATATATGTTATATATAGAGATTTATCTATTTTTCATCTATAGATATCAGATATTGACCGATAGTTAAAAGATTTTCAATTTTGAATAGATTTGAATTGTTTTACAAAGATTTATCAGATGTTTATATAGATAAAATAGAAGTTTGATATAGAGATATAGAAGTTGATATATAATGGTTGGAAATAAAAAGCTTTTAAATATTTAAAGAGGTTTTAAAAGGTTAAGAAAGTTTAATAACAAGTTATTCAAAAAGTTCTGTAATAGTAATCAATAACATGTTTTAGCCTATGCTGATTGATTTGCCTTTGAATAGTAACCAGTTTTAGTCCAATTCAATGGATTTTTCTGTATCCCAAATTAAATTATTAATTTCATTCACTGGAGTCCTTTTTTTGATGGAATGAAGTCCGCGATTTCATAATTTTCCAAGTTTATTTCTATTCTACTAGTTCCCTTCTTTATCTATTTCTCTTAGTATAAATATCTGATATATGTAGGATTGGATATTGCAGTTTCTTGACTATTTCTCTACCAGTTCTCACCCCTCCACCCCCACCATTATGATGCTGAGTTTCCTTTTCAATTCGTTCTGTCCGCTAAAAGTTCACAATAATCTTTCAAAAAAAGAAGAAAAATTCCGCCCACTTATTGTCATTTGGCCATATTCTGTACAATGGTTAACGGATGCTTTTTTTCGTCTGTCCCTTTGTATGTATATCTGTTGGTCTGTCGGTCTGTCGGTCTGTTGGTCTTTCTGTCTGCCGGTCTGTCTCTCTGTCTGTCTGTCTGCTTTTTGCCTATTGTGTGTGCACACAATGATTATCATTTACTATTGTTGTTGCTGTTGTTGTTTCTCTCGTTGTTAGTGTAGTTTGTCATTATTATTAAGCAGTTTTCTGCTGCTTCTTCTAATGCTGCTGACTATAGTTGTTATTGTTGTTGCTGTTGTTGTTGTTGCTTTAGTTGCTGCTTTAGTTACTGTTGTAACCCGTAAGTCACAGCAGCAACTGAGTGACTTTAGTTCAGTCGAGTTCAGAGCACCTAGTAGAAGTAGAAGTAGAAGTCGGTCGGTCGTTTTGGCTTAGGCCTAACAACTTCTGCCCATCACATTGCCGCTTTCCGTACCCGCTCCTTTAGCTCCTGTGTATTACCATTTCCTCTTGTTTTTGTTGTTCTTGGTTGTTCCTGTATGTGTGTGTGTGCGGCAACATCAACGTCAACTGTTTGCATTACCGTTAGTAGAACAACATGGCTAAACAGTATACCATACCGCACGCCCTTCCTCCTATTTTCAATCCCCCATGCTCCGCTCCGCACATGCCACACTCCTTCATGTGTCGTAGTTGTCGTTGTTCTTGTTGTTGTTGCTGTTGTTGTCGTCGTCTATAAGTGTGCCACCCTAGACTCAGACTCAGCATAGACCGCCCAACAGCAACACTAACATCAGGCAAACACACAGCAAACGGAAAAAGCCTAGTGAAAGAGCACGACAAAGAGTGGCAGAGTGAGAGAGGAGAGAGGAGAGAAAGAGAGGTGCGGAGAGAGGCCTCATAGGCATAGGTCATTGGTCTTTTTCGTCGGCGTCAACGTACTGCGACGCCTGCAGCGACGTACGCGTCGCTGCCAACGTTTCAACATTGTAAACTTTGTCGTCTGCTTTGGCGTAGCTGTTCTATAGGGCTGTAGCGTTGTAACTGTAACCGCGACCACCGCTCCCCCCACCACCATCCCTGCCGCTTGACCAGCTCGTTAGTTTAGTACCGTTACCGTTAGTAAGTTCGTTGTCGTAGTAAGAGAGAATTTTTTATGATTTGTAATACCCAATAAATGCCAGTCATAAAAGGGTAAAACTTTGTTAAATCAAATAATCAAGGATCAGGAATCTATATTCGCGTATAGAATATATACTTGTATACACTTGTTTAGTCAACATTTTTCTATATAAACTATTATATGTACATAGATAAAGTATAGCATACAATCCATATACATATAGGAATATGAAATTGATTCAATTTGATTCGATTTGAGCTTAGAACCAAATAAATAACTAACTTAAATTCAAATTAATAGATTGAATAATTACTTACCATTATCAGATACAATTTGATTATATTCCATATGTTTTTTATATATGTAGTAATTTTCGTCTAAACAATCTGGAAAAGAATATACAAATTTTAATCATTAGATATTTAAAAAGTTGAAATGGAATGTTTTGATGTAACAACATAGTTAAAAGCAATGTATGAGATTATCATATAGAATATGTATATACTATATATTTATTATGACATTCATTTAATCAAAAATAATGTTGTTTAATTTCCGTTTTATCTAAAAATAGTTTTCTTTTTTATTTATGTAAAGTTTAAGCACAAAATCCGTTGCCTAGTTTATCAGTAGATTTAGGTAAATTTCTTCAAGTTGCAAAGGGTGGCAAATTTACCGTTTGGTTCTCTGTTTTTCTCTTTGTAAAAAAAATATGAGATCTACCGTTATGATCTTGTTTTGCAAGTCCTAGTCAAAGTCTGGTCTCGGGTCTGTGGCTTATTCAATTTCATTTTCGGTTTTTTTTTATATTTTTCCTGGCGCCTTTTCCCTTTTTCTTTGTTGTTGTATTTTTCCTATATGTAAATTTTCTCTCTCTATTTCTCTCTGTCTCTCTTTTTCTAACACTTCCTCGACTTCTCCCCATCTGTCTCTGTCTCTTTTTCTCTTTTACTGTTTTTTTTTTTAGCTTCTCTGTCTCTAAGCTGGCACAATTTCTGTCGTCACCAACAGCGACAACAAGCAACATTTTGTTGGTGACGTATCTGCCGCTGAATCCCCCTTTTGGCTTCCGCATGGGGAGCCGTCACCCACCCCAAAACCAAAAAAAAAAAAAAAAATCATGAAAAAAGAGAGAAAGAGTGAGAGAGAATGAGCGAGAGAGAGAGAGAGAGCGAAAAAGACAGATAAAGAGAATGGGTGAAGGGGAGTGGTAATGGGGTATGGGATGGGGATGGATATGGATATGATGGTGGTGGGGGTAGAGAAAAGTAAAAATGTGTTTGGTTTATATGTATTCATTGGTTTTTGCCGGCTGGCTAGCTTGTCGCTTGGTTCACTGTGTGAGCTTTAGGTCATAGAACTTTTTTTTCCTACTAGCGAACACACCCACAACTACACACACTTACTGACACACACACACACACATAAACACACTCACAAGCATACATTCAAGTCGAAACGAACTATGCTTCGTGTTGAGATTTATGTTTCGTGCTTTAGTTTGGCTGCATTTTCCCCCCAACAACAACAGCAACAACAACAACGATGACAAAAATGACTAAAGTCTCCGCTGCCCCTCTCTCTCTCTCTCTCTCTCCCCTTTCACTCACTCTTTTCTTTTTTCTCTTTTTTTTTTTTTGTCCAACCGGCAAAGTCTGGTCACCCTTAAATCCCAGTTCTTTCTATTGATTTTCCATAATCACCACGAAATGATGGGGCGATTGGATCGAAGAGGGGAGAAGTTCAACCCAGTTACTGCTTTTGATGTTCTTTTTTATATACCCCACATCGAAAGGAAAAAAAGGAGGGTACATCCGATTGCCAGTTAACTTGAAGAACACTTGTGACTATATAAATATATATATAGAAAGATTCATTAATAGCAGTAAGCGAGGAATCGATGTAATGTTTTCTGTAAATTTATCCCATTTTAATCATGAATCTTATATGATAATATTTATCAGGTTATTCGATATACATATATTTAACTGTGATTTCGGAGAGGCTCGTCTATTCGCATCCAAATTTTAGAAATATGTAGAAGAAAAGCAAAGATATAGATAGATAGGCGAAGATATAGAGAATGAAATAGTATAAGTAACAAAATTGAATCGATTGCTTCTATCGTTTTGGGTTAAATTTCTTTTTTATTACAGGGTAGCTCTCGCTTCGTAGCCCCAACTTTAATTGCAGACTTTTTTCTATCTGGTTAGGGCAAATTCAATTAGCAAACATTTAAAAACTCATTACAAAAGAGGTACACACACACACACACACTTATATGCTGAAGTACATGATGCCTCCACTCATCAAAATTGGTTGATTGGATTATCATATATAAGCTATATATCCCCCCTTTTTCTTTTCATTTAGACAACATGCCTTGGCCCTGGCTGACAATGCGTAGCAAAAGTATTTTCATTACAGGCCAAACAATTTTATATATTAAAGTGTTTAAATTAATAAACTAAAAAAAAGAGAAAAGTAAAACAAAAAGTAATCAAATAGTTTTGAAACAACAAAAAGTTTAAAAGAAGAGAGAGAGAGAGAGACAGCAAAGAAAAGAAAGAAAGAAGCTGAAGGAGAATAAACAATTAAGTCTAAATGTCTTCCGGAATAAATTGTCGTGAAATTTTCGTATTTTTGGAAATTTTGATTTGGAATCAAACAAAACAGAGAAATCGACAAAACAATGAGCATAACAACAACAGCAACAACAACAACAACAGGAACAGCAACAGCAACGGCAGCAATCAACAACAGCAACCAGATAAAAGAAGCCCCGATAGCAGCAACAACAGTAACAACAGCAACAACAACAACAACAACAAGACAGTGAAAGTGATACAACAACAACAACAACAAAAACAACAATCAGCAAAACAACAAAAAGCCTGCAATAATCAATTACAAATTCGGCAAAAGGGCTAACAAAAATAATAAAACAAATATAAGAATATAATTAATAATAATAAAAGAAAGAAAAAAAATCAACAAGAAGAAAACCTTAAAAATTGCTTTAAAACCAAGTTATAAAATTATATATATAGATAAATATATATACATACATACATACATATATATACATATATATATATATATATATACGCGATCAAGTGTCTTATTAAATAATAGTTATAACAACCAACAACAACAACCACAACAAAACAAAAGCAACACAGCAGCAACAGCAACAATATATATATATACATATAGCTATAGGATATATACATATTATATATATATATATTCAAATCCGACAACAATATAGTACCTACAGGCCTGACAACGTTAGTTATATGTACTATATAGCATATATACGATACGATACACATATATACAATATATAAAGACAAAGTTTACACCATTTACCTATATAATATATACAAAAACAACTTTAACAAATTGGCAAATTCCTTCACTCGCTCCTCCCCCCACCCCCTTCATCCACGGAACTGATAACCAATTTCCCATAGCTGCATTATAGCCAACTATCTATCTCTATCTCTATCTCTCTCACACACACAACACTCTCTTGTACACATCCTACACTCTATCACGCCTCCTCCAAGTCCATACACATACAATACATACACACACACACACACACACACTGTGATATTACCAATTTCACAAAGGATTAAAAAAAAAATAAAATGAAAAAATAAACAGCAGACCAAGTGCAATATTAGAGGAAAAATCTTCAAGAAAACCGTTTAAATATATTTACAAAATAATTGTTGAACAAAACGAAAGAGTTACGCATACGCCCTGTATACATCAATATAATAATCAAACAAGAAAAATTATATACCGAAAATTCATAAATAATCGAAAAGTAACGTGAAATAAAATCAAGCAAATAACATAATATACAAGTTATATATAATATATATATATATATATATACGCTATATATATATATATATTTATATATATACATATATATATATATACATATATAGTGATCGTCATAATCATCATTCAGCGTCATCTTTATACGGCAATTGATCTAAAATTATGTATACGCAACGTATGTTTGACATGTGGAGCAGCGTCACTTCAAAACTGGAAGCACACGCCAATAATCTGGGTCAAAGCAACGTCCAATCCCCAACAGCAGCTGGACAAAATAATTCAAGTGGTTCCATCAAAGGTAAAAGAATGCATCCGCAAATTCTATCTATGTATTAAAATATTAAAATATATATCGGTAGGAAAATTCTTCCGAATAAAAAAAGGTTGGATACATTAAATGAAATTAAAATGAATTTGAAAAAGTTAAATTTTCCATTCACTTGGAATCGGGAACATATATATTCAATAGACCAACTAAAACTGTATTGTTATGGCCATGCAATATAGATCAAAATAACTATTGAAATTCACCTTATGTATATACTATTAATCAATTTTGGTTGGGAACAGATTTCGATATATGTAGTCTGCAATATCACGATTTAGTTTTTGCATCTTAATTCTATTAATCCATGTTCTTTGAAGTGGATTAGATGTCGATCTTTAGCGGATATTTTAGAAGTATGTATACATATATGTCATTGAGATATATTATATAAGAGGAAATAGGAACTTGGGATCCTTCAAATCTTATTAGATGGGTATATCCAAGGTCATATTCGAATCCTGTTCAATGAACATCTGCTGAAATGTTGCAAAAGGTTTTTTTCCCATACCCTTGTAATAAGCAATTTTTGCATACAAAATGTTAGCTTAAAATTTTTTAATTGAATACTATCAAGTTAACAACATTCACCGAAGAGACAACAACAAAATGAGAAATATAAAAAGTATAATGGATGTCAGTCAGTCAGTTGGTCTGTTGGTCGGTTGTTCGTTCATTCAGTTTGTTGGCTGGTTGGTTGGTTGGTTGGTTTCTTCGTTCATTCGTTGGCAGTGAAAGTCACTTCAGTTGCTTGTTTCCCAACAAAATGATTTTAAAGGGAAATCCATGAAATTCGTAAATGAAGAAAGACGCAATAACAACAATAAAAAAAAACAAACAAAATATATATACATATATATATATAAAAAAAAAATCAGCAACATTACGAAACATTATGGCACACACATACACATACACAAGCACACACACACGCACACATGAACATGTGTTTTTGCATTGGCGTTGAATTTTTGCATTGACAATTAAACTAATTTGACATGGCAATCAGTTATTTGGCCAAGACGATGACTGGGCCCCGAATGCAGAGCAAAGCTGATTTTGATAAATATATGTACATATATATGTATATATATAAGTATATTTGAAGTTATATATAATAGGTACATATACATATGTTTATATATATAGTACTTATATATGCAGCAGTCATATTGAATCGGTAACAGAGATGTAAAAAATTTCTTTTTTATTCAACGATCTGTCAGTTGAAAAGCTAATGAATTGAAACTTTCAAAATATATTATCAAATTTCACTTAATGGATAAAATAAAGTTAATATAGAACTGCTGAAATTCAAAAGGAAAAGTACAAATCACTTTCAAGGTAAATAATTGATTTTGATTTGAAAAATGGTCAAATTTTTATATATCCTCTTGTTCTAGAAATTCAGAATTTGATAGATGGCTTAATGTTAATTTTCCTATTCCTATAAATGGTAGCTTTAATAATTATGTGAACTGTTTGTTCCTTAAAGGGTTCAAAGAACTTTCTCTTTATAAGGATTTGTCAGGCTTATGGTAAATTTAGTTTCTATTCGAAATCTACCCTCTAATCTCTAACCTCTAACCCGCTAACTATTCCCTTTCTGCGTATAGTTTTACCCCTAATCACAAATCTGCTGGATATATTGCGTGTTTCATGTTGTTGGGTGCCCCATAAAAAAAGCACAAAAAGTTAATATTTGGCAATTAATGCCAAGTCATAACATTCACCAAGGTAAAAGAGGGTTTGGGGTGGTTGGTTGGGAGATCGAGTTGTGTGTGTGGTGGGGGCGGGGAGGGGGGCTTCCTTTGGACTTTTTCTTTACCTTTTTCTTTTTGTTTTTGTGGTCTGCAGCAATTCGCCTTTACGACTTCCGCAAAAAACAAAAAAAATAAAAAAATCAACTTTATGAAAATTTTCACTTTGCTAAAAAGTCAAAGACAAAAAAAAAAAATTAAAAAAAAGTGGTAAGTAAAGTGAAAGAAATGCGAAGTAAACAGAAAGCGAAAGAGTTGACAACGAAAGCAAAACGATGAGTGACGATCGCCACTATGCTACAGGGAGAGGTAGGGAGAGGAAGGGTATAACAACAAAATGTATTCAAAAACCAAAAAAAAGAAAGAAAGAAAGAAAGAAGAAAAGAAAGAAAGAAGCACCGAAAAAAGTTGTCGAAGTGAAATGCTTTTCGTCGCCGTTGCCGTTGCCGTTGCTGCTGCTGCTGCTGCTGTGCCAGTGCCTTGCCTGCTGATTGTAAAGTCTAGGCACACACTAACACACACACACATATACACTCACATACATGTACGCACTTAGACACATTGACAGAGACAGAAAAAGCATTGCCCCCACAATACCCCACCAACTCCTACTCCTACAACACTTCACTACTTCGGCTGGCGATAGAGAGATATACACACATAAACTAAAACTAAAGCTACAAAAATGCTAGAAAAAAAACTAAGAGAGAGAGAGAGAGAGCGAGCGAGAGAGTGGCGGAAAGGGAAAGAGAGTGTGCCCCCGCACATATACACTCACACGCAATCATCATCATCAACGTCAACATAGAGTAAAAGTCTAAAATCGACAAAAAATTTAATTTTCGGCGGTCATTCAACTCGGCACGCACAATACAATCACACGCACACACACTCACTCACACATACATAGAGATCCGCAAGAGAGCAAGAGAGGTAGACAAAAAGAGAGAGTGGGAATGCGTGCGTTAGTTGCTGCTTGCTGCTGCCATCGCCTGTTATGCGGGAGCGCAGCGACGTCGCAGTCGACAGAAGCAGAGGCACGCACATTACAACATCAGCCGCACAATGAAAGACTTTCTATGGCTTTTTTTTTCTTTTTTTGTTCAGCCAACTGATATTATTATTTACACACAAATTTATGCACTGGGTGTAGGCAGCAAGGCAGAATGGGACAGAAAGAGAGCATGAGAGAGAGAGAGAGCAAGCAAGTAGAGGAGGGGGGCCAGAGAGAGAGAGAGAGAGAGAGAGAGAGTGCTAGAGTGAGAGATTGTGTGGATTTCTTACTTTGTTGCTAGCTTATCGCCCCACTAGCTGTCTGCTTTTGACTGCCTACAGTCGGACAAACTTCTCCCTTTGCCCCCACATATAATACACTGTGCGAAAAACTTGAAACAACTGGAAATCGAATTGATAAATATTAGTGAAAATCCAGAGATAAAGAGAAATGAAAGAGTTCTAGAATAGATATCAGAAATTTCAGATACCCTTTTCGTAGAAAAATTCAATTCATTAATATTCCGGACTTCAAAAATAGTTTTAACAGTTTTAAAACTCTTTGTTTTCACTGTATGATTTTCCATAGAACTTCATGTCTTCAAAAACTTTTTGCTGGCTAGTTCTTTGTTTGACTATAATTTTGTGAACTTTCATTGTCTATATAATGATTGTTGCGGTTAAAACCACGGACGTAGTAAAAGCATAAACAAGGTATACCAGTAGCAGTAGCCAGCAACAAAATGTATGAAATAAATTATGTAATAAAAGGCAAATAATACTAAATAATTTATAGAGTGAATATAGACAATGTATAGCTAACTTTATGGCCTATTCTAAATAGATATCATTCTGTTCCTTTAACTTTGCCTATAATTCTAGTTCCAACTCAATTAATATGTGTACATTTTTAGACATTTTCCACATGATAGTTTGTTGAATGTTTGTAATATATAAACATATGGGGAAATAGGCACAGACATTATGTAGAAACATTCATTATCCACATCCCCAGCCCATCCCCCACAATTTGCACTCATAACTCATTAAAAATACAAACTTTAATTCTGTTTTTTTTTTGGTTTTTTTTTTTTGGCATGGAAATTCCTATTCCAATTCTTATAGCTCAAAGTCTGTTTATCTGTCTCTGTGTGGATTCGTATATGGAACATGCAAATATTTTGGAAAAATATGGAAATTTATATCTGTCTGTTGGAAGCAAATATTACTTGTACTATATAGACTTACTTATGGGGTGGTAGTAGTAAACGACGGAACGGGCAGGTCATTCGCATTTGTCCTAGAAAACAATGCAGAAACCACATTGAAATGGCTTTTGTTTTATTTCGGTGATAATTTATGGAAACTTACATAGATACATATATACATACGTATGTACATATGTATGTATTTCTATACATATGTAAGTGTACTTATATATGACTAATTATGATTTTTTGGAGTTCATTGAACTATTTTCGAAACAAACTTATCGTAGAGATAAGCCATAGTTTAATTACTTTCGTAAAAAGGAAAGGTAATACCAGATTAGTCATTCCTCATTAACTCAGTTAACATTGTCTCTATTTTTTTATGTTTCATGTCTCCTTTGTATGACTTCTAGAAAATCAAAGTCTCTTGGAGTAGTTTTATAAATAAAACTACATAGTAATACATAGTTCTACTACTACTACTATGAATATGAGTATGAGTATGAGTATGAGTGTTTAATCGGGAGATAAGCCCCAGACCACTTACTACTAACCACAGAATGTGTGTCATAAGGCCATTACTTCAATGCTATGCCATAGACAAGACTTCTACATATATTAGAAACTCAGCGAGACACAAAGAGTTTGATAAGAAAATTAAAATTAAGGAAAAATTTAACAAAATGAAAAATAATAATATATGAATCGAATTAAAGCATATCAATATAGATAGACAATTAGAATTATTGTAGAGTTATCTCTATTACTTTCAAATTAATTTAAAGAGAGTTTTTTTCGTAATTTTTGTCATTTTTTGGACCACAGATTTTCATGTGGATGAGGTTTTGGAGAATATATTTTCTATAAGGGTGATAACTTAAATAGATATATATTTCAAACACTTTAAGATTTAAGTGAAGAATAATAATGAAAAGTCAGTTAAACTGACTTTGAATTGATTTGAACTGTTAGAAAAAAATGAAAATTGTTGAAGGTCAGCAAGGAATGGGGTGGAATTGTTTGACTCTAAGGTTAAGGGTCATACTTAGGCATCTCACACCAGATTTGTATGTGGCTTAACACACTTGGAGGATCTTCGGGATAGTATTGTTGTTGGTAGGCATTCACAAGTCACGCATGGAACTTAATACTTTAACTAATCTTCTTCAGATAACTTAATCCTAAGATTCCTAAGTCATCTGCTTTATATATACATATCTTTCTGGTCTATTAATTGTTTATAAAGTAAAAACCAAAAAAATAAAATTATATGAACAAATTGTTTGCCCATTTGCATAGAATGTGTGACTATGTGTTTTGTTCGGTTTCAGTTACATGGATTTAATTGCACATCGAAATAAATTGCATATAATGTCCACACATCCGTTCAAAATATATATATATATATGTATGTATGTATGTATGTATATGTATACACATATACATACTATGTTTGTAGATATTTGTCTATATATGCATTGGAATAGACGAGTCAAATGACCATAATGGAAAAACATTAACCAAAATGACAAACGTTTCTTTTATGTGTAGGAAAAATGCGACAAAAAAAAAAAAAAGAAATAATGCAATAATATTGTTATTCTAATAATTATAAAGCAGACACTAAAATGCAATGCATGAGTGAGATGATGATGCCCCGCCTTACCCGCACAGCCCCCGTGCAACGTCCCCCTCCTCCGTATCATACATACATCAAATGGCAGCTGCGTATCTTATCTATGCAACTCTTCGAATAGTTTAGCGTTTTTGTGCGTGAGCTTGGCACACACACACACACACACATATACAAACTATATACATACATCTACACGAAAAGGTATATATATACATATATATATGCATCTGTATGTATGTGTGTATGTGTGTTCGTGTAGCAAATAAAAGATTGCATATGCCCCACAATGCAGACACAAACAGACCCCACAGACATACATACAAAAAAAACAGAAAGAGAGAGAGAGAGAGAGAGGGAGAGAGAGAGAATAATAGAAGGAGTGTGAGCGAGAGAGATGGAGATGCATTCGAGTTGAGTAGTGTTGAGTCTCGTCGCCAAATGAATAGACGAATATATAGCAATACTCACACACACACACACACACACACACACACACATCTAAAATAAGTATATTTGTATAGCTCTCCGCAGCTCACTAACACTTTGACAGCGGCAACAACAAAATGCACCGCCAACTTAGAGGCAAAGCGCGCCAACAAAATGCGAAAAACTGGGACAAAGTTGAACAGACGAGCCAAGGACGGATATTAGTGCGCCGCGGCAAACACACACACACACACACACAGCACTTGCACACACACACACACACAGAGTTGAATTGCATGATGAGACGACGACGACAACGAAAAACCAGCCGAAGTCAACAACAGCAACAAAAATAAGTGGAAAAACAAAAGTTGAATACTGCATTTTGTTGTTGTTGTTGTTGTTGCTGTTGTTCTTGTTGTTGTTGTTGTTACACAGCAAGTTAACAAAAATTGAAGCATAGATGAAAAAACTTTGAAGAACTTTTGGAAAATTCAAAATTGATCGAATATAGAAGCTATATATGTAGTAGTGCTTAAAGAAATCGAAACAAAATTAAAGGATTAAAACATCCTAATAATATCTAAGATTTAATATATTCAAAGGGTATAATAAGAGAAGTCCTTTAAATAATAGATAGGAGAAGAAATATGATAAAGCATTTACCTAAATCATTGTTGGATGAAGAAGAAACCAATCGAATTAGTTAATTTAGGTCGCTTATATCTATATATCTCTCATGTAATGCATAAAAATATTTGATTCAGGCTAAAAAATAAGTTCAGAACAGAATTCCCCAATTAATTCTTAATACCACAAATTCTGATTATTTCAAGTAATGAATATAAATTCGACTAGGCTAAAAAAAAACAAATGCGATATTTTTCGATTTATTAAATAAACTTATAAATCTTCAAAATGAAGAAGGTTTTTCTTTCTTATTCTATATATATTTATATTTTGAATTAGTAATTCGATCATGAAGATCAATAGAATTATATTAGATACACACTAGTCTCAGAAAAATAGATTGAAATAAATGAGTGTACTTTCAATATGATCTATATGTTAAATAATATCGAAAAAATTATTTTTCTCTCGGTGTATCTAGCAGACAACAAAAGTTTGATAGACAAAATTAAGATATAAAATTTTTTGAAAATTTTTTAATAATAAGAATATATTTTTATAGAATATATATATATATATATATTGTATAAGATCCAGACTTTTGAATCTTATTAATCAAATATATATATCGAACATATATATTTAGTTGATTTAACAAAAGTCGAGTCTTTTTTGTGTCTTCACTTAATTGATATCTATATATATATATATATTTTTTTTGTAGATACTTTTTGCCAGTGGCAAATGCAACGCATGCCAAAAACAAAAAACTAAACGGCAAAAAAACAAAATAACAAACAAAAAAAAAACTATCAATTAGCAGCTTTTGGAAAAACGAGTTTTTCCACTTTACTTGATTTCCACCACGACGACGACGACAATGAATGGATTTTTCTTTAAGAATTCTGATACTGAGACATAGACACAGATACTGAAGCAGATGCAGATACAGAAACACAGATGCAATTCGTATATATCTATACGATATCTATGTATATATGATATTATATATATGTTTACGTATTTGTGTGTTAATATGTATCTCTGTGTGTGTGTGTGTGTGTGTGTGTGAGGCTTCGAGGCAAAGTTCGTTCAGTAGTTGTTGCTTTGGTCCCGGCTCAACTTGAAAAAATCTCGTTTTTTTGGTTTTTTTCTTTGGTTTTTTTTTGGCCCAAAATGGTTGGAAAAACCTGCAAAAAACAAAAAGCCGAAGTCGAGTTCTTTTGCTAGTCGAAAAACACTTAAATACCATAAATAATTGGCTATTTAAGTGCAAATGTTGCGCAAAAAAATAGAAAAACCAACTAAAAGAGTCAACTTACTTTTGCTTTGTGTGTGGCTTTTGAGGTTGTCAAGGTATTTCTTTTTGTTGTTGTTGTTGTTCATATATTTTGCATTTTGAGTTGAGTTGCATTTATGCTGGGGACTCAATGTAGTTGCAGTTACAGTTGTTGGTGTTGTTGTTGTTGTTATTGTTGGCTGGTTGCTGCATTTGAAGCGTGCATAAATAATGCCTAGGCCTACTTTTTGCAATGAAAAAAAAATAATAAAAATAAAATAAAGGGTGGGGAGGGGGGAACCTATGCAAAAACATTCCAGACATGCATACCTACAAAGTGACATATGTTTTTATATAGGAAACGTACATACTTGTTTACAACATATGTATGTATATATATATATATTTATACATACAAATACTTAAGTACTTACATAATATGTACGTACAAGTATCTGTATATATTTATGTATGTATATAGTTCCCTCCATTGTTCTAATGGACTTTTGCATTAGAATGTCAAACTTTTTTAATGGTTTTTTCTTATTCGATAAATGCTCAACGAAGTTTCAATACACTTTTCTATTTTATTCTTCTTTGCACTAATCTTTCTTATTTCTTTGCTTTTCTCACTGTTCCAAATAAACTCTAAAGAATCTGGCATAAAATAATTTAAAGGGAATGTAGTTCGGAACCTGTCGATAATGTGTAATCTATATCATCTATAATAATTAGAAATTAGTTTTAGTATATAATCTGTATACAATAATATTTAATTATTTTCATATATTTATTACTTATTACTTGGGGATATAATTAAAGTAAATTCAACTTCTGGTTAATGTAAATTATACGAAAACCTAACAGAGCGATGATATAATGGGTTAGGCAATACGACATATATGTTGTATATATACATATGTATATAATATACCTTCAGAAACTGCCTTGAGACTACCTATAGTAAACAGAATCCATCGACTTCGATAAGATATCTCTCAGATCAAATCAAACATCTTCATATCCATGTGAAAACTTTTTCATACTTAATTTTCAATAATAGTTATTTTCTAGCTGAAAATGATCGAATTTATGATTCATTGGCAACTTGCTTTTATAGGTTTTGTAAATCTTCTCAGTTAGTCACGTGTAGGGAGCGACGTATACGTGATATTCGCAAAGCAATATAGTAAATTACGCATACGTCATGTGGTATGTAAAGTAAAATCAAGCAGGCTATAAAGATCTATACAATTTTTTATACATATATGTATATACCTATATAGATTTACAGTTAGCATTCATGTTTTATTTTGCAGAAATTAATAAATTTTTATTTATGCAGAAACACGCACTCACCGATGACTGAGACGAACTGAAGATTTAGAAATGGGAGGGAATATAGGAAAGGGGAAGGGGGGGTGTGGGGGCAAAGTGAGAACAAATTACATCATTTGTGTGAAATATTTCTTTTTCCTTCCCCTCTGTCACTCAATCAGCCACCAAAGTCTCTGTCTCTATCTCTGTCTGGCATGTGAGACATAAAAAAAGAACTTTTGCATCGGCTTCATTCCGTTTTCAGTTTTCGTGGGTCAATCAACTTTGCGGCGAGTTAAGGCCCCCAGAAATTTGTTTATGACGAGATTCTTTTGTTGCCAATAAAAGAAAGAATGAGCAAAAGAAATGGCAAGATGAACAGCGCAGGGGAACGTAAGCGGGACCGTGAGCGGGAGCGGGGACTGCGAGTGCGAAATGTAAACATTACACATCATCATCGTCATTCGACATGGCCAAAAAAAGAATCGAGCAGTGACCGGACTAGCGAACCGTTAGCATAACTTAGCGTAAAACATTTGGCTATAATATTATTATGTGTTATTATGATTATTTTATTTGACTTTTTTGAATGAAATTTCAAATTTGTGACTTAAACAAATTCTAACGGCATACTTGAGACAGAAATAGAGAAGCTGAGCGACAAAGCAATAGAGAAGGAGAGACATAGCGGGAAACCAAAAAGAAAGCGCCACATTACGTAGCCAAAACATGCTAATGCTTGGACGTGCACTGTCTAACGGCATTTTTGCACAGCCGGCTTCAGCTTCAATTCCCCCTGCCCAAAGCCCGCAATCCATTCCCTTTCCACACACCTCACCCCTCTTTCACTTGTGAAAGCTAAAAACGGGTTTTCTATTAGCATTAACTTGGCGGCAAAAAGAATCACAGGGAATGAGAGAAAAAGAGAGAAAGACAGAAAGAGCGAAAGCTTCTTGTTCTCTCTTTTAGTGTGTGTTGGCGTTGGTAGTTCTCTCGCACTCTTGTTTCTTTTGCTCTTACTCTCTGTCTCTCTCTCTCTCTCGCACACACATGTTGGTGCATTGACCCCTTAGCTAGCTGACCCACTTTTTGCGAATGCTTTTTGCGAATGCGAATTGCCGAGAGCCCCAACTGAGCTCGTGCCGAACAACAACTTGTGCAATAGGCAGAGGCAGCACCAACAGCTGCTGCTGCTGCTACGTTGACAGCGCTGCTTTGTTTGGCTTTGCTTTGCTCTGGCTGCTAGCTGATTTCATTTTGGCTTCAAGCTTTCGTCTCTCTGTGGCTTCTGCGGCAGCGGTACTGTCAGTTACCGTGGTATAAAGGTAGATGAAATTTATTTAATTAAGATAATAAGAATAAAAGGATATTCTTGAAATTCTATTCTGTATACTATTATTGAATTCTTGTTAATGAAATTTAATTAAAATTTTAGTGACCTTTTTAATAAAGTGTGACAAGACCCTGTAAAAGAAATAAATACGCTTTAATAGGAATGGATGAATTTTAAAATCGGCATTTCAATGAGGAGTTAAAGCAATTTAATTAAATTTGCGGTATACAAGTATGTATGTATATTTCGCACATTGTTGCTGCATTTCAACTGACTACAAAACAGGCGTAAAAAAAGGTGCAAATTGTCGGTGCATTTTGATTGTATGTTAACCAATGTACCTGGAGGTATTATGTAGGTTTTATCTTGTGCTGGTGTTGTTTTTGGATTTTTTCTGCCGTTTTTTGTTGTAACTTTGCCTGTTATTATTGTTATTTTATTTGACTTTGCCGTTCAGTTTCGCCGCAGTGCCAACAAAAAAAAAACTGCAAATCATATGCAGCACAGCCGCTGCATCTCTTCACTGCGCCGAACTCCGTACCCCTTTACCTTCCGTTGTTATTTGGGTATCTCTTTTTTTCGCACATGTCGTTGCATATTAATTTTCGTATATGTAGATGCATGTAGATGTATGTATGTGTAAATGTTCGTTTGTTTGTGTGTATGTAAATATCTATATGCAGTTGTTGTTGTTCTTGCGTTTCGTTTTGTGCCTGCATTTGCAATAAAGAAGAACATATTAATTTCGACTTCTGGTTATTGCCGAACCCCCTCAACCCCTCACCCTTCCCCATCCCGGTGATAATCACAAAAAGAGAAGAGAGAAGGCAAAAAGAAAGCCCCACAGGCACTCAAATGAATTGCATATGCAAAAATGCAAAAAGAAGAAAAAAAATTTAACGTTTTCCCCATTCTGAATAAATATATATTTATATATATATATATATATATATATATGTATATATATTATTGTTCAGTTGAGTATATAATTTATGTGTTGGCAAATTGGTTGCTTCGCTTTTCCACACGTAGTCATATTCGAACTGTAACTTGTTTCATGCGAAAACCGAGGCGTATACTTGATATTTATTCCGTACTAAAAATGTTTTATTGTCATGAATGAACGCAATATAGAGAAACTAGTTCTCTTTATGAAGCGAAGTAAGATTGTTTACTATTTCTTGACTATAAACATATGTATGTTTCTCTCTATATCAAGTGGACTCCAATTTGAAAGGGTCTAATTGGACATTATTTCAATATGATTCTACATATTCTTTTAAACGATGCAAAACAAATTTTTAGAACAGATTAACTGGAAAAGTCCCTAATCGAGAAACATCATTTGGAAATATTACTGGTGTATTTTCTCTATGATATTCGTTTTCATCTTATTCAACAATCTCTGGTTAAAATTGGCCTTGTACCACTATACGTCAGATATATTTCTATCACAAAGTCCGTCATCTTGTCTATGATATCTTTCTTTTTAAGTGTTAAACAAATATAAATTTCAACAAATATTTGCCATCAGTTCTAGAAACAAAAACAAAAGTAAGAAACAAGTGAATTTTAAAAGTATGTCATAAAGTTGTTTTCATACAACAAATTCAACTAAACTATTTGTATGTAAATAAAATTTATATTATGACCTAATTTTTTCGCTGGCAAACTAAATAAATATTTAAATACTTGACGAAAAATTTACTGAATATTTTATTATTTGTTTTTCCATTGCAGTTCGTTTAATACATTTAGTTAAGTTCGTTTATTGATTGGTTAGAAGGCAGTGTGCGGCAGTAGTTGTAAATCTTTCTCTTTCTCTCTCTGGTGCATTTTAGTGCATTTTTTTTCCTTTATTTGCTGTTGCCTCTTAAGCGTCTTATCACATTTTTTATAGCTGTACTTTAGGCCTAAGCAGATAAAGATTTATTTTCACGTTTTAGTGAAGCAAAAAACCGAGAGAAGATACTTTGAAGCGCTTTAAGCGAAGTCTGCCCAATTACCCCCCTCTCTTCCTAACATTAATACAGAAACCACAGTTCTGTTTTACTGTGGTGACGACATACATTTGAAAAATGCAGCAACAGCAACAAAAACAACAGCAAGAGCAACTGCATCGGACTTGTATCTGTCTGCCTCCGCTTGCTCTCGCTCTTCTTCTTGTTGCATTTCCCGCTCTCTTAACTGTAGCGAGAGCATAAGAGAGCGTACTTAAGAGAGACATTTTAAGAGAGTATCGCTAAGAGCAAGAACTTTCTTTTGAATATGTTTTTATTTTCTTTTCTTCTTGACTCACTGAGAATGCTTTCTGTGGGTGTATGTGTGTATGTGTGTGTGTGCGCGCTGTGAGATACTGCCACTGCCGTGTTGGAAAAGTTCATTGACACTTGAAAAACATTTCATTCCGTCACTCACACACACACACACACACACACACATAAAGACAGCAGGCAGACAGACAGACAGTCATACAGTGGAACAAACTCTTTAGTTACTCATTCCCGTTGTGCGCTCATCATCTGTCACACATTTCTCCTCCCATGCGATGACAACGGCTTGGCACATTTTTCAAGCTGTGCTAGCTGAACGTCGCTGCTGACGTAGCTGCTAACGTTCATTGCTGCTGCTGCGGCGTCTATGTTTGTCTGCTTTCGGTTCAGCGCGCATCTTTCATCCTCGTGGGTAAATACGCAAAGCGCCTAGATTACACAATAGCCACAGCAGCGGCAGCAGCAGCAGCAGCAACATTGCCAGACAGCAGCGACGATGGAGACGACGGAGACTAGTATCAACTGATTCGCTTCTCCCACACTCTCTTTCATACACTCATACACAACATTTTAACACTATGCAACAAATATTGTTATGATGTTGTTAAGACTATTATCTTAAGAAAAAACTATAACTGTCTGTTACTGTTTACTATATGGCTCACATATGTAAGTTTATACGTGATTTGTAAAATGTTGATCAGTTTTTAAAAACCATGCAGTCTAGTGTACATTTGCAGACCTACTTAGAACCCAATGGTCGATGAAGAGATCGGTATTGCTTTTTGCCTCATAAAATTATAAAGGATTTTCAGCAAACGAAAAGCAAACAGCTGTCGATTATCGATGTTGTTTGCTCTGTGTGTGTGAGTGTGTGTGCCTGCCGGTTACACTATTGTTTGAGCCGACAAGTGCCTGGGTTCATTTACGATGCATTGCGCAATAGTTTTTAAAGAGGCTCCTAGGGGACCCTGTGACAATGGAAGGGAAGAAGCAACTGTTTGGGGCGTATTTTATATTCCTTTTTATTTTGACGATAATTTTTTAACAACTCTCTGTTTATTCTATTATTTGTTTACAGCTCAAATTGAAATAATTCCATGCAAAGTTTGCGGCGATAAATCATCTGGCGTACATTACGGCGTTATCACCTGTGAGGGATGCAAAGGTTTTTTTCGACGCTCTCAAAGTTCTGTGGTGAATTATCAATGCCCGCGCAATAAGCAATGTGTTGTGGATCGTGTAAATCGTAATCGCTGTCAATACTGTAGACTGCAAAAGTGCCTAAAATTGGGAATGAGTCGTGATGGTATAATGGAGACCTTAAATTATTTATAGGCCAATGCTTTTGCACTAATTGTGTATTACACATATTCTATTTCAGCTGTAAAATTCGGCAGGATGTCCAAGAAGCAACGTGAAAAGGTTGAGGATGAGGTGCGTTTTCATCGTGCCCAGATGCGTGCCCAGAGTGATGCTGCGCCAGATAGTTCTGTCTACGATACACAGACGCCTTCGAGCAGCGATCAGTTGCATCATAATAATTATAATAGGTGCAGTATGATGACCGAAATGATGCAATTGCCCATAATGTACTCTGCTCTATCTAATTACCATTTTATTTTTACAATTTTTCTATGCCATCCATCGATCCGTTTATCCACCCCATCCTCCACCCCTCCACCACATTGCTTCTCCTGCTTGTCCTCAATTCTCACTCAGCTACAGCGGCGGCTATTCAAACAATGAGGTGGGATACGGAAGTCCTTATGGTTATTCGGCATCGGTAACGCCGCAACAGACAATGCAATATGATATATCGGCCGATTATGTGGATAGTACTACATATGAGCCCCGCAGTACAATGATTGATACCGAATTTATTAGTCAAGGTAATCCTATCATACGATTTTTTGAAAGATATATGAATTTAACATATTTGCCACGCCCTTTTTAGCGGATGGCGATATCAACGATGTGTTGATTAAGACTCTGGCAGAGGCGCATGCCAACACAAATACCAAACTGGAAGCTGTGCATGACATGTTTCGAAAGCCGCAGGTGAGTTTATAAATCAGTTATTAGCATAAAATAAATTTGAAATATATATATATAATTAAATTTCCAATTGTTTCCTGCAGGACCTTTCACGCATTATATACTATAAAAATCTGGGGCAAGAGGAACTTTGGTTAGACTGTGCTGAGAAGCTTACACAAATGATACAAAATATAATCGAATTTGCTAAGCTTATACCAGGCTTTATGCGACTGAGTCAGGATGATCAGGTAAATGAGTAAATATTATGATATCTGATATATATTATCTAATTATCTATGTATTCGTTTTCTTCTTTCAAGATATTGCTGCTTAAAACAGGGTCATTTGAGTTGGCAATTGTCCGTATGTCCAGATTGCTAGATCTCTCACAGAATGCTGTACTATATGGTGATGTATTGCTGCCGCAGGAGGCATTCTATACATCCGATTCGGAGGAGATGCGTCTAGTGTCTCGCATTTTCCAAACAGCTAAATCGATAGCTGAACTTAAACTGACTGAAACTGAACTGGCGCTGTATCAGAGTCTTGTATTACTCTGGCCAGGTTAGTATATAAGAGTTATATACAGCATACATACATATGTACATATATAGAATAGAATGTATAACCGAATATATTTCTACAATTTCCCCATTTTGAAGAACGCAATGGAGTTCGCGGTAATACGGAAATACAGAGGCTTTTCAATTTGAGCATGAATGCAATACGGCAAGAGCTGGAAACGAATCATGCGCCGCTCAAAGGCGATGTCACTGTGCTGGACACATTGCTGAATAATATACCCAATTTCCGGTATGTCATTTCCGCTCTTTCTATTATCTTTAGTATTATGTATGTATTTATTTTTGAATCCTTCTCTTTTTCTGTTTTAGCGACATTTCAATATTACATATGGAAGCGTTGAGCAAATTTAAGCAACAGCATCCGAATGTTGTTTTTCCGGCTCTGTATAAGGAACTCTTCTCGATAGATTCCCAACAGGATCTGACATAACAACAGGAGCAGGATGATGAGCAGCAGCAGCCGCCGCAGCAGCAGCAGCAGCAGTTCATGGATACATCGACATCAGATCAGGATGTATTGGATGTGAATCCTAACACAGAAGTATGTACGCTGGAGATGACCTTAATGCCGCAGCAGCAGCAGCAGCTGGAGGACTAAAAGGACCTGCTCTACTGCTTAGAAGAAATGGCAGAGTATAAAACAATATAACAACAACAACAACAATGGACAACTTTATCATCATTTAAGCTAGCATACAACCAAGGATGTGATCCTAGCCAAGGATTCACTTAAACAAACTCTCACACACACACACACACATACACACACAGAGACAGACACACACTTGTTCACACATTTATCATGCATGCTAAAGGCATAAAAGGAAAATGCATTTTTTCAAAACAGGAAAGGGCATATAAATATCTTTTGGTATATATACAAATACATACATATATATATACATATATATATATATAGTTTTCATATTTTCACACTAAGTACTTAAAACACAAAACAAAAATGGAAAAAATCAAAGTTTTCAACTTCTCTTTCATAGTCTTTTTCTTACCCGATCCCCCCCGCCCATCATTCAAATCGTTTGCCTCGGTTGTCTTTGCCTCATCAACAGGAATGTGTATTATATATACATATATATATATATATATATATCATCTTTTTTGTAATTTTTAACAAATATCGAATATCTCGGAAATGTGTTCTTTATATAGAAAAAAAAAAGAAAACAAAATGGATTATGTTATGTTACGTTTTTACAAGCAAGCACATAAAAGTATGCAATATATTTTTGTTTTTCTTAGAAAACAAAAATGAAAAATCAAGAAAAACACAATTTTTATTATTATTAATATTTTTAATTATAACTACCATTACGATTACAATTACAATTAAAATTACGATTACGATTATAATTATTATTTTCTTATATATGTGTATATATATATATACATACACATACATATACATATGTATATATATATATATATGGTAGGCAAATCCCAATCCGGTTCCAAGGTTTTTTGTAGAAAATAAAAAATTTTCAGTAAAAAAAACGAACATTTTTGATATACGCATAATTAAAACATATGTTTTAAACAAAATATTAATAAGAGAGAAGAAGAAGAAAAGGAATCCCCCAAAACAGACTGACGGACTGACCCTCGACCTTTCAACCTTTAACTTAACCAAAAATAGTAAGGAAAACGGAATGAAAAGTAAACAAGAAAAAAGATCAAGAAAGACAAAGGCAAAAAAAAAAAAAAAGAAATGTATCTTTTGGTTGAAGCTGGTTGCAATTTTCGACTGACTCTACAAAGACGTAACAAACACATACACACAAACACACCCACACACACACGCATATATATATATATATAAAAACATACACACACACATGCGTACATTACAAAATAAACTTAGTTTAATTAGCTTAAAGTAAAAATGAAACAACAACAACAACAACAAACAAAAACACATTTGGATAGTAGGTGATAATTGGTGTGTCTTATATGAATATCCCCCGGTCCTATGTCCCCCTCCAAAACAAAAAAAAAACGAAACCCTTTAAACATGTCCCACGTTTTCCCTTGGATCCCCCCTCCCTCTCACATTTAAGCTAAAACTACATTTTTGTACTAAATTAAAAATCAAAAATAAAAAAAACCAACAAACAAACAAAACATAAAATTTTTGGTCCCACATTTAATACTAAAATCTTGTTTTAAATACAAAAACAACAACCACAAAAGTGTTAAAACATTATAAATTTAAAACAATTTAAAACAAATGATTATAATAATAAAACAAAACCAAAAAAAAAAAATACCCAAAAACAATTGCAATTCCCAAACACACACCTACACTGAGCGAAATCTATAATTTTACTCAAAGTTACAATTGTTACTCTGTTTGTTCCTACTGAACACAAGTGATTTTATTCACGATCAATAACTTCTCTGTTTATCTGTTCAAAATTAAAAATCTACAATGAAATTAGAAATTCGATTTTTAGTTTCTTCTTTTAACTTAAATTAAACTTAAATTTTAACTTGAATTATTGCTAATAGATGTAATTTCATTGTCCTTTGCACTTTTCTTTTATTAAGTTTCAAAATTATAAATCAAATGAACTAACTAAAATAATGAGAAAAAGAGAGTAACATAAAAAAACGATTTATCGATAATTTTCACTTCGTTCTGCCCATTCGTTTTACCCCCCCTCACCCTCTCACGCCCTCGCATAACCCCCTCAACCCATTAGCGAATTAAACCAAATTCATTTTAGCATAAAATTGATGCATTTTCTTTGGCTTTAAACAGGAAAAATGGAATAAAATAAGTTTACAAATTACAATTTTTGGCCTTAATAAAAAAAACCACAACACACACACACACACATATATACACACACCTCAACACAAAGAACACACACACACATATATACTAAACACTATATATATACACCAACTCATATATATACAAAATATATATATATATATATAGAAAAGGAAAAAAATTAGGTTTAATTTATATACAGAAAACAGTAAAAAGAAAAAAACATACAAAATAAAGCAAGGGAGCAGCTTTCAAACTTGGCATAAACAATTAAAACAAAAAAAAAAACAAAAACAAATTAAATAAAAATAAAAACTTTGTTAGCAAGAATAAAGAAAACCGATGCAAGTTAAGTTGATCGAGAAAATAATGAAAAGGTATATATACAAACAAAATAAAAATTAAATTCGATATATACATACATATACATATAAATATATATATATATATATATGTATATATATATATATATATATATATATATATTGTTAAATTTTTATGCTAAGTTTTTAGTGCAAGAAAAAAAGAAAGTGCGAATGATGGTTACATTTTTAATAATAATAATAAAAATGGAAAATAAAACAATTTAAATTTAAATTTAGCATAAAACAAATTATGTTATCATATTTACATATAAAACAAAAAAAAACAAAAACCAACAAAAGGAAAAAAAAATCTCCCCACATATAACAACAACAGCAAACAACAACAACAACAAAATGACTTTAAATAAAATATTCAAAAAAAAATAAAAATAAAAAAAAATCAGAAATTCATTATATAAAGAAAACTGCTAAGAGAGAGAGAAAGAAAGGAAGGAGAAGAAAACACAGAAAAGAACTTATAAATGAAAAACAAAAGGAAACAACTACAAAAAAGAAAAGAGTAAAAAATAATACAAAAAAAAAAGAAAAGAATGAAAATTAATTATTACATATGATTAAGTAGATGTAGACCGACTGTTGCACATGAAAACAACACACCCACATCCACACACACACCCACACACACCCAAACACACACACACACACACACACACCATACACACACCGCATACACATGCTAAGGCAGAATAAAAGGCAATCTTTGCTCTGCAAATGACAGTTATAAATGAAATGCCCAAAAACTCCCCCGTTCCCCGCCCCCCGCTCCACTACTCCTTATGTTTTTATCCTTCCAGCAGCATCCCACAAAAATGGGAGGGAAACTTTAATTTCATGCAACAAGCAAACAAAAATGAAAGAAAGGAGAAGCAATAAAAAAGCAGGAACAACATTCAACAAAAAATAAAAAAAAGAAAGGAAAAAAGAAAGAAAAGAGGCAACATCCAAAAGGGGGGGGCAAAATTTGCAATGAAGCCTGTCAAAAAGAGCTAAAGCAGATGTAGACACGTGAACAGGATAAACTCCCCACACACACTCACACACACTTACACACACAAGCATACAGATACTTTTACACTGCTGATTGGTTGAGATGCTAAAAAGGAACAAATTGATCTGAATTTACACTTTAAATTCTGCAGATTAAATGAGATTTTTCTTTGTTTAAATGAAAGTCATGAAATGCTTCTGATAATTGTCAATATATTTGATCTAAAAACTATAAATACCCATAATAATATTTCATTCATTAACTTTCAAGAATTCAATTCAATCTCTATTTGAAAATGGGTCGAATAAACTGAATTATTTCTCTATAATATTCCAAATAAATAAATATGGCATAATATATCCTTAATTGAGAATCTGATTTAAAGAACTAACTAACAAACTTTTCAATATTCCTTACCCTCCCTTTTTTACCACATCTAACTTTAACACGAATATTTTTTAGCTAGTTCACGTGGCGTATACTTAACTTTCTATTCGCTCAAATCGTTTGTTTATTATTTATTTCGATTTAGTTATGCGTCTATGTATATATAAGTATTTACCTGATATATACATATATTTATCTAACAAATGTTTCAATTTGGTTTACTTATAAATTGTTTAATCGTTTTTAAAATGCTTTGCGAACTAAACAAAAAAAAAAAGGAAAACTGGAAAATTGTGTGTAAACATTCGAGAATTTGGCGATCGATCGCACAGAGCAGCAGCAACAACAACAACAACAACATCAACAAGCAGAAGATTCTTTGTTATATATACTACATATATATGTATATACATATAATATAACAAAAACAAATGAAGAAAAACAAATGATTTTTTAAATGCTTACACACACTCACACTCACAGTCACACCCACACACACACACACCGACAGGCCAACACATACAGACAATTAAACATACATCTCTTTATATATATATATATATATATATATATATATATAAATTTAGTTTTACTAGATGAATTCGTTTTTTATATATTTGTAAATTGTTTTTCTAGGTAAATCGAATTATATGTACATATATATATATGTATATCTATATATGTATATGTATATATATATATATAATCTATGTCTCTATACATATACATGCATACATAGATAATCAGAAGAAGAAGAAACACTCACACAAACAAACACACACACACACATAAATATATATATATATATATATATAAAGCTGATTCTGATTGAACAGCAGCAACAAGAAGAAGATGGGGGGAAAATGGAAAGCATCAAATGAAAAACCTTAAAAATGGAAATCGCAAGAACTAAAGCAAGAAGCAAAAACAGAAAACAGAAACAAAAAACAAAGAAAATATAATTCAATTCATTCTTAAACAATAAACTGTAATCTGAATTATAAAGAAAAAACAACAAACAAAAAACAAAAACAAACAAAAACAAAATAATAATAAAAGAAAATACAAAAAAAAAAAATACATAAATGAAGAAAATCTGCCTCAATTGTCTTTCCTTTTGCTACTTTATTCAAGGCTTTTCTTTCAGCTTCGATTTTAATTATAAATTAAAATGCGATTAAAACAACAAATGGCCAGTAAAGTGGATGGCTTTAATATATATATATATATATATATATATATACTACATGTATAGCCATATGATCGATATGCAATATTCTATATATATATATATTTATAATCAGCCGAAGATAATTAAATCAACCGTTTAATGCAGGTAGCCAAGGAAATGGAAACTGGAAAATAGGATAATGAATAATGAACAATTAATCTCTTTATTTAATTACTTTAATAATTTTTTCTGATTTCCGATGTATATATAATCTATATAACTATAGCTAAAAAGGCCAACAGTTTTTGTGCTTATTTTAAGATTT
The DNA here is from genome assembly GCA_018150375.1 of Drosophila sturtevanti. Taxonomy (NCBI): domain Eukaryota; kingdom Metazoa; phylum Arthropoda; class Insecta; order Diptera; family Drosophilidae; genus Drosophila; species Drosophila sturtevanti. The sequence goes on along the minus strand of JAECWJ010000317.1, from coordinate 10,520,871 downwards.
CTTTTCCCCTTCGGATCCTTCTAGATAATGAAATAATTTGCTTTCTTGTATTTCTTATATATTTATTATAATTTCCGTTGTCCGTGTTTTTAGAATCGATATCTATTCTATACCATATAAAATAACTTGAAATATTATCCAAAATATTTTCGTTTAATTCTCATAAAACTATTCAAACAAACTTTATGCAAAATTTAACTACATAAGAAATTCTTCAAGTTGAAAAACAATTTTAAAGGTAAACTATGTTGACTTCATGAAGCCAAAAATGACCTTGCCACAAACACACACACACACACACACACACACACACACACACACACACACACACACACACACACACACACACACATACAAACACATACATAAATAAGCTTGCCGATACATAAATCTACTCTCAGTGGTGTTTAGAGGGGCCGAAAGTGGAGCAAAACTTTTAGTTTCTATATACACACACACACACACATACACATATACAAGCACACACGAGAGCAACATGGATTTGCGTTTAACGGGGCAAGCAGGTGTCCAACAAACAAGATTCTAACTATGCAGCACGTTTTATGGCCAAACAGAGAGATTGAGTGAAACACATGGAGTGGTATGGGGAGGGGGAGTGGTGGGTGTGGGGGGTGAATGAACGAACTGGAGGGGTATAAGGCATTAATTTATGGCTATGCCATTGGAGGCATGCTAACATTTGTTTGGTCAATTGGACTACAACAAAACCGATTGCTGAACTTGGCAAAAAATGTCAGCATAAAATGTATATAAAAATCAAGCCAAAAACCAGTTTAACCTTGCCCCCAAACCTAACCACTAGGCGCACCCCCACTCCCCCCACAACCCCACAACCGCCTTCCCCATTCCGTCTAACCACTCTACTAGTTAAGCATATGGTCAGTCAATTTACCACATACAGAGCCAGGACAAGCATTTGGCCAACAAACACAGCGAGAAAGAGAGAGTGAGGGGGAGAGAGTGAGAGAGAGAGAGAGAGGGGAGAGAAAAGAAGGACCTTTATAACTTTAGCGAAACTCTGCAACTCTTTAAAGAGGTGGTGAGAGGGCGGTTGGGCGGCGGTATGCCCCATAAATTATTGTTGTGATAATGGGCAACTCTGGTCAATATATGCAAAATGCATAATAAATTTTCGTGTTGCACAAATATTTGCACATGCAATTTACAGGAGTTTGCAGTTGCAACTTCCAACACACACACACACACACACACACACACACACACGCCACACACGCTTCCGTCAATTCAATTTATGAGCCATATAGTAAGTAACTGGCAAACTGGAAAATTGTGTCACACACACCAAAACAGCTGAAACCCCAAAACCCAACCAACCAACCAACAATGGGGAACAACATTCAACATTAATGTTGTATGTTGCATGAATTTGTTTTATTGTTTTTGTTTTTTTGGCCTGTCAACCAATCGACATAGTTAAGTGAAAATTTATTGTAAAAGGAAATGTATGCGGAGCCTGATGTATTGGTTTCCGGCTACAGTTGGATAATCCTGTAAGAAATCCACAGATCATCCAATCAAGCGGAGGCGGTGTGGCACAGAGGAGAGGAGTGAAGAAGGAGCTGAAAAAAGCAGCTGATGAAGGCGAGGCTAGTGAAAGGCCAACAGGTTAAGGCAGCAAAACCTATCAATTATTGTTAGCCAATTACAGGATGGGTTCAATGCATAAAAGCGCCAACAATTTCGAATGATTAAAAGTGATTTTTCTATAGGAAGGACCATAACCATTCCATACAGAAAGACTAATAGAAGATAGAGTATATACAGTTAGAGATACAGTTCATAGATATATACATAGAGTATATCTTATTTATGATTAACTCAATGATTTCAACTTATTAAATTGAATCAATTAATCAGTTACCATATAGGAAAAATGTCAGTCATATTTTATATAGTCAATCTACAATTTTACTATATTAAAAACCGGCCCCGGTCAGTTATATGGCCAACGAAAAAAAAAAAAAAATCCTTGGCCTTGTGCCAGTTTTTCCTCTTTTGCTTCATTTTTCCTTTTTTTTTGCTTTTGCTGTTTTTACTTTCCGGCAAATATTGACATGATATTTGATTGAAAGGCTTTCTTTTTTTTTTTAGTTTTATTTAATATTTTTCCTTCATCGTCTTCATCGTCTTCACCTAACACCCAAATCGATTAAGCCAATTGCTGGTAAAATGAATATTATTCATTTTGATTTTTTTTTTTTTAATATATTTTTGACACTTTTTCTCTTGGCTTTGAAGAAGCGGCGAAGCAATTACAATATGGCTAAAAGACAAAGTAAACTGGTTGCCATTTAACGATTATATCATCAATTTTAATTGGCCTATCATAAACAACTTTCCTGGCAATTGTTGAGGCAAATAAATATATAATAACAATAAATCGAAAAACAATGTTATATCATTTTCCAATTGCCAAGGCGGAACCGTAAACGTAAACGAAAAGAAATCAAACGAAATATAGAGAAAAAGAGAATTCTCATAGAGAGTTTTGTTTCTTTTTGTTTTGTTGCTTTTTTTTTTTTTTTTTTTGTCTGTTACGCAATCATCACCAAAAATCCAGTAAATTTTGAAAGAAAAATGAAATAAAACCAGTTCAGTTCCAGCCATTTAGAGAGTGAAATGGAGCGCTTCCTGTATGGAAAATAAGTGACGACCCCGGGGAAGCTGACTTGGCCCTTGGGGTTTTGGCAATCAAATGAATTGCCCTCCGTCTGATGCACATTTAAATTGTAGTAGTAACAGCAACAACAGCGACAGCAGCAGCAGCAACAACAGCAACTGATTGCTGCAGGAGCTGTCTGAATGCAACAACTCAATTTGCGACAAGTTCGTTAGCCAAAATGTTAACCAGGAAGCCGCCGACTAACATCAAATCCTTATTGCCATCTACTGGTATGACCACCAATCTATCTCTAACTCTTTCCCTCATTCACCTTACTCTCTATATGGCTAACTCTTTCTGTTTTGTCTGATGTTGCTGCTGGTAGTGGTGCAGTTGTTGTTGTTGCTGCTGCTGCTGCTGCTGCTGCTGTGGCTTGCCATGAAAGCCAACCGACATAATCGCCTGCATTTAACTGAGGCAAAAGCTTCAATTACGCTTTTGACTTTGGCGATGGCTAACCCTAGTCTACCCTCCCCCCACTACCTCCTCTAACCCCCTCTCTTATCCTCTTACTTTCGCTTCACTAAGTTCATGTTTGGTGGCTTTTCAAAAAGCGGTGAGAGAAGATGTTGTTGTTGTTATTGTTGGCTGCTGTTATTTTCAGCTATTGTTGTTGCTGTGGTTGTCGGTATTGTTGCGGTGGTTACTGTTGGTATTATCGTTGTTGCTGTTGTCACCGTTACACTTGTTATTGTTGCTGTTGTTGTTGCTGTTGCTGTTACTTAGTTTATGCTGCTTCTGTTGCAGCTGTTGCTGGCTTCTGCGGTCATGTTTACAAAGTCTTTTCTGAACTTTGGGATATCTTGATGCTTTATAAAATAATTAATATAGTTGCTGCTGGTGTTGTTGTTGTTGTTGTTACTCACGCTAATATTGTAGTACTTGCTAAATTTTCCCCTAAGATTAATCAAGGTGATTCGGTTCAGTTAGATCGATTAGAGATAAATCTGGTTGTCATTTTTGCTCCGATATATCCTATGTGTATATATATTTATTATTTAAATTTATTCCATTTTTATTGTATATTTCATATCATTTGATTTTAATGGAATTATATACATATGATTTTTATTATTTCATTTCTATCTTTTATTTTGACATTATTTGATATTCAGTATTTCATTTATTATTTAAATTTTAAATTGTGATTATTCTTTATTTCATTTTTAACCTTTTATTGATATTATTGTAGTATTCTATATTCAATTGCAGCGCATTGGCCATGTTGCTTATGGCCAAAACAACTTCATTTTCATTACATTTTCATTTGCCATTGCCCAAGTGCAACTATTGTGTATTTATATCATTTTTTTCATTTTTTTTTTTTTACTTTTATTTTTTATTTCTCTTATTTTTTGTCGCACTCTGGAAATACAACACAGCTTGGACATAGGCCTCTGCCGTTCACCCCCCTCCCCTCCCCACCTCTCTCTCTCTCACCCCTTTGAGCAGTGCTGCTGTTACAACTTTTCTTAACGGTTTTAGCCGGTAGCAAGTTGATTATGCTTTTTTTCTTCTCGTCTTTGCTTTTGTTTCTGTTTATTTCCAACTCAGCAACTTCATGTCATTACCACAGAGTTTCGGTTTGTTACTTGATTTTCTTGCCCGGCATCTCTTTCTTTCACACGCACATTGATATCATTGTCTCTATCTCTGTTTGTCTGTGTGCAAGTTTTTCATTTCATTTCCAGCAAGTGAGTTTTGTTTTTCCATATTTAAACCGTTGCAAGCAGCAAGTGCCAAAGCCATTTCATATCCTACACTCATCGCTGATGGTTAAGCATAAAAAATTCAAACAAAAAATCCGAACAAAAGAGCAAAAAAATCAATAGAAAAAACTGACAAACAAACAACAACAAAAAAAAAAAAAACCCAATAAAAAACTAATTAACATTTAACGTATTCGGAATCGGTGTGAAAATGCATTTGCCCCGAGGAGTAAGTGTTTTTAATTATATCGCAAATCGCAATCGCGGCTCGGCACACAGAAAAATACAAATAAAAATAAAACAAACATCCTTGCCCCTTGCTGGCGGCAATTAAACAACGCTTGCCCCTCCCCCTGTCCCCTTTCGTCTTTCGCCTTTGCCACTTCATGGCGAATCAACAGCTTAGAAATGAGATAAAAATAAAGAAACGAAGAAAAAAAAAACATTTACATAATTAAGTGCAAAACATTTAAACAAAAAAAAAAGAAACAAACTCTTGAATGTGGCTAAATTTATGCAATATTTATTTTTATTCGAGCGTGAAATTGAATTGAATGGAAAAAAAGCCACAAATTAAAGTTTATTTTACAAATTTATATTAACAAATTTATAAATTGGTAAATGGGCAACTTGATGTCACAACTCTGTGATAATAAGGACTCTCAGGTTGATCATAAAATTATATTATATACATACATGTTGTACATATAATTTTTAATTGCATATTGTGTTTGGTTCAAGTGCCCTCACGAGAATTTTAATTAAACAACAGCAAAGAAAAGTAAAAATATAAATTGAAGAATAAAAAAGTTTTTTTTTTCAAATAATAAATTTCTTCTTTCAAATGTCAAATAAAAAGGGATTAAATAAACTATATCTTTTACTGCTGTGATTATTTAAGTTTTATCTAATATTGATTGGAAAAGATGATATATCTTTCCCATTCTGTAACCCGTTTACGTAACAAATTATTTCCGGTTGACATATTCCTGTTGCGGAAGTATCTTTTGATTTAAATCGAATATAATACATTTCGGCAACAGCATTAACAGATAATAAAGTTAAACGAGTAGCTCGCTGAAAGACAAAATAAAATAAAATAAAAAAAAATAAAATCATCCTCATCATTGCTTAAAGCAACGTTGATTGACATGGCCTGAAGAGGGGGAGACTGTTTGGGTGTATGGGGGGGTTTACTTAAAAATCTATAAAAAGCTAAACCTAATTTGAAGTCATTTTCATCAAAGCTATCCCATTCATGCGCACAGATTCAATCAAAATCAGATTTGGTTGCTAATCATAACCATAAAAGTGCTCACATTATGCTAATTATATTGGCTTCCCCCTTTCATACAGAAATAGTATATATATATATATATATATATATATATATACATATATGTATATAAAGAGATATTTATACTCATCGTAATTGTGTAATCATTATGGTCTTTAACTGTTTTTTGTTTCAACCATGGTAACTCTTATTTTTTATTTAATATTTTGTTGTTGTTCTTTTTTTCTTGCAGGCATTAAGTTTACTGTTTATCACTTGCATGATGTTTGCACTGACCAATGGCCATCCATCAAAGGACAAGCTAAAGTAAGCGCGGAAATTGCCAAGAGCATTTCCTTTACAACAAGAACACAGAGAGAGTGAATTCCAACCAACTCCTATGCTCGTATATATTTATGTTCATGTATATATTTATATATATGTATATATGTATTCCATCCGTCTCTTTTCGCATAGGATCCGTATCCACGTGCCAGTGAAACATCACACACATGTCCATACAAAAACGGTCATTAAGAAAGTGCCACTACCCATACCCGTGCCGGTCAAGGAGCATCATCATGAGCCAAAGAAGCATCATAGCAGTCGCAGTAGTGGCCATCATCATCATCATCAGCATCACAATCATCAGGAGGATGAGCTTGATGATGATTTCGAGGGTTACGAGTATCCCGTCAAGGCTAAAAGACGCACGCGGCATCCCTTTGTCTGAGCCAAAAAAGCAAAAAAAAACATAAAGAAAGTAAAGTAAAGAAAGGAATGAAGCAACAAAAACAACAACAACAGCAAAAAAGAAAAGGAAAAGCCAGCCCAGCAGGAATTTCCAAATGAAAATGAAAATGAAAATGGCAAATGAAATACAATTTATGCAAATTAACAGACAGAAAAAAAATATAAACCAAAATAAGTAGGAGACGGCAGCTATACTGGGTGTGATTTGTCACTGTTCTTATATTCGTGCAATAAAAAATTATATTTAAGCTGAATTTAAACATGCGTTTTCCTCTTTTTCTCTTTTTCTTTTTTGTTCTTTTTGTTTTTATTATGCCGCCTCCATTACCAACTTTTTTGTGACTTTTGTGGATTTAAGCAGCCATTTGGCAAATAAAGTTTGACTTTGAACTCCCAAAAGTAGGCCATATTTTTTATGGCAAAGAAAATATAGTACACACTAGGTAATCTATACTAATTGAAGCAAAAATTTGATTAAATTTATTAGTGAGAGATTAAAGTTGCAGACAATTCAATTTTCAATGGAATTATAATTCATGAATATATGGAATGGAAAAAAAAGAGATGAATAACTAAATAGTTTTATTCTCTATGGGGGTGTGTGTATGTACATACATACATACATGCGTATGTATACATACAAAAAAGTTCTGATAGATTTATTAATTCGATGACATATTGAATTAACACTTTATTGTTTAACTTTAAATATTCATTTTATAATTTACAATTATTTTTAATTATGCTAATCCAAGTTTTGAATTTCGAAGTGTTGAAATATTTTTCAGTAATTGTGCGTTCAAATTGTATTTTGCAACACTACAGTTAAATGATTGAAAGCAACTTGATCAATCAAGAGTGTCTGTTCATGATTGAAATTGAATTAATCCATCGAGTTGATTAGAAATGGCAACTTCACAAAACTCTGGCGCAACTGATGATGAAGGTGATGATAATAATGATGATGATGATGATAATGATGATAATTATAATGGTGATGATGATGACGTTTCGCTTTTGTGTGCCTCACAAATTGAATATTACAAAATTTTTAAGAAAATAAGAAAAATAAGAAGAGTAAGACAATCTGATTGAAATTAACATGGCCAGCTGTTGCTTTGTTACTGTTGCTCCTTGTTGTTGCTCTTGTTGCTGTAGTTGTGTGCATAAATAAATGAACCAAAAGGCAACAAGAACAAAGCCAAGAAATGCCTGGTAATACGCAAAGGAGCGAGCTCCTTCTTAAGCTAAGCCCATGAAATATGCATGTTTAGCTGTGTCACTTCTCTCCGTTCCCCCATCTCCCCCACCCATCTAACTCTCTCCTACTATATGTACTTGCCTCTGTTGTCAGCACGTGCTGGTCGTTGTCTATAGTAAACAGAAATGAAAAACAAAAAAAAAGAAAAAAACAAAAAAAAAACAATGTAAACAACTTGCCAAGCACATTCAGGAGAGCTATTGTTGTTGTTGTTGTTGCTGCTGCTGCTACTGATGCCGTTACCGTTACCGCTGCTCCTGGGGCGGCAGCTGTTGATAGCTCATTTGCCAGACACACTCAAAAGCAGTGAATGAGAGAGTCAGAGTGCAGGGAGTAGTGCAGGGGGATGAAAGTGAGAGAGCACAAAGCACTCATCCTGCTGAGAGCCACTCAATTTGCTTACCACACACAAACTCACACATACACACTCACACTCATGCACACACGAAATTGTGTGCCCGCTCAATTGGAGCTTAGCCAAGTGAAATCGCTTTCACATGGCGCGCATGTAATTAATATATGACGTCAACTTAGTCAGGAAAAAAATCAAACATACAAACATACAAACACACACACACACACATACTCACAAACATACGCACAAGTAAAGTAAAATTGATGAACTTTTGATATACCTTAACATTACTTTACTACGCGTTGGGAATCGAGACTCGATGGAATTGATAAAGGGGAATAGTTGGAAAAAGTTTTACTATAAGATTAGATTTTAATTTGTTTTTCAAATTGATGACCTATAAATTGATTAAACTTAAACTTTTGAAATTGTTAAAAGAAATCGGAAAAAAAAAACAAAACTTCTATATGAATAATCCCTAAATTAGCTTAAGGATAGCTATCACGTTTTATCTCCATTAAACTAACGCTTAAAGGTTTCTGATCATTTACAAATTGCCATTTAGAAAATCATTTGAACTAAGAATAGAGTTTTAGTTAGTGCAGGACAACGGGTCCATTATATTTTTGATTGCATTAGTGACCATATTATGGACATGCATACGAAGGATGACAAAGCGTATTAACGTTAAATATTATTTTAGTAGTTACGCTTATAGATAGATACTTAAGTATCAGTAGAAATACAAAAGGCGTAGAAAATTTCAATACTTTGTTGACTGCTGAAGCATCCTTACTCTGGCAGGTGAAGGGTATAGATGGAAACGAAATGCTCTTAAGCGGCTTAAGGGGAAAATCATAGCATACTATTTGGGGGGGAATGGGGGAATGGGAAAATGGTAAGCGTAGCAGGTATACACACACACACACACACACACACACACACATACATACACATACATATTGTGAAGATGTTTCACATGCATGTTAAAGACATTCAAATTTTGTGTGTGCCCCCCATTCAAATCCTTCTCTTTTTTCTTTTCTGTTTTTTTTTTATTTTTATTCTTTTCCTTTCTTTTTTTTTTTTTTTTTTTTTTTGGGTAGGTGTCAAGCTTCATGTACATATTTACTTAGCTCTTGTTTGTTGGTTTTGCTTTTGGCTTTAGCTTTTGCTTTCGGCTGGTATTCTGGTACGTTTTATTTTTTTGGTTCTGAATGTTTTGTTTAATTTGGCGCTTCTATTTGATTAGGCCGCCTAAGCGAACTACGTGCCTGGGTTAATTTGTGGTCGAGATGTGTGTGTGGTGCGACTTTCCTCCTCCTTCTCCTTCTCCCATATCTCTGTTTATGTTTTGGTGGCGACAGCAAATAAATCGCAAACCCAAAAAAAAAAAAAGACGAGAAAATTTGTGCATACCAAGCATAACAATGAGAGCCAACTGAGGGGGGACAGGTGGGGGGTGGTGGTGGAGTAGGTGGTGGGAGAAAATGGCAAACAGATGGAAATGAAAGCCACTAGACAAACTACTTTTTTGGCTACTTAATGATAAATAGAGAAGAGATTTATATAGATCAATGTATACTAATCCATGGGAGGGGTGGTAAACAGAGATGGCAATTTGATTGGTATTTAAAAGATAGATTTGGAACCGAAATAGGATCCTGGGATCATATTCAGTTTAGTCATATATCTAGTTGTAATTTTAGTTTAGTTTAGTTTTTTACTTCTTTTTTACTTTCCATTTTCGCTCCGTTTATTTAGTTAAATTTTACAGTTGTCGACTTATATCAAAGCTTTTCCTCTTCTTTTTTTTATTTAAGGGACTTCATTTTGTTGGCTATAATTTTCTGTGTTTATGACTGGGTAAATAAAAAAAATGAAGATAGGCACTGGCGTACTTCACAGGGATCATCATCATCATCATAATATTGAGGACATTTGTCTCGAGTGGACACATTTGGCAATGCAAACATTTAGAGGAGAGTTCCAGAGATTTGCTGACTTTTGTGCATTAAATTAAGCAAACAAAATCCCATATAAACATATTCGTAAAATATAGGAATATGCCTAGACCAAAGACGAGCAATAGAGAAAGGGAGAGAGGGAGAGGGAAGGCCAGACCTAGCCCCAAGGATCTCCAGACAGGGAGACTTGGCTTATGCGTGACTCGGTTTGACCCTGGAATAAAAATATTAACTCCTCCCCTCCCCACCCCACCCCACCCCACCGTGTTCATCTTTCGCTTTTGTTTTCACAACATAAATATTTTTACGAGCCAAAGAAGAAGATGAAGAATCAATAACAACAATAATGATGACTTTTCGTCTCCGACTCTTTTGACTCTCGCTCGCTCTCTCTCTCTCTCTTTTATTTTATTATTTGCTTTAGTTTTATGGGCAAAGACACGCCCACCAGTCCGTCTACCGTTTTGGGGCAAAAAGTTTTTTGATTATGTTCATTTCTATATAAGATGACTGTGTCTAATTCCCAATTAATTTGGGATTTGCGCTTTAAGCACAGTAAATTAGATGGCCATAAAAATGGACATGCCACAGCAACAACAACAACAACAACAACTACAACAGTGGCAGCTGCAACCGCAATTTACCAGTAATTAATTACGAATTTTATTTTTATTTTGCTAATAGTTGCATATTTTACGGCCCCAAAAAGAAAAAAAAAAAAAGGAAATTTAAATTACAAATTTAGTCCAATATAATATGTATACCGTTATACACGTTTATTACAGGCCAAAAAGAGGACAAATAACAACCAGAGCAACAACAGCAACAACAATTAGTTATAGCTGAATGAATCAAAAACTAATTAAATAGGATTTTGATACTCGAAATAATGTATTTTATATATATATATGCACATATATCAATGCCAATCAATGTTTCAGTCGAGAATTCAAATAAATAAAGTATGTATTATGTATGTATGTATATGGCTATCAATTGGAAAAGTTAATTGGATAAGGAGTAGCAAATCACACCAATTTCCAAACCTTTATACCTCAATTGTAATTTCTTCTCCTTTCATGAATCTTCATGTTCCATGTGACTTTTTAAATTACTCAGAATTTATGATATATCCATTAGCCAATCGATGGATTTCGAACATAAGACAAAGAGTTAAACCCTTGTGTTTGCACAATCTCTGCAATATTGTTGACAATTTGAATCAGTTATAGCCTATAATAAAGTTTAAGCCTTCTTTTGAAAAAAAAAGCGCGTGTAGCTACTCAAAGTGGCCTTCAGGATTCCGAAATGGCGACGTAAAATCAAATGTCACGCCGCTTTTAGACCTTAATTGCGTTCAAGTCCGAATGTATACATGTAACTAGGTTACTACAAATCGCATTGCTTGTTCTTGGATAACAAAGATAAACAAAAAAAAAAATGAAAAAAAAGGGAAAGAAAGAAAAGAAAAAACGAAACGAAGTAGCAAAAAAAAACCCTTTCACATATTTCGCCTTTTTATTTGCCTGCAGATGGTCGATTCCCAGAAATTTCATTTGCGTTAAGTACAGGCTCTGAACCTTGGGCCCCTTTTTCTTAATACTAACAAATGCCCATTCAGTCAATTCAACACATCCGCATCGAAGACACACGCAGCCACACACTCACCCACACTCACACACACACACACACACAAAAAAGACATACAATACAACAAATTTGGCAAAGCACGTGCAAATCATATTTATCACCCCCCAATGAGCGAAATGAAACGCAAACCAAAAGCAAACCAAAACCACAAACCTCGAACCTCGATTCTCCGAACCCTTCCATTCATTAATACAGTTAAGATACATTTTCCTGTGCGGTGGTGCGGTGGTGCGGTGGTGGTCGCCTTTTGCCCTCAAGAATATTGACTAGAAATTTGTGTCTGTCGTCCATACATATCTCTTACAGTTAACTAGGCATATAGTGGGGAAAGGTATCTTCTACTTATGTCGGTTATATGGCAACTCTTACGCGAAATGGCGCCCGTTAATGAACTTACACGCACACACACGCACACACACAACGCACAACACACACATAGAAAGGGTAGGGCAAGGCAAAGCGAAACGAGTGACCTACCAACCTATTCCCCATCCCATCACACACACTCGCACACACACACACACACACACACACTCATATATAGACAACCACACAATCGCAACAGCAACAGTTTGCAACGTTTCGTTTGAGCAGAACAAAAGCAACTCGAACATGTTCGATGGCAAACCTGAAATTGATGACGTATTCATTTGGTAAAATAACCAAACACACTCAACGGGGAGTGTGTTTAAATAGAACGCAACAGCACACACACAAAGTATTGCCAGCGTCTTTAACACTCTTTCCAAGCAGGGATATATATATATATATACCATACACATATGTGTGTTAGCTAAAAGAATGGTTTAAAATAAAAGAAAAATTAATTAAAATTTTTTTGGATTTTATTGTAATACATTTACATGATAATATACACGCTAACCCTCAACAAGATTACAATACTCCATTAAAGGGACAAGGAGTTCTTGACTTATCTCATCTCATCTCTATAATTATTGTTCTTAAAACACTTAATTGTTGATCTCAAAACCTTCTATAAATGAACACTATTTCTTGAAAAGATACTGATACATATGTATGTATGTATCATATATATATATATATATATGTATATGTAGGTACATTGGATGGAAACTATAAATTAATCTACGACTAGATTGCAGAATCTTTTGTTATTAATTCTGTTGTACAATGTCCATATCGCAGTCCTCGGTGGATGAGTTGCCTGAGTGGCCCAGTCAACGAGGATCCGGATTCAAATCCCAGGAGAGTGTATGGATGTAGTTTCCGTCTTAGCCAAAGGCCTTAGTTGCCAGTGCTTGTAAAATATAGTTATAGGTTGATAGTTTATATCTATATCCCATACTTAAATAATAATAATAATGTCCATATCCTTTTGATCCATATCCTCTCTCAAACGAAAAGAAAATCTTCAAATTAAACCATCTCTATCAACGGCATTTAAGGGTATTTCAACTTCGCCAATGGAAATTAATAATTTTTCGTAAATTTTTTGTAGCAAATTTTTGCACAAGTAACGACACGACAATGACGACGACGACGACGACGTTGCCGTGCTCATTCTCTCGGCAAAAACGTTGATGTTCTGCTGCTGTTGCTGTTGCTGTTGGTGCTGTTGCTGCTGTTGCTGCTGCTGCTGTTGCTGCTGCCGCTTTTTATGGTTCTACTTCTACACATAGTTCTGTGTTGGATCGGACGGCAGTTGCGGATAAGAAGCCGGCGCTGTTTGTTGTATCTTATCCTCCGTTCCTCCATACGTCGGTGCCGTTGCGGCGGATACTTTCGCATCGCAATCGCGCATCGTATGGAGTACGGCGTCGTCGACGTCCTCGTTGTCATCTCCCGTAGTAGCAAAACGCGTGAAAATTATCAAGTTCAATACGGCGGGCGAGACGCCTTGATAAAATATATAGAAATATAAAAAAAGAAAGCAAAAAAAAAAAAAAAAAAAAAAAAATAGATCGTAAAATAAAGAGTCAAATACAAATACAAATACAAATATCTAAACAAATGCAAATTGCGGCACGCGTTTTTCATCTGTGTGTATATCTCTGTATGTCGTATTATCTGTGCGAGAAGGAGCCCTGATAAAAACACACGATTTCCCGCAAAACCCCAAGAAAATAATAATAATCATTAACACAAAAGAGAAGAGAAGAGTAAATAATATAAATAACAATAAAAACGAAAAGGTGCGTGAAAACAAAAAAAAAAAATTATATATAATTTTAAGTTATACAAATCCATATAGATTTATACATACATGTATGTACGTAGATATATAGATATGGCATATAGGTAAAGCGATTACGATGTGGATTCAAATTTTGAGGTTGGAGGTTTTGGCAAACAAAACAAATTTCTTTTTTTTTTTTTGGTTTTTTTTTTTTTTTTGGAAAACAATTTTACGATTTTGCAATTTTTGTTCGATTTCACGCTTTTGTCGGCGGAAACAACCAGCGAACGTCCGATTTTATGGGAATATACAGTTTCTATACATAGCCAGTCAGTATTCTAAATATATATCTAGATATGGTTGGTTGTCTATATATCTTTTTTCATATATATATATGTACGTATGTATACAAACGATTTATAAGTTTTTATTTAAATATTCAGTTGTTAACGGCTCGTTAAAGAAAATTGCAGCATTTGATTTTGAACTAGAATAATTAACGAATATAAAAGATTTCAATGTTTAATTCGGAATTGTAAGTAGCGAACGAGGCCCAAAAATTATTAAACTAAATGAAATATTTTTGCTTAATTTGCTAAACAAAAAAATCGACAACCAACACAAAATCAAAAAAAAAACAAAAAACCAAAAAACAAAAAAAAAACAGTCTGAACGACAACGAAAAATAAAACATGAAAAAATCATTAAAAAAACAGTTCATAGGAATTTTGCAACAAAGAAAAACGAGAAAACAAAAACGTAAGAGAAATGTCTGGAATAAAATAAAACAACAACAGCAACAACAACAAGAACAACAACAAAAACGTGCCAAGTTCTTCATTCGAAATTTATTCGTATGCCTAGAACGTGCTGGGGATCTCACGCCCACATCTTTTTGCCCATCTTTGCGGCTTGTCACACAAACCAATTTCCTCACCCAGAACTATTGCCAAGGATATGCCAATTACAATAACACAAAATGTCCCCTTTCAATAATTCGCGTGGTATTAACTAGAGATACCCTGTAACTGATCTATTAAAAAACAAAGAATAATTTGTGATGAAGACATCTGATCTTTCAATTTGCTCCAAAGCGAAAGATACAAATTGAAGATACATTTACCTGGCCATATCTTTAATAAGGGGCGGGGAGGGGGATTAAGACCATCTCAATAGAACGACATATATACCCCGTATATACCCTATGGTTAGAAATTTTTTAAAAGAAAACATTCAACCAACTGGCGATAAGCATCATGGGACATAGTCTGGGGGTTTTTAGGTTTTCATACGTGCCTGAAATTTGTCGAGTTTACTTTCTTTATCGTGATATCCCAATTGGATTTGGGTACACGTATGTGTGTCTGTTATGTTGTGTGTGTGTGTCTGTTGTGTGTGTGTGTGCTGAATGTCGAGGTATATTTTGCATTTTGGTGAATCAATTACCGTTCATCCCCTTATCCTATTCACATAGTTTTAGTTTTCTGCCCTCAAGTCTTTGACACATTTGCAGCAGACATGGTCCCAACCTATTCAGTTTGGGCCAAATGTGTGTGTGTGTTGTTTGCCTTCCTATTACATGGTCATGCACTTTAACTCAATTCAATTGAATCTGCTAATCCTTTACGACACACGATACACCAGGTAGAAGATATATCTAACATGATATACATCCCCTTCTCCTTCTCCATCTTCTCTCTAATGACAAATGTCAGAAGGGACCCGAAATCGAATCGAATCGAATCCAATCGAATTGAATTGAAACGAATTCGATATGACATTTAGCGTTTAACTGGTAAAGTGGCCTATTGAATTTCTATTCAACATTTATATAAATGTATATATATATATACACATATACATATATTCATATATTTATGTATGTATATATACCAAAAATGTTATACAAAAACGGGACAGGTTGATTCTCTTTTTGGTGGTTGTTTCAACCAGTTTGCAAAATACATTAAAAAGTTTCATAAATTTAAAGAGAAGAGGGTGGGGTGGGGGTGTGGGGTGTGGGGTAGGTGAAAAACTTATGATTTCCCACTAAATTATTTTGTAACTAAGCGTTTAATACTCATTTGCTAATGAATCTCGACATTAAAGTTTGAAGTCCTAGGCTCCAGAAGTTTCCCCACCACCAAAAAAAAAAAAATGGCTCATAAATCGCTAACAAAATTTGAAAAAAAAAAATCAATAAAGTAAACTCATTAAAAACCAGTTAGTAGGGCTTCACATCAAAGGTAATGCTCTACTATATATTGGTATACCTGGTAATTAAATACACATAAATGATCGGAACATTGAATGGAAACATAATATCAAACAATTTAGATGAAATAAAGAAAAACAATCTTGAAGTCATTTCATAGTTGAAATTATAAAAGAATTGATTAAATTTATATTACATATTTCATTCAGCATATATATGTTGATATTATTGATATTTATTAAAAGACGAATTTTGAATGCCAATCTAGTCTAAATAAATTGCTAATTGCCTCTTGTATATAGCAAGAATCAAAAAGAAAGGGTCAAATTATAAAACTTTGTTGTTCAATCATTAATATTAAAAAATATTATCTTAACCTTTTTATTTATATATGAAAATATGAAAGTCTTAAATAAGTTCTTTCATATTATAGCAATAAAGAAGATTTTCCAAATTTTAATATCATTAAAAAAGTGATTTCCATATGCAAAGCTTAAATCGTATAAAAATTGTATTTTTTTCAAGTCAAAAAGTAATGAAAATAAGTTCGCTACATTTTTAAAGTTAATAAATACTTTTTTGAAAAACAATTGTGATTTTTGTTAATTCAATTTTCGTTTTCATTTTGATAATTTGAACATAGAATTTTTACGAGTGTGCGCGTTGAAAACTTTTAACCAAAAATTAATTAAAACTTCTGGCCATTATGGTAGATGGGGGGGGAGGTGAACTCCGTGTAACATGAAAACATTAGCCAAACTCAACGTGTACATTCCGGGTTATTAGTAATATTTTTCATTTTATTAAATCAACTTGTCAATTACTTTATGGTTTAAGTTAACAAAGTTTTGTAAATCGAAGCCGATAGATATTATGGCATTCGTGTTCTAATTAAATTGAAAGTGCTTGAAGCGATTTTTGTGTAGAAGTTTATTTCGAAATTCATTTAGTTATTTCACTGGTTTTAATTTCAATTTCAATTTCAATTTTAAAAGTAGTTTTATTTAAACAGTCCACAGGATGGGATGGATGACAAATCAAAAGGGAGAAAATAAAAATCTGTCAAATAGAATTTTCAACTTTTGTCTAACTTTTCATTATTTTGGGGACCTTTCTCTGAGAACCACAGCCAACAGATGATGAGGGAGCAAATGTTTTAATGAATAAATTTCCCAGAAATTTTGTTTGCTCAAAGTACTTTTCCATTGTTTGAAGAACAAACTAAAAAAAAAAAAAAATATTGTAAATTACATTTTCTTTTTGTGAGTGGAAAATACATTTGTCAGAATGCCTGTCAATTTCTGTTTGAATTATGCACATAAATTTGACATTAATAAACCGCGAATGAATTAAACAAACACAAAAAAAAAATGAAATACAAAAAAAATAAAATAAAAAGAGGCACAAATTGAGTGTGAAATTTCATACACCATTTAACAGGAATCAAGTGGGCGGTAGGAAGGAGTGGCGGTGAAAAGCCAAACCAAATGTTTTTCAAACCTACCAAAAAAAAGAAAATCGAAAGAAAAAAGTAACAGCATCCTACTTAAGCATTGGGCATTTAACAACGCTGTCAATTACCAAGAAATATACGTATATATTATCATGTTGGTTTATATATATACACACACACATATATATCTATCTATCTATGTATAAGTATATATACTTGTATATTTATTACGAAAAGAGAGCTCACGCCCACACAGTAGAGCCTGCCTTGTGGCCAACAGAAGAAAGGAGGTAGAGAAACAGACAGCCAGCCAGCCCCAAAAGGCAAAAGACAGATTTAAAGGGAAAAAGTAAAAGTAAAATAGACTTGTCGCTTTTTTCTTCTATGTGTGTGTACACACACACACCCATACATACATACATGTGTATGTGACACACACTCACACTCATACTCATATTCTTTAGCATTATGCTGATATGTTTCGTGTGAAAAGCGCTTAAGCAAGTGCCAAGCCAAGTTTTTCCCTGGCAGCTGAAAGAGTTTTTCTCCCATTTATTTTCCTTCTTTTTTTTTTTTAATTGTTGTTGCAGGATCATAAGCATATGCTTGTATATATACATGTGTGAGTGTGTGTGTGTATGCGTGGGTGTGCACAAAATGTCGTAGACAAACCCAGAAATACTTGTGTTAAATGTCTGAAAATGAAAATTGCTGCAAAAAAAAGAAGAAGCAAAATATATATGTCAACAGCAATGGAAAATCTAAACCATTTTCTATTTTTTAAAGACTAAGAAAAAAATGTTGAAAAACACACACAAATTCACAAACTTTAAATTAAGGCTCCAATCAAAGAATTAATCATAATAATAATACGTGTAACCATATTTTTTTTCATTAAGAACATGAAAAGAGAATAATATGCTATATCTATTTGATACCTATATAAATGTAGATTCAAAGGTTTTCAAAATAAATATAACTTTGCTTTCATTTTGTTGTTGTTGTTGTACATATATATACACACCTTTTAAATGCAGTTTCAGATGTTTCACAGTTAATTTTCCATAAAGTTAGTTAAATTGAAAACTTTAGCACTATGCCAGATTATATATTCCGTTTCCTATGAATTATTTGTACACTGTTATTAATACTTTCCACACCTTAATAATAAGTTTTAAATATTGCAATAGTTTAGCTTGGTTTATAATTGTTTTGTTTTTTGTTGCCATTTCAATTTGCACGTTTTTGTTATAATTTTCAGGTAGCTAAAAATTATGTTAACGAATCGATAAATTTCATCGACTAACTGAAATCGATGATGATTTTTTGAATTGAGCAATAAATTGGATAAATAATGCTTTCTAAATGAAAATATTCATTTACACCGACTAACCTTAATATTTACATATATGTATCTATCTAAATATACATATGTACACATACATACATATATATTGTATGGTTATATATATTTTCTGCACATGCACAGAGGCACACACATACATCTGTATACATATATATATATACGTATCTATGTACGTATGTATGTAACTTACACATATGGCGCAATGTGTAAATAAGCGCGTTAGACTTTAAAAATCGCAGCCAAAAAGAAGGGCCAAAACACCGCCACCTCCTCCAGCGTTCTCAGCGGCCAAACAATTCTCCTCTCACCTTCTACCTTCTCCTCCTCCTTCTCCTTTTCCTCCTCCTTCTCCTTCTCAACATGTCATTGTCGTCATCTTGGTCTTATTGCCACAACTTTTGCCAGCATTTTGTAAATGAATGGCACACACACGCACACACACACACTCGCACACCCTCCCCCAACACTTTATGTTTGTTTACTCTTTTTTTTTTCTTCCTCATTTCATTTTCTTCCGTTATTTTGGTTTTGTGTGTGTGTTTCATTTTCCCATTTGCATGTGTGTTTATTTGAGACTCACATGTGTGTTATAGTCAGTGTGTGTGGTATGTGTGTGTCTACCGAGTGTTGATTTTGTTATTGTTAAACTCACCTCAAATACACACACACACACACACACACACACACACACACACACACACACACACTCATATAATCATTTTTATGACAAAGGCCGAACTTCCTTCAATGTTTAAATACGTATGTGTATACGTGGCGTATACGTAATAAATCTATGACCTCACTTTGTCTTCCAACATTATAACGATTCAAGTTAATTGTTTAGTACGAGTTTCAACTTCAGTAAACTAAACTGAATATCAACTTATTTTTCTTTATGTGTATTATAGGACGCAAACCCTTTTTCCCTCCAAATAAAACTTGTGGAAAAATTTCTTTCCAATACCTTTCCTTTTTTTTTTTGTTTTTTTTTTTGTCCCAGCTGCCTCCTTGCATTGCTGCCAGAGTTAACTTTCAGTTTCATTTTTTGTTTTTTAATAATTTTTCCACTCTCCCACCCTATGGTTGGGGGGGGGGATGTTTGGGGGGAGGTCCTTAAATTGAAAATTATGTTGCGCATTTTCTTTTCACTTATTTTGTAATTTATAAACGTGCAACATTCGGTTGCCTGCCTGCTCGTGCTCGTGCGACATTAGCAAAAAATTTACTCAAATTTTGTTGTACAATTTTCTGTTTTTTCTGATAAGCTTTTGGCATACAAAATTTATGTTACGATTTAATCAGATTGACGCCACTTGAGGCATTTGTGCTGATAAGCCATCGACATTAACTTTTACCTCTTTTCCCTTAGTCAAAACACACACACCTCTCCCTATCTCTCTCTCTCTCTCACTCTCTCTCTCTCTCTCTTTATGTATGCATGAGGGTATGTGCGAATTTGCAATTAATTTCCCGCAATTTGTATAATTGATTAAGGGTAATGCAGGAAATCGCCTTTCATTTGCCTACCTCAAAATCGTCTCACAATGCTAAATAGGTTAGGAAGAGAGACAGACAGAGAGGGAGGGAGAGAGAGAGAAAGAGAGAGAAAGAGAGGGGGGTGTAAATAAACCTCATTGGAATTTCCTTTTCTTTCTTTCGCTTCCTTTCTTATTATTTGCCTTTGGCAATATGATTATTAAAATATAATTGCCATGTCGTGGCTGATGTTATTATTATATAGTTATATAGAAGTCGTCGATGACGACGATGATAATTTGTGCCTTTTACCTTGGCACTGCTAGCATATATATATATTTCGCTTATGCCCTATATTCCTACAAAAGAAAGGGGTATATATGAATATAGTGAAGGGAACACGACAAACTGTTTCATAAACTCTTTAACTGGCAATGAAAATCAACTTTTATTGATCATATAAACCAAGTAACCAAGTCCAAGTCCTCTATCCATATCCTGTTGTTTTTTTAGAGGGTATGTCAAGGTCGATTCTCCTATTCTAACTGTTTATCATAAAGAGTTCGTTGCTTTTGTGTTGGTATTTTCATATTTTTTGCTTCGTCTGTTTTGTGTTTGAATGAAAATACATAGGAGGAAGGGAGGGGGGAGGAGAGAGGAGAGAGGTGCTTTCCCTGCGATAAGGCACGTCTGGAATTGGGTCGTTCTGTTGCACAAAAAATTGCCACACACAGTCTATATAGAAGAAGAGAAGTTCGCCTATTACAACTACGTTGACGAATTTGACGACAGAGTTTCATTTTTTTTTTTTTTTTGTTGGGTGTATTTTTATTAGCCCATAGCATGAAACATACATATGTATGTATGTGTGTGTGTGTGTGTCTCTACTTGTATGTGTCTGTGTGCTCCAGTTTTTGTTCCATTTTCCCATCCAGTTACTCCCTTTACACAGTTGTTTGATTTTATTAGAAGTGCCTTGAGGTAAATATGCGAATTACCTCCAACAAACAAAATGACATGAAGAAAAGAAAATTCTCCAGAAATTAAAAAAGAATAAAAAAAAAAACGAGCTCTGCTTTAATTTTATGATTTTAGGAACAGGAAACAGTTTCACTTTTCTATTCAGGGTCAGTCAGGGGGATAACTTTAAAGTAATTGATAAAGTTTCAAAAACTGACCATCAGATTTTCGTCACAGAAAATTCCCAATACAAATATGAGACTAAACAATTTATAAAAATATTAAAACCCAAATTGCCAAAATTTCTACTAAAGTTGGCAGAATATTTTGGAATTTTAAAAATTACTCGCAGTAAACCTCATCCTATATATGTATATCTATATATATATACGCCTACACACACAGATATGTATATATATATACCGTGTTAAAATCTTTCACCTGACCTTATGCTAGCTTGGATCGTGTAGGGGGAATGGGAAACGGACACTGAGGTAGTAGAACGTTCATTCGACCTGTCCAAACTGTTGCCCTGGCTCATATTTAATTTTTTTGGCAACAAGAAAATGGAATAAAAAAAAAATACAACGAGTAGACCAAAATTTGCATAAAACTTTCATAGCTTTTGGCTCACCACACACACACACACACACAGACACACACAGATGCAATATAAAAGTTTCATTGTGCTTTCAATTTAAAAAAAAAAAATTTAATTTTATTTATGTACAAAAAAAAAAAAAAAAACACAAAGAACAGAATAGAACCGAACAGCTCAGAAATGAAGTGAAAGTGTTCCCAAGACCCAAGGGAAAAGTTTCTAAATAGAAGCAAAGGCACTTCAAAAGTACAGTCTAACCCAACATGGCGGACTCTGAAAATAATAAGCAATTGAAATGTTCCATTTAATTCCGATCGATCGGTCGATGTATGAAAATCGAATCCAAAGAACGATTTTAGAACTCAATTTTAGACAACAATTTATCAGGAAGATAATGCCAGTCACTGTTCAGGTTGGATAGAATTCAATAAAGATTTTTATGAGGTTTAACGCAAATTGAAATCGTGAACTAAAAATGAAATTTGCGTTGTTGACACTTTCCTTTTAAGATCCCAGTAAAAGGAAAAGCCATATCTTTACCTGTGAGAGGGTATCCAGCTAACGTAAATTGGCCATATTGGATGCTAACCAACTTATGGTATTGGCTTTTATGTTTATAGGAAGAATGTGAAGAAAAATATGAGAATATCATTATTTTATCACAACAAGCAAGGAAGAAGAAGGTTAAAGAGGGAAATGGAAACTTCAACTGGATCCCTTGAGAAGTCACACTAATTCTAGCCACACACACACACGCACACCTGCCTTCGTCCAATGGTTTGCCTCAATAACCACTGACAAATCTTTCCCTCTCCCTCCCTCTCTCTCTCTCTCTCTCTCTCTCTCTCTCTCTCTCTCTCTCTCTCTCTCTTCTAACCACCAGGTCGTCTAGTAGTTCCTTCTTTTTCCTTTCTTGTTCTTTCCCTTTTTTTTTTGTATTTTACGCTTTCTTGCTTTCGCTTTTGTCTGAGGCACACACACACACCAGCAGAACTAATACCACCATCAGCAAACCCCTAACCCCTCCCCTCTCTTTGCCACCGTGATAGCTTGGCCAACAGTTCCCTCTTTCCCCCCTCTGCATTCTGTTCAGATTCAAACGAGCATTTTGGCCCCGCCAGCTAAAAAGCTGTTCATAAATTGCATGTTGGCTTTTGTGTTGGCATGTCGCTCCACTCCAAGAGTGTGTAGGTGTGTGTGTGTAAGTGTGCAGGTACTCCATTTTGTTTTTTAATAGACCCTGCTCGCATTTAAACTGTTATGCTTGGCCTGGTCTGCTGGCACACTACAACTGATGGCACAAAGGAACCTTTGCTTTTTATCGCTCAAGCCAAATCAGTGTCGAGTTTATATATATATATATATATATATGTATATATGTACTTATATTGCATATACATATATTCAGATATATATCCCGATCGATAGATGTAGTCAGTCCACTATGGGGAGGAATTTACTTTCATTAACTCTTTTGCTTTTATGCCTAATTCCCACTGCAGTGGAACGGGCGTGGCCATGGGCGTGGGCAGGCCCATCAATTAGCAAAAAATTAGAGTTTGGCTAACCGTCAGTCAGTTAGCGTTAATTAGTGGTCATCATAAAAAAAAAAAAGAAGAAATGTTCCACCCGACATGCACATCCATACACACCTACACACCTACACACACAAACATACATATGTATGTATATATATAGAGGTATGCGTGTATGAGTGTAACAAATGTAATTAAAAATTTCTGTTTATTTATTTTGCTCATTTTAAGTAATTCACATTTATTTAGTTTTTATCGAATTTTCCGCCGCTGCTCATACTAAGTAGCGTGGGCGCTGACCAAGTGTTAAGTGATTTATATTAATGACCAAATCGGTTTGGAATAATAGCACGAAACTCATAATAACATCAAATCAAGATGAAGGATGAAACTGCTTCTATCGCTCAATCGATACGATCCCATTTATACTATACAATGTACTATATATTATATATACTATACTATGAAAATTACCAAAAAGGCACCGAGGACCACAAGATAAACCAAAATAATGGCTAGATTTCCAAACATATTTATAAGGTCATTAAGAGGAATCAAAAGTAATGAAATGTCTGTCATAAATTACAAATTGTTTCAGAAGCTTATAGCTTAACTCCCCCCCTCACACACACACACACACACGACAAGAAATATTTGAGCATTGTAATCAGATTAGTAAATAATAACCATAAGTTAGAAATCTCTATTAACTATCAATATTTTAGTATGTATATCAATTTGAATTGAAATCAGAAATGAATAAATGTTTTATCTAAGATATATATTTCCATGTCAATTATTTTTTTCCTTTTATTTCTGAAATATGTGTACTTCCTGATATGATTTAGTTTTTAGAGTATTCAATTGTTTGTTGAAAGCTTCAAATTTCTATTATCTGACAATTTAATTTAGTAATCATTTGAAAAATATTCATATTACTTAACCAAACCGCACAAAATAGCAACAATGAAAAAATTCTATAATTGGTTAATTAGCATAACCACAAAACAAATAATCAACAAAACAAAAAACAAAGAAAAAAAACAAACAAAGCGCAAACAAATGAAGAAAATTTGTATATCATTTTAATGAGAAGTCTGCGCGCAAATATGAATTAAACATTAATTAAAAAAGCCACAGTAAAATGAACACACACATACTAACAGCAACAGCAACAACAACAACAATAAAACAACAAGAATTTTGTAGTTTACACCATTTCTCGCAAATGCCAAATGAAATTTCATTTACTGCTGCTACTGCAGCACACATGACGTATACGCAATGCGGTCGCAGTTATTGGTTGAGAAAGGGGAATGACAACAAGGGGGGAGGGGGCAGTTGAAGGAGAAAACAGAAAGGATGAATGGGGGGTATGGCAGCGACATTTGTTAGTTATTAGTGCGGTTACAGTTATTATTGTTGCGACTCTTGTGTCAAGTGGTTTGTTTGTTTGTGAGCCACCATTTTGGCCTAGCTAACAATTGTTAGCCATGTTCGCTGTTCGCAGACGAAAATAGCTCAAAGGGAAAAGAACCCCAAAAGGAAATCTAACCTAGTCCTACCACTAGCAACACTTTTGCACTTTTACCTTGTTAATTTACATATTTTGTAACTGAAAAGTCATTGAAAAAATGCCGACTTTACATCCCCGCTCCTACCTCCCTCCCACCCTCCCTCTACGCCCTCATCCCTTACTTACCCGCCTTGTTGTCGCTCGCTTTACCACTTTATTTTTAGTACTTGACATTAAAATCGGAATTGTCGGAAATACGTTCAGATACGCGGATATCCACACTTGACTCCATTTGTTTTCACTTCTTGGCCACCATTAAGAGAATTTCAAACTATTCGCACAAAAATTCATTTTCTCAGATATGTAGAAGAAGATTTTTGGGGTTCTGCACTGCGGCAGGCAGCTTATGCAAATGCAAAAGTCTAGAGGATTATGCTAATGTCTATAAACCATTACTCTTCCCCTTCCCTTCCCCCCTCTAACCACTCCATATATACATACATACATACATATATCTTGCAGCTTTATCGTAGTTGAATATTGTCATAGCCATGTTTGGTCTCTAATCGTCTTGCATATGGAATTTAATTTACATTACATTTACTACTATTTTTTGGTTTAGGCCAACTTTGTGAAATGATATGGAATAACAATGATTTAATTATAATTACTTTAAATCCTTTAATATTCCTGATGATAATTATAAAATCATTTAATTCAGTTTTCATTTCTGTTTACATATTATAATTAAATACAAATTATCTTAATAGGTCGAAGATAATGAATCGAACTAAAGGAAAGCCATAGAAATGTTTGAATGTTGAGCACTTGCTATTGAAGCGTTTAACTCATTTATAGATTTCTCACAATCGACTTCAGATTGTAGATTACATCAGCTGTTGGAATATTTTGAACAGTCATTCGATTGATTTTGATTTTCCACTAACCTATTTGCTGTCAATTCAACTTAAGTCTTTAGTCAATTTATCATTATTTGATTTTCAATTCACTTCTCTCTCTCATTTTTCACATCTTAATGGAATATTCTTATTCTGGCCGAACCGCAATCACTGATTCTCAACTCATTAAAATTATATTAATTATAAATCAAGTGAAATGCAGCAGCGAACAAAAGCGGCTTACAGTATGTATCACTCTTTCTCTCTCTCTCTCTGCCTCACTCTTTCTCTCACTGTCTCCGCCTCCTCTTTGCTCCTTCTTCCTCTGTCAATAGTTAGTTGCTTCCTTTCGCTCTCCCCCACAACTCGAAAGGCAAATATACTGAGTGAAAAAAAAAACTCGAGTGGATTGCAAATTCTATGATCAAGTGAAGCCTGAAAATGCATTATGTGTTTAGTTTGGTCCATGAGAGGGATGATAAATAAGAAATAAATCAGCTTAACTTGTTTTCCTCAAGTTTTTAACTGGGTTTTCGTTTTTTTGTTTGTTTTTTTTTTTTGTATATTTTTTTTATGCGCTTCTTTAAGTTAAATTTAAGCAGCTTAATGTTCGGTTGTGTAAGTTTTTTTTTATTTAGGCTTGGCAAAAAGGTTTTGTGGTAAGCCCTATGATTATCAACTAGCCGAAAAGGTTTTTGGCCAAAAAAGTTTTTCCCGTCAACTGTTGCATAATCAAATGAATCAACAAAATCTCTATGCACGACTGAATAACCAAACTCAACTCTAACTGTAACTGTAACTGTAACTGTAACCGTATTCAAATTACATACACATGTGTGATTTGGTATTTGGATAAAGGAGAAAGGAGAGATGAGAACGGAGAACGGAGAACTGAGAACTGAGAACTGAGAGAGAATCCTCCAAGCTTTGTCAGTGCACTCAAGTGTGCTATCAGTTAATTTTGAAATCTGTCAAAAGGCATTCAACAAATTAAACTCAATTGGCACTGGTTCCCCAAACCATCTCCACTCCTCTAGCGGCCTGCAGGCAAATAAACATGGCATATGGCACACTGTGGATTACATTTCACATTTCATTTGACTCATGGAGCGACAGGCCCAAGCCCATCCCCATCTCCATGACCACCCACACACAGAGAGAGAGAGAGGGAGAGAGTCATCATAAAATTGGTCATCATAAAAGCCAGACTGGCAGGCCTGCCAGTCGACTGGTTGGAGGAGCAAAAACTACTGCAGTGCCTGTTAAATTTTCAAGTGCATACTTTTAGGCTCAAGTCCTGGTAGGACTCGGCTCGTCTTGGACGAAATTGGACATGAAAATGGAAGGCATAAAGAGAAAAGAAAATAGCAACAAAAAAAAAAAAAAAAAATGCAGAAAAAGAGGGAAAAATAAAACAAACGTGGCACTAATGCCAGCAAGTGGCGTAAGTAAGTAGCAGCTGCCACAATTTGTGGCAAAACACGAAACACAAACGAAACGCAAAAAACATGACCACAGTCTGACTTAATATAAAATATAACCGAATGTTAAATGTTCTCAATTTGATATAATGACTATAAACTATTTGGTCTGCATTATACAGAGCCATTGAGAGGAAATTCCTAGACGATCATAAATAACTTTCGCTACTAAAGCTCTAAAGTTTTATTACAACAAAAAAATAATAATAAAAAAAAAACAAAATATAAAATAAAAAATAAGAAAAATGTCTAATAAAGAATCTTTTATTCTCTTTCAACTAACAGTCAGTCGTTGGTTCAATCTTAATTTCTTAAGGTAAAAAAAAAATTAAATAAATTTTTCAACTTTTCAAGTGATTAATTTAATCTGTAAATTTAAACAGATCTAAATTTTAAGTGAACAATTTATTTGATTGAATCAAACTTTTACCTTAAGTTTATATAACCAATGTTGACTTTAGAGTGTTATGGGAGCAAGGCGGGTGGAGGGAGGAGGTTGTAAAAAAAAAAGTGTGCCGTGGCCAGCGGCATTCACTCTCTCTTTATCCCACTGTACAGCTGCCCGATCCTTGGCAGTAGTGCACCAGACTCTCTCTCTCTCTCTCTGTCTCTCTCTCCGTCTCTCTCTCTCTGTCTCTCTCTTTCTCCCTTTCTGTGTGTCCAAGTGTCAAAGCATTACCAATTGTAGCATACTTTCCGGTGGCCAGCCGCGTTTGTATTGGTGTATGTCTGTGTGGCTGTGTGTGTGTGTGTGTGTATGCTTGTCTCTGTGTGTGGCCTAGTCCGAACTGGGGGAATTGTTTCGTTTTCGTTTTGAAATGAAAGAAAATGCTGTTTAATGTGCTTTTTATTATTTACATCCGCGGCCCGAAGGAGCAAACCCAAACCACAACACAGCACAACACAACGGTACCAGAAAATGAAGAAGAAGCAGAAGAACCAGAACAAGTGAAGAAGGAGAGAAGCAGGAGAAGCTCATCAACTTTTCTTTTTTTTTTTGTAGCTTCTTGTTGGTTATTTTTTATTTTTGTTCCTTATTTGCTGTTGTTGTGGTTGTTGTTGTAGCTGTTGTTGTTGTTGTTGTTGCTGTTGTTGTTGCTGTTGTTGTTGCTGTTGTTGTTGCTGTTGTTGGCACAGTTCCGGTTGTGCGAGGCTCTTTCATTTAGATGCAAATTTTTAAGGCCACAAGCAAAACCGAGGGAAAATGATGAAGAAGAAGAAAAGAATTGTTTTATTGTATTTAGTGAAATTATTCACGCCCGAAAACTAACAGAGAGACAAGAAAATTGAAAGAAAGTGAAAGAAAGACAAATGATAAAGCGAGACAGAGACAGAGGGAGATAGAGATGGGTGGAGAGGGGGGACATTTGTATATAAAGTCATCATCTTTTGCACATGTTTTCCTTTATGAATTCATCATTGATTTGCCTTTGATGTGGTTTCCAAAGTAAGAAATTAACTCAAAGGCCTTCACGTTCGATGTCTGCACATTTCTTCCGCTTTCTCCCCAATTTCATTGCCATTTTGTTGTTTGTTTTTGTTGCCTTCGATTGACGGCAATCAATTGTAATGACAAAGTGTGCAAATATTTTTGCACTCACCCATTGCAATAATGATCACGAGCTATAGCAATATGGTAAATACCATGGTAAAAATAAATCAATAATATCGATTCTGTTTTAGCCTATTGTTTGTTATACCTGTATATATATACATAGACAAATCTATATATATGTATGTATATATAATAACTGTTGCAATGCTGATTCTCAACAAAAAAAGAAAACCACGCAACTAAACAACAACAACAACAACAACAACAACACAAAAAGCTGTCAATGTCAATGGGTCAGCAGCATTGCGA
Source organism: Drosophila sturtevanti (assembly GCA_018150375.1). Lineage (NCBI taxonomy): Eukaryota > Metazoa > Arthropoda > Insecta > Diptera > Drosophilidae > Drosophila > Drosophila sturtevanti. Next base: position 10,491,672 of record JAECWJ010000317.1, on the reverse strand, counting down.
TTTTGGCTAAAGGGGGAGCAAAGTGAATCCTTTTCGCTTGAAGGGTTCATCAAACTGCAGATGAAAAATCGTACATTTCCTTGGCATTTAGTTCGCTTTCCCCCCCACCCCCTAAACTATTTGGCAGCTTTCCCAAACAGCAGTTACACACTTTGGAAAATAAACGAATGTGTCAGGGAGCAATTCAATTGGATCATATCAAGATTATCGTATTCTTTTTATAGCATACTTTATAGCTAGTAGCTGCTTGTTATGTACGTAATATATCTTAAATCTAAGTAATATCATTAACTTTAATTTTATACTTACTATTCACAATCTCAACATAATCATTTTGGTAAAGTTATCTATTCAATCTAGATTATTTTATGCATATTTATGCATATATATTTATGGATAATTTTCACAATTATATTTTTATTTACATTTAAATTTCTATCAAATTTCTATTCATATTAATTATTAGTTACTTTTTATCAGAAAGGGATGAACAATATTTCTATCCAATTGTCTTCTTTATGACTGGCATTTCGGTCTGAAAATAGACTCACGTTTCAAATTTCAGTCGAGTACCCGTTTTGTTAATTGCTTTGAGTTAAATTAATTGGGGGGATGAATATGTCAAGATGGGATGTTTGTATGTAGGTATTTTGAAAGGCAACCTGTTGTCTTTATAGAATGCAAATATATCTTAATTGTCAATCAATTTAATCGTATTTAACCATCTATGCGATATGTCCATCAAAGAGAGAAAGAGAGAGAGAAACAAGGTGGGGTGTGGGGTGGGGTGAGAGGGATGTCAAGTGCAAAAGTAGCAGCAACATGTTGCGCATTGGTTATAGCAAATGAACCTCAAGAGTACCGACAATTAGGTTCTTATATGACTTCCCAGAAAGAGGCACACACACACACACACACACACACACACACACACACACACACACACATACATATATTGTCTTTAGTGCGGCAGTCGACTGACTGTCAGTTAATCAGACACTTAGTCAGTCAGTCAGTCAGTCAGTCAGTTAGTTGGTATATATACATATAACCTATTTAAACAGGTGCATATGAGGAGGGTCTCTCACACTTGATATCTCAGTATCTCTGGGCCAACGTTGCGTATGAGCAACTTTGAATAATTAACTCACTTCAATGGCATTTCGCGTTTATTTTTCATATTTTCCATATATTTTCCTTTTTGCCATGCTGCCACTTGGCGTGGAACGTAATAAAGTAAAAGTGCACTGCAAGAACATAGCACAGTTTGATGTGCATAAATTAAAATTGCAACCACAGCCACCAACAGGCCACCTCTACCCACCCCTTGAACCACCACCAAAAACCCATCACTTTCCTGCCTTTGCTTAATGGATGTTTTCAACCGTTGACTCTGTGGGAGGGGGGAAGAGATCTTGTGTGGGATAGGGTGGGGGGGGGAGTCTGACCGGGGGCAACCATGTCATGACTTCGTGGCGTATATAAATTGCATTTTACGCCATTGTCACGTTAGCGTCCAAAAAATAGGGAAAGACCAAATATATTGTATACACATACATATATTTATCGAAAAGAAAAGTAACTCCGCCCCGTTCCCAGCCACACCACCTCAACACCTTTTCACCTTTCCAATTTATTTATATGTCGAATTAATCAATTAATTTTTGTGTGTAGAATTTTATCTTTGGAAAATTGAAAGTTGTTTTTCCATTTCTAAGCATTGATATAATGATGATCGACCGATTGATATAATGGTGGTTCTACCGATATCAGCAACAGTTTCTAAAATTGTTCGAGTGGTGGTGATAAAAGTTCGCAGAACATTCAAAAGAAATAAATATTTTATTGCTTTAATAGAAATTACTTTAAACTCCAACCGAAATCTTTATAAAATATTTGTATAAATATTTCATAGATTGAGAGGAATGTGTAAAATAATCTTATTAAAAAGGATGATGATTATGGATCGCATAATTTTGGGGATTCTTTAATGTAATTTCATTGAAACATTTTTGCTGTCTGATGGTAAGCTATGCCAATTCATTCAAATACAAAAAGTTAAAAAGACATCCTTACCTCCCCCCTCCCCCACCCCCTTGCAAATTGTTTGGTCTCTCTTTTTGTTTTGCTCTCTCGCTTGGCCAGCTGTTTAAACAAATTACAATACAAAAACTGGCAATTGCAGACAGACATTTTGATTGATGCAAAGCTTTAGCCAAAGATTTTAACAATTTAAAATAAACAAAAAGCAAAAACCAAACAACCAACAACACCATGAAAAGCGACAACAAATAAAGTTTTCTCCTAACATTAACAATAACACAAAAAAAAAAAAACAAAACCTCAAATTAGCTCACTTAAAGTGATTCATGGTTCTTAGGAAGGTTGTGTGTGTGTGTGTGTGTGTGAGGCATTGATAACTTTTTGGCACGCCAACATCAACATCAACACAAAGTACATCTCCCTATACCCTCCCCTCCCCCCATTCAACTACCATTCTACCTAAACTAGAGCCATAGTCATCATCATCATCAGCATTATCATCAGGGCTAATCACACCTAACAAAATGAGGCGGGACAGGCGTGGCCTATAAAATCCTGCGACAAACCAACCAAATGCGATTAGCCCAGTTGCATTTGGGCCATATTAGATGTGGCAAAACGAAAAAAAAAAGACTATTATAAGCTGGCAAATGAGTTTGTCAACTACTCCATGACAAAGTCCATCGAGAGGTTAGCAAACTTAAGAATCCAAACTATATATTATAAAGATTTAAGCCCTGAAACATTCATTGTGAGCAGAAATTAAATTTCGTTTCTGTATCTTAGCTGAAAAATACACAAAATTTATGGAAAAAATTTAACATGTCTTATACTTTCGTATTGCCTTCGCATTAAATGTAAAACGAAAGGTAAAGATAATGTAAGGTAAACCAAGGAGTAATATATGGCAAATTATTAAAAACAAGGACTGAGCCTTCTTTTTTTTTTTTTTTTTTGATTCAATTTGTCATGTTGCCAAGGCATTTTAGTTTGATTAAAACCAAACTGTGTTGGGGGATATAATCCCCTGTACTTATCTGAACAATTGATATGCATATATGTGACTGTCAAACACCTTGGCAACTTATCTCCTTTCTTGTGTCTCTCTCTCTCTCTCTCTCATACTCATTTAGGTTCTCCTTTTTAATCTTCACAGCCCTCTCCTCTTTCAATTCATTTTATGTCAGTCGTTGGGTATGTAGGCCATGGCCAAAAGACAGACGTTTGGTAGAGAAAATAAGTTTGTGTTTCATGATTGAAAAACTGAAAGGAACAACTCTCCATCTCTCTTTCTCTCTTTCTCTCTCTCTCTCTCTCCCGCTTTCTCCCTCTCTTTCTCTTTCTCTCTGCATCTCTCTTTGTCTCTCTTTATATATGATTTTCTGATACTGTCAACAATTTCCCTTTTTTGCCTAGCAGAACATATTGTCCTAGATCTCATTATTGCCAGCAAATTAATTGCAAAAGGCTTCAGTCCTAACAAACGAGCACGTCCACTATGTTTATGAATAATTCAGTTTGCATATATGTATGACCGACTCTCCCTTTCTCCCTCTCTCGCTCACTCTGTGTCTCTGTACATTTCTCCGTTGTCCCTATCTATCAGTAATAATTATCTGTAATTAGCTACTATGCGAAATGGTTAACCCTAACAATCTCTCTCTTACTTTAATAAATAATTTGACCCCAAACATAGCAATCCAATTATCAACGATTGACTAAATATATAGACTTATATCATACTATACCATAAACTGGGCATATTTTTGGTCTAAGCAAATAACAAAAAACCTTATCAAATCAGCAAATAAACAAATGACTAAGCAAATGGAAAATCCTCCAGACAAAGCAATAAATATATATACATATATACATATAAATATGTATTTCTTTATCCCCTCTATTTATTCTTACCTTGAGTACTTAGATATTGCTTCAACAAGGGGAAAGTACACATGTATGTACATATACTTATATACATATATATACATATGTTTCCCACATGGCTTAAGATATATATATTTTGGAAGGTTAAGTTAATAATACAATTAACTATCAAAAGTGGGCTATTATATATTTATCTGTCTCCCTTTTAATGTTCTTTAAGTGCATTATAATGAGCCCCGTTTTCGGTTTTTCTTTCTTTGCATAACATTAACTTTAAGATATATCCAATTGGATCAGGCAGGCACGTGAAGAGTAACGTGCCTTCCATTAACATTGGCTCACATGCGATCTGTACGTGCAATGAGTTTAATTAACTTTAATACAATCTTTTATTATCTTTTATTTATTTATTTGTATTTTCCTTTTTTTTTTTTTTTTTTTTTTTTGAAGTGATGGCACTAATGAGTTCTATTAGAGCAATTAGAAGAACATGTTTCTTACCACGTTTAAACGCGTCTCATGTTGATACAATAGGAAATAAATAGTTTGACATTGGCTATTAAATTTTCATCAATTTCAATTATATTCTTAAATATTTATAACTTTTATTGCCCCAGATGTGATTATATTGCCTATAACATTATACTTAAACACTATCCCCCCCCTACACTTCTCACCACTCCATTCTCTGCCCCACTCAGTGTAAAATGCATCAGTTTAATTGAACTCTAGGGTGAAAGACAATCTGGGACCGTAGCAGATGTCACCCAATGCAAAAAGTAGCCAACGATACGACGTAACCATTGAACCCTCCAGTCAGTCAGTGGGGTAGAATACAGGCTAGAAGGGGGTAGAGGATTGGTGCACTGTTACCCACTGCTGACCAAAAAGTGCAAATGTCGCATATTAAATTAACGCTGTCAACCAAGGCGAAAATTAGTTGAAGCGTGTAAAAGAGAAGAAAACAGCATAACAGCAAAAATGGTATTAAAAAAAAATGTGAAAATGCTTATCTATACTGGTGTGTGGGTGGGGAAGTGGGAGGGGAGGTGAGCGGGCGAAAGCAGGAGCGGGAACAGCGACAACAATGGCCAGTGTGGGAGGCAAAAAAACGGTGTGGTATATAGCCTCTCTTTTGTCGGTTAATAATCACTTGTCAACGCTGGCACTATCATTTAGTCGGTCGATTTTTTTTTTAAATCAGACCTAAGAATAATGATTGACATTGTTCATTTGCTTGTTCTATACCCTGTAGTTATGTATATTCCAAGAAGAGTGAATGAGGCTAAGAAGACATTAATGTAGGTAACTGACCCACATTATTAAACGATAATCATCTTCATCTTGTAGACTCAAAGAGGGTACAGAGTGATAGGTATCAGATATACACATACAACCAAACTTTTTCATATGATATATGTATTTCAGATTAATTTTTAGCTGTTTCCGATACAGCGTATCAGAAAGTCTGTATATAAAGTATTTCGACATTTTTTTGTCAATGCTTTGAACATTTTTATGGGCTTTGAATTTATGATTCCTAAGATATTTGTCGTACAAATGCTTTAGACAATCTTATTATACTATATGTGTATGTACATACATGCATCTTATCATGTATGTATGTATATACACGACAGATAAATCAAATGTTCAATGATCTTTTAGAATTCATTGCGAATGCAACAAACAAGAAATAACTCATACGCAAGGTTAACCACTTTTCAGACAGAGACCTTTTTCTCCTCTCATCATGGTGTGTGTGTGTGTGTGGTTGGTTATTGTTGTTGTAACTTTAGAAACATGTAATAATTTAAAGAAAAACTGTCTAGACATTTTCTAGCTAACAAGAAAATTTAATGAAAAATTTCATTACATTTTCATAGCTAGCTTGCATCGCATCAATTTTTTTTTTTGCGTTTTTTCTGTTTGTTGTTGTTTACGTCGTTTACACAAAAATTTCTTATTATTTTCATTTTCTTTTTATATATATAATTTTTTTTTTTTGTTGGTTGAGCAGATTTTTACGACTAGCATCTTAATTTTTTGCATTTTTATATTAGATTTGACGCAATCGTTTTTCAAATTTTCCTCAATATTATACCGCACTATATCTTTAATTTGTGTGTCTGTGCGTGTGTGTTTTTATTTTAACATGGATTATTGGGCCTTTGCTTTGATATATACAATTCGATTCTCCAATATGTAAACAATGCAAAAATATAAGCTTTTGGGCCCCCATAAAACTGCTTTCATTAAATGAAAACCCGAAAAATAACACACAGACAAACACACGCACAACACATACATTGTTATGTATGTATATAGAAGATTTCATTTTTATATCCATGTATGTATGTATGTATATGTGGAAATGAGCATTTTCTAATTACACAAAAAAGCACATCTATCTTCATGTAGATGAACTCAACTCAATTGAGCCAAATCAATGCGCATTTCAATACCCTGTAGATTGAATGATTGAAAGAGTATATACGCCACTTAGGAAGTTTTATATATATGTACTATACATAGATAGCTAGTAATTTTCGATTTTATTAGCAATTTTCTTTGCTCTTCTAAAGGGTATCTATTTGCCGATGTATTGAGTAACTTATGTATGTGATTTTCTTTTATTAATATACATACGTATGGATGTATACAAATCGAAAGTAATAACTCTGAAAGAACAACAAACATGACTTATGGGCCAGTATATTAATGTCATAACACATAAGTTGGAAAATTCTATTGACAAATGGGCTTATTTAGTTGTTGCTGTTCTCCTCCTCCTCCTCCTCTTGCTCTCTCCTCTCCCATACAATCGCATACCTCAGTGGTTAGGGGAGGTTCAGGTGAGAGTTTAGTTCACACAAATTGATTATTGTTGGACTTAAGATTGGACAACTTTTCCTCAATTTAAGAAATTTATTTTATGCAAGAGGAATGCATGACAGTAACACTTAGAGTTGAGGTCAGACAGACAGACAGACTGATTGATGAATCCGCGAACCATTAAATCTGACATTTTGAGGGGGAAATTGCAATGAACAAATACAAAAAAATTAACTTTAATTTTTTAGCTTATTCCAAAGTTTTAAGAAAGGAATGGATAGACTATTTAAATTATGAAAAGTTAAATGATCTTTGCCGTAAAAGTTGCCGTTCAATTGATTGAATATTTTCGAATAACTTTCATGTAACATAATGCATTGCTTTTATTAAAAATTATATTTTCTCCAATGTTCATATTTATATACATATCGTGCTCATATATGTACATGTAGAACATGTGTATATTTCATTAAATTATTATTTCACAGCGAGGTCATAATCAAATCAACATATGCAAATTGAACTCCTTTTCCAACTTTTATTCAATACCTAGTTCTCGTTTTCTCTACCTTTGCCAAAAAGGGATACATTTACTATGAACAGAAATTCGTGACAACAGTGAAGAGAGTTTTTAAAAACACTTTCTAAACTTTTTACTTGTTAAAAAAATCGAAATGTTTAAATATAATAAATGTAAAAGATAAAACCAAACATCCGCATAGAGTAAATTTATATAAGAAACTGTTTTTTAAATATTTTCATAGAAAGTGTGTAGGACATTCGGCATACATAAATGCTATTATTTGGTTCCACATTTCGCTGTTTTTTCATTTTTTGTTTTTTGTTATTCCTCCTTGTTGCAAAGGAGGGAATAGCACAAGAATAGCAAATATAAATTCAGAATTTTTGGTATGGCAATGGAGCATCAAACGGTATGTCTTCTGCAAATCAAATTTGTAACCGTACTCCCCCCACTCCCTTTTACACCACCCACCTTCACACAATGTAAAAAATTGAAAGAGCAGCATGACACAGTGCTGCCATCTGTTTCAGTCAAATTTGTTGTTATTGTTGTTGTTCCCTGCTGCATTGCACATGTTGCCTGTTGGCCATGTTGCAGAGCATGAAGGGGGGGAAAACAAAAAAGCTTGCCCCAACCCCTTCCCAGAGTCAAATTGAAAGCTTGCCTTTCCAAACAATAATCAGCTGTAAAACCTAAAAGCTAAAAGCACTAAAACATACAAAAACAAATGCTGCGCAGTTTTTACAAAACCAAACAAACATATGTATACCCCCCCCCTCCCCCGCACTCACCATTAACTCATGATACACACCCTTGCACCACCCTCCGCAAGATACATTTACCCCCTTACGAAAATGTACGTGCTTGCGTGTATAAATTGAACAATAACAGACAACAAAGCACAGCTGTGTGTGAGAGCTTTATAAATTGTAGCTCTCTATAACTTTGCTCTCTCACCTTCGTTCGCTCTCTAGCTAGCTCTCTCTCTCTCTCTCCCTCTTTCTCTCTCTTTTGAATTTATTGCGCACCTTTCAAGCTGTCAGCGAAAAGCAAAGTGAAGCCCCTTTGAAAGCCCCATTGTGGCAACACAACGAAAAAAATTTAAAAAAAGAAAAGAAAAATGTAATATAATATGTATCAAGGTTAAAACTAAATTTACAAATATATATAAGTTTACGGCTTTTGATGCAATTTTCCAATTGTCAGATGCCAATCAATATGAATATGTACATACGTGTGTGTATATGCATTGCGAGGGGGTATTCATAATGGGTATTTACTGTGACATGACCGTTGACTTTATAACTGGTTTTTGACTGTCATACAGAAGCGCACTTGAGGGTGTAAATGAGCGCCCAATTTTGACAGCTGGCACGCACGCATGTCAAGTGCATTGAGAAGGCAAGGTCATTGTAAATGTAGACTTTTCAGATATCTTCAGATATATGTAGATACATATTCTAAATGATGCTATATTTATTTTCGAGTGAGCCAGAAACCTCAAAACGCAAAGAATATGTTTTTTAGTGTTGTATTTGAAAAAATTTCGTAATTGACTAGCGCACAGGCACACACACACACACGTACACGCATTTTTACATATGTATATACATATACGTATTTATTTTTGTTTGGCAAGGTCAGTAGATTTACATGACAGAATATGGCACAAAATAGGGCCCAAAATTGTGGATGATATTTGTTAAAATTGTATCGACCAGTTCTATCAATGGTTAGGAAAACAATAAAAAAAAATGTTATCTAGGCAACCTTTGAAAAGAATATAAAAAACCTTACTCTCTTTGTTAAACGAGTGTACTTGTTTGTACAATTTGTTTAACTTTGATCTAAATTCAAAATTTGTTTAGATAAGTTCTTATCTGATTTTAAAAACTAAGAGACTAGCCCAATTCCACTGCTCATTAATGGCTTAGTCAGATATGAACTTATCGTTGGATTAAATCATAACACAGAAAAGAACATAGAATTTTGAAACGACTAACTGACCGCGTTACAGCCCGAACCGCTCCTGTAAAGTGTGCGCATGTCGAGCCAGCGACCTACACATACACTCTCACCCAAAAAGCATTAAACACCAGACCAGAATCTGAACATAGAGGCACACACACACACACACACACACATACACAGACGAACCACCACCACCAGCACACGGTGTGTGATTGTTGGAGTTGGCGCGGTTCTCAGTGGTTTTAGTTGAACATTTGAATGCATTGCGAGCGGACCACGACAACAACGAAGAAGGCTGAAGGCAGAGGTGGAACAGTAGCAACAGCAGTAGCAACAACAACAACAACAACATAAAGCAAAAGAGCAGTGGAAAACAGCAACAACAAAAAATAGCCACTAGCTTTGGCCTGGCTTTTGGTACTGGAGCATACGCATTTTTTGGTTTCTTTGTTTCGAATTTAGAAAACAACAACAACAATACAATTCAAGGCAAAATACTACAACAGCAACAACAACAGCCACTATATAACTAAGTGCGCAATTACAACAACATTAGCAACAATTTGTTTAAACAAAAAAAAAAAACAACGTACAACGAAATAGCAACAAAAATCAATGAAGACTGCAACTGCGCAAATCTAAAAAAAAAAACAAAACAACAGAAAACCAAACGTATATTGGCCCACACCAACAACAACAACAACAAGTATAACTACAACAAAAGTAGCTACAAAAAAACTAGCAACAATTTTGTAAAACTAAAAACTAGAAAAAAAAGAAAAAGAAAATCAATTTTTACATAATTGTAGTGGAGCAGCACCCACCACACCCCCCTCCATCCACCAACCCTCTATATATTCTTGTTTAACAAGATGCCCTCATTGCTAGAAGCTTTGGAACGCAAATATTTTGCGGAATGCGAATTCGAGAATGCCCATCATCCTCCGGAGCTACATAAGCGTTCCGATCTACCGAACGACTTTACTGTAACGAAATGCGGATCACGAATGGAATTCTCAATATTCATACCACGATTATCACCGTTAACCAGCGTGCCAGCGTTGTTAGTGCTGAACGACTGCGACATTGACTCGGCGGGAGACTTTGAGAGCATACGAGAGAAATGTCAGCGTGTTAGAGAATTGGATTTGGCGCAAAATAAACTGAAAGATTGGCAGGAAGTGTTCAATATATTGAAACATATGCCCAAAATCGAGTTCTTAAATTTGAGTAAAAATTGTCTTATGAGTTCTTTAAAAGAGACGCCGGCACCCACAGTCAATCTTAAGAATCTAGTATTAAATGGTACATATTTGGACTGGATGTGTATTGATAATCTATTGCAGAATCTACCTGTATTACAGGAATTGCATTTGAGTCTAAACAATTATACGAAAGTTGCAATTGATGCACACGAAAGCGAAACGGAGGCTAAGGAACCTAAAGCGGAAGTCAAACTGACCAAAGCCCATCCGGAGCTAAAAATATTGCATTTCACTGGCAATCCCGTTGAACATTGGCAAGAGATCTGTCGTTTGGGACGTTTATTTCCAAATTTGGAGGTCTTAGTTCTCGCCGATTGTCCAATCAAAACCCTGACTGAGTCTGAGGAAGAGTCTCATAAATATTTCCCCAGCCTTAAACTATTGAATCTAAGTTCAGCTCATCTTGACAATTGGTCGGCCATTGATGAATTAACAAAATTCCGACAATTGCAGAATCTACGTGTAAAACATTGGCCCCTATGGGAGAGTTTGGAGTGTACGGAACACGAACGGAGGCAATTGCTGATAGCCCGTCTTCCGAATGTCTCTATGTTGAATGGCGGTGGAAAGATCAGTCAAGATGAACGCATCGATGCCGAGCGTGCCTTTGTTCGTTATTATATGGTTAAACCGGAATGCGAAAGACCTACGGCCCGTTATGAGGAACTGTTGCAATTACATGGCCAATTGGATCCATTGGTTAATGTCAATCTTAAGCCCGATAAGCGGGTAAAAGTGATCTTCACCTATAATGATCAAAGTGAAAGTCGATTTGTTGATATCTATTTAACTGTCAACGATCTAAAAGCCAAATTGGAAAAGCTTGTCAATTTGGCGCCAAATAAAATGCGTCTCTTCTATCTGGATCAGGATTACAAGGAGTTTGGGCCCGAGGAAATGAAATTTCCTAATAAACAACTTTACAGTTATAATATACAATCGGGTGATGAGATCATTATTGATGCCAAGAAGTGAACCTGTGTCTGCATGTGTGTGTGTGTGTGTGTGAAAGAGTGAGATGGAGAGAATGCATCCAACCCCAATCGCCACTACCACCAGCAGCGGCATCTTACCGCCCGACAACCCGATCGACCACCCGCCCGCCCGCCCTCTCTCTTTGGCCTGGTGCTACAAAACTTGTGATCTTGTATCATCCGAAATGCATAATAAAACTGATCGATACAACAAAAATACCCAATTATTTTATTATTATTATTATTATTATATTTAATTTTACTTTCTTATTGTGTAAATACAACAAAATACAAAAGGCCAAGCGAGCATTACACACTTGCATATACAACAACAACAAACCTATACATATACAAACCTACATACATATAAATAATAAATATATATTCATATTATATACATACATACTTATATTTTAATTACTGCCTAACCTAAGCCACACATAGTAAGAGAAACAAAAACAACAAAAAAAACTACTACTAATAAAAAGGACAACAAACAAAATAATAATAAAAAGGAAGAAATTACAAATTAAAAAATAAGAAATTCTTTACTCGAATCTCCCTCTCTTTTTATTTATATTTAAAGTGGTTTGTTATGTCAACTCGGGTAGTATGGATGGATGGATGATTCATTTCATTTCACCCAACGTTGACTACGTCTCGCTCCGCGTGATTCGTTGTCGATGGCAGCGGCGGCGGCGACTTTGCAAAAAGCTTTTCAGTTTGCATTTATTTTTATAACAGAGAACAAAAAATAATTTATTTCGCTTGCCTTCCATTCCATATCTAAGCATAGAGCAATGGAAACTTGTTTTACACCTCCCACACGCAATTATCACAATCCAGCTCAAAGACTTTACATATTAGAATATAATTCACAATGATTTCAAAATGAAAAAAACTGATGCGCAGTTAATGTATAGGGCATTCAATGGAGTAACCCGCCTAACCATCGTCAAACATAGACAAAGTGATCTGCTGAAGCGATCATTCCTATAGCAATTATGTGATAAAGCTAAAGCTATTCTGATCGCCTAAGAGACCAAATTGCGTTGATTCGAACAGAAGGGGACATGACTATATCAACTGAAATGATCGGCAATGCTTTCTTCTACATTAATTAGAAATTTTAAACTATTTTCATATTTAACATAGGTTTACATGGAACCATAATGATCATCTCTGGGCAACATTTGCCATTTTTATTATGCATTAAAGCACGTCGTTAGTCAGATAATTGACATCTTTGTTGCTGTTGTTCGAGGGAGTTATTGAAATATGTATATAGAGAAATATTTAAACTGGACCAGCTATATGCTAATCTAGTTAAAGTATTTTCAGAATATTTTATTTTTTTTTTTTCGCCAATTATTCACAATTATTTGGACACAGAAAAAAGTTGACAGTAAACTAGTCGCCAATCTAGGTCAAACATAGCTACACCAATCTCCGAAGGCTTTATGTGTTGACTATCGGAGGGAACATTCAGAATTTTTCCATGGTCTGTCTCCAATGAAATAAAATCATGAAACACGCCCCGAAGCCAAACCATTATTTGCACTATCTTTCGCACGCGGGTTCAGAGGATAGGGCGGCTTCCACATAATGCTAATGACGTAGTCATCATCTATAGCACGTTAAGCAAAGCAAAAGTCAATCGCGATCGTGACTAAACTAAGGAGACACCCACCCAAAAAAGAAAGACAAGTGCGAAAAAAAATGCCAAAAAAAAAAAACTACAAAAATTAAACGCAAATTTTATGACTGGGCCGGGCCGGGCCGGGCGACGGGTGTTGCTGACGGATGATGATGATGACGAGGTGCAACAATATAAAAACAAATCAAAGAAATGTATATAAAATATAAAATAAAATCAAATCAAATAAAGGTCTACCTACCTCCCCCCCACCTACCTCTATGCTCTATTGATGGGGTCGGTTATAAAAATGCAAGGTGTGTGGAAAACAAAAAAAAACGAAAAAAAAAATGTGTTTATGTAGATAATTAATAAAATTTACACATGGAGGTTTTTGAAAGTCTAGTTTGTTCGGCCGATTTGGTTTTTGGTTGGAAAGGTTTTAACTGGCGACTCGCTCAACTGTCGATCGAGTTGTGAATTGATTGTCAAGTGGGTTGGACGTGTGTGTGGACGTGTGTGTTCTGTCTGTTGCGAAATCAAGATTTTAGTGAAGTGAAGTGTATAGAATGAGATCAGAATGGATCCGGATAATGATATATATGCATTCTATGATATAAGAGGTTACAAGGGGTAGGCCCAATAGTTGGAAATTCAAATTCCATTCCATTGTTCTATAATCAATTTCTTTTAATCGATTCTTCTATATAATATTTATATATATTTATATCGTGTGTCTTTTTAACAGGAAATGTAGCCCGGTCAGGCCAAATTCCGTTCGTCTTCTGCAACCGCGAATGTCCCTTCTAGGAAAGCCGCTGCAATACAATCGCGGCACTCGCCGCGATGTCCGTTATAGGCGTCTACAAAGTCGTCTCTATAACTTCTTGGAACGCCCACGCGGTCTACATGCCATATTTTATCATGTGATGGTGTAAGTAAAAAATCTCAACACATATGTATCTATATATATATACTCTATAATATGTATAATCTTATCATTTCCATCTCAATGTCTAATCTAATCAAGCGTTACTAACTTACTAGCAAGTGCAATGCTAAAATTTCAATACACTTGCAAAAAAAAAAACGCAAGTTTTGTTAACTAAAAATAGGTCAACAAATTTTCGAGTGACTCCGAAGCTAACATTTCAATGATCAAGTTTTAAAGTATATAGTTAAGTGATCTCGAAGACTTTCCTTATTCTAGATCTCCTCAAGATCTTCTTCTATATTTTAAGTTTAAGAGATCTTGGAAATACTTACTATAGAATATTCTACTATAATAGAATACCAATAATCCCATTTTAAACTAGGTTCGAACACAATCTTATTAAATAAAATTACCCTTAAATATGCGTGTGAATTTAAAAATTTCGGATATTCGTAATCCTGATAATTGGAATTCTATTCTATAATCCTTATAATAATTTTTATCGAGTACTTTTTCCTTATTTCCAGATTCCTGATGGTGTTCACATGTCTCGCATTGAGCGTGTTTTCCACCATCAAGGAATACGAAGAGGATGCTGTGTATATATTATTTAGAATGGAAATTTTAGTTGTCATATGGTTTACCCTTGAGTTTGGAGCCCGATTATGGTCATCGGGATGTCGATCACGCTACCAGGGTTGCCTGGGGCGTTTAAAATTTGTAAAGCGACCATTTTGTATTATAGGTGAGTGAGTCCGAGGAGTCTGGTGGGTGGTTGGTCTGAAACTAATTAATAAATGTTTTTTTTTTTTTGTAGATATTATCACCATTTTAGCCTCAATTGTAGTATTAGGCATGGGCACCTCTGGCCAGGTGTTTGCCACAAGTGCATTGCGTGGATTGCGCTTCTTTCAGATATTGCGTATGGTGCGCATGGATCGTCGTGGAGGTACCTGGAAGTTACTTGGTTCAGTTGTATACGCACATAGACAGGTGAGAACGGGGGAGGAAGGGCGGTAAATAATTTTATAGATTTTCCACTGAACACGTGAATTTCTCTTTTATTGTAGGAGCTGATCACGACCATGTATATAGGATTTTTAGGTTTAATTTTTGCATCATTCCTAGTCTACATGTGGGAGAAGGATGTTAATGATAAATTTAGCAATTTTGCTCAGGCTTTATGGTGGGGAGTGGTAAGTTTACTTGAATGGAAATGTTTTATCTATCTATAATATATATACATTTCCTATATACATAGATTACATTATGTACTGTGGGTTATGGTGATATGGTGCCCATTACTTGGCAGGGTAAATTGATTGCATCGTGTTGTGCCCTTTTGGGTATATCATTTTTTGCTCTGCCTGCGGTAAGTTGAAATATCCATTAACTAGATCATATCAGTTGATTTCCACCCCTTTCCCCCTCCCCATCTCACTCTCTCTCTCTCTCTCTCATCTTTGCCGTTTCTTAGGGCATTCTGGGTAGCGGTTTTGCT
Organism: Drosophila sturtevanti; assembly: GCA_018150375.1. Classification (NCBI taxonomy): domain Eukaryota; kingdom Metazoa; phylum Arthropoda; class Insecta; order Diptera; family Drosophilidae; genus Drosophila; species Drosophila sturtevanti. The sequence goes on along the minus strand of JAECWJ010000317.1, from coordinate 10,476,103 downwards.
CTAAAAGTGCAGCAACAACAACGCCAGAAACATATGATCCGACGTCGCCAACCAGCAGCGACACTTATCCAGGCTGTTTGGCGCTGCTATGCAGCCGATGAGCATTCCGTTTCGATAGCCACATGGAAGATACATCAGGTGGCTCTGCCAAGTCCCCCTGCCTCGTAAGTATTTTCATTCTCAATCCAATTCCAGGTAATCAGAAGAAAAACAAAAACCAAAGCAAAATTCATCTCAACAATTTAATGAAATTTAAAACAAAAAAAGAAAATGTATGAAAAATATTCATTTATCTTTAGGGATTCTTTCAGATAAAACAGGAAAATTTGTATAGTTCACAGCCCACACACACACACACACACACAACCACAACACATAAACACATATAGTACTACAGATCAGATACAATATGTGTGCATAAAACTAAATCAAATTTTATGTAAACAACTAAAAACAGAAAATCGACGATATCCGTAACCTTTATTAGCTGTGCTTGTGTATATATCATAAAAGAATGATTGATTTAATGATATTGAGGGGAATATTTGAAATCAAATGAAAGTAGCAAATATTCAATTTAATATTATTTCATTTTGAAAAAAAAAATCACAAATTTTCGAGTGTTTACACCAAAATGACAACCCCGTACTTAATCGGTTCTTATATTTTGGTCAGATATTTCGATCATTTTCCAATATGTTTCGTTTTTTTTTTTGTTAGTTTATTCTCAAATTATTTGCAGCTAATAAAAGTTACGATCGTTCAGTAAACAGAAAAGAAAATATGTAAAAAAAGAACACTAGAAATGTTAAATTTTTTATTCTCCGCATGGGTAGAGAACCCCACACCCCACCTCTCCTTTACTCTAAACTCTATTCCATTTTCTTCTCTCTAATTCTTGCGATGATGTCTTATTTTATTCTCTCATAATTTTCTTCGATCCTTTATTTTTTTCTGTTCTTTTTTTGCTAAACATACGATTAATAATTTTGTGTTGATTTCTTTTTCATGTTTCGTTCGGTTTTTTACATGAATAATATAATTTTTATTGTATGTTTTTTGTTAAACATTTTTCAGTTCTGAAAACTGGGAGCGATTATTAAAAAACATAACCGAATATAGGTAAAGGCGAAAAACCAGCAAAAAAAAAAATTAAATAAATAACATAAAAAAAATCATTGCAAATAAGCAAATTTAAGCAAAAAAAAAATTGATGAATATGCAAATGTCATCAAAATGTTTTGTTTTTGCCGCAGAGTGTTGAGAGATGTGGAGAGGGGGAAGGGGGAAGGGGGAAGGGGGAGGTGAGAAAATGGGCGTTAAGATGAAAGGATGACAATCTTCCTTCGCTTGACCGATCATTCTCTAACTCACTCTTCGCCTCCCTCTCTCTCTCGCTCTGTCTCTCTCACTCTGTCTCTGTCTGTCTTTCTCTATCAAGCAAGCACTCATTGATAATGCTAGATTTGGCACACAAATCGATTTTGTTATCGAATTTTACAGCTTTGCGGCACTCACTCGCTCTTTCTATGTCTCTGCCTCTGTCTGTCTCTATCTGTTTATTTCCCATTCCCCATTATTACACTCTGTCTCTCTCTCTTTCTCTCTCTGTCTCTCTCACTCACTCCGTCTTCTTCTTCATGTTCTTCTTCTTCTACTGTCGCTATATAGTATATGCTCTAATTTCTATGCTAAAGATTTCAACTATGTATACGTTTTGCAAATTGCTAAGTTTTTAAGACACAAATATCTTTAATCAATGAAATTAATTGATTTTATTGATTGATTAATTTCTATTCATTTTTTCGTGTGTGCTGCGACCAATAAAAAACAAAAACAAAAAAACTGCCTAAATGTTTGTAATACAAATGATTAACATGTGAGTTCCAAAATGAGCAAAAAAACAAAAAAAAAAATTAAATGAAAATGCTTCTCTCTCTCTGTCTCTCTCTTTTATTCCTTACCTACAAATGGCAACGTTAAAAGTGAATGCATATACAGTGAAAACTCACCTGGGCGGACAGTCGCTGATTTTTGTTATCCGCTCGAAAAAAAGTGTCCGCCCATGGGAGGATAAAATTAATATAAAGACAGGTGTCCACCCAATAGAGGTGTCCGTTATGGGAGGTTTCACTGTATATATGTACAACACATTATATCGCCTGGCCCTCCCTTTCCTCCCTACCCCACCCCACACCACCCCACACTTTGCACCTCCAACAGTAATGCAAAACGCTATATATATATATATATACACCCTCCAACCCACCCACACTTTCTATATATCTCTCTCACACTCACACACTGACACACTCACACACTGACACCGTTATTTACACACATTTTGGCTATTCCTGTACCGATTTGTTATCTCTTTCTCCTTAAAGTTTATCCAAGAATCTGTGCGAATCTAAGAGATGGGTTTTTTTTTACTAACTGTTGTTTCTTCTTCTTATCCACATACACATACACACACACACACACAGACGCGCCTCGTCCAGTTTTAAACACAACACATCATTTGTGGCACGTCTGCCCACAATTAGGCGACACAAGAGTCAAACTATCCAGCAACCGCCAGGAGGTGGTACACCTGGAGGAAGCGGTGGTGGTGGAGGTGGTGCTGGCGATGGTGGTGCTGGTGGCCTAGTCAAGCCACTGGGCGGCTCAAGATCATCTACCAGATATACCCGCACCATAAGGGATATTAATGCATCTGTAGAGAATTTAGGTAAGTTGATTAAAAACATTTTCTATAGACATAAATCTCTCTCTCTCTCTCTCTCTCTCTGAGTGTGTTTTGCCTTTTCCCCATTTAAATTTCTCTTTGCACACACACACACACATACATACAGAGGAGACATATACATACATACATATATGTCATGCATGTGGTTCTTTATCCACATACTACTATATATTTGCTATTTGCTATTTGCGCTGCTTATACACACACCCCCTACTACCCCCACCCCCCTCCCCACCTACCCCTCCATCGTTATGAGATGTGCATTCCATTTCATCTTTATTTTTTCTTTTTCTTTCTCTGTTCCATCAATTAAAACAATTAGCAATAATTAAAATTACTTCATTCGGGGGAAACACAACTTGGGGGGTCACATTAATATGAATGATACTAATCGAAATCTTGCGCGGCTTTATTGGGTCTCCCACTTTACCTAGACATAGTTCCAAATATTGTCACCAGCTGGGTAAACATTCCCCTCAATCCCCCCCTCCCCCTACATGTTTTAGGCCAAGTTTATTACTTACTTCCGCATAAGGAATACAGCAAACGATTTGCAATGCCCCCAAATTGAAATGATCGTTAAATTCATTCCACAAATTTTGTAATAATATATATAGAGAATATTTTAGAATGAGCACCTAAACCAGACTCAATTGAATAATAGAGGATAGAATTAGGCAAATGTGCTAACATCGGAAATGCCATCGGTATATTTTATATACCCTCCCCATTGGGTTACTTTACTTAGTTTTATTACAGTTCTTAATCACGAAAATTAACACTGTTTGACTTAGAGCCCGCCCAAAGAACAACGAACAAATACTACAAAGGAATCTCAAGTGTTCACAATGCTTCTTACTGACTTTTGTCTGACTATATCATATACATATGTATGTATGTATGTAGCTTTTAGAGGCCTGCACGAACGTACATTCGAAACGCAAAACGAAAGGCTTGTATACTTGGTCAACTCGGTCTCACTTTACTCGTATTTGCAAATACGAGTAAACCGAGCATCGCGTACGAACGAATGAATGCTGCAAACGAATGGCACATACCGAAAGATCCGTTAAAGCCAATACGACTATAATGGGAAGCAAGGAACAAACCAAACCGAGTATGTATTTGGTACCGTTCAAATGTTTTCTTCCTTCTTGGTATACATACATACATACATACATAAACACTCAGACTCGATATATGTATACGATATGTAATAGCTGAAAATAAATTGATTTTATAAAAATATATGTGCATATGAATTCTCGCTAATACTTGGAAGTACCAAAAATGCTTGAAAGACATCTCGTACTCATTTGTTTCGCCATTTGTTCTTCTACTTGTTTCGTTTGGTTTGATTTGTCGCAGATTTTTCATTTCGGACTTTGCAACTCGTTTGATTCGTTTGGAAGCAATTTAACGAACCAAATACACGAAAATTTGTAAATATTTGAAAGACTCCCGCCAATGAGTGTACTCGTGCAGGCCTCTAGTAGCTATTATACAAACATTGTTAACATTTAATTGCAAAGTGGAGAATTCCCAAGGGTATATAAACTTTTGTTATGGTCTCCTAGTCGTATTTTTTATCGATGATCGTTTGCCTTTAAGTTGGATTACTAGATGAAGGATAAAGGATATTTCCTTATAGCCTATTGTTAGAAATCATTACAACAATTGTAAAGAAATATTTTGGTAATATTCTTATAACCATTTCTTTTCCTTTTTGTAGCGAGTTGAAAAAGTTTTTGTGATTCTAAATAATTGTTCTGATTAAGTTTAGTTCTGTCTCCAATTGAAATGTTTTTAGTTTCTTTTTTTTCAATGGAAATTTAAAATAATTAAATAAATTTTTATTATTATTATTATTTTTTTTTTTTTTGTTGTTGTTGACTCCCGATATTTAATATTGTACGACCCAATATAGACTATACCGTGTGTCTATTTGATTAAATTGGCACAAAAAAAAAAACAAAAAGTTATAGATATATTACCTTCCATTTTAACCGATCTGATTTGCAATTTTCAGAGGTAGTACAAAATGGCAAATCCATGAATCCGAGTTTTAGCGAAGATTCAGTTGCTGAAACAACTTGCTTAAAAAATATTAAAAATTCAGACGGTAAGTCTACACGAAGGTCGTCGCCCCGATACCGATATACCTATACCGTTAAAAAAAAAAACAAACCTACAAAATCCGAAAAATTTACAAATTCAACATTTATATTTGCATTTATATATAAAAACTAAAAAAAAAATTAATTAAGTGTTGTGGTTGTATCAATGTTTTGTGAATTGCATCCCCCAACCCAACCAACCCCCCTCCCCACGATCCCCTCCTCCCATCCACCAAAAAAAACCCTTTAAAAAATGGTGGAATTCTTATTTGAAAATTGCAATTTGAATTGCTGTTGTTGGTTTCTTCTTTGGTTCTTACACACACACACACACACATATAAAAACTAATGATCGGGTAAACCGTTATTAGCAAAACTTAGATCAAGTGCTGGCTCTCTGGCCCACTATCCGAAACGAGATATTGAAAATGATCTGAAGGATGAAATGAAGAAAGAGCAATCGTTGTCTCAGCAGGATCAGTCGAGTTCCATGGCTATTAGCTCAAAAACATTAACCATACCTGTAGTACTCTGCGGTTTTTTGCATGGCGATTTTTTTGGCTCAACATTTTCGCTACGTAATCAGCGAGTGGGTCCCATGTCAACGCCAGAACGGAAACGAGAATCGGAATGCGATTTGGAATCCGCGGAGCTTAAAACATTTGAACAGCCGTTGCCAATGGCAGAACGTAGTCAAAGTGGGCGTACTGGTCGTTTTTTTGCTGCCGCTTCGCATTTCTTGGAAACGGGATTTATGCCAAATGCTCAGGCAACAGATGGGGCATTCTTTGGGGCAGCGGCAAAGGCAACGGCGGCGGCAGCGGCAAGTGCGTGAAGAATAAAAAAAACTCTCGTTTAGAACGTTTTGCTAGGGGCTGCTCAATTGTATTGGCTAGGTCTGCATGTTGGTTGGTACCTACATAAGTATTTCCCCCCTTCTCCAGTCGTTCTTTTATTATTTTTGGTAGTCCATAGTCTTATATCATAAAAAGATAAACGGCTTGCTTTCTTCCATTGCTTTTTCTATGCCCAAATTTTCTATTTTTCCTTCTAAACTAAACTAAACCAAACTAAACTAAACATAATTAACTAACCTTAAATAATACATATATCTATAACTATATATAAATAACTATACATCTGTGTGTGTAACGGTATCATTGTATGTGTTGTCGTACTTTATATTTTGGCTTGACGTTGACTTTGACTGTTTCAATGTAAAACCGTAACCGTAACCGTAACCGTAAATACGTATATCGTAAAACCAAACTAACCACAACCGAAGCAAGCAACCAAAACCTAACGCACAAGTCCATATCTCTGATTCACAAATTGCCCGCAGATGAGGATGATGAGCCGCGTTGCACGCAGCTAACAAATCGCCATAAGACAGCCATACGATTCATACGCAAGGTGAGATCAACAAGAAAAAAAGATATAGACAAATCCTATTCCCTATCCATCCATCCTTATCATTATTATTATTATAATTATTAATTATCATTATTATTTTTTGATGTCTACAGCTCAAATATTTTGTGGCTCGTCGCAAATTTAAGGAGGCCTTGAAACCGTACGATGTCAAGGATGTCATGGAGCAATATGCGGCAGGTAAATTCTATTATTGATAAGATCCGACAAGATTATTTGATTAGTTTTCGAAATTTCGCAAAACCAAAAAATTTTATTAGATATCCTTTGTGAACAGTTTTTATTTCCACTCTAACATGCCACTGTAAGATTCTAAAAATGGCCGCATCTCTGGTCATCAAACTTACCAATCCGTAATAAGCTTGCTATCCGTTTTGCATCTCTTTTTCTCTCACTAAGTTTCAGCTGATCAACACAAAAGAAAAAAAACAAAAAAAAAATACACTCTACACACTGAAAAAAAAAAAAAAAAAAATCACTTAACGAAGAACACAAAGAAACAGATTAGAAAAGTTATGCTGCTCGCTAAGAGCGAACGCAGTGAGACTCCGGCAACCATTTTTTTCTCTCAAAACCGCGCAAAAAAAAAGAAATGCAAATAAATTAATTGCGACTGAAGCGATTTTCAAGCTGTTTATAACAAACGAGTGGCGATCAAACTACACAAACGGATTTATATAATAACGAGTTAGGCAACCACCGATTTTGATTGTAAACGCGGATTTATAACTTTTTGATAGCAAAAATCAACCAAACGAACGCAACGGAAAATTGAAACTAAAGAGGACGACACAAACTTGCGCAAGAGTTGCCAGATTAACGATCAAAAGGAGCAAAGAAATGAAAGACAGAAATAAAATAGTGGTTGGTAAGAAGAGGGGTGGTGCGAGAGAGAAAGATAGATTGTTTATATTTCAAACCAAGCCGTTTCACTTATTCCGGAAAAAATTGGCACACTATTTTCGCAGATGAGCTGAAAAACTTTTTTATTTGAAGACTTAACCAAATACCGGTATTCGTTTGTTAAGTAGTATATTCTATTTTCTTCAGGTCATGTGGACTTACTGGGTCGTGTGAAAATGTTACATTTGCGGTGAGCATAACTAATTAACCTGTAATGTTCGATCCTACAAATTTATACATATGTATGTATGAACTTGCAGTTTGGATCAAATCCTGGGCAAGCAAGGCTCCAAGGCCAAAGATGTCTATGCATCCAAAATCAGTTTGGCATCCCGGGTGGTTAAAGTCGAGCGACAGGTGAGCGATGAGCAGCCATTTATGAGAACAGTTTTGATTATTCTTTGGCATCTATGTATGTATGTATGTATGTATGTATGTATGTATGTAGGTCGCTGACATTGAGGAAAAACTGGATGTGCTCATCAAGGCCTATATGGAGGATCGTGATAGATTTTTAGCTCTTCCGTTGCCGCCAACAACGGCAGCAGTAGCAGCAACAAAAGCCTCAGGCAAAATACATTCCATTAGTCCTAATCACAAGCCATTGGTGGCATCGTCCCATCATCATCATCTTGGGCTCAATCACACTATGATTGATGTATGGAAGCGTACGGCACAATTGAGTGTGCATCCAGAGCAGGTCACCACAGCAACAGCAGCTGAAATGGCTTTAACATCTACACAGACATCCACAACGACCACAGATGCTATTGCCACCCAAACCCAAATGCCGCCACCGCCACACACACAACACACAGGGACCAATACCAAGGTGAGCTGAAACCCTAAACAAAAAACCCAAGTGACCATCATTATGGACATTCAATTTCCTGATTTTTAGTCTTCCATGCTTAACTCATATCAGCTGGCATCTGAGAAGCAACAGCAGCACAACAATGATGTTTTTATGACTGATCTAGAGAATAGGACAAAAAAACGCGTTACATTAAGGTTAGACAATAAACCAATTACTATATAACAATAAAATACATACACATTTCATATATGTATGTATATATGTACATATTCTGATGGTGATTTATTTTTCTTTGTATGCAGCCTGCATAGATCCACATCGGAACCATATAGTAAAGAGGAACAACGCATCAACATACCGGAAGAGGCGGGTGCACAATCCTTGGATAACAGTGCCATTAAGACAATGCCGCCACCAGATAGTTCAAGTAAGATATGTCAATCTCAAAGATATTGAGAAAATGCAATTTCCATTGGGTCTTGCGCACCCAAAGCTATTCTAATTAAATGTTTAGATGCCGATTTTTTATGAAATATATTCAATGACATCAAAGATCTACACAGATCTGTTATTTATTATTAGACAAATTTGTTATTTATTATATGCACGATAAACCATAGATTAAATTGCTATATGCATATTAAATGCTCGATCAGTTCATAGATTGACAGATTTATTGTAATCAACTCCATTTGAAACATTTGAGATGGAATCTTTAAGAAAAAAACACTTTAGTTAAATGAGGAAAACTTATATTAATAAAAGTTTTCCTTGTAATTGTTTTCATATAGTTATACTCATTGATGAATATGAAGATTTCGAAGAAGAGGATTTGAACTGTGAAGGTGAAATCGATCATTTTCCTTCATGGGAAATCGATAGCGATATTGGTGCAGTTGATGACGTGTTGATGGATGTGGATGCGGATGCCGATGGTGACTGTGATGAGTCCACAGAGGACACGGCCCTATTACAGTGTGCCACGCGCACAGCCATTGTTATAACACCAATTAGTCCAGTAAGTTAATAACAATATAATACATACATATACATATATGAATACTATATAAAAGGTTGATTTCATATTTATTACTTGATCTTATCTTTCAGGTAAGCTCAGCACACAATCTTCAAAGTTTAAATGACCAACAAACAACGCTTAATAAATCAAATTTGCTTCCGCCAGATTCTGGCTAGTAGATAATTATATACATATATGGCATATACATATATGTAATTGCAATTATTAAAATAAAGAATTAGCCTAAAATATACTTAAATACATATTAATTAATTATAGAAAAAACATGTTTTAATGTCAATTCAAGTGACATCATTTTGTGTTCAAAAACTTATAAGTAGCAACTACTTCATTAAAATAAAAAAAAAAAAAAAAACAAAAATAATAATTAACTCTTTTTATCGTCGTCAACTTCTTCCATCTCCTGATCCTCGTCTATAAGTTCCTCAATATCTTCGACACCCTCTTCGATAAACTCAATTTTGGTATCATTTATTTGAAAATAACGTTTCCTAGACGTGGTCGGTCCATTCTCGTTATCCAACTCTTCATCCTCTAGCTCCACCAATTCGTCCTGCTCCCCAAATTCTTCCTCCAGTATATCGTCGGGTAAAAATATAGTTCCCTTGTGGACTTTCTTTACATGCTGACTTAATAAAGCAGTGGAGGCAAAACTCCGATTACAACCGCCTATAAAATATTCCTCACAGGAATACTTTGTCCCATGCACCCGCTGCATATGAGTGGCCAATCCCTGGCGTCGACCAAACCGCTTCGAGCACATCTTGCAGGAAAAGGCAAACCGTTTAAAATGCTGACCCATAACATGAACCGATAAAGAAGTTTTATTTCTAGTGGTAAAGTTGCAATGTTTACAACTATACAAATTGGAATGGAGCTGAAAAGAGAAATATTGATCCAATTAATGATCCTTTGACATGGAGCAGTTAAACCAACCTTTTGATGTGCCTTCATTTCACTCTTGTGATAGAAACCCTTTTCACAAATACCGCAGGTATAACGTTTATTATTCGAATGAACAACATTCTCATGAGTATCGTAATTGCGACGATTTTTAACAACCTTAAAGCATTTCGGACACTCGATGGGTTCATGCCAATAGGCATGATGTTTATCCAATGCTGCTTGGTTTTTATATGACGATTTGCAAATGGAACAGATAACATTATCTAAAGAGGACATTGAAGATAAAGATATAGTAAACTCTTTTGAATAATTACAATATTTTTACCATTATTGTGACTGCGTGCCACATGGACCGAAAGAGACATCTTGGAGCGGCATTCCTTTTTACAAAACTGGCATTGCCATTCCGGTTTTCCATTTGCGGTTGATTTCGATGTGGTTTGGCTTTCGTGATCTACTTTGGACTGATTAGAATTCTTGCTATGAGTGCGTCGCTTATGAGTGTACAAGGAATTCCAATTTGCATAAGATTCCATGCAATCCTGTCAAATCAAAAGTATGTCTTATAATTACATGAACTTCTATAATTCCCAGAAAATTTATATACCTTCTGATCACACATATAGTACAAGCATATTTCGAATTTTCGATGTTCCGTATCCGACTTCAATTGTTGGAAGTTTCTCAAATGATGACGATAAAGTTTCATATCAGTAAATTCCTTTGAACAAGGCTGGCACCAAAATAAACCATTATTATGTACGCCCGACTGGCGATGATTATTCAAATCCGATTTCTCACGAAAATAACTAGAACAATATTCGCATATGTAAGCATTGCGTAATGTATCAGTATATATATCTGATTTGTGGCAGTTGGACGATTCTGATTCTGTATGCTGCAGCATTTTATTCTCATGTTCACTCAGTTGGCCACAATTTCGGCAAATATGGACATCACGTTCGATAATCAAATGTTTTTTCATATGCACATTATAGGTGGATTCGCTGGCAAATTCCCTTGAACAGATCTCGCAACTGATGAAAGTGCCATGCATTGAACGCTAAAAATTGAGAGGCTTTAATAAAGAACTCTTGATTTGGATTGATCCCTTAACATACCATGTGTCCATTAAATCGACTCCGAGTATCAAAATTGAGGAAACATTCATTGCAGGTGTAAGTGCTGCTGCTGGCATTTAAATGCGTTTTGTTGTGCTCCAGAAAAACAACTTCATCTCGAAATGTCCGGTCACATAATTTACAGACGAATGTGTTCTCTGGCTCATGGGCATAGTGTAAATGCTGGAAGAGATCATCGATATTGGTGTCGGCATAGTTACAGACAAAACACGCTCGAGGTCTGTGCCTCTCCAGATGAAATTGATTATGGAAACTGAAACTGCAATGATATTAATAATATTAATTCTAATGTTTTATAATATTAGAAATAAAATTCATTTGAATATTTTACCGTTTCCATGAGGGAAACTCAATGGAACACATTTCACAATATAGACGGATGCCACGTTTCTTCTTGATCACATGGGCACAGGAATGTTTATTATATTGTAAAATGTTGGAGAATTTTAATTTGCATTCCGGACAACTGCCATATATCGGTATACTGAAATTGAATGAGTATGAAGGAGAGAAATAAGATTGCTTAATAGCCAAAATATTAAACTTACTTGACTACTGGACCATGCAGCATAACCAAATGCATGGCTAGAAATTGTTTGTCCTTTAGTTTGACCACGCAACCCTCAAATGGACACTCAAAAGGACAATCTTTGTGTTGCTGCATCATATGGTTAAGTAGATTCTGAAAGTTGGAACATGGCAAAGAACAATGTTTGCATCTCGTGCTCCACTCAAATGATAAGTTTTCAAATTTCGTTTTCACTACTGTGGCCAAATAGGCATATAAATCATCAATGTCATCCTCTGGAAAAATGATTAGATTGAATTATATTGAATAATATATTTACATACATACATACATATATGTATATGTACATATGTATATATTGGAGATCTTACTTCCTGTAATCTCAACAAAGTTAAATACTATAACATTGCTATCTGTTTCTATGCCATCTTCGTCTTCATCTGGCTTGGATTGTAAATCTGCTTCCACTTCCTGATCACTCTCCAATTCAAAATCCACACCAACCTCATTACCTCCTTGATCTGACTTGGTTATGTCTTCGTTTACTTCCACATTCTCTTGCTCTTCCTCCTCTTCCAACACCGAAGTGGAAGATACATCTTCTAATTAATGGAAAATCATTAGTAAATGATTTTTCAACCAATAGATTCGAACTCACCGTCTGATTTAAATATAAACTCATATGTGCCGGACTCATCTACGATTGACTTTTCCTCGGTAGCTTTGTTGGACTTCTTGGATGTACGTGTTACATAACTGGTCTGATTAGTTGGTCTTTGGCACACAATGCGTTGAACCTTTTCCGCTGCAATAGATGCATCATTTTTCTCCCGTTCCAATTCATCGATGTCAAAAAATTGGATTAAACTGTTGACACACACCTCGCAAAGCAACTGAGGCTTTGTGGAAATTTCGACCACAAAATGAAAATGTTTAGCCAACAACTCCTGCAATCCAATTTCCGCGCCAAGACCTTTAAAAATTTCATGGTATTTTAATTTTGGATTGTGGGCTGTACAATGCAGACAGATTTTATGAGACAAATTTTGTAACTTTTTGTCCATGTCCATCTGCTTCAGGCTAAAAGATATGACTAGTGATGCCAGAGTTGCTTTTTTCCATTCATGTTCACATTTCCCGATAGTTCGATACAAAGACATATTTTCTTATGCAAGGAAAATGATTGATTGTTGTATAAGATATCAACAAGATATATAAATTTAAAGCAAAAACGATTGTTATAGGTAATGTAGATTTCTAGTACAATTATTTCCAGTTATTTTATCTCCTTTAAAATAGCTAAAGATGAAGCAGCTAAACTCTGGCATCACTGATAACCACCACTATTTTTCCTCAACAAGTGCCCCGTATTATCAGCCAAAAAAACCGTAGCCGCGAAATTTAAAATTTCCGATTTATAATGTATGTGAACTTTTCCATTATTTTCCTTTATTAATTTTTAATCATTTGTGCAAATGTTTCTAATTACTACAATTACTGTGCTACAAACAACTCATTATAATAATTTCTTTAAAATTGATAATTGTGAATTTTGTTAAATTAACTGTTAACCCTTTTTAGTAAAGCATAGTAACTATACGAGCAGTTTATAATCTGTAACAAAAGAAAAGATAGAAATATTAAGATTATTTTATGTTACTATATATAATTGCAGCTCTTACAGAACCAAAAGCAGTTAAACTAAAGGTGAATGTCGGATTCAAAGTCCTTATAGAGAGAGGTGTATTAAATCGCAGCATTAACAAACAGGCCATCTGACGATTTGGCCTATTCCAGGTGATCCATTGGGAATTGTAGAGAGCAGAGGAAAGGCGTAAGCTCTGCAAAGTTACCTCATGAGCTGCGTAGCAAACCATAAAATTTTGCAATAACATGACCAATTGATAAATTATAGTTTTCAGCATTAATGTAGCCTGTCCAGCAGCCACAGACATGGAGGATAAACTATAGAGATTTGAGACTAACACCAGGATCGAGCAAAGCAGCTGCACAGACCCGGGCAGTTTAATAAGTAGTTCCACCATATCCTTAAGACGTATAATCTTATTATAATAGATGCAACAATCGCGTATTCGATGGGCTACTAAACGTTGCTCTACAGGATTATTTGCTTCACACAGGCTCTCCAGTCTCAGGACCAAAATTTCCAATTCGCCTTGGACATAGCAGAGAAGAGCATAGACGATGGAGTCGAATGCAATATTCAGCCAGCAAGTAAGTTCCAGTGAAATCACTTGGTATAGATATAATGCAAAGAAGCAACTACGCTTCTCTACCGAGCATGGCTGATACATGGATAAAGGCAATTCGATTTCATCCAAGAGACAAGTGGCAAATAATATTAAATTGGCAGCCACCACTGAAGCCAGGCCATAGTAATCTCTCAGTTTAACTGCCGAAGATCTATATTTATCTTTGATTCTTTGCTCATCCTCGTTTTGAGGAATAAAATCCTTGGATTCCATGAGAATAGGCAAATCCTTCAATTGCCCTTCTCTTAACCTCAAATGCAGTAGCTTGGCCATGCAGGCCAATTCGGTGGCAAACATAAAAAATACATTTAGTATCTCTTGTATATCCGATAAATGACTAATAACTTGTAAAACAAATAATACCAACATAACGCAGACTAACAGAAAAAATAGTATAAAATGTAGATCTTTCGGAGAAGTCGTTCGGGAGATTCGCCATAGACCTAAAATTTTGAAATAGTAAATTTGATACTTGTAGAAATTTTCCGTTTCCGACTTGTGCTTATCCATATTGCAAATCGAAACTAAAACAAAATGAGTTCACTTATCTGCTATATATACGTATATATATGTAAGTACATATGGCCAAAGGACAATGAGTTAGATAATGAGACCCTCATTACAGACTACACTGAACGAAAACGAACAAAAACGAACGAAAACTTACAGAACTGAATAGGGCCAAATTAAAAGCTTGACTGGGATTAATAGTCCTAATACTGATGGCCTGAGTTAGTCGTTGCATAAAGAGTAGCATAAGACGGCGATCCTGTCGTCGCCAATGTATCCAATTCGATTTATATATCTCTAGTTCCAAACTACGTTCAGTAATCTCTCTGGAAATAAGAGATGTCTTCTTAAAGCAGAGTCCGAGATCTCCAAAAATCTATGATACTCACCCAGCATAGAAGCATAACATGAAAATCTGTACCAACATACAGGCCTGATATATGAAAAACTTGACAAATACCAAACCATCATCCGAAAGCTGTGATAAAAACATTTTAGTATTAGATATTAAACGGATTGACTACATACCAGTGACATGGCATAGAAGTTCGCAGTTAAAACTAAAACGGAACAAAATATTTGCACTGAAATGGGCTTGCAGACCAAGTTCTCAATGGTCTTACACAGTTCCACAATATTCATGTAATATTTAATGCATCTCTTCAACTGCATCTCTACGGGCTCGTTTTGGTTTACACCAATTTGTTGCAACCTTATGGCCAATATATCAACCTGACCTTTCGCATAGATGAAAAGCGAGCAGTATAGTGAATCGATGGATATATTACAAATGCAAGCTAATGTTAACGCAATGCACTGATAGACATACATCATCCAATAGCGTAATGATGTGGGATCAGACACATCAATGGGATTATATGTTGGGAGGGGCAATTCAGTGGGATCGATGCAATATTGCGAAAATAAAACCATTGTTAAGGCTGCTAGCGATATTCCCGCATAGTAATTTCGTAGTCTTCGGCTCAATTCGCTGGCCGATATAAAAATTTGTCGTTCCTCTGCATTGTATTCGCCATTCATCTGTTCATCCTGGTGCAAACGTTCAAAAAGATGCAGTATCTCTATATTATTCCATTTGGTGGATAATATTTTGATAGTATAGGAAATGCAGGTAGCCAAAAGAAAGAAACCCCTCATTACTTCATCCATGCGACTTATATTAAGTATAACATGAAGAAACAACATGAAATCAAAAGCAAAACACCAAAATCCCATGACATGGTAAAAGTTTACCGAATACGCGATTCGCAACCAGCGATACCGAGAGACTTGCGATGGTGGCCAAAGAAAGAAAATATTAAGCAGCTTCTGTTGGCCTTTGTAAAATATTTTAATTGATTGTGCTGAGGTGGTCATTCCGACAAAACTTTTAACCCATCTATACATTCAGAGTCCTTTTAAAGAGTCCTCCAGAGCAATCAATTAAAATGTCATTAGCTAGGAACTGTGCAATTTGTTCATTTATTTATAATTGCAACTGATTAATCGAAGCTGCTTTTTACACTGGCCTAAAGTGCTCCTCCAGGAGCTCATTTGCTCATTTCTGCTCATTTTGCTTCTTCTCATTTTTTATAATAATCAGCACCAAACTGTGCTTTATTTTCTACACCCACTTGCATACAGACTTTGGTCCGAGTGATCTATAGTTTTCTCTTTCTCGCCACCTGTCTTCTTACCAACCATTATTTTGTTTCTGTCTTTCATTTCTTTGCTCCTTTTGATCGTTGATCTGGCAACTCTTGCGCAAGTTTGTGTCGTCCTCTTTAGTTTCAATTTTCAATTTTTCCGTTGCGTTCGTTTGGTTCATTTTTGCTATCAAAAAGTTATAAATCCGCGTTTACTATCAAAATTGATGGTTTTCTAACTCGTTATTATATAAATCCGTTTGTGTAGTTTGATCGCCACTCGTTCGTTATAAACAGCTTGAAAATCGCTTCAGTCGCAATTAATTTATTTGCATTTCTTTTTTTTTTGCGCGGGTTAAAGAGAGAAAAAAATTGGTTGCCGGAGTCTTACTCCGCTCGCTTTTAGCGAGCAGCATAGTTTGATCGCCACTCGTTTGTTATAAACAGCTTGAAAATCACTTCAGTGGCAATTAATTTATTCGCATTTATTTCATTTGCGCTGTTTTAAGAGAAAAAAAATGATTGGTGGCGACGCTCCCCGCGTAAAAGCAAGCTACCAATTGCTTGCCTCTGTTTTTTTTGTTGTTTTTTTTTTCAGTGAGTGAAGTGTGAGTGAGTGAAATGTTTCTTCCGTTTTTTGTTGTTTTTTTTTCTGAGTGAGTGAAGTGAGTGTTTTTTGCTTGTTTTTTTCCAGTGAGTGAAGTGAGTGTTTTTTAGCTTATTGCTGTATTTTTTCAGTGAGTGAAGTGTTTCTTCCCTTTTTTTGTTGTTTTTTTTTTCAGTGAGTGTAGTGTATTTTTCTTCCTTTTTGTTTTTTTTGTTCCAGTGTGTAAAGTTTATTTTTCTGTTTTGTTTTATGTTGGTGTCAAAAGACTGAGAGTAAGAGAGATGCATGATGCTTGGCAAGTTATTTGCTAATTGGTAAGGTAAGTCAATTAACATTTTAACACCATTGGGATTTTTATATACATACTTAAGAGAGAGAACGGAAACATTATTTTTTGCAGTGTTTGCTTAAACTATTATGTAGCTCCTTGTTTCTGCATTCTTTAGTAACTGGGCTGACCCGTTAAATAAAAATACTAAATTATTCAGAAAGTTAACCTTGCCTATATAACCATATCGGCCTAATTGGCCATTTGAACAGCAATTACTGTTTAATCAATATGAAAATTTCGTGGGATCAGAGCAAAATGTGTAACCATCATCAGCTGCAAATCCGTAGGTAGCTAAGAATGGTAAATTAATGCACTCCCAATCCGCGTATGGCGGGTTGCCAATCCATTTGGTTCCCAAGTGAAAATATACATACTTTACATCTTTTAAGATCCGAAAATCGAAAAATTTTTACGATAATACTCTCAATAAGCATTATAATCCGGTGGTTTCATTAATATTCCATTTCCAGATTAAAACTACCCCCTTCTAAAATATAACTTCAAGATCGGAAAGTAAATATACATCATGAGTTTTTTTTTTTTTTGACAGTCCACTTTATGGATAACACTTTATTGCTTCTATCACATACAAAGTTAATGGCTTTGTAAAACAATAGATTTTGTTTGGTTGTTAGCTGAACTCTCCAACAATTGTTCTTGCTTTTGTTGTTGTTGTTGTTGTTGTTGTGGTGGTACTGTACTTTGATTAGATGACTAAAATTTTGCATAGTTATATATATTTTTTTGTTGTGGTGATTGTTGCTTCTCATTCTGATTTCTACTTTAAATAGTTGCAACTGTTTCATATTATAATGTGTTATTATATGTATGTATATAAAAAATTAAATTTCAAACAAATTTAAATAATAATAAACATATGTATGTATGTAGGATCTAAATATGTATGTATGTATGTATGTAGATAATATATGGGGTTAGGCATAAAGGCAAACGATACAATATGGTTCTCTCTTCAGTTTAAAGACTTAATCTATAAAACATGCAATAAAAAGGTTGAAGAAAAATCAAAGAGAAAAACAATAAAGTAGAGCAAAGAAAACTAGTGGATAAGTATTATAAAAAAAACTGGAAACAAAAATCAAATAAAATATGATTTTGTTTTACACTAAATAGTTGTGTGTGTGTGTGTGTAGGGGGTTTACTTGTTCAAATTTTGCTAAGCGAAATCTCTTACAAATTGAAATTTATATAGAAATGTTTTCATTTTTTTCATTTAAATGCTATAAACTATACTTTTTAATGGTTTGTTTGTTTTTTTTTTGTTAATTTTTTTTTATATATTTTTTGGGTTATTGAAAATACGAGTAACTAAAATCCTTATCGGTCTCTTCTCTTCCACTCGTTATGCTATTCATCTAATTGATGTCCTGTTTGTTGATTAGCTTCAGGATAACCTTATCGCTCTGTACATCCAATGCATAGAGGCTGCCATCTTTAATCTCATTGTTGAGAACCTCATCGGTGACACTAACATGAACGCCAGATGGACCCGATATATAGACACAACTCTTATTAACCTCATTGAAAATGTTTGAACCGCTGCCCGAGTATTTCGAATACATGCTCCAATTGTTGAAGAGAGTCACAGCAGCAGCCGCTGCACCTGGTCCACCATTCTCACTTGCATTCGCACTGGCCTTCTTCAGCATAAACTCATAGAATCCCGGTAATTTATAGAGTTTCTGTTGCAATTCCTTTGCCGTATTTGCTAGCAAGTAAATTGCATTATAGCTACAGCCATCGAGACTGGCATAGAGGGTTAAACGTGGTGCAATGGTTCTGGATTAAATAAAATATTAAAATATATACTAAGTATATATAGTATGTATTCTAAGAACTCACTTGGCTCGCAATATATTGAACATACGTATGCCATCGGCCAATCCGCAAATTTGTATTAAATCATCCTTTGACATGCTAATAAAAATCCAGACAAAATTTAATATTAGAAAGAGAATTCTCTTGGAGAAGAGAGACACTAACTTACCGCATAATATCCGCACCAGAGAAATGTGCAAAAGTGGTCAAATAGGCCGTAAGACGATGCTGGGTAAGCCATTGTGTCACTTGTGCGGGTGTCGAATCCGGCATTATGTTCTGATTCTGAGATAGAGAGAGAAGAATTAGTTATTCAATAAATGAATGAATGAATGAATGTACTACTCACATAATCATCAATATCCGCTGGCACATGCTGCGGGGATACCATATTGGTGGCATCCATTAGTTTTAATGTTGGCGAATTTGTTGATGTCACTGAATTGATGGCAATGGGACTGCTGCTGCTATTGCCAGGAGATGCACTCGATGTGAATGGCAGCATTCCATCATATTTTGGTATATGCACTGGCGAATTTGGCCAAAGTTTCATACTACAAAGAAGAAGAAGAAAAAAAGGTGTAAAAAGGGTGTTAATTGATAGTTTTATCTCCCCGCCCATCTTGCTCCACACATACAAATTCTATAAAATGGCTGATGGGAGCGGCAACAAGCGGAATGATCCTTCAGACACAAGCGCATGTTAACGAATGCCCCCAAAAAGAGTCTAAATAAGAGATAAAGAAGAAGATGAAGAAAAACTGAAGCTAAGTAGAAAAAATGTCAGCAGTTGTGTGGTTGCTTTTTGCTGGTTTCTTCTCCCTTCTCACATTTCTCTCTCTCTCTATCTCTCTCTCTGTCTCTTTCCTCTCTTCCTTTGGAGGCCGATCTAGTTTGTTGCTCTTAAAAGTCATGCATTTTACATCAACTAAATACATCTATATATATGCATATATTAATCGTATGTACACGTATACGTACACATTTTATATAAAAATTATATTAATAATCGGTTATCTGATAGTTTTTGTTTTTTTTTTTTCATTTTGCGGTTGATTAATCACTTCAGATTCTGTTAATATTATAAGTCTGTAGTTTAACTTAAATCATGACCTTCAGCTCTTCGGCCAGGGCATAATTTTAATACCCTACACTCTTCCATCCATATTAAAAGTGAGGGGGAACTGAGAAACTGGAAATACTTAAATCCCATTTTATCCATACTTAAATCCCATTTTAATGAATCAAAACTAAACTCAAACAAAAATCAAGTTAAATAATTAGCTTAGCATTATCGGAGAATATTTTTCAACTAAACAAAAAATCTTAATCATTTCTATATATAAATAAGTTCAAGTTCGAAAAAGAGGAATGTTATATGTATGTATTAAAATTAGTCATACTTAAGAATTGTGTACTTGAGATGATGATAATAATACCGATTTTTCTTCCACTGCGAATTCAATCAAGAAGAAAAAGGAAATTTTTGTTTTGAAAACATTTCGTTATGGCCATTCAATTAACACTGGAAACTTGGCTAAGGAATCTCTACTATAGATTGAATTATGAATACGTAGATATATATATCTATCTATCCTATATATAAATTTTGAAATATAAATGTATAACCATCTCCTACCTCTTCTCTCTCACTCTCTCTCTCTAACGAATCACAAATGCCCCACCCCTAACCTAACCGTATCAACCGAAAGGTAGCGCACATTTTAGCCCTGTAAACAAATTGCAAAAACCGGTTAAAAGCCACTTTTTGAGCACTATAAATAACACAAAACTGGCCAAAAGAAAAAGCTCTCTCTCCTCCCTCTTAATCTCTCTCTCTCTACGTTTCTATCCTCTGTCAAGTCTTCCCATTTACCTCTCTCTCGCACTAAAAGAGAATCCTTTGACTGCTCTCTCTCTTCCTCTCTCTCTCACAATATTTCCGGCCTCTTTTATGCGTTTCTGTCTGTCTGCGTTCTTAATTAGTTTGATTGCTCTCATTTAAATTGGTTTTAGTTTTTATTGATCTTGCGCATTGTTTTTGCTTCTTTACGCTTCAACGATCGAACATGGCGCTTATAGATAGATATAGGAAAATTCCATTGGCAATTGGAAATGATATATGTATGTATGATGTATGCATAGTATTATAGAAGATGTTATACAAACTTATTGCTAGAATATGCATATGCGCACTTGAACTTGTCTTAACTTGTCGTTTGCGCTGGGGAGGGGTGGGGGGGGGGGATTATGCAAATATACAAATTCATATAACTCATCTCTCATTCATACACAGATAAATCTAGCTTTAGCCTAGAAGTCGTCGCCCCATAAATAACAATAATAATAATAACATGAAATCTTCTAAAATCTTTGATAAGAGGCGACCACATACAGAGAAAACTGCATTATAATTGCCGGATGCAGATATACAAAGATATATATACTCACTATTCGGGACTATAGCAGCCTGTTGTAGTCGTTGTGGCAATTGCATTCGCATTCGGCATTATCAAATCCAATGATATATCATTCATTATCGTGCACTCATAGCTAGGTTGGAATTTATCTTGCTCGGATTGTGGACGCTTTTGGATTTTCTCGCGATCTTGCTTGTGCTTACGATCGGCGCCTTTCAATTTAAAAACCTGTAAGACAAGATGATCAAGTGGAATAGTTAAATGGATGGCAGCATATAATATCCAATATCCCCCCCCTCCTTGCCCGCCCATAGGCGGAGCCCAATTGAATTTTAAGTCAAATAATTATATGAAAAATCAACAGATCATTTTATTATTTTTGTATTAATCAATCTAAGTCTCCGACTTAAAGGAAGAACCCCCCCCCACTTTACTTCAATATCGGATTGCTTTTATCTAGAATTTAATTTGCAAGTACAGTGAACATTCCGTAGTTAAACCTTGATCAATTCTTTGCTGTATTAACAGATTTTTATTGAAGTTTCTCTTAATTCCATTTATTATATTGATATTCTGTGTATCCACCCCCACCCCCCCCTTTGTATCAAAGGGGGTCCCTTTGATTATCTCTTTTCCTTACTCACCTTAATCTGGCAGGCGGCTGCATGGACAGCCTGTTTGTTGGCGCTGCCGCTGCCACTGCCATTACCGCTGCTTCCTCCATTGCTGTTACTGCCATTTCCTCCTCCATTGGCCATGCGTTCCGGTATTGGAGAAGAAGAGGCTGTTGATGAGCTGTTGTTGTTGTTACCGTTGTTGTTTGTTGCATTAGTCGTATTTGCATTTGTATTTGTTGTTGTTGCATTTTCTATATAAGTTTCAATTTGTAGTCGGAATGGTACACCCTTCTCGCCCCCATGCTTCTTTGGTGTAAATTCAGTTGAAATGCAATTAACCTTCACATAGACACCGACTTCCTTCAATGGATCCCAAAATATTTCGACAGTATTCAATGAATTTGAACTCAATGGCTGTGAGACATGGCACAGGCCATAGGATAATGGTACATCCACCTCAATGATACGATCACCAGGACGAGATTGTTGCCATAATTGCATCTGTTCACGTTCCATAAACTGAAGGCGACGCTCATGGAAACAGATCTTAATGACGCTCTACACAAAAGCGAGAGAGAGATAGACAGATAGAAGATAGTTAAAAGGAAGTTAGGAGAAGAATATATATATATATATAATATATATGTATGTGTGATTAAATGTATGTACATTTTTGCATTTATTTTTTGATCAGTTGTCGTTGTTGTTGTTGCTGCTGATGTTATGTCTAAATTAAGTTTAATTGGGGCATATTAAAATCAATTAAGGAACAACCACACACACACGCACATACACACACACACACACAATGAAAAAGAGAGAAAGATGATATAGGAGAGGGGGGCAGTTAGATAGAGATAGATATAGTCACACAGTCAGTCTTAATAGAAATCAACCCATAACAATAACTCAGTCAATTTAAATAAACATTTTTTCCTTTCTCCTCTCTCTCTCTCTGTTTCTCTTGCAATTTTTCTTTTCTTTTTTTTTTTTTGTATTTTTTTCGCAAATTACTTTGATGAACTCAGTCGGGTCGGGAATGGCATGAAAAGTCAGATTGAGGATGTAAGTACATATGTATATATATATATATATCACTCAGTTATATGATATGGGGGGGATGACCTTGACTCACCTTCAAAATCTTATCACGATAAAGAGATAAATCACCAATTTTCTTCAATTTGATCTCATAGCTCTGTCCCTGATTTAGATAGGTCAAAGTTTCCTCATTATTCTTGGTGGCTATGGATGTGGCAGCGGCCAAAATGTACTGAAATCTGTGACAAAAACAAAAACAAATAAATAAATATGAATTTAATTAAATTTCTGATCATATGATTTTAATGATTTTCTTTTGGCTTACTTGTGATCCTCGCCGTGGGATGATGAACCATTGCTTAGCTCTATCTTGGCTGCATCCACCACACTTAATTGTTTGATGATCTTTTCAGGTGCACCATTCGAGCTCAATTCCAATTCACCGCCCTGATGATTGTTACTGGGCGATCCTTGTGGTGAACCACAGCCACATATTCCAGAGTTCAATTCTTGTTTGCCTCCGGTAGCTGCTGCTGCAGATCCACCTCCAGCCTCTGTTATATTCTTTTGGCTGTCAACCAAAGAGGATTTGTCCAATCCACCGCCTCCGGCATTGTTATCCAATTGCAATTTGGCAATGGGTTTAATCTGCTGCTGCTGCTGCTGCTGTTCCGCTTGCGGCTCCTGCTTCAGGGCCGTCAAACTTGGCGAAAACGTTAAAAAGTTCTCACTAAAAAGGAGCGAGAGAGAGAGGAGGAAGAAAGGAGGGGAGGGAAAACATGAGAATTATAAATCTCGCCTAACAATTTTCTAGCTATATATATTTACTTATTCAAATATGAATTGCTATTGAATTCGGCATTCAAATCAAATCCAATATCATCGCTCCAGCTGCTGCGACCTGCGAAATATAATAAAAGGGGGGAAATACATTTAAATCCTTGAAGATTCTTCTTATTCTCCCATATATTCTTATTGGCAATTTGTGATATATTTATATATACATTAATGCTGCCAAGTACAGTCTATATTATCAATTTTCAAGTGCGTCTATATATTGACTATCTTTCCAGATTATAGACCGTGTGTCGACTTGTAAATTTCCGATAAGCCGTATCAAAAACTAGAACCAACAAATTCCAAAATACGTCAATATAGCCGAAAATGCGTTAAAAGAATTTTAATCTTATCGGCCTCCGATTAAACAGTGACCAGAATCTACCTTTTGATAAACTTATTTCCATAACACGAGATTTAAATGTTGCGATCCTTTCCACAGAACTATTCAATTCGAAATTTTTTGAGATAAGACTCGGTATCAAAGACATCATCATTGACCTATTATTAATAGATGATATAACGAACTGATCCAACGGTGTTACGAATATCTGAAGAATTTTACTATATAAACTCTCCGCAAAGGGGAAATTATAATTAAGATTTTAATACTGAATCTTTCTTCCACTATAAAGGGTAAAAAAAAAAACTGCGATCGGTTCAATTGATCCTGATCCTGATCCTGATCCTCTCTTCAGCTCTTCAATAAACAATTGCAATGAATCTGAACAACATTTAGGAGGAACGTGCAAATTTCTATAACACGACTTTGGTTACGATCGTTTTAGTTTTTAGAACGAAAACTTCTTTGTCCTGGTTCATCTTATGGGTACAAACTTTATAGCTCATTCTTCAACTTGATCCACTTGTAAAAAGTTTATCCACTGAGTACATATGTAGATTAAAATACAATTTCCAAAAGTGACAAAGGAACAAAGGACAGAGGGACGAAGGAGATCGTCGTTTTGCAGCTATAAATTATAGAATATAGTAATTGTCTGACCGATTAGAGAAGATTTGTATATCCGTGTTCACACGATTCGCTAATTTGCTTTGATAAATTGAAATGATTGTATCCACCATTTGGGCGAGGCTTAATAGAATCGAATCTCGTTCATTCATTATACAATACAGATATATATATATATATGTATTGACAGATTAAGAGCGATTACATGAGAGAACGCTTACATAAATTCGGAAATGAAAACAAAAGATTTTAAATTTAATGATGATGAAGGTAAACGAAATATATATATATATATATATATTCCCTGGTTCCACAGAGCATTATTGAAGAAAAACTTTTAGAACAAGAGTTGGGTGAATGGGGGGGGGAGAGATAGGTAATTTTTTTTTTTGTGAACAATTCAAGTAAATTGCTATAATTGTAGGTTGTCTATATAAGTTGAAAAAAAAAAAAAATATAGCGAGAGTTAACAATTTGTTTTTAGTTTAGTTTAGCCTTATCTCTGTATAAATTAGTCGTGTGGTTGGGAGATGATAAGCCATCAGTCAGTCAGTCAGTTAGTCAGTTAGTTAGTGGGAGGAGACAGCGGGGTAAAATTATATGGCTGACACATACATTTTGGAATAATTAGGCCAATGGCAAGTGAACAACTTTTTGTTGAGATGTTTGCGTGATTTTCATTTCGAAACAGAGAAATAGAAAGAGAGAAAAAGAAGAGAGAGAGAGAGAGAGGGGGAAAAGAAATAATCTTACTCTATGGTTCTAAATGGTCATAAACCAGGCCCCTCTTTCGCTTACACTCAAATCTGATCTCGTTCCATATCAAAAGGTTGATATGGAAAATTACCAGAACTCAAGATACATATATCCCCCCCACCTCTCCGCCATAAAATTTGTTTTAATTTCTCTAAGAACATCTTAATTTTTCGATTGTTTTTTTTTTATTATTTCTGTTCTTTTTACAATTTTAGATGATTTTTAGTGTCTTTTTGGAGTTTTCGTTCTATTCTTATATTTATTGTGTGTTGCTCTATTAATTAACAATGTTTCCCCCCTTCCAGAAGATGATGGCACATATGTGTTAAGTTAATTACTCGATATAAAATATATATTGTGTATTAAAAAGCAAACTTGTTAATTTCATTAAGCGTTTTTTTGGTTTTGCTTCTCATCATCAAACATATTTCAATAATCAACAAAAGTTAAAAATTTTGTGATTTTGTTACCCATTACCCATATGGTTGAAGAGGTATGTTGGAGTAAACATTTCAATCCATATATAGGCATATACTATACATATGTATGTATATATGTATGTAGTAATATATCCACCCATCACTTCACTTGATACAGGGTATCTTCAAGTCGGGGAGGATTATTTTCTTTTAGCACGATCTTGGATTAACCAGACTAAAAATATACCACAAACATTATCATTGCGTTTTTTTTCACCTTCTCATCTTTGTTTTATTTCCAAATGGACATAATAAAATCCGACTAATTTTGAATATAAAAGTCATTTCGATATGTACATATATATATACACTGTACATATATGTACATCTGTTGTATTGACTAATTAGCAAAGATATTCGCCGATTTATATATGAAATTAACACATTATGTCGTCGTATGGACAGAGTCCAAAAAAATGAAGAGAAATGTGGTCTGTGTCTCAAGGTGTCTCAAGGAACGTGGCGTTCACATCTATATATAATCCATCAGATATTCGTAGTAGATCTATAACTTTCGAGACATACATAAAACCAACTTTAGACACACACTAATCAGAGTAAAGATAGTTCCTATGTCATTCATTAAATTACCATCTAGTAGCTATATAAATATAGATGTATGTGTATAGTATAAGGAATCGTTACAAAATACAGTAGAAACTCGAAAGGAGGAACTCCCCTCTGAGATTTCGATCTCTAAACTCAGAGGTTAATAACATTGAAAAGTTTTTTATTGAAAAATTATATAGAAATCTTTTAATATTTTATGCACTATAGATTAGAATCCGTCATCAATCGGAACGACAGTGGGTGCTAATTTTCGAACCTCTGCTTTGTATTGAAAACCAGTTTCTAATTTAATAAACTTCATTCCAAAAACTTGACTGCATTTCTTTTGTAAGTTTATTGGTTAATATAAAGTTGAAATCGATTTCAAGACTCAACACCCCCCCCTTGATTTTTTTCCTTTGTTTTTCTTTTGTTGTATGTACATAAATTAAGGTAAAAAAAAATATTCTTACCTGAATGCTTCTCTCTTTTGTGTTTCTCTTTTTCCTGATGTTGATGTTGTTGTTGCTGTTGTTGTTGTTGTGACGACGCCTTATTATTGGGCGTGGCTGTGGGTGAATTTTCACTTTGACCAATACCCAATGAGTCCCAATCCATTCGTCTCTTGCGTGAACCACTGTGATGGGGGGTATGGGTATGAGTATGAGAATATATTGTCTGAACGTCGATTATTTGAGGTCCTGGCGATGAATCCTTGGACGTTGGTCCGTCTATTTGTGGGGGATACGTTTCACCGAATTAATTATAGTTGTAACGATGATGATCGGGGATCGAATCTATCAATCCGTCTGGCTATAACTCGTTTGTCTAATCTCGATGTATGTATGTAGATATATGTATGTATATATGTTTGTATAACGCGGACAGATGATGGGATGAGATATACATACACTGTACACTTACCTGTCCAAGATTCCTCAGAGTTTGGTGGCGAATCAACAAAGTTAATCACCTGCTCATAATCTGAACCGATATGCTGATGATGATAACCGCTGATAAAATGACGATTCTGGATCTAAAACAAAACAATAGGAGGGAGGGGGGTGGATGATTGATTTAAACCTCACAAATATAAATAATCCGTTTTCAACTATGTATATATATATATGTATGTATATATATATTTTTCGTCAATTTTCTATACTTTTCTTTCTTTATAATTTTTTAAACATCCAAGCAAATGTTATTCAATTAATATAACGAAATAAAAAAAAAATGATCGTCTAGCCGCCTGCGAGGCTGTGCCCTCTTCCCATCTTTGTCAATATTATCGCTAAATACCATATAGGGGTCCTAAACCTTGCTGATAATCGAACAATAACAACAAAAACAACAATCAACAAAATATTCCTTCATATAGGAATGGCAAATCTAAGTGAGCGAGAATTTTACTCTTCTCTTTCTCTTATTGCGTGCATTTCTCTTTCTCACTCTCTATCTCTATCTCTCTCTCTCTCTCTCTCTCTTTCTCGTTCTCTCTTTTTTATACCCTGTACCGACATAGGGTAAAAGGGTATATTAAAATAGACAAAATATATATAAACAGGCAGAAGGAAAATTTTCCGACCCTATAAAGTATATATATTCTTGATCAGTATCAATAGCCAAGTCGATTGAGATCTGTCCGTCTGCCTATCTGTATAAACATCGAGATCTTGACGCCTATAAGAGATGGAGCAACCAAATCTTTTTTGAACATACGTCTAGTGTGCAGGCAGATCAAGTTTGTTTGAAATTTTTGCCATGCCCATTTCCGCCCCCCGCAATTGAACAAAACCGAATAACTAGTGTAAAAATAAAGATAACGAATTCATATTTGGCACAATCAATTAGATACCCAATATGTACCAGTTAACCAAATCGAAATCGGACAAAATACAAATACATATAGCATGGCCAGCAGCAGCTGTTATGAGTGAGCGAGACAGCAAGCGTTTGCTTAAGAGAGTTTCATTTCCAACTTTCTTTTTCACATTTTTTTATTGAATCAATGGCAATTTTGAGGGATTGAAGCATCTCTACATGGTACAGGGTATATTCCAAGTCGACAAGGACGCCTTTACTTGCCACTCCGGGAAGTCGATTGATTACATTTCGTTCGTTATGTTATGTTTTAGGTTATATTTTTGTTTATTCCATTTCTTGAAAAAAAAAAAAGAAAACAAGATAAGGAAGGCGACGGCACTTTTAGTAGAATCCGATGAAGAGCTAAGCAAAGAACCAATTCATAAGTATTTCAAAACCGACCCAAATATTCGAAAGATTCATAAAGTATATATAAAGAGAGAGAAAGAGAGAGAAAGAGAGAGAGAGAGAGAGAGAGAGAGAGAGCTAAAGATATGCACGTTGAATGCTTTATGGATGGTACTTACATAACGTTTACAATTATTTATCATTTTTTTTTTCTGTTTGATTATGATTATTCTGCCTTCTGTCCGTTATATGATACGATTCGATTTTCATATATATGTATATATATACATAAGTATATATATTATAACTAGCTTTTATTTGTTCTAGTAATTGACTATTGAGGTAAATGGCAAAACTAACTAGATTCCAAATGAAATATTATTAATTCATTGATAAAAAAAAAAACCAAAAATTCTTTCTTGGTGAAAAATAAAAAGGAAAATTCCATTCTCTAAAAATTGTTGAAGCACTTGAATTATATGGAAAAATACAATTTAAAAGAGAAGAAAAAAAACAACAACATTTGTATAAACATTTACACAAACAGAAACAAAACAACAGGTATACAATTTTTAAATAATAAAAATATTTCTTAAATGAATTCAAATAAATTTTAGTTTATTGACTTTTCTCTTATGCAAAATGAAGAGTTTATTTTAAGTTTCGTACCACCCAGCGATTAGCGATTTTAATGGAAAACTCTATACTTATATATACATTTATAAAACATCTCAATATACTTATATATGTACTATAAACATCTCATCTTTCTTTTGTTTATTAAACTATAAAGTTCGTTACTTTTGAAAAACTGTTACGAATTATTTTCAATTATTGTGAAAAAAAATGTTGAATTATTGTTGGATAATTCTTATAAAGATTTTAATCAAAACTTGAGAAACTGATTTGCTGCATGAAAATGTCTAATCTTTAATCTATTTATAGTT
Source organism: Drosophila sturtevanti (assembly GCA_018150375.1). NCBI lineage: Eukaryota > Metazoa > Arthropoda > Insecta > Diptera > Drosophilidae > Drosophila > Drosophila sturtevanti. Next base: position 10,446,431 of record JAECWJ010000317.1, on the reverse strand, counting down.
GATAACTTTTTTGCTCTCTATAATTATGCATATATATATATATATATATATATATATGTAGGTAGTATATATGTATATTATTTTTGCCTTACCTGATTAAGACTTCCACTAACACCGTTGTTAGTGCTGTTGTTGTTGTTGTTGTTATTATTGGTGTTGTGGTTGTTGTTATTATTATTATTCGTATTTGTATTATTATTCGAATTTTGATATTGATTGCGACTCAAACTATTGTATTCCATTTGATCGTCGATATCGTTGAAAATGTTTAAATCAAATTTCGTGGTTGATGTATTACGTGATGTCACTTGTTGTTGTGTTTCTTCTTGTTGTTGTTGTTGTTGTTGTTGTTGTTGTTGTAGATGAACTTGTTGTTCTTGCAGTTGATGAAGTTGAAGTTGTTGATGTTGTTGTTGTTGTTGTGAATATTGTGGATCAAAAATGCTTTGTAAATCCAACAGTCCGGAATTTTGCGATAAACACGAAAGCGCCATTCGGTACGTATATTGAAAAATTATTTATACGTCGTCTATTCCCGTTAATCTCAACTGATAAGTTCAAATTTTTATATATCGTATATAATGCACAAGAAACACGATTTTTGTTATTGTCCTAAGGATGTTACCACAACTACTCAAGAGTTTTCGCCAGCAATTTTAGCAAGTTTTTTGCAAAATGAAAAAAAAAAATGCCCCCACACTTGATTTTGTTTTGTTTTGTTTTGGTTTTTTGTTTATATTTATTATTCAAAGTAGAAACAGATGCAATTTATTTGGCAATAAATCGTTAGTTAATTTTTTTTTAGCAATTTAAGTTAACATTTTGATGACAACAAGTATATAATATATATTTTTTAGATAGATCAGATTTAAAGATAGATTTTCATTTACACAGAGCACAGCACTAAAAAAAAACACCTTAACTTTTTGCACTCTACCCTTTTGCCTTTTTTTATGTAGTATAGTGTAATATTAGCTCGACTAACAACCAAATAATATCTATAGTTTTTGTTCCTTTTTTTTTTTGAATGTTTTTTTTGTTTTTTTTTTGTAACAATATATTTTGCAGAATTAATCAAATTCGTTGTGCGTTGTTTTGTTTTGTTTTGTTCTACAACTTTGAAGCCCGGCCGTGTTTACAATCGGGCCCAATTTAAAAGAGTACAAAAAAGGAATTATATAGTTTCTTGATACCAGTGGTCTCACGCTGACGATGGCTTCGGAGTAGGGTATTTTCAATTTTTAACAGCATTTTGTTACGCAAATACATATAGCTCGATTGTGATTTATAATATTTTGGTTCATTGGAGGATATGCGTTGCATTCGTATATCAGATTTCTCCATTTATCGCAAAGTTTTTGTAACGGTATTGAAATGATATTCTCTCTTAAATGGGATCGTCGTTAGTGAGCGTCGTTAAATTCGACGTTCCGTTCGCAGTTTTTTCTTTTGTTTCTTTTGATTTTAACAAGTCTTTGACTTGACTTGTTTATTTATTTATTTATTTATTATTATTTTGTTGTTGTTGGTTTTATAGTCACTGTCAGATTTGGGCTGACATTCTAGCAATCTGTTTTGAGCTTTGCGCTTGAGAATTATAACAGAAATTGATAACAACGATTTTTAAAGTTTTTGGTAAGAGTTGCTGGTTCTTTTTTTTTGTTTGGTTTTTGGTTTTTTTTTTTTTTGTCACTGTCAGATATTTGACATATTAATTAGCTTTAGTTTTAGTTTTTCTTTATATAGGCACACTTATATGACTTCGAAGGAAAAATTGTTTTCCTTTTTATTTCGGTGGTGGAAAAGACACTGTCAGATATTTGACATTATTGCTAGATTTATTCAACGTTGATTTTTAGTCGTTTGTTGTTGGTTGATATGATGTATATATATGTATGTATGTATATTCAAATTTTAGATTTGTATTTAAATTTGTGTTCTTTAGAGATTTTTAACCGTGCACAACTATTCCAGACGCGTTTCAAATTTACTCTGTTTAACTGTAGACGGATTTTTTCTTCTCGCTATTTTAGCGTTCGAGTTTAATCGCTCTCCTCGAAATTTCAGAGAGAGAGAGAGAGACGGGAGAGTTGTGTATGAGTGTGTGTATGGGTGTTATTTATAGAAGGCCCCTAACGTTTCGTACCCGTAGTCTATGCTGGAGCTTTTTTTTTTTTTTTTTGTAGTATTATTAAATATTATTTATTTTTGTTCAAGTATTGGTGGTGTTATATTTTCTTAATCAACGATTTTATTAGAGCCTTTTTTTATTTTTCTTTCTTTGATTGTTGTTGTTGTTGTTTAAGGTTTTTTTAGAACAGGTTTTCTCGTTTTTCTCTCTTGTGTAGATTGGTATCGTATTTTATGTGTGTTATATCGTTTGCTAATTTTTAATTAACAATCTTTTAGAAACAAATAACTTATGTATTTTACACGACGATTTGTTACGATTTTTTGATTTGATTTAATTTGAAGTTTTTGTTTTGTTAATAAACTTTATTGAGTTGCACTTGAGTGAGTGTGTGGATATATGTATAAACTTTAAAAGTCTTTTTGCCAATTGTTTTTTCGATTGATATGCGGTTGTTGTTTTTTTTTTCGTATTAGTCCTTTAAGACGCTAGAGGAGCACTTTTAATCCGACGAAGCGAGGCTTCGAAAAGCCCAAAGAGACGAGCATTTTGTGCGGCCAGAACCTTGGTCGAGCGTCATCCAACCAACCAACACGGACACGAGGTTAAAATATCAATGAGTTGTGAGAATTCTTCGCCGTTAGCGGGAAACTACAGATACAGTTTCAGATTCGGAATCGGAATCGGGGGAACTGTAGAATCGCGGAATTTAACGCACACACAAACACAACAACCACAATAATATAAAAAAGAACACAGAAGCTGGAAGAGAAGACCCCAATCAAATAAAACGAACGGGCCCCGAGCCTATAACGACAAAGTTTCTGCTACTGATGATATTGTTGTTGTTGTTGTTGATGGTGATGATGATGATGATGGTAGAAAAGACGACTTGTGATTACGGAGACGTAGCGGGAGCAACTACAGACACAAATACAGTTTCCAATATAAAGCTATGAAGCAAGCTGACTCTTTAGTAAATTTTATGGATGCTGCGACGTTGATGCCGACGCTGACGCCAACTTTCTGGTCTCACTCTAATTGATTGTGGCAACAACAATAGTAAGGGTTTTTGTTGCTGCTGATGCTGCTGATGCTGCTGCTGCTGCACTTGTTGCTGCTACTCTCAGCTGTTTTGCACGTTTTCTTATCGCGTTTTTGTGTCTCTGTCTGTTCGGACTATTGTTGTTGTTATTGTCTTTTATCAAAATACTAACATAATATGGTTGTTTCACTCGAACACATGTAATGCGCACTTGACTTTAGAGGCTGATGGTTGATATTGCTGCTGCTGCTGCTGCTACTGCTGTGTATGTGTGTGTGTTGCCGCCGACAACAACAAATTAATTATTACAATTGGATGACAGTTATAAAGACAAAATTTTCCTCGATTTAAGTTTCTTCTGGTCAATTGAATTAAATTCAAAATTATTGGCTTTGAGTGGCTGCTCTCTTTCTCTCTCACTCTCAGCGTGTGTGTGTGTGCTGCCCTCGCTAAATGAAGCTTTTTGCAGCTGCCGATGACGTAGATATTTGGCGAAAAGTCGAAAAACTTTACGCTTACTTTTTTTTTTATTCTTTCGTTATTTTTGTTGTTTCTTTATGTTGATAAACAAATGAAAACGCTGACTCTTGCTATGTAGATATTGAACGCCTTGGTTGGTCACTTTGTTGCACTTGATTTCAAAACGCGACAAGATTTGGAAACTTGTATGGACGATGGAAGCAAACGTACTGATTTGGGGTACGAACGCCCCACGCTAATATAAACTTTAGCCCCCTCTGTCTGTGAGAGAGTGAGAGAGAGTAAGAGAGAGACAAAGAGAGTGCACGATAGAGGGAGAGCCAAGGAGAGGTAGAGAGTGCCAGTTGTAGTTGACACGCTCTTACGCATACTTGAAAAGCTTCCAAGAGAGTGAATAAGAGACTGAATGCGTGGGAGCCTATGACGTTTTTTTGTTTTTGTTGCATCAAAAGATTCTCTTGGTCAGCTGTGCTGCATTGCATTTGGCCTAAATATGGAGCGATTGGCGTCGATCAACCGTTAGTCTGTACATACACTGAAACCAATTAATATGAAATTCTTAATTTGCATTAATTATAACATCAGTTTGACATTTTTTTTGTTTGGTTTCTTTTTTCGGTTTTGTGTGTGCTTTTTTTTCATTCATAAGTTTTGCTTGTCTCGTCCCATCTCTGCGGTATTTGGTGTTAATTGAAAGTTTTAATTGGCCAAAGGCCAATTTTGAGAATTGCCGAATAAGTCGAAAAAATTATTATTATCTGTATGTTTTTATGTTTTTATACATATGTATACATATGTATGTACGTATGTATGTGTGTATGTATGTATGTATGTATGTACATATGTATGTATGTTTAAAAATTCTTTTTCAATTGAAGGCAAATTAAATATTTTTCAATTGTTTCTTAAATTGCCATCAATAGCAAGGTTTTTTTAAGTGAAATTAATTTATTTTGCACAATGAAAGTCAAAGACGCAATTCGTTATTGCCGTTAAAATTACTTCGATCATCGATCGCGGCGACAAGAAATTTCTTGCACGTTTCAACCGTAAAATGAAATTAAATGAAAATGCCTGCCTCCATCTTAATTAATATGCCATGAACAAACATTTTTAGGGGTCTTTTAATTAACATGATATCGATTGCTGTTAATTTATAATAGTTAGCAGCATTTGCTTTACAAAAATAACAAAAAATTTATACACACATACATACAACATATGTAGGTATGTATGTATGTATGGATGTATATTTTTATGGCCATTGATCAATTTCATAAAGCAAAACGAAAATTTATAAGTCTGATTGAATGAAGTTTTGTAAGTGCAAATTGGCTTGCTAATATTTTTGGCGGCTGTTTAAAAATCACCAAAAGAACAATTAGCACACTTAACACCATTTTTGTGGTAAGGATTTAAAAAAAAGCGACAACTTCAACCAAATGAATTCTAGGGATATGATATACAACGATATATGTACATATGTACATACATATGTATGTATGTAGCAAAATCCAGATAGTCAATAAGTGAGACGGCAAATATATATTATGAGCATTTTTCTATTAAAAACTGTTGATTGGTAATGTTGTTGTTATTGTTTTTAAACTGAATATTTGTTTGATATAAAAAACTAATTTGGAATATATGCAAAATTCTAATATTATTACAAAAGTTGTTTATAGTGGTAATTTTGAATAAATCATAAGTGTGACCATACAAATTTTATGAAAATATCACGCACTAACGACTATGGATGGAAGAATGAATATATCGATATTTATACATTGGGATTACTATCGATAACTTTTTAGAGATATTTTTTAGCTGCTACAATTTCATCGTCGAATATTGCAAAAAAAAAAAAAAAAGTAGCGGCAAATACAATTTGTTTGTGGAATTGTTAATTTGTTCCGTATAATGGAATTATCGCCAGTTAATCAAAGCCTAATTGAGGACAGAAAACCCATATTAACTGCCGACGGTCTGGTTCAAACCTCCAATTCACCTTTTGAGCCGGCCATATCTCAGGAGACGCAAACATCGAACGGAATTGGCGGGGGCGGAAGCGGTGGTGTCGGCAGTGGCAGCGGCCAGTTGACAGTGGATCAACTTGAGATTGAGATTTTGCCAATTATATACGATATAGTCAGGTGGTAAGTGTGAGAAGCTAGACAAAGAAAAAAATTAATATACATATTTCTATTGCGACTTAATCGAAAAGACAATAGAAAAAAAAATAATTTAATTTCCTCAAAATTTGCCCACTCATACTTATATAATTAATTATTAGCGTTGAAAAGGATCCCTTGGAGAACGCCGTTAAACTGCGCGAATCCCAGGACTGCAATCACAAGGTAGGCCTATCATTTAATTGTTAAAAAATACAAAAAAAGAAAAAAAACAAATTACACACTTTGGCTGCCGCCGCTTCGCCTATCCACAGATCTTCGAGCTGCAGAAGCGTTTCGAATCGGCACGGGAGCAAATCAAACAACTCCCAGGAATCGACTATAATAAGGAGGAGCAGCTACAGCGATTGGAACTATTGCGCAATCAATTGAAGCTCAAGCAACAGCTGATACGCAAATATAAGGGTACCGAATTTTAGTCCCAACCCAACTAAATAGCAGAGGGGATCATCAATATGGTCTTGAGACTTCTTATGCGATACTTGGCCAACAATGAGCAACTTATTCAGCGCATGGCCGACAGTTATCCCATGCGACGTGCTGCCCAATTGGTTGTCTCATTAATGTATCGTGGCAAGAGTATAGCCAGGGAACAGGGACTCCATGATATGACACCAGAGCGCTTCAAGTCAGTTCACCAGTGCCAGATCAATTCCTCAAATTGTTCTTATTGAAATAGTTCTCTATTGCAGATCCTTTATCAATATGTTCAGGAACAATGTGCGAGAGGAGTTGGAGGGCGTTAAACAGGATCTTAAGAATAAGAAAAAATAAGTTGAAATCGAAAGATAAACCGAATCTGTATATAGGCCAGACTCTGACGAATCCGGCAGGATAGTGAGCTAAATTTTCAATAGTTAAAGTATTTTTTATAGATAATTAATCGATGATAATCCTCTTAAAATAATAAATCTGTCCTATTGCAAATTTTAAGAAAGAGAAAAAAAAAATGGGATTTGTCAAAGGATTGGTGTATATCCCAACCTCAGGAGCTTTAGCGTCAAGATTCGTATAAGAAAAATTATATTTGGCATATATATATATGTATATATGTATATATATAAAAAATTTGATTAGATTGAATTGGATTGGATTGTATAAATTGCTTAAGTAACCCATCATCATGGCAAAATTCTATCATATGGCTGTAATAATTGGATCTTGTCGCATGCCCCATCATTCGACTTTGAATCGCAACGAGGGATTGGATCCCTCGCCACCACCTCCGCCACAAATGAAACGGGAATTGCCCACCCGCAAGATGTGCCTGAATGCCCTAAGCCGTACTGAATACGATATATTGATCGTTGGCGGCGGAGCAGTGGGTGCTGGCTGTGCATTGGAGGCGGCCACACGTGGTCTGAAAACAGCTCTGGTGGAGGCTGATGATTTTGGGAGTGGAACATCATCCAAATCTAGCAAGTTATTGCATGGTGGCCTCAGGGATTTGGAACAGGCCATTGAAAAGCTAGATATGGCTGCCTTTCGTCGGGTACGGATGGCCCTCAAGGAACGCAGCCTCATAGCCAATCTGGCACCGCATCTGAATCAGCCAGTGCCGCTCATGCTGCCCATACATCATTGGTGGCAGGCGCCAATTTACTGGTTAAAGCTATCCATCTACCATATGTTGGCTCCCAAGGGAACCAAAACATTTCATTACATATCGGCGGATGAGGCCCTGGAGATATTCCCCATGTTGCGCAAACGGGAACTAGTTGGAGCATTTGTCTTCTACGAAGGGCAGCATGATGATGCCCGGATGTGTCTATCAGTAGCACTTACGGCAGCCCGTTATGGAGCGGATATTGCTAATCATGTCCGTGTCGTTGAGTTGATCAAGGATAAGAAGACACCAGATGCAAATGTGATTGGAGCTAAGGCGGTGGATCAGTTAACTGGCAAAACGTACAAAATTAAGGCCAAAATGGTAATCAATGCCACTGGACATCTAAGTGATGATCTACGCATTATGGAGAATCCACAGGCCTCACCTTTGTGCACACAAACTTGGTCTTCCCACATAGTCCTTCCCCGATTCTATTGCCCGGAGCATGTGGGTCTTTTCGATCCACATACAAAGGATGGTAGAGCCATCTTCTTTCTGCCCTGGCAGGGTCATACATTGGTGGGAACTACCGATGAGCATAGGGATTCACATTCTTTACCCCAATCCACGGAACTGGAGGTGCAATTACTTTTGGAGGGCATTAAAAATTATGTGAATCCTTTATATTGGGATGTGCGTAGATGCGATGTCCTGGCTGCATGGGGTGGTTTCAAGCCCCTGCCCATTGATTCGGAATCACTGAGACAAACGCAGCTAAGGAGTCATGTCATAAATCTTGGACCAGGTCAAATGATCTCAATTGTGGGTGGCACCTGGACCTCCTTCAGATTGTTGGCAGAGAAGGCTGTCAATGCTGCAATACGCTATGGTGAGCTTAATCCATTGAGACTTCATTCGGTGACTGCGGCGTCATGCAAATTAGATGGTGCCTCCGGTTGGTCACCCAAAATGTTCATTCGTCTCGTCCAGGACTTTGGATTGGAGCGTGACGTTGCCTTGCATTTGTCCAACACTTACGGCTCGAATGCCTTCAAGGTGGCCGTCAATGCCGACAGCAGTGGCAAATCCTGGCCCATCATTGGTAAGCGTCTCCATACGGAATTTCCCTACATCGAGGCGGAGGTTAAGCAGGGGATTCGGGAACATGCCTGCACCTTAACGGATATGATTGCCCGTCGATTGCGTGTCGCTTTCCTCAATGTCCAGGTGGCCGAGGAGATTCTACCAAAAGTGGCCAATATAATGGCAACAGAGTTGAGCTGGTCGCGTGATAAAAAGAATCAACAAATCCAAAATGCAAGACATTTCCTCTCTGTCCAAATGGGACAGTTAAATACCGTTGATCCTGCCCAGTTAACGATACCGATTAAAATGTCAATACGTCAGGTCCAAAAATATGCCGGACATTTTCGTAGTCTGGATGAGAACAATACGGGATATGTGTCCATCTCGAATTGCTGCAAGGCCATGAAGACGATGGGTTTAAAGGAGGTGCCCATCGATCTGATGCACAATGTTCTACGTGACATCGATTGCCACAATCAGGGCAAGGTTAATCTCTATGAGTTCCTTCTGCTAATGTCAGCCGTGGTTAATGGAGATGCCGCCTACTTGCGTTATGCCAAAATGTATATGGATGAGAAGCTATCGGTGTTGGTCAATAAAACTCCACCAGAATGGATTCCCATGGAGAGATCCGGTGGTGGTCTATAACAAAAATATTTTCTTTAAGGATCGTAAATTATATATATTACAAACAAAAACACTTTAAAAAAATGTCATATAATCTGGATTATCGGGGGGGAAGTAATTTACATAGTACAATAATAATAAGTATATCTCATTTTCTTTTTTTTTTTTTATATATTTATCGGAAAGTTAAGAATATCAAGCCCCACCGTCTATATAAAAAAGGAATTACAACGAAATGTTTTTTCTTTTTTTTTTTTTGTTTTTGTTTGTGAAAATGGAAAATAGAAATGCCAATTGTGAACACATTTTCCCCCACACACGCACATATACATACACACAAATGTGAGTGTGTGTGTGTGTGTATTGACTGACTGCGTATGTGTGTGTGTATGTGTGTTTGTGTTTGGTTGTTCTACATCATTTAAAACTTAGCACATGAATCTAACAATTTATGTATATATATAAAAAAAATCGCATCCCATCCATTTGTCCTTTTTCATCTGCTCATCTCTTGCCTGCTTAGGTTACTGCTTGGTCCCTTGGCCAAAGAAGTATTTATAAAAGAGGGTAGCTACCAGGCAGAGGACCAAGGGCAGTACCCACGATTTAATTGAACTCTCCTCGTTCTGATTATCCGTACTCCAAGTTGGTTCCGATTTCTGGGCCACATTGGTCCGTTCACTCTCGACCAGTTCACCAATTTTATATTTACGCATCATTTCCCGGGCATCGTTACTATGGCCAACATCCTCAAAATTCTCTGTGGCATCTTTGCCAGCCTGTTCGATCAGTACTTCCTCACCGCCGGGATGCTATAATAAAAATACAAATCGAAACTTGAATAAATTGAATCAACGGGAGAGTGGGCGCGGCAGGTAGGGGATAGGGGCACCGATTGAGGAAGGCGTCATGCAAATGAGATCGGCAGACTGACCGTGAAATCAACCAGACCAATCCAACTAATCAATAAAACATGATCTCCAGAGGAGGAGGAGGAGGAGGAGGAGGAGGAGGATACAAATTCATTCAAAAGAAATCGAAATCATATAAGATACTTTATTTAAGCATATCAATCAATAATACCGATTAATGTTATTACTATAGCAAAATTCCAATCTCGATTCAATCGAAAAAATTGCATTTTATAATGACTAAGGGAAATTTTCATTCCCTTCCATCGACTTTTGTCCCAGAAACTATAGAATTTCGACCAAGCACTTGAAAGTGGAATCATCCTTAGTCGTTGCTATTTACTACATATTATTATTATTTTTTTTTTTTTTTGTTTTTAATTATAGAAATGAAATTGCCGCGTAATCGTGAGTGTTCAACAAAAGTGTTTTTGTTGTGGGGAGCCGGTAAAGAGCAAAAGAGAAAAAGAATCTTATCAGGAAAAATCCAATACAAAAGGAGAAGTTAAAAAGAGGTCGTCGAGCAAGTGGTGTGGGTGGTGGGGTGTCGGGGGGTGGCAGGGGGGACGGTTAATAGTTAATGCTATGTGTAAAGATAACCGAAACGACCTGGACAATGGAATTACATAAGAATGGAGGAGCTAATAGTAGAGTAGAGAAAGTCATAATGGAGATGCAAATTTTTGGCCATTTGACCCGTTTTCCGTTCAGTTGCGAAGTCTCTTCGCAATATTCCACGACAACGAATTTGATTTTTGTTTAATAGAGTAACACACACACACACACATGCACTAGAAAACGCACACACACGTGTGCTAGAAATTTCTAAAACGCCAAGCGATTAAAATGTGAACTCAATCCATATGCAGGTTCAGAGGTCAAAGTACACAGAGAATTGGACAAGGCCATCCCAGCTTTGGTGCCCACCACACGCTACATCACGTCATCCCATTCATATCTCAGAGATCAGTTTATGAAACAAAAATACAATAAAAATCCAAAAAACAAAAAACACCCAAGTCGCAATGATAAGACAACTTTTTTTTTCTTTCTATTCCACCTCTAATGCCCTGGATTTACTGTTGAATCTTTTTGATGGGCTGGTCTAGGTGTATCAGGAGAAGGCGTGGCGGGGCGGGGTAATGTTTTCTACCTATCTTGTCTCACCTCATTTAAAAATTCCGTCACATCGTAGACATTGTTGTGTATTAGCAACCAGGTATCCTTATTTGAATTGTGCTTGGCCACCTCGGCACGCGTAAAAGTTTTCTCACCACCGTCCGACATTTTCTAATCACTTGTTGATTTGCTGCGCGTTAACTAATTTGTGTGGAAAAAGTTGTCAATTTGTTGTTGTGATTGTTTTTGCAGTGTGACCGGGTATCAATTTTGTCATAGTGTGACTTAATTCCATTGGTCAAATAAATCCCACAAAAGCGAAGCGAATTCAAGTTTCACACACATCGTCAGGGACCTAGTTCAACTGTTTTAACAAAGGCGCGATTCAGGAATGTATTTAAAATGCAAACATTTATTTTTATACCCTGCACCCATAGGATAAAAGGGTATATTAAAGTCACAAAAATATATGTGACAGGCAGTAGGAAAGTACATATGTATATATATTCTTGATCAGTATTAACAGCTGAGACGATATGACGATAAGTTTGCGCACATGCGCACATAGCTTTGTACCGAATGACGCATTAGTTTCGTTAGTTATGAGAATTTTATAGAAAAATTTATATTTAATTAATGACGATATCGAAGAAGTTAGGGAGAGGATTTTATGAAATATCTCTTAATGGTACAGGGTATTCTTCAAGTCGCTTCTGCTAGCTTCATTTTATGATGCGCATGCTTATTGCGTATATTTACACTTACATGTTAGGCAAAAGGCATTTACATTTACAAAGGAGACTTCAAAGTCAAACGTATCCTGCTGCCCATAAACGCGGTGCGGCTGCGGTGCTTCATAACTAAGAGAAATTCACATTGTGAAGAAGAATTTTAGCCAAGGGAAAACCATTTTAATCAAATCAAAAATTAAACTAAAAAAAAAAAAAGAAATAAGGAAAACGTAAACTACAGTTAACAGAAATTCTAAAATATTTGAATAGAAGACACAAGTTACAATAAAAGGAGAACTTCTCAAACTTTCAACATAATTTTTATATAAGGGGTAAGTTGTGAAATCCGATATATATGTATATACTCGTACAACAAGATTATTACGCAATTAGCAAGCAAACTTTTCATATGCAAAGGAAACCTTTGTGCCGAGAATTTTCTCTATTTGTGTATATATTTAAAGCAGGTGTCATGGCGTTTGGCACGTCGTCCTTTTGACAGGACATTGTGCTGCGTAATTTGCAAAGGGCGTCTCTCCATGCAATATGTACATACATAATACTGTGGGTACATAGAAATCCTACACTCTGCTATAAAGACACACACACACATATGTACATATGTACATATAATGTTTTGATTTTGATTTTTGGTAAACAAACCCATCATCTTTTCAGTGTCCATTCGAAATATCATTTCGAGTGCCCTGTAAATAGAAAAAAAACGAAAAGAATCATTCATATCAGCACCTGGAGATTCCACTCATTCGAACCCCCCGATTGAACAATAACGAGATATACACAATTTATTATATTATTTACTTTTCAAACGACTCGATGATTATAAATTAATCAATGAAAAAAAACAAGATTATTATGCGGTTCGGGATCACCCCCTTCGACAGACGTAGAGACTAAAAATAGCTTAATGCTTATTACCAGAACGATTATAATAAAATTTAATGGGTTTTAAGTTTTCTAAAGTGTTCCACATATTCGCCATTGCATTGCCAATCAATCAAACATTAGATCGAAATTATAATAAGAATAATAAAAAAAAGTACAATTGACTGGAATTTGACCATTTAAGTGACTGAACAAATGTTTTCAATTGAAAAATAAATTAATGTCAAAGCCAAAAAAAAAAAATAAAAGAAAACGAAACGAGATCAAGCGAAACCCAACTCCTTAATTGTTTTAAATTATGTCTTCGATAAACAAAACGAAAACAAAAAAATCGAAATTCGGCCGCTTTCGTAATATTTTGCATGTCTTGAAAATTGAATCGAAACTTTATGGCGCTTTCACAACGCACACCCCCCTCATCTCCCCTCCCCGTCACGAACTAAAGACAGATGTTTCTGCATATATGTATGTAGGAATATGTACGTATGTATGTATCTCTGAGATATATTATTATCAGACTGGGTTACACGATCTTTATATATAGAACGGGTTAAGCACAAGAAAAGATTTATTTCGGCTAAGCAAAGAACAAAAAAAAAAAATAAAAGAAAGAAATACTAACTGTAACTGCGTAAATATCAGCACATACATATACACAGATACATATGTATGTATGTATATAATATGTACATACATATCTTTGTTCGTATCCTATAACCGTAAATTGTATAAAACAAAGACCAATTTCCGTCAACTCATAAAGAAAGATGTTGTTGTTTATGGATTGTTTTTCTATCTATCTAAGGACAAATATACAGTTCATCCACATTAATGTCACCTTAGTCATTTGTTATTAACTGAAATTGTGAATAATCTAAAATTGTTCTAATATCCATTTCCACATATTGCAAATATACATACATATGTACATACATATGTAGATACATATGAACATACATACATTCTTACATACAAGTTGGATTTATTTATTGTTGCCACTCCCACTAGGGAGGGCACTTTCTTCTTAATTAGTGCTTGTCTAAAGCAAACATTAGATGTATTTTGTTTCAACGGCAAAAAAAAAAAGAGAAAAGTATCTCAACTACAGAGTCTGTATGTAAACGATTTTAGCCAACTGTACTGTGTATCTCCGCATTCCGGTTGCTGCAACGGCCAACGGCTTCAGTTCCAGCTTTTCAGATACATTCTACAAGGGAGAAGTAGAGCAAGGGTGGTGGGATGGGAAGCAGAGAGAATGGAAATGGCAATGCGCCGGTCAGGTCACACAACGTGTGCGTGATTATCATGCCATGTACACGTGCTCACTGTGAGCACAATGAGCCAATGAGAGCGAAAGAGAGAGACCGAGAGCGTGAGAGTGAGAGAGAGGGACTGAGGGAGGGAGGGAGACAGACTTGTGTAAGCCGTTCGTTTGTTTATTTGTTTTGGTTTTCAAAAAAGCGATCGCCGAACGAATTTCAATTACAAATTTATCAATGGTAACTGATAGATAGAAAGATATACATATGTATGTATCTGTATGTAAGAAGATAATGGACGTGACTAAGAGGACATCCCCCTCCGGCTATAGAAATTAAGTCGCCCACTTTTTGCGCAGCATCTAAAGCGAAATACATATTGTTGTTTGGCCTTCATGGAAAGCTGCCTGGCAACGGTTTTTCTGCTGACCAAATTCTGTACAAATTTGAACTTTGTTTTGGCCAGATAAATCTGTCACACACGCGTTGGTCTAATGAAATTGTTTTCCATCGAGCAGACTTTTGAGTTTTATTTTTTTTAATTTGTTTATGATTTTTATACGACATCCCCTCCCTCATCCTCATTCTACACCACTTGACTACTGAAGTTGATTCGTAAACAAAAAACCAAAACAACAAACGAGTAGTATCATTCCCCAATACACTGACAGAAAATTCGCATGCCAAACCAAAAAAAGTCATAAATCATTGTTCTTAAAATATATTTTAATTATATTTCTCATTATAAATTTCATCGTATTTGACCATGTACATGGATAATATACATACATATCCATATGTACATATAGATTCAAAATAAGTGAACTTTTGTATGTACACATATTCAAATACATATGTATACGCATGTATGTATGTATGTGTATGTATCTGCAGCCCGTTTCTTGTTGTTCACGCTTAGTGCACGCATCCAGTGCGTGTGTATGTATGTGTAAAGATGAATACACAGTTGCCCCCATATGTCTACTAACATATACCAATGCATTTAAAGTAACCGTTTCACACAATTCGCTACGGAAATCTTAATCAGTATTTCATTCAACGGTATTTCAACTTGTATTTTCTATAAAAGATACTAAAAGTACTAATAGACTTAACCGTTCCTAATTTTTATGTATGCGAATACTTTTTATGCTCACTGCGTGTTACATCTGTATCTGTGAGCTTACGTTGTTTTTGATCGCCGGCTTTTTTTTTTATTTTCCTTTTGTGTTTTTGCTTTTTAGTCGACGCATCGCTGGGGAAACATTTCAGTTGTTCTTTGGAATTGAAGTGCGCTGGTCAGAACAGAGACAGAGCGAATAGAGCGCACAAAGCGCAATAAAAAGAAAAATCTGTGAAAAAGAAAGAAAAAAATAAGGAAAAGTGTATTGAGAAATCCTTGCTAAAAATAAGCCAGTGATCAAATGTGTTATTAACTCACTGCCAGTAATAAAAAATAAAAAAAAATTAATATTCAAACTAAGAGACAGAAATTATCAATCAAAATGCCCGTTGATATATTTACACAGCAACAACAAACGCACAATTTGCTTGGTTCAATAAGGTAAACCATAAATTGATTGATTTTTATGTTTTATGGATTTGGCCATAAAAATATAAAATAGGTTGCCCTATATTGAGTGGCTTCCCCCTGGTCACGGATTGGGGAATGCTCCTTTCGCGTATTTGCCACTTCATAATTAACATGAAATGTCCAAATGATTTGAATTGGAGTACCCAGACGAAAAAAGCTGATATAGATAAAGATACATACATATGTATGTATGTATGTATGTATGTATGTATGTAGATATACTATATGCATATATGCATTGTGGATTTATGTAGCTTCTTATCGCAGTAATTGAAATGCTAGACATATAATATGTATTATCTACTCGATATCGACATACATACATTTCGCTATATCCGCAATAACTAATTGCAATCCATTTGAAGTGTAATAATTAATTAAAGTGAAAGGATCTGGAATGAATATCAATACATATATAAATATATTAGACATATTAAACATTAATGTTGAGTTTTTAAATTCAATACTCTATTCTAGAAAAGCTTTTGCAATTTATTAACAATTTGCAAAATAATTTTATAATATATTTTTTACATTTTTTAATAGCCACTGCGCTTAGATAAAGCCTTCCTACGATCTATAACTGATTCGTTATATTAGTCTAATTTTGATTTATATTATTAATGAATCCGATGATAATTTTACTTTTTAGCTAATCGTATAATTCTTCTAAAATTATTTCATCAGTTTAGAACCCATTTAGCAAAATATTGTATATATAAACATCTCTATATATTTCTATATAGACTTCTATGTGGAGGCGATACGTGTTCTATAGAGTATCACCGATTGGACTAACTGAAAATTTAACCAATTTTAATGATGACCTTTCAGTTAAATAGTTTGTGTCCACAACGTCTCAACGTCAAGTTGAACATTTGTTAACTTCACTCCTCCATCTAGAATAATAAATATTTACAACGAAAATGTTGTTGGCATTGAAGTAAAAGATTAACGTTTATATAGGAATGGGAACAGGGGAAGGGGCGGAATCGGCATTGAAATCTATTACAACAAACAAACAGACGAAAGAAAAAAAAAGTAGAATACGATAAGTAAGCAATAGAAAGGAAAAGATACAGATACAAATATAATATTTCTTCACCATTTGGTTTTTTTTTTTTTGTTTTCCCTAATAATAAATAGAATAGAAATGACCTTCATTTACCTTTAGATGGGCTATCGAATATTATACAAGAAATTCTTCTTTTCCAAATTAAATCTCAATAATAATGATTCTTATTCTTTTTTCTGTTACAGTGGAACAAATACAACAACAGATACCTCGTTTTCCTTGCCGTCTGCTGCTCTGCCGCCGACAGATCCATTGCATCCACATCCACATCACAGTAGCAACATGAACAAATTGTGCCGTCAAGTGTCAATTGAGTCACCCGGTCCGGGTGCCAAAAACTGTGTCTTTAATTTTTTTGTACCCATCGAAGATACACCCCCGTTAGGTGCTCGGATTAGGATTGTTTGTGCCGGAGCATGTTATAGACGCCGGGATCGATCCAATTCCATAACAAGCATGTCGTCAGTGTCATCGGAATTGAGCGACTATTGTCCATCGGTGACATCAGTGACATCAGCATCGATATCGTCGCCAGCCCATCAGGGCATACGCGAAGGCTCCTTCTTTCCAGGCTTCGAAGTGGCCGGAGTCATTGAGTCTTTGGGATCGGAGATAACAGAGGCCAACAATTGTGGTTTGGCCATTGGACAGCGGGTTATTGTTTATCCATTCGATGAGACTCCTGCTGGTTACGCTGAATTGATGGTGGTGCCGGATTTGAAGCACATTGTGCCCATTCCAGACAGTCTGGCCATGGAAGTGGCTGCCATGCTACCAACTGGAGCACTTTTGGCAATGAATGCCGTTTTCAAAGCCCAAGCGGTGGTCACACAGATCCTGCAGCAACGGGCCAGTTCGGAACCAAAAAGAAAATGTAAAATTCTGATCGTTGGTACCGGAGGTCTTGCCCTTTGGGCTGTACGTATTGCTTCCTATCATTTTGCTTCCACCGGTGCGGATAATGTGGACATCACAGTGGCCAGTTTGCGCGATGAGGGTTTCCGCCTGGCCACAGAGATCAAAAAGTAAGTGAAATTATGCTTATGTTTTTCATTTAATCTTTAACTAACGACACTCTTCTCTCCTCTGTCTCTTCCCTTTCAGTGTGAGCGTGGTTCAATGGAACGAATGTCTGTACGAGCCACAGCTTATTGAACGTACCAAGGATGTATGCGGAGGAGCAGTGGATGTGGTCATTGATTTTGGTACCACTTCGAGAAGTCTTCATCGCTCCATGCACTGCCTGTCGAAGGGAGGTGTGGTCCTAATCAGTGATGAAGTTGCCGAAAAGCTATTACCAAAATTCTCACGTTTGTCGAACGAATATCAACAGGAAATTATACCCATCTCGAATGGTACTGCCGAACAGTTGGCCGAATTGGTACAACTGGTGGCCAATAAAAAGATCGAACCGCCACCTCACTCCGTATTTCCCTGCGAGCAGGCAGCCGAGGTTATACAGAAACTGTGCAATTCCGAGATACCCGGACGGGCCATTCTCCGATTCCACGATATCGAGTAAGGGCGATTAGAGTCCATCATCAACATAAACAACCCATTCACTATGGTTATATCTCTGTTAGTTTTACACAAAACAAAACAAAACCAACAAACAAACAAAAAATGGACACAAACTCTCTCCGCTTAGTTTGTACCCAGTAATTAATCCAAATCCAGTCAGTCTACTCATTTGTTAGGCACTTTTAATTAGTATTATGTATATAATATAGATTGTGATTGATTTTATTTTTAAGCAATTTTATTTTGCACACCCCCCACCCACAAACCCACAAATCCCCCAACCCACCACACAAGACCTAAAATGTGAAAAAGAAGAGAAAAAAGAGTATTGAGATTACTTTCAAAAGTTATATTTCGTTTGTTATAAACGCTTTTTTAACAATGATTTATAATCAGTAAATGAACCGAAAAAGATAATGAATGTTCAGAATAAATGTTATTCATACATATTATCCAACTATAATTGATACATATATTAAAAAAAGATGGAAAATAATTTGTTACGCATGCGATGCAAAATGTTTCGATTCAATTCGCTTGATGTTTGTACCCATTATGTGTGTACCCCCTCTACATTATATTCAACTATTCATGAATAAAAAAAATCCAAGAAGATTGGATAAAATGTATTAATGCAATTCTTGACCATTGTTTTGGGCAAGATTCTATATATTCCATTGGCAACTAATGGGTTGACAGCATAAAATCACTTTATAAGAAAAATCCCCGAAATTGTACAATTTCGTTTGAATTTAACGTATTTTGTTAAAATTCAAAAATCTTAGTTCGGAACCAGTTGCAATTTTTACAGTGTTAAAAAACGTTAAAAATGACAGTGTTGAAAACGTTAAAAATAACAGTGCTACAAAATAGTTCAATTATCAATTCGCGCCAAAAGAACATAAACAGCGCGGCAAGCTGATGAAAGAAAAAATAAGAGAGAAGTAGAACTCAACCTATTTTTAATATTGCTGACTATAATAAATAATTCTTGACGACGACAACGAATACTCGACTTCAATCAGAATAATGGTTAATGTTAATAAAGAGAATGTGTTTGGACAGCAGGTGAAGTGGATCGGTAGCGGTAGCCACGACCCAAAGCAATTTGTTAAGCATCTGGAACACAAAAACGTGTACTTCTACGAGAAATGTATCTATGGTCCTCTAACCTTGACAGTGGGCGATTTCATATTGGTGTCTAATGCAGATGCTGCTGAGCCAGATACAGTGGATGGCTGTGATATAGCCAGGATTCAAAATCTCTACGAGTTGCGTGAACTGACCGACCGGGAGTCGTGCCGCGCTATTGTCCAGTGGTACTCGCGACCCCACTCTATTCCCCATAAGGAATTTGATGCTGATGATATAGCCATTGATTTTAATTTGGAAGTGGTCGAAGAGCATCGACCATATGACAACGACGTGGCATTGGGAGCTATTTATCGAAAGTGTCTGGTGCTGGAGGGTACATCGCACCAGAGTGCAGAGGAAATAATCAAAAAATATACAAAGCATAAGGTGACACCCAATTGCCCAATGTTCGTCAGTCGCTATAAATTTATCAAAGAAAAGAAACACTATCGCCTTGTTCCATTAGAAATTCAATTGGATGGACAGGCATCTGGCGCAGATGGAGTTCGTCGTCCACGACGAGCCTCAGTGGCAGCTGCCGCAGCCATTTCACTGGAGTTTGTGGACTGTGCATATAACTATAATAAAGTGTCACCCATTAAGATTGTGGGTGGACGCAGTGTGGTTAGACTGTCAGAGAAAAAGTCCAAATTGAGTGCCACATCTGAGATCAATGCCAACTATTTGATTTCCTCGCCATTAACAGAAAAGAACTCTAAAGTGGAGACTACGCCCAAATCTCGAGCATCTGCCGCACGCCGTAACCTTAATTTAAGTTTAAATTCTACCAATGACTCCGATTGTCCAAACTATTCCATAGTTCAGCAGACACCTGATCCCAAGACCCCATCCAATGACATGAAAATTAAATTACGAATCTCTGAGCGTAGGAAATCAATACTTCGGGCCTCTCAAGATGGACTAGAAGCCCAAGATCCCTTATATCTGGACGATGAGTCCAAGCAACATCCACAACGCAAACGTTTGGGTGTATCACAGGGCGATATCTACCATACGCCCACCAAAAAACCCAAAGAGACCAATCCTGCTGCCGATCTGACACCCTCAACTCGCCGTAAGAGTATATTAAAATCGGCAACTAGTCGTTTGGGTAAGTGCTCCTCTTAATTGGATGATTCATTACCGTTTGATTTATTCTATTTTTCCTTTTTTAGCCGAAGGCACGCCCAGGCGTAGCATACAGTTGTCCAATATTGTGGAACAGCGTGTATTCCAAGATGATGAAATTATATCAACACCAAAGAGGGGACGCTCAAAGAAATCAATATCCACAGAGGATAAGGAATATACACCGAAGAAGACACCATCACGCACACGACGACTAAGCACCGCAGCGGCTACATCTGCACATCCAGGAACACCGACCCCTTTGACACCATCACAGAAATTGAAAAAGATACGCTTGGGAGAGCTTAGCCCCACAATGGAACAGCGAAGGAATGATCCGACAATTGCGGATAATGGTAGAAAATCTCAATTGCAGTTGGCCCGAGAGCAGCTCCATGTCTCGGTGGTTCCCCAGAGTTTGCCCTGCCGTGAGAAAGAGTTCGACAATATATACAATTTCCTGGAAGGTAAAATTCAAGATCAATGCGGCGGATGCATGTATGTATCGGGTGTCCCGGGAACAGGCAAAACAGCAACAGTATCTGGAGTCATCCGCATGCTGCAGGGAATGACCAGGGATCGCAAGTTACCCGACTTTGAGTTCCTGGAGATTAATGGAATGCGCCTAACTGAGCCGCGACAAGCATATGTCCAGATTTATAAACAACTGACAGGCAAAACTGTGTCCTGGGAGCAGGCACACTCTCTGCTGGAAAAACGTTTCACCACACCGGCACCGAGACGAATTACCACAGTCCTGCTGGTGGACGAGTTGGACATATTATGTAATCGTCGACAGGATGTGGTATATAATTTACTCGATTGGCCAACTAAATCTGCCGCCCGTTTGGTGGTCATCACCATAGCCAACACGATGGACTTGCCCGAACGACTATTGATGGGTAAAGTAACCTCCCGTCTTGGACTCACACGCCTCACCTTTCAACCCTACACCCATAAACAGCTGCAGGAGATTGTCTCTGCCCGTCTGGGTCAGGCCGGATCGGAGGCTTTTAAGGGGGAGGCTGTTCAATTGGTGGCACGTAAAGTGGCCGCTGTATCGGGTGATGCACGTCGAGCTCTGGACATTTGCCGTAGAGCCACAGAAATTGCCCAAGATTGTGTCACAATGCTTCATGTACAGCAGGCTCTGGCCGAGATGATAGCCAGTGCCAAAGTGCAGGCCATCAAGAACTGTTCGCGCCTGGAACAGATATTCCTTCAGGCAGTGGCCGCGGAAGTCACCCGTACAGGTGTAGAGGAGACTACTTTCTTCGGTGTCTATCAACAATTGGAAACTATTGCGGCCATAATGGGTGTAACCACATTGCCAGCCCCAGGACGAGCCTTGCGTCTCTGCTCAAAGTTGGGGGCAGAACGTTTAATTATTAGCGAACCATCGCGTCACGATCTCTACCAGAAGATTCTATTAAATGTCAGTACCGATGACATACATTATGCCTTAAGAGTGGATCAACCTCTGGCTGCCTGCTGATGAGCCAGATCTTATTTTGTGCATCATTTTTGAAGGATATTCAGTATTAACCACAATTAAGGT
Organism: Drosophila sturtevanti; assembly: GCA_018150375.1. Taxonomy (NCBI): domain Eukaryota; kingdom Metazoa; phylum Arthropoda; class Insecta; order Diptera; family Drosophilidae; genus Drosophila; species Drosophila sturtevanti. Next base: position 10,424,385 of record JAECWJ010000317.1, on the reverse strand, counting down.
AGCTCATTGATCCGGTTCTGGTTCTGGTTGTGGTTAAGCAACTGTTCCAATTTTTGTTTTTTTTTAGCATCTATTTTTAAGCGTAATTTTTAAACAATTTCAAGTACAAACTCGTCATTAAAAATACTATGTAAAAGACAAGCACCGTGTAGCAATCATAGAGCACTTTGGGTGAAAAGACAGAGTAGATGAAGAGATGATAGCGAAAGCCGAGCATTAGACACAAATAGAATGCAACAGGCAGGATGATAAGGCTGGCATATAGAGGCACCACCAGAGTATCCGTTGCAATAGAATAGGGCGGCTGCATCTGGATAATGCCGACACCACGAAGATCAGATGTACGCAGCGTGTGTACGATAAGGTAAAGAAAGGAATGTATCTCAGCGCTATACGTATTGAGAGTAACAAATACGCCCACAATCACAGGATTATAACTGCTCTGACCAATATAACCGGGCGTTAGATCAATTGTGGATAGACTGTTCGAATTTCCCTGATAGAAATAAAACATGCGAGCCACAAATATGGTCATTATAATCTTGTAGACATGCACCAGACGCACTGAGAACTTATGGGAACTGCTGCTGGTTGCAAATGCGTCACATAGTTTATATGTCTCACTTAGAGTGATGAGGAGTGTGGGCAGTAGGACTATATTCTGGACTTTAAACAGCAAAGCTGAGACTAGTAGAGAGCAGACTAAATTTGTCTGTATTAATTGCTGAAGGACAAAACTTTTAGTCCAATGCGGTGGCGGATTTGATTGAGGCAATGCCTCTCGATAACCGAACACCAGAACTAAAGCAAAGCAGACCCAAAATGCCAGTACAGTGGGCACCACTAACCGGGAACTGAAAATAAAAAAAAGAGATATATCAAAAAGTTTTAATATTTAATCCACAAACTTACGCCAAGTGTTCAGGAATATCCAGAAATTGAACTTGTCCATTGAGGCCGCGGAATGTATAGATAATTGCAAAGCCAACTCCAGTGGCAACGCTCTGGGCCAGTTGACTGAATCTCCGTAATCTGGCCCATAGCACAAACAAGGAGAACACCATTAAAGTGCTGCGTATGGCCTGCAGTCTGTATACATGGCGCATAAGGATCAGCAGAAGGAGCACCACAAATATTCGACGATGTTGCCACAAACAAGCCGACGCAATCTTGGATAAATGCCTGCCATCTAGCTCAACATTGGCCTTGGTTATTCGACGGCGCAATGTTCTTAGAGCGGTGAATAGGATTAGGGTGTTGCCCAAGTAATACCAAGTCTTGTACTCGTATTCAATGAACGAGGATGAGCCCAAGGTAAATGTGCGTATGACATAGCACAATATCAAGGGCGCAGGCAAAGGTAGCGACAACTTAAGGCGTCGTGGTGAATATAGCCTAGGAAAGCTTGATGGAGGCAAACTGATCTTTACTATGGCTCTGACTATGTCTAGACCCAAATAAATAGCTACAGTTAGTGGTATAATTAGTAGTACACTGTGGAGCATTGAACTTGTCATGATAATATCCATCAGATGGCAAACGACAAGGCAAATCACGGTTGCTCCTATAGAGATCAAAAGCTGCAGGGCACGGACATTGTCCAACTGCAGATGGTCAGTGAGATCCAAAAATAGGATACTAAGTAATAAGTGGAGTGCAGCCTGAAAAAGAGGTAGATTATTAAGATAATCGTATTCATGATTTATATATTTACCGTGGTGGTAAGACCAAGTCCTATGACGATGAAACCGTAATCAAATTTTACCAACGACTCCGAGAGCAGCACGGATATCTTTTTGGCTACTCGCATGTAATTCAATTTGGCATTCTCATAATTGACTAGGCTCGAAGATTCCGAGTCGAGAATTAACTGTTTATGCTTTAAGGTGGCATCATGATACCAGCCGTAGTAGTCACTATTATGCACTTGGTTGTGGCCAAGCCTGACCCGGGCACGATTCATCAAATGATGGGCATTGTAAAAATAGGCATATAACTGCTGCTCCTTGGTGAGAGATTGTATCATCTCGGGAATGAGGCAACCGATGGACATTGTTGGTATCTCAACAGACAATAAAATTGCTAATGTGGGAGCTAAATCAATTTGGTTATAGTGCCGTGGACTTGAGCTAGATCTGAAAAGGAGGAGTAAAGAGAAGTTTTTACAAAATTCAAATATCAAGAGACAAATCTTTATCATCTCACTTGGATTGTGTGCAGTTTTTGGAATATAAATAGAGGGGGACCGATGTCTCCTGTGGTGTATTGCCTCCATGTCCTCCACCATCGGCCATCCCATGATCTCCAGTTAACATCAGCAGATAATTGGTCAAATTCTGCAAATACATTAATCAATCGTTTCCACAACGCGCTATCATCCTTTGAAGAGGCGTCACCTTATTTTCTACGATCCTTTTGACTACCTCATCCATTTCTTTTAGTTTAGGTGCAATTTTTGGGCTCTCATTGCCCTCCACATGTCCTATATGATCCAATCCAAGATAATGCAGGATCAACAAAGTCCAATCCGTCCTCGTCAATTCAAAATCCAAAGTGGATGTGATTCGTTTATCTCCATCATAGAAATCGTTAACATAAAATGAATCATTGTTTGCACGCTGTCTTGTAAACTCGCTGGGAAACAGTTTAATCCAAGTGTGGTCACCGGCAAATGATGTCAGTCGTTTCCTTTTTTTGAGGCGATGCAACAATGAATCATCCAGTTGCTCCGTGTGACCCACATTTAAAGCAATATCTATAAAGTTAGACAAGGTGCCCGTTGTGATACTTTTTAAACGCGGCATGGTCACTGTAGGTATGTCCACGTGTAACGTTAGCCTATCACATGCCTGTCCAAATGCCACCGGCATAGTTGAGGGTTTGGGAAAATCCTCACGCAAAGCATCGACCAGCAGCAAAATGAAAGAATCATAATTTTGTGGTGGCGGCTCTAACCTGCGGATAATAAAGGTCTTATCTATAATTTTGATAAGTTTCAATTGCTATTCGAACGCACTTAAGACCATGGAGTTTTGTTGGTCTATCACTTGGTACGGAGTTTTCCTTCTCCGCTGACGAGAAGGAATACGATGCCGGATAGAAGCCAATTAGGAATAGTAAAGATCCACATATGAAGAAGGTCAGCATATAGAATGTGTAGCCCAGGCGACTCTTGTGCTGCTCCATGGCGTTGCCTGGTACATTGAAATAAAGATTATGTATAGAATTTGAAATAAGATTACGAATTAAAATAGACGTCAAGTAAACCAATTGTGTGGTTATCGTTATCGATAACCATTGACGGCCGGTCACACTCGTTCAATGTTCGTTGCTGTTGGTCATACTATACCGCAGTTATTGACATTTATACATAGATGGGACGAAATCAAAAGACATAATGGAGACTTGTGGCTATATCTGCGCTAGCAGTGACTATGAGAGCTTCTTTATGCGTTGCTCACTCTGTTCCATTGACCTGGAGGTTGCCAAATGGCAGGAATTTGTCCTCCACTTCCGAAACCTACATATATTGGATATGCAGACTCTGTCTGAACCGGACGCTGAAATCAAACCGGAGGCACAACTAGAATCTACTATAAGTGAAATACATGTAGAAGTGGTTTCTCTGGAGGAAATAAATGAACTGGCTATGGACGAGAATGCTTCCTTGACAAATTATATTGAGACCGACGAGGAAGAAGATGAAACTGAATTTGAATTGAATACATCAGCTGCTGAGGATGATGATGATGATGATGATGGCAATGATGATCCAGACCCCGAAGAAAATGCCCTTGCAGACAGCTCACCTTCGTATAAGGTATAAAAGTATAAATATGTACAAAACAGTTGACCTAAAATGATGAAATTTCTGAAAACTTCAAGTTCCATCCATCCTTCTTTCGCCGCGATCCCCGTACATCGACTTTCATTGAGCTATATGAGTCGCATCCTTGTCTATGGAATCCCACCCACTTGGAATACAAAGATTCCATTGCTTGTAAATCGGCCCATCAGCAAATGATTCGCGACTTGGAAGCTAAGGCGTCGATTGTTCTTACTGAACATTCCCTAATTGCAGCAATCAAAAAGCTTCATCTACAGTATAACACGGTGGAAAGGAGAGTTCTTGGTGGCCAGATTAAGGACAACTCCGTGACCTTTACTCATTACACTAGTTGCGCATTTCTCAAGGCTAGCATGGATCATTTGGAAAGTCAAAGAAATGGAAAGATACAGGCAAGTTGCCTTAAGTGCCTTAAGGACTAAAGAATCGTCTTGTTAAGTACTCGTCTTTATTTACAGCTAGATTTTCTGCATTCAAACAGATTGACTACTGAGCTGATCGAACTCTATGCAGGATTTCCGCAATTGTACGATCCTCAGCATACTGAATTCTCTAGTATGACCTCTCGGAAACAGGCATATGAGAGTATGGCCAATGACTTGCACGTAACGGATAATGAGGACATTAGCAGTGATGATATATTTCAGGCCATTCAAACTTTGCGGAAATGGTACTACAAAGGCACCAAACACCCCATCAACGCATCCGAGCAATTTTATCAGGGCATTTGCTCGTTCCTACCCCCGAAAATGTTTAAACAGCGGCTAGTGTGCGAAATTTGCCAGCAGGTTACATATTCCGATCATGTCCTACAGGCGCATATTTTTAAGGTCCACAATATTGGTGAACTGCCATTTAAGTGCCAGATGTGTGACCGAAGTTTCATGGGCCGTGGAGAGCTTGCCACACATGTTAAAAGATCTCACATTGGAAAAACTCATGAGTGTTCTCACTGTGAACGGAGTTTTGCTGTTCAATCGGACTTGAAGTTACATCTACGGACCCATACCAATACAAAACCCTATATTTGTGAGCACTGTGGTAAGGCTTTCCGGCTAAGATCGCAACTCAAGCAACATGTCACTGCGATTCATACCAAAATCCGGGCCTTTAAGTGTACCATGTGTCCAAAAGACTTTCTTAAAAAGGTGCATCTTGTCGATCACATCAAAAGCCATTTGAATATACGCGATAAGATCTGTACCACCTGCGGCAAAGGATTTACCAGTTGCCATTCGCTCATCCGGCATCGACAAATCCATTCAGAGATCAAGAAATTTCCGTGCAAACTTTGTGATGCGCGATTTGCACAATTCGTGGGACTCAATTCCCACATGAAGCGCACCCATAATATTTTACGGAACCATAAAGCGGAAATGGCCGCTCCCACAGAGGAAGAAGAACAGAGTTAAATCATTACCAATTAATTAAGCGAAAAGATTAAGTAGTTTACTTTTGAATTTATAGTTCGTTTTTATGATTTACTTATGAACTGGTAGTTCGATATATTGAGTGTAATAAAATTATCGATTATCAATAGCTTACAGCTGATGCTTATAATTTAATATTCTGGCAACGCTAACAGAAAGCGCTATAAATCAGCCACAATATTGATCACACACACTAAATTCAGAAATATTCAGATGTCGACAGAATGGAGGTCTGCGGGAATGTAATGGTCAATAACCAATACACTGAGTTCCGTTTGAAGTGCCTATACTGCAGCATTGAAAGTAAACTCAAAGATTGGAAACAATTTATACATCACGTTCACACCTCGCATTACATTGAGGAAGCGGAAGGCGTCATTTGGAGTGCTGGAGATGATGCCTACATTGATGTGAAACTTGAAGAAAAAGATGACTTTGCTACGGACATAATTGAAGAGGAGTTCTGGCCACAAGATGAAATAAATAGCTCTCAAGTGGAACCGAGTGTGTGCGAAGATGAATATATCGAAACTCGTAGCAATATGATTCGGGAACCATCAATAGAGATTTTAGAGGGAGAACGATTGTCACCATCTATTGGTGAGTTGCTAGAAATAAGCGAGGATGAAGTGGACGAAACTATGGAGGAAATGAATGAAGTTGCGGAGAATAATAACGTAAAACCCTTGGTGGAAAACGTCAGTGTCGGTCCAATTAGGGCCGCCATAGGACGACCGCGCAAGAAAATTAAAATTGGGCAACTGTTTAAGGTGAGCTTATTGGATATAAAAAAGTTTTCATTTTTTAAAATGGGAAAAAAATATAAATTGCAGCTAAAAATCAATTTTATAAGGCGTAATCCTCGAGTCTTGCACTTAATTGAGGCATATAAACAGCATCCATGTCTGTGGAATCCTACTGATGACGATTATGAGAATCGCGAAGCACGCAGCAAGGCATACGGGGTGATGATTAAGCGTGTTGACGACAAGGCAAATGTTTTGTTCACCGTGTCTGAACTCAAAAGGACCCTAAAACAATTGCATAGCCAGTACATTTTGGCCGGACAATCGGCTGCCAAAGGCAAACTGGTTGGTCTAGCCGCACGATATTATGAGAGATGTGAATTTCTTAACGCCTTGCCGTATTCCGAACTAAGCGAGCTCGAAGACGAGGAAGATGGCAATGGAGATGGGACAGAAAACAATTCTCTGGAAGTGATCAAGCTTAATTTTAAGGAGCCAAATGAACTAACGAAAAAATTTATTGACTTGTATTCCAACTATCCAGAACTGTATGATCCTTCGTTAACAGAATTTGAATCCATTGAAGCTCGAAATCAGGCCTATACTAAGATAGCCGAAGATTTGTCACCCTTGCTGCAAGCCAATGAAACAGATGTTTATCTGGCCGTAACCAAATTGCGTAAATGGGCCTACGGGGGCCTCCGACGCCTGAGATCCAAGGAACTCTTCAAGGCATGGTCCAAGCAGGAATTAAACCATTTAAAAATGTGCAACTTCCTGCCGCCAAAGGCGGAAGGGCAAGTTCTGTACTGCGATTATTGCTGCAAGCGTTTCCACGGCGATTACAATTTACGCGTCCACATGTACAAACAGCACCAAGTGGGAGAGTTACCTTTCATTTGTTCGTATTGTCCTCGTCGCTTTGATCGTCAGAATGACATGGATCGCCATAAGTTGCGTGCCCACATAGCGAATACCCTAAAATGTGATTTTTGTGACAAGACTTTTGCCATCAACAATGATCTTGTAGCCCATCGGGCCTGTCACACGGGTGAAAAGCCGTATGTCTGCGAGATGTGCGGTAAACGATTCCGTCTGAAACTACTCTTGGATCACCACATAAATGGTTTCCATTTGAATCTGCGCCCCTTCGTCTGTGACTTGTGCTGCAAGAGTTTCCGTAAGAAATTCGAATTGACCAATCATATCAAAGCTCATTTGGATATTAGGGATAAGATTTGTGATCAATGCGATGCAACGTTTACATCCCATTCGGCCCTGTCAAGGCATCGCCGCGTGGTTCACAAGACTGCCCCGGCTCTAAGATATCCATTGGTAGGGAACGATTAGGCCGAAATGTTTATAAAATTAAAACTAAACAAAGTAAATTCTTACATGTGCATGTAAATCATTGAAATCATTATTAAACCTTGAATTTCAAGCGTTCACTTATTTTCATCGCACATAAACAATTAGACTTTAAAAATTACTTTTTCTTCATATTGAAAGTTTTGGATTATTTTCTTTTCAAATACAAATCTATAAGATGAACAAGTCTGTAGACTTGAATTCGACAATTAATTACCGAAATTCTTTTAGTTAATTTATTAAAATAAAAATACGGAGCAAATTGCGTCTAAACAGTCCTATGAAAGCTGACTTTATTATTTCTACATGTATGTAAATATAATGCTATGTATATTTGTATAAGATACTTATCTGTTAAACATGTATGTATATCATCATATAAATATTTTAACAAATGCCAACAAATACAGTAAATAAATGGATAATACATTCAAAAGGAATAAATATAGATTTCATTTTCCTAAATACATATATATGTATATCATAATTATTATATTACGAATTATAGTCTCTGTCGATTATTGCAATCATTTTAAAGGCCACACATTTCGGCCTTTTTATTTAAGTACACTAATTATACTGAATTATCGGTGGCAGATTTTCACCATCTCGATCTTCGTTATATGTATATCATTTTAAGGTACACAAGGTTCTCAGGCTAGGAATGTATTACAAATGGAAGTTAAACTTTCATTCCAATTTCTTTTATAATGGTTTGGTTTATAACCAAGTTCATCACGATCGAAAAAAAAAAAAACAAAACAGGAACAGGCAAAGGCACAGGAACTCTAAGATTCTACAATTCTACGCTAACATGGATTAATTTCTATAATTAATATATAGAAGGTATACACACAAAAAAACAGAAAAAAAGAAACGCAATAGTGAATCATTTTGAAATGGCAACAATTATAAATTGATAGAATAGTGAGAGATAAGAATAGGAATAGAGAAAAATAGATTGTAGTTAAGATGAATTATATTTTAGTCAGAAACTCATCTAGATTCAGATGAGAGGGCAGCTCAATATCCTCCAGCTTTATTTCGCTATATCTAAATACCACTTTAAATGGTTGGATGAATTTCTGATCCATGGTGAATTCATCACTACTATTACTCTTCTGCTGAAAATAAACGGAACGGAAACAAAGAAAGGATTAGAGAAAATTTCATGTCATAAGCAGCTCATTTCTTTCATTTTCAATTACCATTTCTCTAGCATTTAGCTTATTGGTTAATTTCTCCAGGAACACATTAGTTATCGCGCTCTCGTAGTCATCAAGTTTGTAAGACTTCATTACCTTCAGCACCTGGGCAGTGGTGAGCGAGGTGCACAAATCACAAATGGTTTGTACATCTTGTTCACTCTTCCGCGACTGCAGCAGCTGGGAAACTTGATTTAGTGGAGCCAATGACTTCAAAACATCATTTGACTGCATATAGAATAGGTAGGATTAGAAATACGAAATTCATCTAATTGTTCCTTCTTACCATCTTTTTGTCCCGCACCCAATCCTCAATGCAACCAAGATTATAGCGTATTATCATGCCCGTCTCCCACATGCAAATGTCGCCGCGCAACATCAGGCAATTGAGCGCCACAGCGCAAACAAAGTACAACAGTTGGTGGAATATCTGCTCGGCATAGCAATTGTCCAGACCGAAATGCTGGAATTGTTTATAGAAATGCTCTAGTTGGCCAATCAATTGCTTCCAAGCTGGAACATTGCCACCATTGTCTGGCGAGGATGAGGCTGCAGCAGCAGCAGCAGCAGCGGCACCAATGGAAGTAGTCCGACTTCTCATTCCGTGTGCCGCATGGCGTCCACGTTGAATTTCATCATTATTCAAAATGGCCGGAACAATTTTCGAATCCAACAGTCCCTGGATTTGTATAATCAATGCTTGATATAGATTCACAATTAAATCCAGAATCACGCGACGATATTCGTAGAGATTAAAATTCTTTAGCTGCTGTTGCTTTTGTTTCTCCGAATTAAATTTCATATATTCTTCCACATCGCCATATTGCTTCAATAGATTCAACAACCTGAGAGAATTAGATATCCAATAATATGTCAGAAGAGGAAAGAGATTTTCTTTATCTGATTGGACTTACGTTATGGAATTCACTAGCCAAATGACGCGATTTTCAATTGGATGTGGCGTACGATGCATTTTCTTGATCTGAATGACAAATTTGCTCAGCAATTCACGCACATCCTCGTCGGCATTGGTTAGATCGGTGTAGCTGAAGAAGATGAAACAGATTTATATACAATCTCATTAAGATACTTCACACTCCTCGTCAATCTTACCGTATGCACATGAATATCAAGTAAGCCGGAAAACCTGGTAGCAGACCTACCACTGTACGCGGCGTCATATTACTTAGTAAACGTTGCAATATTTTATCCAGATCACTGCTATGGAACTTCATCAGACCCTGCGGATTCTGAGACTTTTGTTTAGTCACATTGGCGCCCACATCCACATCATTCAAAGCGTTGGCTGTCGATCTACTGCGACTCATTTCCTCTTCCAGCTTATGCTCCAACTGTCCATCATCTTGCCTATAAGCCTTCAATTTGGCATTGGCCAGTTTAAGTTCCTCCTGAACCAGCAGATACTGCGATATGGCCTTTTTGAGTTCTCGCCGAAGATAACGATCGTTTTGTTTTAAGGTCTCAATGGTCGCATTTTCGAACTCATCAATACTTTCGAAAATAACTTTTTGCAGTTCATCCCGTTCGTTGTTTAAGCGCTCAATTTCCTGTGTCATCTCTACCAGCCTTGTGTTGTGCTCTTCGGTAATGGCTTTCAATTCGGATTCCAATTGCCTGCCAAACGATGAAATCGAATCAAATGAAAATTTTCTATTTCGGAAAATATTAAAATATCCTCCTTCTCCTCCTACCTACCTATTAACCAATTTCTGAGATTGGAAAGCCTCAAGTAGTTCATGAACATCATTCCCACGGAGCTGCAGGCTGTCCGGCTCAAAGGAGCGTAATGTTTGGCTCTGTTGCAGGAGGACAGCCTTCAATTGGATGCACTCTTCCCTTCGCCTACGCACTTCTTCTTGGAGTGCTGCATGTTGAGCTGCAATTACAAACAGAGACGGAGAGGGCAGAGGAAAAAAAGGGGGCGGGGGCGGGGGCGGCAAAAGGGATGAAAAAAAAGAATCATTAGTATCGCAATAGTAATGTGCTGCCATTGTGGCCATCAATGGCCATTGTTACCATTAAGCTCGTTGATCTCAACTCCGTGCTTAATACTCGTGCGGAGCTGATCGTATTCGCTGCGTAATTTCTCGTTCTCTACCTCAAGTTCGGAGACGCTAAGGAGGTGTGGAGTGAAGTGCGGTGTGGATAAGCAGTGTCATACATACATATAGACAAAAGAGTAGAGCATTTGCAATTGGATGCAGTGTTTTTCACAAAGGAGTTCGCACTCCAATTTAAAATCTTAATCGATTGTGTTTTTTCTTTGGTTTCACTTACCGGAATGAATCCTCGGTGGGCTTATTGCGACTTGCCAACTTTAAATACTGCTCCTGCAGATACTTGTGCTTTTGCTTCTCCTCTTCGAGTATGGAGCGCAGCTTTAGTACAATGCTAGTGCTGTCGATGAACGAGTCTGTCAAAAAAAACATAAAAAACAAAAAAAAGTGTAAAAGTTAGTTACAGCGAGAGGCAATACAACAAATGATCAGCTCGGGGAATGCAACCGCTAACAATTCGAGATTGGTGGCCAACTTAATATTAACACATCTTAATCTTAATATCTTCTTATATTAATCGACGGGGTTTTTTTTTTAACAAAATCCCAAGATTACAATTATTTACATTCCAAAAATGACTACATATACATATAGCATTTCGGTTATCCGTCGTGCTGCACAATAAACTTAACAATAAGAATAAACTTTCGAATGCTTTAACAATAATTATTGATTCAAAAACAAGTTTTTAAATTTCATGTGGACAACAATGTTAATGTATACAAGAAAATTCATGATTATGGACTTTTTTTTTGTTTTTTTTTTTTTTTTTTTTTTTTTCTTTCATTCCTTTATCTATTATAACTAAAATGATATCGGCAAACCGATATAAATAAATAAATAAATACTATCACGTAGCCTATATACAAAACCGGTAACCCCACCGGTATACGAAGTTTAAGCACAGCTACCATAACCGATATACGTTTTGGTTGCATTCCCCGATTATTAGCATCGCCACTTCCAAGCCACTTGCCACTTTTGTTTAATAGATCGGGTGGCCGAATGATATCCAGTGTGTTTTTGGCTGATGCATAGCCAACATCCTCCTCATTCTGGCTGGATGCGTTGCTAACGGAACGTGTATGGTGGTGAGAATAGGTATTGACGCCGCCAGCAAATCGACTGAGTTCCTCCTTGAGTATATAGTTCTCATTCTCGATAACCTCTTTGTCTTTAATGGCCCGCTGATACGCTTCGTTCAGCTCCTTGTTGTCAATTTCTGTCAACAGGCGCTCCTTCTGATCACGTTGAGTGGCCTCAACATTCTTGGCCATTTCGATCATGTCGTCGATTTGTTTGCGCAATTCCTCATTTTCCAAACGCCACAATTGCTTCTGGCTAAGCCACTCCTCCTGAGAATGACCATTCTCTTCAAGCAATTGCATTTTCTCATCACGCTCCGATTCGAGTTGCTTGTTAAGAGCCGCAATTAACATATCTTTGTCCAGGCAGGCAGCCTTTATATTTTTGAATTCGCTCTCCAAATTCTTCTTCAACTCCAACTTCATTCTAATGAAAAAAAAAAAGGAAAGATTTGAGTAAAACAGGCCAATATTAAATCATTAATCCAACTCGGGACTCACTTAAGGACACTTATCTCGCTGGTCTTGTGTTTTAAGTTGCTATTATCCCGGTTCAGTTCATCGATACGCTGCTGCATGGATATAATCTTGTTCTCCAGACCCATGTATTTATTTTCCATATGCCTAATGGTCTTGGCCTCGGCTTTCAATCGTTTGAACTGACGACGCGCCAGGAAACGACGCACCGCTGCTTGGCAAATAACGATATTACGCCGTTTCTGCTGATAGGCACGACGCGCCAAGGCACCGCGGACAAAACGCTGAATCTGGACGGCCCTATAATGATCACGCATGGCAAAAAATTTGATGCGCGCCAGCATGCCACGGGCATAGGTCTGGATGCCAAAGATTGAATTTCGTAAACGAAGATATCGACGACGACATAGCCAGCCTCGGGCATATTTGGAAAGTATCAAAGCGGCGCGAGCTTCGCGCATCTTTTGGGCACGTTGACGAGCCAAGAAACCTCGTGCATAGCGTTGAAGACCGTTTATCACACGCTGAAGACGCAGAAAACGACGACGATGAATAAAACGACGCACCACTGATTGGACTATAGTGATATATCGTTTACGCAAGTTGGCCCGCACCTGCTCCAGGTACGCCACCTGGCCGGCCCGAAAGAATATCTGCGTATTACCAAAGCGATATTTGTCCTCATCCTGGATCCATTTAAGTACAATGTTGCGGCATGATTGCTTCATGTCATTCTTGTCAATTTTTGAACGGTGCGCCAACAGCTGATAACGCACATAGAAATCGGGATAAAGCCAACGTGAGGGAAAACCAGCAGCGGAAATTCGCACTGTTTCCAGCACTCCACAGGCCCTTAACTGTTGGATAATCTTCGCCGTTTCCCATTTATAGGCAATTTTATCATCGTTTGGCTGTGTGTCGTCCGGGGAGGGAGGGATAAAGTTAATAATGTTAATGAATGTCTTCTTGTTTTCTTTAAGCCCGCCTTACCTTGATGCAGCGGACATAATGAGGTGTTGTAGAGTGTAATGTGGATATCAAAGATGTCAAACTCTCCTGGAACTGGGATCCAACGGTTTTCCTGTGCTGCTTAGATGGCACCACCTATTGGATACATGGATAGATAGATGGGTGCAGTTAGCCATGATTTACTCAAAACATTAGAAAATCTCGAAATTTGGTATTACCAAAGTTCATATATATATATATATATATATATATATATATATATATACATCCTTGCAACTTGGCATTTGGAAGTTATATAACTGAATACAATATAGAAAATATATTTAATGAAATATATTTGTTACATACGATCATGACATACTGAAATATATTTTAGTATGTAAATATATATTTAGTGTTCATGAATATCATTTGATAGAATATAGTTCATTTCTGGGGAACATGGATAGAAATCGGAATATTATTTTGGACATGATTATGAATGATAAATTTGCCTGATTAAGATCAGGAATACTTATAATGCGATCATTGCAAGGGTATATGTATATAAAAGCAAATAAGACTAGTATAAGAAAGATAACTAACTCTTCGACGTGTCTCATTAAGTTGCTGTGGGAATTGTTCATGTTGTTGGCCAGATGAGAGTGTACGAGGACAAAACGTATGGAAGATACAAAATTAGCAATAATACAACGATTACAAATGGACACACACACACAAGCAGTAGGAACACAAATTTCTATTTGATGGCCAATGTATGGAAAGCAAACCTGTTTTCGTCCTGCACTAATGACAACACGACCGCCTAATGTAGATGTTTTAGCAGCATCAACACTTAACGTGTCAATCTCCTCCAGAGCCATAACCTGTTTGCATAGCAACATATTGGAGACCGCTAAAACATTGGTCAGTTCCTTGGAGACAGTGTCGCGATTTTTTTCCAGAAAGCCATTCACATCATATTCCACTGTGTCTGAGAAATGTTTAATGAAGAAGCCTAAAAAATAATTGAATTGAAAATAATGAATGAATAAAAAGAATTTTAATAGCAATTTTACACACTTGTCGTTCCAAAACGTGGCTTCTCGAAATGAGGAAATTTTTGGCACTTTTCGATAAGTTTTCCTGCCCAGTTCTCGTCCGAACCCTTGGGCATCTGATGTGAAAATGAACGATTTAAAAATGAATATTGTATATATGTTTATATATGGTTAGGAAACGAAACACTTACTCTACACTCCTCATCTAGCAAATCGAGAACACCCAGTCGTGATTCAATGAGATCTATGCAGGGCTGATTGTCATAGAAATCAATCATGGTCCATGTAATGCCCTCCTTAAGATATTCCTCCTGCTCCAGTTTAAAGACATGCTGATTGAATTGCTGCTGGAGTTTCTCGTTTGCATAGTTTATGCAAAACTGTTCAAACGAGTTCACTTCGAATGTTTCGAAGCCGTAGATATCGAGTACACCAATGAAGCTGCACTGCTTGCTACCGTTATTGAGACTCTTGTTCAGAACACCGACAATGTACTGGAAGAGTTTGGCATAAATGTGTTTGGCCAAAGCATCGCGTGCCGCTTCAGCAGCCTCAATATTGTTCGGTATCAGCACATATTCATTGACCGACTCTATCTTACGCATCAAAAGCCAGCGACGCAGATCATCCGAGTTGATCTTTAGCAGATCTCCGGTAATTTGTAAATTCAAATCGTTTTGCTACATTAAAAAACGATATAAATATATATATATAGGTTTTTATACAATATATGTTGAATAATTTCGGTTCACCGAAATTTATACCCTCTATCATCCTTCATCAATGGACTTGCTCCTAATATAATACAATATATTAAAATTATTCACTGGATTGAAATTATTTTGGAAAGACTTTACATTCTCTTTGTAAAATTCTTTCTACTAGTAGTTTGAGCAAGATTCATGAAAAAAGAGTGTTACTTTGTGGTTTATGGCTTACAAAAATCTCACAGGACTCGGTGTCTACTTCTTCGCTGCCTTCTGTGAACTTTTTGGACACCTGAATGTTTCCCAGATGCAAAATACCGGCAAGAATTTTCACAATATCGGCTATTTGGGAAATGGAGAATCCTAAAACACTCATCGCCTGGACTGTCTCATTAAACTGATCCGCGTCCGATATGCGTTCTATATCAGGAGCGCCGCCCATATTCAGAAAACGAAATTTATCCTGATGATCTGTAAGAGGAAGGATGGAAAAAGACATTATCTAGATGTAAAAAAATAAAAAAACGAAATGCAATTAACTCACCCAGCACCAGTTCGGGATATTTGGCTCTGGCAGCGCACAGCTGATAGAAAATATGATAATTGCGCTCACCCTGAGCCTGATACACCACACGACTCTTCTCCAGTAGGTACGTGTGCATGGTAGCCCCCTGAAGATACATGACACCCATGTGATTGCGGAAAAGGAGTTTTGTGAATTTGCCAAAACGCGAACTGTTGTCATTGCGTGTTGTTTTCGCATTGCCAAAGGCCTCCATAATGGGCGAAGATGCCAGCACCTTGCGCTCCACTTGGGTCTCCGATTCGGAGCCACCTACAGCAGCAAAATACCGCATTGCATATTTGGCGGATACGGTTTTACCAGCACCCGATTCACCGCTGACAATGATGCTCAAATTGCAATTCTCTCGCTCCAGTTTGGTGTAGGCCTCCTCCGCCAGAGCAAAAATGTGGGGCTCCAGTTCACCCATGGCATGGCCACGATAAGCACGTATAATGCTGGGCCCGTACAGTGGCATTTCAGCGTATGGATTGATGGCCACCAAAATGATTCCGCAGTATGTGTAGATGATCTGGCGCTCGCAGAAACGCACCCGCAGATTGTACAGAACGCCAGGCTCATGTAAATATGATAAAGTGGTGAGATCATTTTGACCCACAAGGATTGCAGGATTTCTTAGAGGAGGTAAATTACTGCCATCTGCCTTCAGTTTCACCTCCTTCAGTTTGCCGGATTCTGTACAAATCTTGAGAAAGCCGGCTCCCTTACGATAGCTCTCTTCTAGTGTGGCGCTCTCCCATACTTCTTCCGCATGGGGAACCCAGATTTCGGCGCCCTAAAAAATAAGAAAACCGGGTTAGAAAAAGTGTATCTTCTTAGTCATCATCATTCCATTGGGGCTTATCAGAGAGGCGCTTCTGATAAGACGAGTGAGTATGTGAGTGATTCATTGCCAAAAATGGAATATGCAATAATTGCCCCATTAAATCAAGAACAGGGACACAACATTCACGATACAATGACAATAGAAAGCAAATTGTGTTGGCGTGTGGCTAGTGACGTCTGAGCTGTTAATTAAATTGAGATATTTGTTTTAATAATTATAAAATATCGACTATCCAGTCAATTTTTACCAGATTATAATTATTTTAAAGCTTTTTAAGAAATATTTTAATTTAAATCATCAAATTAAATGTTCATTGATGACGTAGCCATCTTCTGTCCTTCTACCGTGTTCACGCAGCAGATGCACACACACAAACACGCACGCACACAAAATCACTACACACACACACACAGACACACACACACATACACACAGACACACACACACATGCACTTTATAAGAATGAGACCCGCTTTTAACACTATTGGCGCGCGCCCTTCATTCTCCCACCATCATCAACTGCCTGCCTCTTCATGCCAACGATGCACTTCTATGGTATCCGATAATAATTATTAAAAGGGCCAAATACCTGGGCATACAACATCTCCTCGCTAGACATGATGATGATCCACTTTACACTTTACACTTCTCCTACTCCTCCTGCTCCTCTACTTCACGATCTCTAAAAACCCGTTAAGTTGGGCTTCGTTCTTCCTTATTGCTTATTTTTATTTCTTCCTTCCGATTCGCCAAACGTTTCGCAATTTTTTTTTAATTTTTCACTAGTTGTACATTTTTTACTGTAAATTTGGTTTGTTAGCCGAAAATTATAAAATTAAATTAAAATCCGCAATTTTTTCATAAAAATAATCTACATTACATTGGATGTGTTTGCTAAATGCTTAAACGAAAGAACTTTTATTTATTATGGCCTGCCTCTCTCTCACTGACTTTGGCTGTTTTGCTCTAGGGTTGCCAAAGGGCCCAAAGTTCTGGCCAAGTTCACGGATAAACTTTCGAGACAATAATTTATAACCTAAACATTTGTTAGCGGTTGGCCTTCGACGTGTTCTTCATGTTCCCTAATTTGAATAGCTTTTGGTTTGATAGAATTTAAATAACATCCTTGGCGGCAAATTGCGAATTCGAGTTGCGGTCGCTTTACAGCACTGTGATAAAGAGTGTTGCCACACTATGAACGTACCTTATGGTATTTGCCAACACGGTAGAGAGCTGCATTTGTCAGATTTTCCCGCGCTTTTGTCTTGCAGGGAATCCAGCGAGGCATCTCATCTAGTTGTGTATCGAGAAAAATAGGAAATATTTGTAGCGGAAACAAAAATAAAACATTTGAAAATCGAAATGTCAAGTCCCATCCGTTCGCCTAGTGAGGGAACTGCCAACCCAAAACAGGGTGCAGGTGGAGAAGGAGGGGCAACTCCAACGCGAGGTATTGCACCCCAAGAGGTAGAGACACCAATGCGTATGGGTCCTGGTCGTGTTGGAGCCAGACCATCGGATAACATCAGTTTGCCGCCTACTTCACCGGGTAACATTAGCTTACCAGCTACCAGTCCGGCTCGTGGTCTGGGAGCAAACATGAGTGAGATTGATTTGAGCTCACCCCTCAATTATGGCACGCCTAGTTCCATGGGCTCCATACGCACACCGCGTTCGGGTATACGTGGAACACCCCTACGTTCCCGTCCAGATATCAGGACAGACAAGCGCATACGCCAAGTAGCTATTGGAGGAGCCGTTGGCTCTGGGGTAAGTCAGACTAAGGAAATGCACACTCTTTGGGGCTAATGGTTTCTTTTCTGGTCTAATTAGCTCGATCCTATACCAGAAAAAGTCGGTTCAGAGACTACAGATCCTGTTTCCGAGGCTTCAACTGGTCCCCAGTTGGTTGTTTGGGGTACAAATGTGGTTGTTAGCCAATGCAAATCCAAGTTTAAGTCTTTCATTATGCGATTCATCGACCCTAGCGCCGAGCAGGACGAGATTTCTGAGAACATTGATGTCAACCAGCCTTTGTATTTGCAAAAGCTTGAAGAGATTCACACGCTTGAGGAACCATACTTAAATCTCAATTGTGCACATTTGAAAACCTTTGACCAGGACTTGTACCGTCAGCTTATTTGCTATCCGCAAGAAGTCATACCAGGCTTCGACATGGCCATCAACGAGATGTTTTTTGAACGATATCCGGCTGCGTTGCTGGAACATCAGATCCAAGTACGCCCCTTTAATGCGGATAAGACGCGTAATATGCGTTCACTAAATCCAGAGGATATGGATCAACTAATCAGTATTAGCGGTATGGTCATACGTTCCTCGAATGTCATCCCAGAAATGCGCGAAGCGTTCTTCACATGCAACATTTGCTCCTTCTGTACCACCGTCGAAGTAGATCGCGGTCGCATTGCTCAACCCACTTTGTGTTCCAATTGCAATACCAATCATTGCTTCCGTCTTATACACAATCGTTCCGAATTTACTGACAAACAACATATCAAGCTGCAGGAATCACCAGATGACATGGCTGCCGGACAGACACCACACAATGTCATGCTTTATGCTCACAATGATTTGGTAGACAAAGTCCAGCCGGGTGATCGGGTCACTGTTACGGGCATCTATCGAGCCACACCTCTCAAGGGTAAGGGACTTAATGTAAAGAGTGTTTACAAAACCCATGTGGATGTGGTACATTTCCGCAAAGTGGACAATAAGCGTCTCTACGAGGAGGAGGAGGGGTAAGATCCATTACAGCCATGGCGCTTCCGAATCGTTGACTTATGTTGTCTTTTTATTCTTGTTATTAGCAAAGATCACATATTTCCTCCGGAGCGCATTGAATTATTGCAATTGCTTTCGAAGAAGCCCGACATTTATGATCGTCTAGCTCGGGCAATTGCACCATCAATTTATGAGAACGATGACATAAAGAAGGGCATCCTTTTACAGCTCTTCGGTGGTACTAAGAAGAAGCATTCGACTTTAGGTCGACAAAATTTTCGATCGGAAATACATTTGCTGCTTTGTGGTGATCCCGGCACATCAAAATCCCAGATGCTTCAATATGTATACAATTTGGTGCCACGTTCGCAATATACGTCGGGTCGAGGATCCTCGGCAGTGGGTTTGACAGCTTATGTTACCAAGGATCCGGAGACACGACAATTGGTTTTGCAAACGTTAGTTATTTCTCTTACCACTGTTACATCGCGACTTAACGGTTTCTTTAATTTTAGTGGTGCTCTCGTCTTGGCCGATAATGGTGTTTGCTGTATTGATGAATTTGACAAGATGAACGATTCTACACGTAGTGTACTGCACGAGGTAATGGAACAGCAAACACTAAGCATTGCCAAAGCAGGAATTATTTGTCAATTGAATGCTAGAACATCCATTCTTGCGGCTGCCAATCCTGCCGAGTCACAATGGAATAAACGCAAGAATATCATTGATAATGTGCAATTGCCGCACACACTACTCTCCCGTTTCGATCTGATCTTTCTGGTGCTGGATCCCCAGGACGAGATTTTTGATAAGCGTTTGGCCAGTCATTTGGTATCGCTCTATTATGTCACACGACACGAAGAGGAAGATACTATGTTTGTATGTAAAATTGAACGTGATCTGTACAGACTATCCATTATCTAACTTTTTTTTTGTCAGGATATGAGTGTGCTAAGAGATTACATTGCCTATGCCCGCGAGCACTTATCGCCTACTCTTTCTGATGACGCCCAACAGCGTCTGATCCAGGCCTATGTCGACATGCGCAAAGTCGGAGCTGGCCGCGGTCAAATTTCTGCTTATCCTCGACAATTAGAAAGTTTAATTCGTTTATCCGAGGCCCATGCCAAGGTGCGACTAAGCGGTACAGTTGATCTAGAGGATGTGGAAGAGGCCTGGCGCCTACATCGTGAGGCTCTTAAGCAATCGGCGACGGATCCGTTGTCGGGTAAAATTGATGTTGGTATTCTTACAACCGGTCTGTCTACCGCTGCACGCAAGAAACGCGCTGATCTGGTGGCTGCAATCAAGGAGAACCTCAAAAAGAAAGGAAAAGTACCAACTGTACCCTATCAAAAGCTGTTTAAGGAGATCAAGGAGGGCTCACAGATTGTTAGTAACTGCCTCTATTTTTTTTCTTTTAGATTATTTATTTTAAAAATTTCTTTCAGTTAATCACTCGCGAACAGTTCGAGGATGCCCTGAAGGAAGTGCAAGATGAAGGCACCATTGTTGTCATGGGCAAAAATACCATAAGAATTTGTTAACTTTATAAGAAGCCATTGTATCCATTCATACAAATTTCATTCCTCATTCATAAATGTTTTTAAATAAAGATAATTCAAGTAACTTTTAAATATGTTATTATTAAGTTTTGCATAATTTAAATAATACAATTCATCAAAAGTTATTTAGTATCGCATAGATTCAATTACACAAATTAACGGTTAATTCTGCTAATTGAATTTGTTGGAATACAAGTGCTAAATACTAGTGAAAACACGAATGTTTCTCATCTCTAATATCGCACTACTTGTGGCTGTATCTGGTTAGAGTGACCAGCTGTGTTTCAGGTGCGGGTCAGAAGCGACAATTAAAAAAGGAAATATTAAAAGACAAACAAACGTAAATAAAAAGAAAATATCCCGTAAAAATGATGGCAGAAAGTGCACTGCCCAGCACAGGCGAGGCATCAGTCGATTTGGACACCAACAGCCTACTAGCCAACGCCGAACTGGCCATGGCGGGAAACCGCGAAATAACAATCACGCCCAATAAGCGGGAACGGGAGAGACGCAAATCTCCAGCCACCAGCTCGGACAACAACAGTACTAGTGTCCATGCACCAATGTCGCCAACATCCTCCATAGGAGACACCACGTTTGAGCCAACTATTGATATGATGGTCAATGATTTTGATGACGAGGCCACATTAAACGAGGAGGAGGCATTGGCCAAAATGGAAGAACACAATCCGGAAGACGAAATTGCCCGACTTAGGGAGGAAAGTGAAATGCCTATCGAGGAACTGTTGGCCAAATACGGTGGGATGGCAGGGGAAGGCGATATAACCAATAGTTCAAGAATCAAACCCAGCACTAGTAAGAATTCGGCAAGTCGACGGCGAAGAGCGAAGAGGCAACAAGTACAACAGCAGCAGATGTTATTGGAGGATGAAAATCTAGAGCCCAAACCGGAGTCAGATTTTGATGACACGCTTGCTATTTTGACACCTGAACAGGGGAAAAAACAGCATCGTTCCCATTTAATGGATCTGTATCCGGAGGAGTCTTTTGATAGCAGCCCATTGCCAAATAGGCAAGATGATCATGAAACTTGTATGTTGTTCTAAATGAAAACCATTTGATAAGCCATAAAATATTGATTTTTACAGTTACCCCACTTCATACACTTCTAGAAGAAGTGGAGGAGCCTGAGGAAGAAGACACAGATACGGATTCAGATGATGCCAGAAAGATTATTATGGTGGGAGCAGACCATCAGGCTGATATACCTGATGGGCTTTCCCAATATGGCGATATACTTCCTTATGAAAATGAAGATCAACTGATTTGGGAGCCCAGCCAAGTGACCGAGCAGGAGGTGGAGCATTATCTCAGCAAAATTCAAGAGGCGCGACTGCTTACAGCGGCAGCCTTGGCCGAGGAGGGTGCGGGGGATTTTATAGAAAGTGAAACAGACGCATTGTCGTCTCTGCCTGTAGCTCCTGTTGAACAGACCCCGTCTAGTCAGCCATCATCAGCACCCGTTCAAGTTTCGAGTTTGCGAAACGATTCAGATTCCGTTGTTAAAGATAACGAGCAGGCCTTGCATCTCTTAGTCCAGTGTGGCTATGATTTTAAAGAGGCTCTGCGCCGTAAACGTATAAATATATTGCCACTAAGTGATTCCAGCTCATCGATGGGCACTTGGTCGGAGGAGGAGTGTCAAAAGTTTGAAGAAGGCATACATAAATTCGGTAAGGATTTCTACCAGATCCGTCAGAATCAGGTGCGTACGAGGACCATGCGGGAATTGGTTCAATTTTATTACCTGTGGAAAAAAAGCGAGCGCCGGGATCAAAGCTTTATCCTAAATGACACCATCGATCACATGGATGTATTTCTCAATGAAACCGAGGCGGGTAATGCAAATGGTGTGGGGAGCTGTTCACCCGGCAATGGTCACAATGGGAATGGACTGGAAGAGGGTGGTCTAGAGAAGGAGCGTAGAAAAAGTTACTCAATAATGACGGCCACTGGAACAAACCGCAAACGCAGAGGGTCATCAACACCTTTAACATTAGAGGACAACGAAAATGATAATGGCAACAATGAACAGAAAACAGATGAGCAGGTCGAGACTACATAATGAATATGAGTGGTCAATATTGACATCATCAGGCGCAGGCGCATGGCATTATAGTATTCAAAAAAAAAAAAGAAAAAAAAACAAAGAACAATTAATATTGAGTAATGTTGCTAATACCGATAAAGATACTATTCCATATATAAATTCAGATTCTTAAATCGCACACCTCTCATACTTACCTACCTATATAATCTGAGTTTTTTTAATTGTTAAGCCATTGAAAATGCGAATTAAAAAACTATGTATTTTGTTGTCTAGAAGAAACAAATGAATTAAATTCAAAGTGTCGATTGAGTCCCCCGGTTATGTAGATTCAGGACAAAAGTGGTAAAATGATAATGTTTATATAGAAACCTATAATATGAAGGAACTACATCAAAATTTAATACCGGTTACGGTTGTAACTAATGGTAAGCTAATATGGTTACGTAATATCGAGATATATAGATGTATGCATGTATGTATGTGTAAATACATATATACATACATGAATATATATATATACAAATGTACATGTATATAGATATATACAAATATATTTATATAACATACATATATAGGTTCTTTTCTATCTCTCTTCTGCTTTCTGCGTATATAGGCAGGATCAAATGTCAACTCGGTCGTTCGTATAATTCAAAATGCTTGCTTGGCTTGCATTTTTGCCCTCCGAGCAAATGGCTACCTCACACACGCTCACATATACACACATACATATGTAGATACATATACTCAATGATAGAGATAGAAAGGTAGGGACTTGGTTGGTTGTGATCGTGCAAAACAAAGTTAACTGGAGCTCAAGTCTGTCTCTACATACAGACAAACACTCGCACACACAAGCTTCACTGGCGTGAATATTTTACGTTCACTCCACCATCTCTCCAAGGCAGCAGTCCAGCCGACCGTAGTGAAATCCAGTTTTTTTCGATAAAAATAAACAAAGCGCAACAAGTACGCTACATTACACTGAGTACAGCATATGAGTGCTAGGCGAAAACATAATGAAGGTCAAAAGGACCTTGGTGTAACTCTTCTTTACCTGTAACTATATATAAATTGATATACATACATACAAACATACTAAATAGCATTGTTTTACTCAATACCTGAGCCAAAACATACAAGTGCATATACGAATATACATACATACATACATACATACATATGAATGTACATACATTTGGTGAGAGTTTGCGTCTAGTTATAGCAGCGCATATTCAATTCGTTACGGACCAAAACAAAGTTAATAACCGTAAAGAGCGTTGAATACACCAACGTACAAAACACGAGACTGAAGCCAGCAACTGGGTACAACAAGCGGAAGCTTCACATCCGGATAATGTTGAAAGAGAGAAACAGAGAGAGGTCTGTTGCCGTTGCTTGCGATCGCTCTCTCAGCCCAAAAGGCACGTAAACTGGTTGGACCGTACAACGCCACCGCAATATCTACCGAGACTGTCGTGGTTTTCAATTTTGCCCGTGATCTCTCAGTGCTGGTTGAGTGGTTGAGCTGAGCAAGTCGCTTACAGAGAGTTTATAGAAGAAGTATAGATGATGGCTTACAACCATGCGTCATCATCATCGCCTTTGTCTTCCTCTTTGTCGCCCGCTGCTGTTCCCTTCTTAAACACAGCAAAGTTGCCCATAGAAACGGTTAAACGTCTTATTGCGTCTGTCTCGCGACGTCCCATCCTTTGGTTACGAAATAATGGAAGTGGACAGAAGCGAAGCGACATTACTCCCATTTGGTTTGAAGTTGGCCAGGATGTAAATCTTCCAGGTGTGTATTTATACAATCTACACATTTCAAAGTTTATATTTCTTGTTATTTATTTTACTTTCGACATTAAAGCTGACATTTGTCGCATTAAATGGGGACATTTGCGAGACAATTTCCGCAAGGTATACATACGGAACAATCTTTCTAATGAGACTCCCTCTTCGTGGCGTTTTTACAACGATATGCGCTTTATGGAGCATGCTGTTCATGAGAATATTATGCGTCAGACTCGCAGTAGTAGCAAAAAGTATCCGCAGGCCAATTGGTCGGACAACAACAACATTCCGCGTGGAACCAAATTTGATTCGGTGCTAGCCACTGAGCCTATTTGCGAACTGAGCGATAGTTATGATTCGGAATTGCACCAGCCAAGTTTCTCGGATATAAGCTGTTTCTTTGAGAATAGGGACAGGGATGAAAGCCAATATCAAGAAGATCAAGGAAACAAAAGTAAGCGCATCAAATTGGAGGAAGAAGAGAACGACGATGACGATGATTTCGACGAAGATGCCGCCTCGGAGAACACCACACCAGATGCTGGTGTTTTTACCATTGAAGTGTTGGACGATGATGAAGAAATGGCATTGCCGCTTTCCAAGCTCAAGTCTAATAACAGCAGCTCCAGTGACAATGAAGCAAAACCTGCTCTAGTTTCGCCAACACCGATGACGGATTTGCCATTTAAGTACATAAGCGTGGATGCAGCCACTAATACCGAGCCACAGGAGGATAACGACGCCGACCGTATGTTTCTGCTTAGCCTGATGCCCTTCTTACAGAAGCTGCAGGATGAGCGACGTAAGCTAAGAGTGCGTCAAAAACTACAAAACGTTCTCATCGAAGAGCTGGAATTCGGCTGAGATTAAAACTCAGTCAATTAAATTCTAAAATACATTTATAGAGGGAAAGATCATCCAAGTGTATATGGTAAATATAAGCATAGCTTACAGTATTATAAGGACGCGACTGACTAACTAAATTCATCAAGATCGATGATTTCAAAATATAGATGACATATGTATGTACATATGTATGTATGTAGTGGTGCTATGGCGCCTGTTAACATCAAATAATAAAACAGTTATTTCTTTTTGTAATGAAAACTTTAAGATTTTGTATTGCGGTATTCTGTTTCATGCAAATCAATATCCTCTCACTTGTGCCTGCCTAACTATAACTAAGAACTGTATCTCATTTAATTTACTTAATTTCAAGAATTTTTCTTTAAGTAATCATGTTGAAGAATTGTTCTGCTAAACAGCAGAACCGCTTAAAATGATTTGTTTCAGATACGCTAAGAAAGTTCTAGATGTTTGTTAAAATAAGACTAGATTATAAACTTATTCCAAGTTTTTACATGTTTCGGTCAATGTGTGGAATTGAAAAATACTTTGTTCAAAAGCATATTAATAAACATTGTTTTTCCTAAGAACCCCATCGCCCTCCAGATCAAGCTCTCGTACAGTATATAATCCCTTACTTGAAAATAGGCACACTAACGTACATATGTATGTATGTACATATGTATATGTACATACATACACACATAGTTAAATATCACACACACACGTGCATACACATTGAGAGAACCAACATTATTACATCTCCTGTGTCTACCTGTAGACCCACCTGCACGTTCTTTCATCTACCTGGGCAAATGATAAAATTGGCCGTTTAAAATTCAAACAATTTTCAAGCTGCAGCAAATTTCTGTCAGTGCACAAAGCAGAAAAGCAGGACTAGAGAGTGCTCCTGGTCTCTCAGTAAAATGAAAACAAGTTCCTTCTCTCATTTAGGGATGATTGTCACCGTTGGTGGTGTCTCTTCCTCCGTTCGCCAACATACCAACAACACTCCAAGTCCTTTGTACTTTCGCGCCACATGCGCCATTAATGTGACCTCTCTCTCTCTCTCTTACAGTCATTCTCTCGTTCTCTCACTTATAGGGTGTAGCTAGTCACTTTTTAGGGGGGTCCCGTACAGTAACACAATTATAACACCGTTGAAGCATTTGTATTGACATAGTTCGAAATCTTAACGGGGAGAACGGTTTCCCGCGCTGCCTGCTCTCACTACGCCCATGTCTGACATTCTTCTTCGTTGTTCTTCTTTCTGTTGTTGTTGCTTCGGTTGGCGTCAGTTTCCGTCAGTTCCAATTGTAAATGCGTGCGGGAAGGTTGGTTATTTGGTGAAAAGTGGGTATTTTCAGCCAGTGCACAATCTGGTAAAGTTTCCTTTGCGCCTTTTTTAAAATAAAGTTCATAATTTAAAGAAAACTAATATAAAAACGCATATCAAACTCAGTACAAGAAAAGCGCGCAAAATTTACCGCAATTAACAACAACACCAACAAAACAAGAAAGTTCGAATATAAAGTGCGTGATGAAAGCAAAGAGGAAACACTGTCACCGGGTGGTTGCGAGGGGAGATTCAGTGCAATAAGTGAAAATAAATGGAAGATAAAAGTACAGAGAAGAAAAAGTGTTCGACTGTCACGATTCTTAATACACTATTAAGTTTAGCCATTAGCGTGTATAATATGTACATAAAGTTGGTTATTAATTTGTTTCTTGGAATATCTAAATTTTCCAAATCAAATAGTAGATAAGTGAAAATTTTATTTTTCAACTAATCTAGTTAGCCAGTTTATTTACGGGTAGTAAACTTTTTGCTTAAACAATATACTCTTATTCTGTTAGGGCATGGGGGAGTCAATGTGCATGTGCATATGAGAGAGAGAGAGAGCGAGAGAAAGAAAGAGAGATTAAGCAAAGACGAACGAGAGAGTGGAGCGCGCGCAGTATAAAATCAAAAACTGACTGCGAGATACATTTTGGTTTTTATTTAATTTTTTTTTGTTTTATTTAGACATGCATACATAGATGATGAGTACACACATACAAGCGCACCGCAGCCACTGAGAAGACACCGTGTATCCGTATTATGTTGTGTTTTTAATCGAATGTATCTTTTAGTCGGAAAAAGGAATACACGAATGTCGCATCGAAGGAATGAAGCGAGAATAAAACTGAAACGAAAATAAGCCTAAGACGAATCTCCAAAGAGGAATTTCAAACTAAAAACTAATTAATTCCCACAAAATTGGAATATACATATGTATATCGATATATACAAATAACAACAACACAACGACAGACATTTGGAATAATAAGAAGGAGACGAGGAAGAAGAGGTGCGTGGTTCCGTTACCAGCCGATTGCTGCATGAGGCTGCTAAAAAAAAGGTGTGTACGAGAGAATAATCGAAAACGGGCCTTAAACAACACTAATTTCAAATATGTTCGTATAGTTTAATTAATTATAGATATTGCAATATTTTATTCATTTTACATACATACATACATATATTGATTTTGATCCCAAGATGAAATGTCCAGAAAGAAGAAGACTTGCATTTATTCTCCGTCTCAAATATTTCTGTTTTCTAGTTTCATATATATACATACATATGTATGTATGTATTTATGTACATATATGTGCTATGTGTGTATGTCTGTACACCACCTACTTACATTTTTGTATAAATACAACCAACCCTCAACCTCATCCCTTGCTGGTTTTGCGTCGTATTTAGCAGCACGTCCACATCATTTCTCCCCCCGCCTCTTATTTTTATGTATGTATACACACAGTGAGTGAATGTTTGGTAAAGGACTTCAACTTCTTGGTTGTCGTCCGGGTTTTATTTTTGTTGTTTTTCACATTTCGAGACAGACTTATTTCAATGGAAATGTATGAGGGTCATAAGGGTGGGTTCTATTCATTTTTGTCGTTGTTTTTCATGAGCTACACAGAAATCTTCAAGTATCCTAGAAACTATACTTCTCCAAAATTCATATATCAGCTATTATTAAAAAAATACTTGTTGCCAAAGTAGGGATAAGGATAGGCACCCGTAATCATGTTGATGGCCCATTTGAGTTAATTTAGGTCAATCAAAAGTTTTTCATACCCTTGAGTATTTTGCAACTATAATTAGTGACTATGTATCTACATATGTATATACATACATATGTATGTACATATGTACATATATGTGTCGGCTCTTTAAGTTATGCTATAAAATTAACTTGAATTTTAAAATTAAAGAAGTGAACAAGTTTTTCGGTCCTTCGAATTCTAGTTATTTCTTTGAGTGTATATGAGAAACCGGGTCCTGTCAGTGTTGTTGTTTTTGTTGTTGAGTGAGGGGTTGAAAGTCGGTCGGAGTCGGGCGGCGTCTTCAAGGAGATGGCAACCAGTTTGTTTTTTCTTCCACCCAAAAGCCGCTTGCGCATTGTCGTAGAAGGGGGTTAGAGGTTGGGGGTAAAGCTGGAGCATGATGGGGGTTGATGGTATATATATGTATGTATATAAATCGTATGTGTTCATTTAAACATGTTGATGTGTATGTGCATTATACATATGAATGTATGTATGCATACATACATACATACATTCATATACTTTCGCGCATACATTCATAAATATATACATACATATGTAGTTCAATTATTTATTTTGATTTTTCACAAGATTCAACTGATTCGAATAATTCGCCATTTTGTATATGGGTAAGACTCAGGACAACTTAACAATGGGTCATAAATAACTGCAAATTCCAGGATTCCTGTAAGCAGGATATGGCAGGATGCAATTCTTAATAGCGCAAGAAAATTTTAAATTTCTGACCTGCTGTGCGTTTGGGTTCGAATTTGGGACGGGTACCGAGACGGATCCTTTTTTAAGGGATCGAATTTTCCCCGACTACCTAAGCAGATGCCGATGCAGATGCATGTGTACACATATACATATGTATGTATGTATGTATGTATATATGCAGCTGTGAATCCGTGCGTGTGCATCATCTGCTTTTCCTTTTAACCTACTTAATGCTTATCTCGGGTTCTAAAGTATTTAGTTTGCCGCTTTCCCATCATCAGGCAACATCATCCCGCAACGCGTTGCAAACGCAGTGTTTTTCAAAAAGTAATTTTTTTTTTGCCATTTTCTTTCTGCAGCGGAAAAGTGCCATCACGGAATCCCGTCATCATCATTGATCAGACGAAGAAGCAGACGCAAAGTGATCTCAATTATCTCTTATGATGGAACTCTTGTCAAACAATTCAGTTCCGCAACAAATGGCCAGCAGCAATACGCCCAGTTCCAATGTGGGCGGAGGAGGAGGTGGAGTTGGAGTAGGAGTTGGTGTGGGAGTAGGCGTTGGCTCCGTTGCCAATGCCAATGGCAGCGGCGGCGGAAGTATCAGCAGCAATGGCAGCAACTCGTCAGAACGCATTTTGGCAGGATTATTGGAATCATTCCCCGCCTGGGACCTTAATGTGGGCAGCCTGATGCCCAATGTGGGACAGAGGTAATGAATAAAGACTGAAGGAAAACTTGGTTGGTTTCAGTAATTTTATACTAATCTTGGTTTTGTTTTTTTTATCCAGCTCACCACCGCGCACAGATTTCTTCATTAACAATTTTCTGGGTGGCCTGGATTCTCATGGCGACTTTACAATAGGCCCCATTGGCAGTGGCGGACCCAGAAATCACAACCAGCCGAAGATGTCGCCAGAATCATCGAACAACTCCAGTATTAGTTGCGGATGGTGCGAAGTCAGTGCATCCATTCGTTGCTTGGAATGCAATGAGTTCATGTGCAACGATTGCCTACGCGAGCACCGCAATAGTCCGCTTTCTTCCAATCATTCGATTGTCTCGTTGCCCACACCCATTGGAGCCTCACCCACAATGGGAGTTGCAGTTAACATGAATACCAATGCCAATGGCCAAACCCCGGCCAGCTCCAATTTTATTTGTGACATTCACAACGAAATGTTGCGCTATGTGTGCGATTATTGCCGAAAATTAGTCTGCCAGTGCTGCACATTGCATGAGCATAAGGAGCACAGCTATGCCTCCATACAGAGTTTCATGGTGGGCTCTAAGGAGAAGTTGGATGGAGCCATTGAGAGCAGTCAGGTGGGCACACGCTGCATTAAGGGCAGCATTGACAAGGCTTTGGCATTTATAAGGCTGATAGAGCGCAACTGCAGTGAACTGAGCGATAACATACGCAAGGCTTTTCGCCAATTTATCATAGCTATAGAAGATCGAGAACGTTTCTTGTTGGACTTTGTAGAAAAGCTGCGCCAGCGTCGTTTGGCTATACTCCATGATCAGATGGCTGGCTTAAAGTCTGCTTTGGCCGGACTTTCGGAAACCTCGGATATGCTTAGCAAGGTGGCAGATAATGCCTGTCAAATGGATCAAATTGAGATTGCCATGAAGTTGACCAATGGGCAGCGTCAGATGGAACAATTTGCTGGCATCTACAAAGACCTGCAGCCCAAGCAGGAGGTATTTGCATTTGCCCCACCAGACTATAGCCTTCTACAGGACATTCGCAATCAGGGTGGCGTCATCCTCGTGGATGACAAGAATATGCCCATAGTGTCGAGTAATGGGAATGGCCTGCCCTTGGAAGTATCACCATTTGTAGGCATGGTCAGCAATCCATTGAATGTGGTGGCTTCCACGACATCTGCCGCTTCATCAGTTGCATCGAACTCGGTACGCCGTCCTCTATTGCGTGACAACAGCTTTCGGATCCCATCACCCATTTTGCAGCAGCAGCAACAACAACAGGTACAACCACCCACACGAGGTGGGAGTGCTTGCGGCATGTCGAGCGCTGCCTTGGATTGGGAGCTAAATGGTTTACGCAGTTCGCCGGGCCTACATTTCAGTGCTCCACGTACAACACAGGCTATACCGGGCTGCATGGATCTGGTCAAAGTGCGTAATTCCAATTCGTTGTCGCTTTCCTTTGCTACCGAGGGCCACGAAGATGGCCAGGTGAGTCGCCCCTGGGGCCTATGTGTGGACAAAATGGGACACGTTCTTGTTTCGGATCGCCGCAACAATCGCGTCCAAGTTTTCAATCCGGATGGTTCCCTCAAATTTAAATTCGGTCGCAAGGGTGTAGGCAATGGGGAATTCGATCTGCCGGCTGGCATCTGTGTGGATGTGGATAATCGCATAATAGTGGTCGACAAGGATAATCATCGAGTGCAAATCTTCACTGCCAGCGGAGTATTTTTGCTTAAATTTGGTAGCTATGGCAAAGAATATGGCCAATTTCAATATCCCTGGGATGTAGCTGTGAATTCGCGACGACAAATTGTCGTTACTGATTCGAGGAATCATCGCATACAGCAATTTGATTCGGAAGGACGTTTCATACGCCAAATTGTGTTCGACAATCATGGACAGACCAAGGGTATAGCATCACCGCGTGGCGTCTGCTATACGCCCACGGGCAATATCATTGTCTCGGACTTTGATAACCACTGCCTATATTTGATCGATCCGGATATAAATGATGTAACTTACATTAAACCATTTATCCCATTGAATGAATCTAATCTATTATTTTTATTTCTTTTTTTTTGGCAAAGATTCTCTCGGTCAAAGGCCATGAGGGTTCAGGCTTCCATGAGTTCAATCGCCCCTCGGGCCTGTGCTGTGACGATGAAGGTCGTATTATAGTTGCCGATTCCAAGAATCAACGCATATTGGTCTTCAACCAGAATCTGGACTTTATGTGGGATGTAAGTCTGAAAAAGAGAAATCAAGATTTTCCTATAATAATATGCCGCTTCTATGTAATATAAATACAATATATATATTTTGTTTACTTTTAATTGACTAGATCGAAGTGCGTCCCTCTATTAACCCACTTATGCCACCAACTTTGGATGAAAAGGATCGTACATGCGATGTGGCCCTCATGCCAGATGGTCGCATCGTGTTTCTCATAGAACTGTCGCCAGACTCGAAAGAAGGGTCTAACCCTTATAAGAGGTTTGTGCATGTATTCTAAAAAGAAAACTGAAGATATATACACACACATATGTACGTAGTTTGAACAAAACTGAACAGTTTTTAGAACATATTTACACCAGATCCAAACAGACACAGAAATTTGAAAATACCGAAAACAACACAAAAAACTAACAAAACAAAAAAGAACGATGACGAGAAATTAGTAAAAATTTTTAGCATAAGTGCTACAACGATTACCTCGATAATGCTTAAGAGTTATAACAAAAGAAAAAAAGAAAAGAAAACAAAAACTTGAAACCAATTTGGTAATTACATATACCTATATATATTGTATATCTAGCAAATATAGAATCAAAACCAACCAACTAGCAGCATACCAACCAGAACATTAGCCAGAGCAAGAGCAGGAACACTAGAAGTTAGGCCTAGGCATAGAATTTTGATTAGGATTAGAAGGAATATGAGCGTTCTCAGACAGTTAGACAGTTAGACAACAAATGGGAGGATGTAATGTGGGAAAGACGAAAGAATAAAACACAATAAGTACTAGATGAATATATATATAAAATATATATTTATTACCTGTTAGTTAGACTGAAAGCAGGTTTTGCGTTTTTTATGGGGTTGCTTAGACACAGAGAAAATGGTACTACAAATTTTCGTATTATTTTCGTATTTGTGTGTGTGTGTTTTTTTTTTGTTTGTTTTTAATTTCCTTTTTGTATTGTCATAATGGTTTAGTTGTTTATTTGGCTCGATTTTTGATATATAATTAGTTTTACTAAATTTCATTATTGATTGAGACTGAGCAAGAGTACGAAACTTTGTAAAAGGATTGAAACAAAAAATAATGATATATGATGTAAATACGATAAAGAAGCCCGCAGACTTTTGGTTGAACTTTTAAACAAAGACTGAGTATTAACTTAAAACAAAAACAAAAGAAAAAAGCAAAAAGTATAAACAAGAAGTAAAATAACAAGCAATGCGGCAATTTTCGAAACCTCTACCATATGATATATATACATATATATATATATACTTAAATATATATGTATAATACATGTGTAGGTATGATGGATGCTAGGAGCAGGCCAAAATATAAAATTGCCATTACATTTATGAGATAAAACGTAACGTAACGTAGCTTAAATACATACATACATCTTACTTACAAACATACATACATACAAAGATTTATACATATACATATAGCATATATTGACAGGATCTGCTATCAGGATCAGCAGTCACAACAGCCATCAGATTCATTCATACTCATGGGGCATAGCTTAAACCGAGTTTAACTGACATTTGCATGCATCATCCCAAAAAAAAAAAAATTAAAGAGAAAGATAAAAAGATTTTCATTATAATTTTACTATTACATATATGATTATTGTCATCATTATTAGTTACTAATTGGGGAATGCAATCGTCGGAATCGGCAACGGTTAATCTGCAAGTGTATAATGTCCAACGATCTTAACCGATTCGTGGGCACACACACACACCGTCTACCTTTAAAAGATCGATTTCGATAACGGTTGCATTCCCCGAGTCATTATTGAGGTGTGGACAGTGGAAAAGGTTAGCAAAATACAACAAGAAAAAATTATCATAATTTTTGACTCAATGTGTTCATTAGCATTTAGTAGAGTTTAGCTATGAATATATCCACAGATCTATTTAGATTAAATGATCAAAATATCGATAGATAAAGCGATATAGACATACATAGAGTGGGAAGGGGGAGTGAGACAGAGGGATGCCGATTGAAGGAGCAGTAGCAGCAGCAGCAGCAATATGAACGTATTGAATACATATTTAGGTGACATGTTCCTCGCAAGCAAAAATACAAAAAAGTCAATGCATAAATTAGCCGAATTAAAAATATATAGAACCAATATATACATACACATACATACATACATATATAGATTGTAGAAGGTGAAAAAAAAGGATGAAGAAGAAGATGTCAACCCAAGAAAGCGAGAATACTAAATGCGAATCTTTTTCTATATATATTCAATATTTTTTTCCTTGTCCATAAGTTGCAATGCGTTCGAAATGCACACAAAATGAATTGTATTAGCAACCAAGTTATTCATAGTTATATATATATGTTAATTTTTTTTTTTTACTTTATCCTTATGCTTTGAATTTGTCCAATCCTGTGTATTTGTTTTTACAAAGATATCGGTAACCATATATTCATATTTATACATATATATTAACAAAGAGAAGAGAGAGAGAGAAAGAGAGAAATAGAGAGTACCAGAATATGTGTGAGAGATAAATATGTGTAGCTAACACTCCTTCCACGTAAAAAAGCAACATGCATAAAATGCGCAAAAACTAAAAAAAAAAAACTTTAAAAAATAATTGTCAAAATATTACAAAAAACAAAAAAAACATTTATATACATACACAGACACATATAAACATATATACTTATATATCTACAATATGAGAAACCTAAGTGAACCCACTAAACAAGTCAAAATTAATTTTGATTCTTTTAGTTTAGACCTAGAAAAGATGTGTAGTTCTAAGCAAAGAAAAAACGAAAAACAAAG
This sequence comes from Drosophila sturtevanti, assembly GCA_018150375.1. Classification (NCBI taxonomy): domain Eukaryota; kingdom Metazoa; phylum Arthropoda; class Insecta; order Diptera; family Drosophilidae; genus Drosophila; species Drosophila sturtevanti. The sequence continues at coordinate 10,389,416 of JAECWJ010000317.1, read as the reverse complement.
AAAAAAAAACAAGTGAAACCGATAAATATGTTTCCTCATTCTTGTTCTTGAATGTAATATCATTTTAATCCAAACTGAAATCGAAACCGAAACTCTAAACAGAAAAATTTTGACCTTACTTTTGAAGCGCCGTTCATTTCTTTGTGATCGATCAAATCAAATCAAATTCGAATCATCAAATCATGAAATCATCAAATCGTTTATTCCTTCTACAACATGCAACATATAAATGCCATATTTTATACTTGTACTACTTATATGTGTGAGATTTACTAAAAGCAAAACTAACAACTAAAAACAAAACAAAACAAAACAAAAAAAAAAGCAAATACTAAAATCATTAAAAATGAGCGCCGTTTTCTAAAAGCCACAGTTTAGAAATTGTGTAAAAAACAAAGAAAAGAAAGGGAAAACCAATGCCATAATTCAAAATATAAAGCATTTAAACATATATAAATAAAGATATATATATACATATACATATATATATATATATTTATATGTATATATATATATATATATTTATCTAAAGATTAAACTAACAAAACTTATGTTTAACACAAAACTAAAAGTCATGAGAATACTGAACAATTTTGCCAAAGGCTTAAGTAACAAAAATATTAACAATATAAATATTGTACTACACACACCCACACAACAAAACACACACAAAGATACACACTCAGCTTAATAGTTAATTAAACAATTTATACAAAAAAAACATACCAAAAAACAGGTATTTTTCAAATATGTATTCCAAAAAAACCTTTCCCACAAAAACTAATCAAGTAAAAAAAAAAACAAAAGAGGAAATACTAAATGCTCATAGGAAAACACACAAACTAAAAAACGAATCCAAAACTTAAATCAGGTATTCAATTTTTTGTCATATATATTATTATATATATATGTACATATATATGTAGCTAGACATTAAGAAGCAAAACCCATAAGAAAGAAATCAACTTCAGCAACAGCAGAAACATATTTATAATGCATACATTTTTTATATATATACCTATAATAAATCGATTTGACGATGCTAAACCAGATAACTCTTATATCAAAATACAATTTTGAATAAACCTTTTTTTTTACATATGTATATACATGTATGTAGAAAGAAAGGAAGAAAAAAAGGAGCTAAACGAAGAATGAGATATGTTTCAACATACATAAATGCTAATTATTTAATTTAAAAATTTAAGTTAAGTTCGATATACTTCACAGTACATTTCTTCAAATTCTTCTCTCCCCTACCCGCAAGCCATCAACCCTCTAACCCTCTAACCCTGCCACCCCCCAACCCCCTACATATGTAATAATTATATGGAGCAATTGAGTACAAAAAGAGTACAAATTTAATTAATAAGAATACAAAAAAAAGAAAAGAAAAAAAATCAACACACGAGATCAGCTAAAGTATGAAAGAGAAATGGGGGAAAAATAATGTTTAATTGAATGAATGACGAAAATGCAACTGAAGCTAAAATTGACAAATGGAAGAAAAAACATTGGGAGACGATGTTTGGCCAGATACTGACCGGATACATAGATATGGTTAAAATGGGGAAATGATTTTTGCATTATACATACATACCTAAACATATAGCAACTTATGATCTAACCATAACATATGCCTACATCATAAATAGTTACACCTATATACATACATTATATACATATACATATATGTATTTACATATATATACATATATATATATATATATATATATATATATATATACTATATCCCTTATGCTAGAACAAAATTACAAGACCGAAACCCCAAACTTCTCCTTCGATTTCTCATATAATTTGGCATATAATACAATACATAAAACCCTTCTCATATAGTCTATATAGGAGTACGAGTTCGGAATGATCTTTAAGCTTAACAAACAACTCATGCATGCGCTAGGCAGACAAACACAGACACATATACATTTACACATAGATACATACATACATACATACATACATACATACATTCATAACTATATTAAGAAGAGAATCAAGATCAAGCGACGGATTATAATTCCAACACACAATAACGAGTTGCAGTTACAAAAATTGTCAAACAACAACTACAAGATTTCTACATAGATGTGGGACAAGAGTAAGAGTATATTTTATACGATAAACAAATTTTATAACATATTTAATAATAAATTATACACTAATAAAAATCCAATTTGCGTTTATATTTTTAATAATTATCTATGTATGTTTACTGAATCGAACAGTTCTCAAACCAGTAAAATTAGCTTCAATTTGATCTAGTTGAAACACAAATAAACATTCATTATAGATGGGCGGGCGGGTCACTCGTCGATTTTTGGCCTTGCATGATAAAATATCTATTAATTTTCCTTTCAAGACCACAATCTCGGATCTATTTGTCTATAAAAAATGGAAAGATCTTTGATTTATAGTTGCAAATGCATTCTAGACCGATTCGCTCTAATAAATATTGTTGTTCAAATTATTAAAAATGTAGCCCGAATTGAGCAAATTTTATTATTTATTCTCATGTTTTTCTTTGAGTTAGTTCTTTGTTGACGTGCCATGATAATGAGATTCAAGCTGTTGAGAACTTTAGCCAACCGAAGTTTTATACGCTTGCAAATTCTCCATTGAATGCTTCAAAGAATGTTGTGTTACAAGCCAAAGCTGTTTTAGACCAATTAAAATACAGGAATTTGTATCTGCTGGCCGTTGATTCAGATTTTATTACGACTAGATTTATGGAACATTTCAACAGTGATTCCAGATCGTTCTAAGAAACAAATAAGGATATACATACATAGTTTCTGTCGAAGCTTTATTAAGTTGGTGTTCGAAGTTTAAATAATAATTAAATATTTTAGTTTAAGAAAAAAACCTTTTTTGTAATGATCAAGAGTTTCTTATTAGTGCAATTCTGCCTACGTCCATGCTAAACTCTATAGTTAATTATATCTCTAATTGCTTACGATTAGATCTAATTTTGTACTCTTAATAATGAGCTGAAACTGAAATTAAACATTTTTATTTTCGCTGATCTCTGCCATTAGCTTAAGTAAGATTTAGATGCGTGCTGCTGTGATGAACTGACAGTCTGGTCTGGGGGCTGGGGGCTTGGAGTACAGGTTTGGTCATGGTCAGGGTTTGCCGCCTATGCAATGTTAAATGAACTTAAATAGAAATAAACTTCAAATTTGTAGTTGTGTTATTTTTTTATTTTCAATTTAAAGGAACCGGTTTTGAATAAGTTTATTTTTGTTAACTTATCCAGTCAAACTCAGCTGATATTAACAAAGTACACAAACTATATATTAAATACGACAAAGCTTGATCTTTAGCCTGGCCTATTAATGTTCAAAACAATATTGCTAAGGAGAGATCTTTGAATAGCTTAAAGTGGTATCATCATCATCAATCATTGGAATATTTCCTTAACCATATAATTTTCTCTAAAATGTCAAAGAAAAATTTCAAAACAAGAAACTAAACTGAATGTACCGTCACAGTACACGATAATGGACTGGTTTTTAAAATAGGAAAAATTGGGTGTTACCTAGATTTCAACATCTTTAGCTTTTCATGCAACGAAAAACCAGTTCAATGCACATATAAATACCTATCCTATGGTTTTCAGATATTCCATAGGTTTTTGGGTATAAAAACAAGATCAAAAAAGAAAACTGGAAAAGCGCGCCCAGTCCATATGAATACTAAGCGCAAGTGAGGGAGCAAAAATTATAAACTACATACATACATGTATGTATGTATGACAGATAGTAGACTGGAGAGGAGTTTGGAGGTATATAGAGGGTAGCAGAATACATAGGTGCTTCGTTTACGGCTGGTTATAAGCTTGAATTCAATTAGCTGTTGTATCCCGTCCCCCAAGCCCCAGACGCGTTTGAAACGTTGGCGCGACGGCAACGTCAGGTGAATCCATACGAAACCGAATTGCCAATCCAATCCATGTGAATTTTGGTGCGTGCGCGTCGAAGATTTTTCAATACGTTTTCAAGCCGCAACTTGCGTTGAACGCTGTGAATACAAATTGGGCCGAAACCAGCGTCGCCACTATGTAATAACACCAGTACACAATACATACATTCAATCCGTTTTTGTCGAGTGAGTGCATTGGTCCGGCAGGCACTGTGATTGACTTAGTCCACAGTTGGCCTTTGATTTGGTTGTGGTTGTGTTATCAATAGTGCGGATTTAAGATTATAATTACCAAGTACTTTGTTACCAGTTAATAACATATGTATATATGTACATATGTACAATATAAATACATATATATATATATATATTATAACATAAATATATCTAGAAGATGCTGTCTAAAGTGATACCAAAGTCGAAAGACCCACGGCTAGTTTTTTATTATTATTGACCTCGGAATTTTGTGTTTGAACCATTTTAACTCAGATTCATAATCAGTAAGCGTGAATTTGTGACGATTAGGCAACGTTTTTTTTTATTTCTTTCTTTTGACATGTTTTTCTACAATGTCTCAGATCCACTAAACAAATAATTGTGGACATCAACTCATGACTTCATTCATTTAATACCTTTTGGAATTTCGATTCTTGGATATTCAAACCAAATCTATTATAAATTTATTGATTAGGTGTAGATCAAGTTTGGATGATCGAACCGCTAAATTGTTAATAATCTTAATCAGCTCCAAGTGCGTTTGTATAAAAATTACAACAGGTGCTTCCAAATTGTTATTTTTTTCTTATTGAAGTTAAAAATTATTCAATTTTAAAAATTGCATTGTCAATAGTTTTAATATTGACCGTGAGTCTTAACATGTGTCGTCCACAAGGATAATTGCGAAATGACAAGAACGTGTAACATCTGCACATCTTATTGATTTTCCCAAGGAATTGTCACAATGCTAAGACATAGTTTTAGTATTTGCAAATTTTCCTTTAAGAAATATATAGATAAGTATTTATTGGATATGGGAATTGTGAATTTAAATTAGTTATTTTTATGACATCGAACAGAAAGGAAGTTAGGCAATAAATTTGTAAAAAGCACGAACCCGATTTTCCTAAACAAATATATATACATACATACATATATACAAAATGTCTACATCACAAACACCCATAATTATTGTGAGTAGTAGCAAGAAACCGGAAAATTCGGATGGTAAGTAATAATAACTTATATATACATACATACATAGATACAAATCCTATTAAAACAAATTAACTTCCCCCAATCGATTTGGGGTCGGTTACTATTACAGATCCAGTTACGAGATATGATCAAACAACCGTAATTAATATTGGTAAGTTTATGTTATATATGTACATATTTGTATATGCAAGTACAGGGTGAGTGTCCATTAATTCCAAATGTGTCCCATCATGATGACTGATATTTTTTGGTGACCAAGAGGACGCTATCAGTTCGAAACAAGTCATCATTATTTGACAAAATTCCAACTCTATTTTTTGATCCAAATCCATAATTCTACTTAACATGGTGCCCAACACTTTATAATCGTATCAAACAATTTTTATTTAGTTTAAGATTATAGATTAGTTGCTTAAAATAATGTACTTAAAATAGAAGAAACATTTTAGTTACATTGCCATGGGCGTAGAATTTGTTTATTATTATTTTTTTTTTTAACATATTTCTTGTAAACTACAAAAACAAAATCTAAAATTTAAACAATATGGTATGTTGTAAAATCCTAATTGCAATTTATAGCTCCTGGAACTGAAATGTTTTAATCCCCCTTAGTACGCCCCGTCTTCTTTGTTATCAGTTGTTCGGCACACATAGTTTCCTTCAGTAAATTATACGTGTTCATATCAAGTAAAATAGTATGTATAAATATATATATATGTACATATATATATATATACAACTGATAGCACGCAACGCCATGCAGTTGAAATTTCTAGCCAGCGCAGCGTAATATTAATTTAGTACCAGCCGGTATTTCGAGTGATAAAGGTGTGTATGAGAAGTACTATAATTATTCATTCGGAAAGCATCGTAGGATGGGACTCTATAATTACATAATGAATTAAATATATTAAATAAAAGCCGTTCAATGTAATCTAACGAATATTTAAATTACCCGCTGTCCTTGTAAACTATCGCATATCGATAGTATGCAACAGCTGATTTTTGGAGTTAGTCCGTTTATCTAAACTTTGGTCACACTGCTGAGCATTAAATGAGAACGGGTTTAAAACAAAATTGAAAACTAAACAAATTAGCTTTTGTTACTTAAAAAAAGCTGCAGCTTCGGCTTGAACACGGTCGTCCAGTTCAAGTCTAGATTCAGTTTCAATCATCCCTTTGCGCGTGATGAACGTCAATAGCGTGCGGTGCTAAATTAATCGTTTTATATTTTTCCGTTTGGCTCCCCCCTTTCGTCATAATCATAAAGTATATAATTTTAATAACAAACAAGTGAATGCTGCAAGTCAGCTAAGATAAAGAGAAAGAGAGATGGCAAAGAAAAACAGACTCAAACACAAATTCTTTTATTTTCGCAGACACAGAAACCGAATCCGAAATACCCCGACGTATAAAACGCCCGTCGCCCCCGCAAACGCCAGTGCCACCCACAAGCTCGCCATCCTCCGATACCAATATTGACATAATGACAACTTTTGATGATGTGAGTGTGTGTATATGTGTTAACTGTAACTGTAACTGCTGCATTTGTGCACGTAATGAACATTTTGCCTGATTTCGTTTGAATTACCTATTATTTTTATTTTTTGTGTAATTTTTCAATTCTTCTTCCTCCTCCTCATGCAACAATTACCACAAACAATAACAACTACCCACCGAACAGACATTGCAACGAGCTCGGTCGGCATTCGCCAGCGGCAAGACCAGGGATATAAACTTTCGGTAAGTTTTTCGTAATACAGGTATAAAAATATTAAATCAGCCTATTAGGACAGGGCGTCGACTACAATATACTCTGTACTCTGTAGCACATAATTTATTTCATCTAAAGAAACCATTATTAAGCTTCATAAAACATCTCCCCATCATAGTTTCAAAATTTGATAAATTAATGCAACTCCATGGGACTCTAATACACCCCTTTTACATCAAGTGTACAGGGTGTAAAAGCAAGAAAACCTGTAGATTGGCCAAGTACCCAGGTACCAACAAGTTGTTAACTGTCTTAACGGTCTTCTCTGCCGCTGTATTTCGGCTTCGTCAAATGTTGAGTGCAATATTTTGTGGCAAGCTAATTGTCTTTTTTGTTGCTTCTGCTAATGTACTTACATACAAATATATATACTCAACTTTTACGCAACTAAAGTAACGAAAGATCTTTGAACTTTTTCGCTTTCTATTGATAAGAATTGAAGAAATTGTAGATAGCGGTAGCAGCTTGAGATCCCATTCCAATTCCAGTTCCAGTGCCCTTTGTAATTTTATTATTAAGAATAAAGTCTATGAATATATATTTGCATACATCCATACATATATACATTTGTATATCTGTGTATATTACTGATGTATATAATACGTACATATATTAACATTTTGATTTACCTCAACGACCTTTGACTTTCTCGAAATTGTTTCGTTCTATTTTGGCTTTGCCTGTGCTTTTTGTACTTTGCATTTGCAATGATTCTACTTGAATTCTTTATATGTAGCAACTACAACAACAAAAGCAGGCAGAGTAACTGGTTTGCTTTTTGTTTTGTCTCTGACGGATTGATCTTTCTTTGTCTCCCTTGCGCGCTCTTGACTTGACGTGTGAAACGGAAGTACGGAAGAATCTTTGACCAAGGCTGCTGCTGGTCATTTAATTTCATGATCTTTTTATTTTGAAGTTTCAGTTTTAGTACTCTTGCAGGGATAGGGTATTGCACATTTGTTACTGAGCTTGATTTTTCGAACAATATATCTAAACTTTTCTAAGTCCTTGAAATTCTTCCTTAATAATGTCGACAAAAAAGGTTGTCCTGATCATCAAATTCATATTTTGTACTATATCATGGAATAAGTACATATGTTCCAGTGATTCGTACACAAATCATTCAGTTAATTATTTGAGATGGAGCCATTTTATCTTAAATTAGGAATGATCTGTCGAAAAACTTCAAGGGTATCGAATCTTCGTCGCTCCAAAAATAGCTTCCGGTATGGTTATTTGTTTTTTGTTTTATATTTGGTTTTTCTATGTTTAACTCTGTTTCTCTTTCATAGCGACGTTCTAGGTTAGAGAGCTTTAAGTTAGCTCTGACTATAATTTAAATATATTTAGCTTAATAATTTCAATCGAATTCTTGTCTATTGAATATCATAATAATATTTTGCTATTGTGCCACATCATTGCACAGCTAGCTTAATGGCTTAAATAATTGTTGTCCATTTATATTCAGGGGGGATAGCTAATTCAATTGCTATTGCTAGTGTCAACCCTGAAGATAGTTGGGGGATAATAAACTTGTATATTTACATATGTACATACATATGTATATAGTTCAATGATATATTGTCTCTGTGAAGTGTCCTGTGAAGAAGCCGGTGTCCAATCAATTTTCATGCGTACGTATGTATGTGTGTATGTATGTATGTATGTGGATGCGTCATCTGGATGCTGATCATCATCATACTCAGTATTCGGCGTGTGGCAAATTAGCATTGACCTTGAGCCCAGAGAGCGTCACTCTTGACTTGGCGTGACATCGGCATCGGCACAGCATCAGCATTAGCATTGATTTTGTTTTGGTCTTTGGTTCGTCATCGTCTAATGTTCGAATTTTTTTTTTTTTTTTTTTGTATCTTTTCCAGACGCAAACAATTGGAGAATCTGCTGCGCTGCTATGAGGAGCATGAGAATGAGATGATCAGCGCCTTGGAGGCCGATTTGCGTCGTCCCAAGCAGGAGAGTTTAATTGTGGAAACAGAGTTTATGAAGAATGACATTAAACACATTCTGTTCCATCTTAAGGAATGGGTGAAGCCAGAGAAGGTGAGATTAAAAATTATTTGGATTATGTACATATAGTCACTGCTTTCTCTATAACTCTTTCTTTAGCCCTCCAAATCGTTTGTCAATTTAATGGATGATGTACAAATCTTCAAGGACCCTTTCGGCGTTACACTAGTCATTGGTGCATGGAATTATCCACTGCAACTGCTTCTAGTGCCGGTAGCCTCGGCGATTGCCGCCGGAAATTGTGTCGTGATCAAGCCCAGTGAAATAGCCGCCAATTGTGCTAAATTTGTTGCCGACGTTATACCTAAATATTTGGATAATGTAAGTGTAGATTATAGCTAGATTCGAATTGAAACCGTTAACATAATCTCTATCAAAATAAGGATTGCTATCCAGTTGTTTGCGGTGGACCCAGCGAAACGGCTGAGCTATTACAACAACGCTTCGATTACATTTTCTACACAGGCTCCACTCGAGTGGGTAAAATTATTCACGCTGCAGCCAATAAATACTTGACCCCCACCACCTTAGAGTTGGGCGGAAAGAGGTAAGTTGAATTATTTTCATACTTTTTCCCACAAAATGTTATACTCCTTCTTTAACTTTTTTCCATTTATCGCTGATTAAAGCCCCGTTTACATTGACAAATCCGTGAATTTGCGCACAGCTGTCAAACGTATATTGTGGGGCAAATTGATCAATTGTGGTCAGACTTGCATTGCTCCTGACTATATACTCTGCTCCAAGGAAATGCAGGAAAAGTTCATTGTTGAGGCCAAGGATGTACTGAAAGAGTGGTATGGCGACAACATACAGAGCAGTCCGGATCTAAGTCGCATCATCAATCAAAACAATTTCCAGTAATTTAAATTCATATTTAAAGGATCCGTGGCGTAATTAACCGATCGCTATTTTTAATACAGACGCCTCTTAGGTTTAATGAAATCAGGACGTGTGGCTTTGGGTGGTAATTATGATGCCAGCGAGCGGTTTATTGAGCCAACCATATTAGTCGATGTCAAAGCTACGGATCCTGCTATGGAGGAGGAGATATTTGGACCAATCTTGCCTATTTTCACAGTAGAGAATGCCTATGATGCCATTAAGTTTATTAATGCCAGGTAAGGCTTTCGAGTGGGCCAATAATTTGAGGTGATATATACGAATATATATACATATATATATTTATGTATATATATATATATATATAATTCAAATTTATAAATTCCAAATCTAATCATTTCACCACACCCACACATACATACATTGTCCGTTAAGCTCCCTTGCCCATTTTCGATTTCATTATATATATTTACGATTCGATACAGAGAAAATCCGCTTGTCCTATATATTTTCACATCGGAAACAGATGTTCAAAATCTGTTCGTTAATGGCACACAATCGGGCGGAACGTGCATTAACGACACGATAATGCATTATGCTGGTAAGAGACTATGGATATAAAAAGGATATCGATGGAATTTCGGCAAAGGGTTAACCGTAAAATACGATGCGATAATGTAATGCCTTGTGTCCGCTCCCTTAATACTTTCAACCAACCTGGTGATCAACTGTATATATATCTATAAGATCCCCTCCATTTCTTTGCTCTCTGTCGGTTGCGGTATCCCCCTTTTTAGTCTCTGCCTTACTTGAAGTTCCCTTTTGTAAATACTTTCATTTATATAATTGGTGATGGCTTCTTTTTTTTGTATTTTTAAATTTTAATTTGTTTATCGCGTAATGCAATCCAATAGATCTACTCAAAACGAGAAGTAACTTTTGATCTGCCCCCATCCCTACCACCCGCTACATATGTACACTTGTCATTCCAGTATTACTTGTTTTCTTTAATGTCATCAATGTGTATATTAGTAGAAAGAAGTCTGTTAACGATATATATATTTACATTTCTCTTTACCTGTAACAAACTCCCAAAATAGAGAAAAGCCGCTTGTTATATATGTGTTCTCGAATTCAAACAAGGTAGTTAAAGAGATCAAGAACAATACCACAAGTGGTGGATTCAGCAGCAACGAAACTGTAATGCATTGTGGAGGTATTTGCTAAGCTGATAAGCTAATTTTATAATTAAACAATAGAAATTAATCAGTTTTATTATGAGTAGCATTGGCAGTATAAGTTTAGTACCGTCAATTATCCACAGGCTTATACGTTACGCTTGGTAACAGTACTTAAATAATATTGTAAAAGGATTTCAATAGAAATCGATCAGAAATGTTACTTTTTATGCCAAATGAAATTGACGACTTTCTTTATGCTACCAATAGTAGATAATATATAGCTATTTTGCCTGGATATTAGCCAGTCATTTTGGAACGTGTTCTACATAAAATTGGAAGTTATCTGTCCCAGCACCAAAAAAGAAATAAATTAATAAATAAAACGAACGGCACAACAAACTAAACCAAAGCAAAATTTCGAAAAATTCTTAAGTATACTATTTAAATTGATATCTAAATTTATAATTGTAATGCTTGAGGTATATGGCTATAATTAATCTAGTTAATAACTTCGGTGGTGAATGCAATTTAACAAACTGTTGTGTCCTTTCAAAAATAGTTTTCTAAACCGAATATTTCATTCTCCAACAGTTGATGTTTTACCTTTTGGAGGTGTTGGCATGAGCGGAATGGGCAGATATCATGGAAAATATGGATTCGATACATTCACACATCATAAATCGTGTCTCGGCAAGAATCTAGCTGCAATTGGCGAGAAAATGGCATCGTAAGTAATTCAATGAAATAAATTTAAATCATAAAGTGAAATCTTTATTGTTAAATATGAATTTTCTTTTTTAGAGCACGCTACCCTCCCTATTCGGATCAAAAGAGTTCCATACTATCTTTTCTTTTACGCAAGCGGCGCCCATTGCCCAATCTGCATCTTCCCTATGTTCTGGCATTCGGTCTGGGTGTAGGTGTTACAGTCCTGGTCAATTATTTCATACAGGTAAGAAAGGTACATACTATCTCACCCACATAAAAAAATGCAATTGTTTATCGTCTATGTAATAAAATATCTTCATATTTCACGTGCACTGTCTGGTCGCCACATGCTTGCCAATCGTCGACTTCATATGGTCAATTAACTCCTTATTCCCCACATAACTCCTAATCCACACATACTATCTCCTGCTGCTATCAAACTGAATCATTTTAGGGGAAATTATCGCGTTAGAGGTCCTGGAAATACATAAATGACGACACCATGAAATCCACATCCAAATTGAATTTGTCTTTTCCCCAATGGAAATCCAGTGGATGAGGATTGTATTACATACAGTTGCATACATACATAAATAAATATATATTTTGGAATTGATTTTAGCAATAAATGCATAAGAGTAGTTCTTTTACATGGGACTTTTATGTTTTAACACACACACTCAGCACCCCTCAAAATTGGAAAAGATACATGTATAGATTGGCTTACTACTATAAAAGGCAAATTCTTTCGAATTATATGTTGTTTGGGAAATTGGCTTATGCTTTGAAGATGGGCATGTTGTATTTTTTAAGTTTTTAATTTACCAATTTGTATTTCAGACATCAGAAGAACTCAACTGATTAAAAGCATGAATTCCTTCTATACTTTTATATATGTATACCTATATAAAAACACATAATACGCATATCGGTGGGTGATGTAAAAGCTTTGGATACTTCGTTATATTAATATAGTTATTGTTATTTAGTTGCAATTAAATGAAAATAAAGTGATTTTTTTTATATATGTAAAAGTAAATTCCTAAAAAATAAAGATTTTACAGGGTTTAAAAATTGAAAATGTTTGTGGGTTGCTAATTATTTTATAAATATTCTTTTATTCGAAAAACGATGGAAACTATTCATTCTGGATTTTTTGGCGGTTTTTTTTTAAATTCGCTATTGCGATTTTTTTACGGTACCTGTTAAGAACGTAGATGCGATGACTACCACCACTAACTATTAAGGGTCTGGCAACACTAAATTGAGAAACTGTATCTGGCAACATAAGTTGAGCAAATGCTAAGTCAGGCAACGTCGTATGTTTTTTGTCTGTCATTATTTCGTTTCGGGAAAAGAAAACACATTTGTATAAACTAAGTTATGGCCGCTCGCGGCGATTTAATTGCACAATTCATTGAAATTACCGGTACTGACGAGAATGTAGCCAGTTTTTATCTATCTAGTTGTGATTGGGACATCGAGGTAAGTGTGGGGAGAAGAACCGGCTAAAGTGCATCTGTGACATTGCTTAAAATTTCCCCTTCCCTTTGCCGTTGCTACAGCACGCATTAGGGAATTACTGGAGTACCCAGGTTGATGGGCCACCCACTCCCACAAACGTGGGGCAGACCAATAATCCCAAAGTAGATCCGTCGTCGCCAACGCCCCCACCTTTGACCACTGCGACATCTACTAAAAGAAGTGCTGGCAGTGAAAGTGCGTCTGGATCAGGATCAGTACCAACATCGGGACTGGGGCCAGCAAAACCGACCAGTAGCAAGCCAAAGTAAGTCTTGATGTACGCTTTTAAAAATTTTTATTATTATTTTGATAATCTTACAGGTTTGCCACCCTGAGTGACATGTCCAAGCAATCATCCAGCGATGGGGAGCACCAAGCCTTTTATGCTGGTGGTTCGGATCGTTCGGGCCAGCAGGTACTAGGTCCAGCAAAGCGTAAAAACTTTCGTGAACAACTCACTGACATGATGCGTGCCGCACAAGAGCAAAATATAGCGGAAGTGGGTATGGGACCATCAACAAGTGGCACTGCCACTGGCGGTGGTGGTGGCGGCGGTGGCGGCCAGGTATGGGGTCAAGGAATGCGGTTGGGGATGACTGACAACGATCACACAGCAGTTGGCACAAATCGACCCAGTTCTAGTGCCACTGGAGGACAAGAGAACAAGCCAGTAGTAGTGTTGAAACTGTGGAGTCAAGGGTTCTCTATTGACGGCGGCGAATTGCGCCACTATGATGATCCACAAAATAAAGAATTCCTTGAGACCGTAATGCGGGGGTAAGTGGCGTTTCTACCGATTGACTCTTGAAATTTAAAATTTGATTTAATGCCATTTTCCTCTATGTAAAGTGAAATCCCTCAAGAACTTTTGGAAATGGGTCGCATGGTAAATGTTGATGTGGAAGATCACCGACATGAGGATTTCAAGCGTCAGTCTGTACCACAAACATTCAAAGGGTCTGGTCAAAAGCTGGGCAGTCCGGTGGGCAATGTTGTGACGGACAAAGATCCACCATCGGTCGTTCTGTCGCCAGCAGAGGCTGTTCATCAAGAAACCAGTGCTCGCAACGCTATTAATTTGAATTCGGAAGAGCCATCGACCACATTACAGATACGTCTAGCCGATGGATCGCGCCTTGCAGCTCAGTTTAATTTAACACACACAGTGTCTGATATACGCCGCTTTATTCAAACGTAAGTATACTAGACTAGAAGTTAATCTTTTGTTTAACTTATCTTTTCATCTTTCAGAGCTCGCCCTCAGTACTCTGAGAGCAATTTTGTTTTAGTTTCGTCATTTCCCACACGTGAACTAAGTGATGATAGTTCCACAATTGAAAAGGCTGGTCTCAAGAATGCCGCACTAATGCAACGTCTTAAGTAAACTATTAATAACGAAATCCAAAATCAAGGCAAACATGTTCCATTATTAAGCATCCTCAATTACATTTATATGGCCGCCACATTGAGGTTTATAATTGTCTATTATATATACAAAAAATTGTGTGCATTGCTGAATTTAGATGATAGTTAAGTTAATGTCAGTCCGGGATTGATCGTCATGAATCAAAATATGATGGAAATGCTGCCACATCATAATCTTAGCATCTATAAACGTAAATTTCGATTCTTAATTTTAAACTTATTCTAAATAAGTAGATCTACTTCGTTACGTAGTGTGTCGATATGTCGCATAAAATCTTCACGGATACCACTGCGCCAGTCGTGCAATCCATCAGCGCCCACTTTGTTGCAGTCCACGTAGCGATGAACAAATCCATTTGAGAGTGCTAGTTCCACCTGGTGATTTGAGGTCAACTGCGTAGGAGGCAATTCTAAGCGATGCAAGAGCATTTTATAATGGTTCTTGAACTCTGGATCATATTGAACATTATCCAATAGCAGTTTCTTACGTTCATCAAAGCACACGTTAAATGTAGCTAATTCGAAGCGGGATTCGGCTACTTCATAGTGACGCAGTTGCTCATGCAACGAACGTCGACCTTCAGTGTCAATGAAACGAGAATTCGGAAACATGACTTCGTTCGGTTTCAAAAGAATGGTGAAACTAGCATAATCGAAGCTTCGCATAACGCAATCAGTTTGGATCAGTTGCCGAGTGAGATTCGTTGACGCCTGGGAGGTAAAGGGGAAATTAAAGGGCAAGCCGTTTAAATGGATCTTGGCACGTTGCAGCAGATGGATTACTACTTCAACAGGCAACTCATCATAATTGTAAACTAAAAAGTGGTCAACGCCCAAAGCTTGATGAAATAGAAAAAACTGGGCTAAGGCATCTTCTCGGCGAGCAAAGGGTGAAGTCATATTGAAATCTACAAAGTCAACGCAAACTATTCCCGGCAACATTCCGGAACGTGTTTTTTTCGATGTTTTCATATGACGAAGACGCAGTTTGACTGGATTCTTATTTCCTGGATCCATGAAGGACACAATATCTGGCTGGCCAAAATCTCGGCTAATCTGACAGAAAAAGTGATAGATGGTATATGTGGCATCGGTGTCATGTTGTTGTTGTTCATCTCTTTGGAATCGAAATTTGCCCTGTACTGGCCGGCCATTGATGACCAAGCTGCAGCGAAAGTCAACCACTGCACCTTTTCGGCTCACAACCAAAACGTGTGCCTCGCCGCCAGCCATCAGCTCATTACGCTTCCAATATGCAGAGTAAGCGTAAAAGTCACCACCATTGCTTATTAATTGCCATACGGGCAAAGGACGGGACAGAGCCAGGTTAAAATTCTTGTCCTCATCAATGGTCCCGTTTCCGTTGGCACTGTCTAAACGTCTCAGCACAGCCGCGTCATTACGGCCAAAAAAATTTACATACTTTAGAACGTATTTTAGGCGATTGTTCTCGCTCTTGTACATCAAGAGCACGCCAACACTGAAAAAAGATATGAGCAAAAGAGCTAACTGCTGGTATTTTCGCATAGCTCTTACTTTTTTTTCTTAATAAGTTGCTAATTGTTCCTTTAATTTAGATTCTCATATTTGAGAGCGCCTACTGTAGGTGGATTCTGTCATTGTTGCAATTTTGTTATCGATAAGTGCTCTCGGTAACCAATAATAACTCTTATATTGGTTTATGGCAGCAGCGGCGGACACGGACTGGTTCCAAGCCAACGAAATATGTAATTGGCGCCGAGTTCAAAATCGAAAACCGTCATTAAGAATTCTTTTGCTCAGCTGGTTTCAGGACTCTCAAGATCTGGTTGAACCATAGAACACCTCTATAGTCTTTGAATGACCGGGTTAAAAGGATTTTTCTGCATGGAGTTAGAAGTTTTCTTAAAATAAAGCAAACACAAAAATGCAGCGTCAATCGGATCCTCGCAGGACTACTATCTCCTTTTTCTAAAAAATCGAAATCGTCAAAATTTATATTGTACTAGTTTCGTCCTGATCCATTTAAGTAATTGTGAGTTATAACAAATTTTATGTGTAAGAAAACGTTAATTTTTCGCAGCCGTTGAAAGGATATTCTAGGATCCGATAGTACTTATCAGCGATATTTAACAAGGGCTCAAATCTAGCCAAAGGATATTTTTATCATCCTTGAAATGGCTGAATTATAAGAACTTTCTGTGTTTCAGGCAATTTTTATGATTAACTGCCTTACGGAAATTTTAAATAAAATCAGCTCCAACAGTATGCAACACATAATTTAATTCTGAAATAAATCAACCTTAGATTAAAGTAAAAGTATGCCACAAAAATTTAAATTCGCAGAAAAATCAACCTACTACCATTTCTGTTCGCCTGGTATTTTTTGAGATTGCGAAATCTGAATTTGTGAAAATTTGAGGAACGGTCAGCCCTAAAAGTATGCAACACAAAATTTAATTCTCAGAAAAATCAACCTACTACCATTTCTGTTCGCCTGGTATTTCTTGTCATTGCGGAATTTGAATTTGTGGAAATTTGAGGAACAGTCAGCCCTAAAAGTATGCCACAGAAAATTTAATTCTCAGAAAAATCAACCTACTACAATTTCTGTTCGCCTGGTATTTCTCGTCATTTCGGAACCTGAATTTGTGGAAATTTGAGGAACGGTCAGCCCTAAAAGTATGCAACACAAAATTTAATTCTCAGAAAAATCAATCTACTACAATTTCTGTTCGCCTGGTATTTCTTGTCATTTCGGAATTTGAATTTGTGGAAATTTGAGGAACGGTCAGCTCTAAAAGTATGCCACACAAAATTTAATTTTCCGAAAAATTAACCTACTACGATTTCTGTTCGCCTGGTAATTCTTGCCATTGCTGAAATTCCCCCTTAAAATAAAAACGCTGTAATATATTTGATTTCCGTTTAATTTGAATTTCAATACATTACAGTGAAATTTAATTGCTTAGCTATAATGAACACGTTAAGTTTTTCGTTATTTATTCGTTTGATTTTGTTAAATTTGTAATCTTAGTAAAGTTGAATGGCAAATCTTTTGGGAGCCAACTATGGGATGTGTTTTCTGGTTTAGTCGGTGGCTGTCGTGGTGGTGCTTTAGTAGGATAGGGAATCAGAGTTAGAGACACTTTGGATTGTGTTTGTGTTTGTGCATTCTACATATGTCCTATAAATTGATCTTGATCAAGCCACGAATACTGATAATTTTATTTTGAATCCTTAAATGCACCCACAGCAATTCGGGGTTTCTCTGGAGTTGCTTAGATTTAATTGTTAACTTTGTTTTGTGTGACAACTAACATAATACATAATAATAAATGCATTAAAACGGATTGTCTTTGTAATATTAGTTAAATCAAAAGTCACTGAAAACAAAAAAAATACGGTGTTATCCTTTGTTCTGCCAAATATTCAAATCGATCTAATTTGTGAATTTTAAAAGGGTCTCTTTAGAAAATTGATTGCTTCCGATATATTTCTACATATTTAAGATTGATCGAATAAAAATGTGATGAATATTTGGAATCGGAAGGAACACCTTTAATAATTATTAATTTTAATTTGGTTTTTTCTTGGAAGCAGTTATAAAAAATATTGTATTTCATTTAAATTTGTTAAAGAGTTTTAGTTTTAGGTTTAACTTTATAGTACGCAATAAATTTACACAGTGGCAGAAATTATCCTTCTTTATATGACTCTTTCATATTTGTGTCCATCATTTGCCATTGGATTTACATTACGTTATCATTATCTTCTGCTAGTTTTTAATCGCTTAAAATACATAATGTTTTCTTTCATTTGTATATAATTGGCACTTAACTCATTTAAAAAAAAAATAACATAAAATATAGTACATTCAAAAACGATTATTTCGGGATAAAAGGGTAAAAAGTATACATATACGTATATACTGTGTATATGTATATACTGTATACATATATGTATATTTTAGATGTATGTATATAGATATAAATAAATAAATCACGTTCATTCAGTAAAAAGTATTGGCCAAATGAAAATAAATACACAAGAGCGCCAAAATTGCACATAAAATATTAAATAATGATTTCTCTTTCTCAGTGCGAATATTATGTATAAGTTGTGGCAACCTCTAGTCGTCTCCTTTTCAGCGTTTTCCTACGGAGATCGAAAACGATTGATGGTTGGGGGATGGGTCGTGTTGATGATGGTGCCCGGGAGTGTTAGGAATGTTTCTCTAGATACTTTATAACTCGATGACATCCTCCTCTTGCTTCGTATAGGGTGAATTTCTAAAGGAATTACGCACGGTGTCGTCTCGTTGGAGGCCTTTAACTAATGTCTCCTATTTGTGGAAGGAAATGGAAGAGAGAAATAGATTGTCAATCACAATTTAAAATTTAAATCTTAAAGTACATTTACATGACATGCAACTTATGTAACGAAATTAGGCAGGGAACAGAAGACAAAAAAGGCTGATGCAGTGATGAGGTTGGACAAGCGGCACTACCAGTTAAATGGGATAATGGAAGATCAATAATCTTGTGCCAGGTAATCAAACCTCGAACAGTGTAGAGATCTCCTTGCCAGCAATACGTTTTAATGGTCCACTATCTGCACAGCTAGAGACGGAGCCGTTGCGTATGCTTAATATTTCGTTGCTAATGAGGGTGGCACAAGCCCTTCCCTGCGCAGAGCTGCTACTGCTATTGATATTGGTGGTTGTCCTATTGCTGCTGTTGGTGGCACTGGCACTGCGTATCATCTCCTGCTCTTCATACTGGCTGCTAGTATTTAATACTGTTGTTGTGGTTGTGGTTGTTGTTGTTGAAGAGGAGGAGGAGGATGTAGAGGAGGAAGAGGAAGTGGTGGTGCTAGTGCTACTGGAGGAAGATGATGAGACAGATGTGCTGGAACTACTGCTTGTGGAGCGTAGATTCGTAGTGCCCAATATGGTTCTTGGCATAACGGGAGGCTTGAGGGGAAGTTCTTTATAGAGGCAAGAAATCATAAAAATATGGAAAATAAATAAGATACAAAACGAAATGCAAAAAAGGAAATAAACAATATAAAAGAATGAGCAACTACTACTACAAGCGATCATGCACTTGGGCAGGCAGAGATTTAGCAATTAATTCAACTTACCCAGACGATTAAGTCCAGCGGCCAGCTCCCGCACAGACTTCTTTTCGAGGGCTGCACCGGGAGTGATACCCACAATGCTGCCACCTCCACTACCGCCGGCTGCTATGGCTATGCCCGGTGTGATGCCCACAATGGAACCGCCACCACTACTCTTGCCAAAGGCCACCACTTCGGGTACATCTAAAAATGAATTAATATAAGCCCGATATTTTAGAGAGAAATCTTTTAATTGACTTACCCTCGTCCAGTTTCTCGGGCGTTGTCTTTTGGGATTCAGTGGTTGCCTGACCATTGCCCAATTCTGTTTTGGGTTCACTTGGACCTACCACCGACCAAGGTCGTGGTTTTTGAAGGACAATCGGTGTTCGCAAAATGCCATTTCCAGTCTTAACAATGACACTGCCATCGCCGCTGCTGGCCTGAGCACTGCCTCGAATGGAATCGGTACTAGGTGAACGCATCTTGTCCTCACCTCGTGTGCCAGAGCCAGCCTTAAGCAATCCTGATGCAGTTGCTTCCTCGCCAGAACCGGAACCGGCGCCACCTTCAGTTCTCATCTTTACCAGCGGCGATTTCCGTCCAACTAAGGGTGAATATTTCTCTAAATTGTCCGTAGACCGGGAACGCGTTGCCCATGAAGCACCTGAATAAATGGGATAATATCAAGATCAGCAGATATTCTCGATTTATTTAAAATTTGGATTTACTTTTGAGTAGCGGCGACTGACGCTCCAATTTGATTGGTCGTCGTTCTTCCAAGATGGGTGTAGTCTCCTCAGACGTCATGTGTCCATTACCATCGCGACTCATGGTGGGACTATCGACAAAAGATAACGAGCTGCACTCTTCCGATGTGGGCGACACCAGTGGAGTCAGTGTGGTTGGGGTTACCGAGCCTGGCCGGAAAAAGTGTTCCAGACCCTCGCCGATTTCACGACCGCCGGCACCTTCATTATTGACCAAGGGTCGTGTGGGTGCTCGCGTTTTTGCCCGTTTGGGTCGTCCTTTGACCAAATGCTGCAATTGGAACGAAGCGCTGGGCAGTTCAGTGATGGAATCGCAACATTCATCGACTCCGCCATCATCTGCATTCAGTAGACTTTCGGTCATATTGTTGGCGTTGGCTCCACTCCCTATTCCAATCAAAGTGCCTCCTCCTCCTACTCCTCCTCCTCCGTTCTGAGACGACGATAGCTGATGCGAACTGGAAGATCGTTGCGATGAGGGTGAATCCAGGAGATCGGGAATTTGACCTAAACTGAGTATCTCCACCACCGATTGTGGACGAACTTTACGTCCAATCGTACGGCGTTTGGTAGGCAAATGCGGTGTAGCCTAAGGAACAAGTTTAGAGAAAGAGTTGGGATCAATAATCTTGTGGGAATTGGATGGTTAATTTCTATGGGAAATAATGATTGCGGGCAAATGGGAAATGGGAAGGAAACTCAAAACAAACGAAAAACAGGAAATGCTATTCTAAGGTTACAACTAAAAAAAGAAAAGAAAAAATTTCTTTGGGGATCAAGTACGGATATATATAGATAAAAAAATAGGACTACAAAATCTCTCGATTCCAAGAAATCTTTTTAATCTAATGAGAAATTTTGCAGTCATATAAATAAATAAAGGGAAAGTGGATATACGTTTTGAAATCTAAATAAGCTTTAGATTAAACATATATCCACTCGTATATACATATATGGATATATGTGTATAAAATGTTTTGATCAAATGAAATATTAGAGGGGTAATATGGATCTCTACAGTGGATATATAAAGTGGGTACAAGAACAACTACTTACTAGGTTCAGATATTCCAATTTCTTTTTGATTTTTTTTGTTGTTTTTTTTTTTTTGTATTTTTTGTGTGTGGATTGAAATGCATTGTTTTTATATATGTAAATGATTGGAGATAAGGTTGGAGATATAGGTTGATTTTTAGATATATATATATTACACACAGACACACGCACACACAGAAAGATATATGCATATATATATATATATAGAGCGATATTGTAGAATGTTATGTTTGTTCATGAACAGATCGGGGGGCAGGAAGAAGGCGCAGACGAAGACGAAGACGAGAAAAATAATGAACATGAGTGACGATGAAATATATATGTATATGTATATATATATATTGATACTATATATGTGTATGATGAGATTTGATATATGATATGATGTATGATGGATAGATATGCGCAATTTGGCACTCTCTTCTAGTATTCTCTAAATGGATTCTCGATTCATTTTATTGCATCCATTTGGGTAGCGACAAATTTTCAACACTTACAGTGGGCGATTCCAGTCCCAATTTGGGTAAAATTGAGCCACGTCCTGGTCGTATTATTAGACCATCCGCATCCTAAAACGAAGTATGACAACATAGAGATATCAACAATTATTGTTATTAACTCGATTTTTCATAGTTCAGATACTATATACATATATATAAAATATTTAATCAAAAATATGTTACGCGCTGATAACAGACAAATCGGCGGCGGCGGCAACAATCGAACAGCAAATGCTCCAATTTTCTGTTCGTTTTTTTTTAGGCTTTTTTTGAAAGGGTTGGGGAAAGGTGGGAGAGGGAAACGGGGCTGATGGTTGAAATCGAAAGTGACTTTCCATAAGGCTTAAGGCCTATGACATCACCACCTTCATTCAGCATATTAACTGGACTTTTCTGATAAAAGACAATCGCTCATTTTGCTCGTTCTTCTTTCCTCGGGATTCACTTACATGACTCGATCGGCTGCGTACAATATCGGGGGTCTGCGGCTCTTCCATTAGCAGTACCGATGGTGATTCGGCAATGCCCAAACCGCGGCGATAGCGTGTCAAGGCCTCCAGCACTTCGTCCGTGGCACGATCCGAAATGGCCGATGCCAAAGATTGCTCAATCTCACTGTGGAAACGATAAATCAAAGGAATAACAACAAAAACAAACAACAAAATTCACAATTAGAAAATGTATAAAAATCTTGACAACGATGATGATGATGATGATGATGATGATGATGATGATGATGACTCTTCCTAATTAGTGTTTACTTGTTAATGGCTCCCAATTCTGATGATTCAATTCTTTCTCTGGCATTTGAATCTTGATTCTGTATATCTGCATTAGCTATTGATTCTAACTGCTCTGGTAGTTCTGGCTCCTCATCGGGACACTCTTTATATGTGGCCTTTGGTGACCCATTGCCAAGGCAACAGCACAAAGTGCGCATTAGACCCATTTTCGAATCTTTGGCACACACGCACACACGGGAACAGGCGATGCGAGGCAACGGTAGCGCTTAACCATGAGAGACTGGTCAGACGTTTGACTCCAAATAGAAATGCATTCAGATGTTCATTTTCGTTTGTGTTTGAATAAGTATCTATATATATATATATATATATATATATATATATATATATGTACATATATACATACATACATACATACATAAATGTACATATTTATTTTTTGTTTCTGTTTGTTTAATCTTATCTAAGAGTTCGGCTCACACATACACTCTTACGTGTGGGTGTACATACACACAACACACAACACACACACACACACACGGACAGACAGTTATTAATCTGTTCTCTCCGGTAAGTGCGGAAATGTTCAGAGAATTTGTAGTAAGCTCTAAAGAGAGATATATAGAGAGAGAGAGAGAGAGAGTACCAGCGAGAGAGAGAGAGAGGGAGGGAGAGAACTCGTTCTCAAAATTTGCAAACTTAACATATTTTGTTAACCAAATGAGCATTGACCATGGCCAGTAGCAACATTTATGATTCTAAAACTGTAACAACAAATAACGACAAATGCTAAGCAAAATAATACTAACTAACATTATTTTATCTATTTATTTAGTTTAACCTAAATTGAAGGTCAGCAGCTTGTAATAGTCACTATAAGCTTTGGGAACTTGATCAGATTTTCTTTTAATTTAATTGGTATCCAATTAAAAGATGCAATATAAAGATATAGTATTTTAAAGTCAGAGAGAAGGCAATGATAATTTTCCAATGTTCCAGGGTATAATACTCGAGTCTAAACTATCCAAAATAGATAGATATGTGATTGTGGATCATCTAAACCTGGAATCTTAGGTGCTTATACTCACCCAACTTTATTCATGATCTCGCTGCCGGCATTGTTGAGCAAACAATTCTGAAGGAATTCCTCTGGGACTACAAGACGTTCGGCTAGAGCTTTTCGCAAATCCTGAACCACAATTTGATTGCCCAGGGTTTTGGGACATTGTTCGATGCCGGTGCGTATCATGGTCTCGAGGGTTTCCTCCAGATAGCTCTTGATCGTATAGCTTAGTTCACTTGCCACTCGGGTCAGCTTCATTTCGATGGGATGGGAATCGCTGCGGACTGCCTCTTGCAGTTTGGGCATCAATTGTTTGCAATTCTCGGCATCGGTGATTAGACGTTGTACAGCTGATACGCTGTCACCGCTACCACCCTTGGCTATGGATATGGTATCCTGGGTTTCGGCCACTAGCTTGTCTACCAACTGGTGGGTGGAGGACAGCATAAATCCGTGCTGTAATCTGAATCCTTGGCCATTGCTACGCTTCAGACCATTACAGTTGCGTTGAAGAATTTCTTGCATTTTCCTCATAACCGCATCCGTCTTTTCCGGATGATTCTTTAAATGCGGGGCAATATCAAAGACGGGAAAGGGTATATGACGCATACTGTGATTGTGTTCCAGAGCATAAACAATATCTGCATAACCCTGAAGTGTGACTCCATTCTTGTCCATGTAGATGGTGCGCAGACGATTGTTTATTTGGAGAGCCTTAGCTAGGAGGCGAGCACCCACATCACCCATGTAGTTGCCACTAATGTCCAGTTTTTGGAGGCTCTGATTGCTGCCGAGGGCATTAATAAAATCGTGAAGGTCATGCTTAAGTTTATTCTCCGAAAGCATTAATTCGGCAAGAGGGAAATCATCCTTTTGTATGAGATTGACCAATGCGTCCATTACAGGTGGAATGTGTTTCGGTTTCATGCCCGTCAAGCTCCGGCACAGGAGTAGCGTTCGTATTGAAGGATTTTTCGATATCGCTGTCAGTACTGGCGCCAGTTCCGCATCCAGTTGATTCTCACTAATGTCCAGACTTTGCAATACGCGCACCCCATGAATACAAGACTCTAGAACATGTGCGCCTTGGGTGCCCAGCGTATTGCAGCTGAGATCCAAGTGGAGACCAGCCGTCGACTCATTACAAGCCAGGCCGAGAAGTAGATTCTTTAATGCCTCCATTGGCAACTTGCAACCGGCAATATTCAAATGTTTTAGACTCAATGAGCTAGTGAAAAATTGCTTAAACGATGGCGGAATCTCTTTTCCCTTTTTGGTGCTAAATGAATTGTGCGACACATTGAGATGGGCAAGATGCGTGGCACAGCCTCGCAATAAAGCTCCAAACAACTAGAAGGACAAGAACAGAAAGATATTCCAATATAGGTTCAATTAATCTTAATTGATTCACACTCACATTCTCCAGTATTATATCAGTCGACGCTAAATCCAAGTGCTCCAAAACATTTGGCTGAGCCAGAAAGTTGTGCAGATTCTAAAATGGGAGGAGAAAATAAAAGATTTTGTATTCTCCTGATAGATAAGATATTAGAATTATATGTTGGTTTACCGTTATGTCATCTTTGAGACTATTGCCACTTAAATCTAGATACGTGAGCGAATTGGATATACTTTGATTGAGCGTCAATGAATGTGACATCTGATTAACGCCCTTCGATGTGAGGCCACAATGAGCCAATGCCAACTTACAGAGGCCCTTGGAGACCTTGGCTATGGGTCCGGCCAGATGAATGGCTCCTAGAGAATGACAGAACGGATTATTAGTTAACCAGAAATTTGCAAAAAGAATAATGCACTGAACAATGATTGAAGAAGAAAATGAAGCAATGGATCTCAGAAATTTTTGTTCTTTTTTTTTTTTTTTTTTTTTTTTGATATACATATATGTATGTATATATAGATACGTATATATTTTGTTTGCCAATTGGTTTTTGTTGATTTTAGAAAATGTTACGAAACAAGCAGCAAATAGCGAATTGAATTTTAAATGATATTCTTTTCTTTTTTTGTGGTCTTTGTCGGAGAATTGGAAAGAATTGAGAATGAGGATCAGAAGACCAATTTAATTCAATGAATACATCCGACAAGGACCACATTAAATGGATGGCAATTTGATGATTAATTATGCATAGGAACAACAATAACAATAACAATAACAACAACAATAACAATAACATGAACAATGAACAATGAGAATGTATGTATGTATATATGTAGCAAATGTTATCATCTATATATATTCTAAGGACTGTGTCGAAAAGAAACTGTCCTCATTTTATCTTATATACATACATATGTATATATTCTTTACACGACTTTCGTTTACATTTCAAATTATAGAATATATTTTTGTAACAGTTTTTTTTTGTATTCAATTAGAAATGAGAGAAATGTTTTCTTTTTTACGGCACAGTCCTTATATAAGCTATCTATAGCTATCTATGTGGCTCTGTCAAACCTTGTACAATCTTTCCAAGTAGGGCGCACAGTGAGCTGGCTCCTACGCAAACATACACACACACACACACGCACATACATACAGAATGTGCGTAGGGTGGCACAAAAGATTAACAATGAACAAACATTGGAGAACAGAGAAAAAGTGATAACAAAAGTGAAAGACAAAATTGGATTAATTGGTTGGTACAACGTGGCTGGGCTGCTGGGCGAATGGTGGACGGAGAATTGGGCGGGAAGATTTGTCCATTTTTCCAGTTGAATATATATATATATATCTGCATTCCATATACAAACCTTTATCCTCGATAACATTATGACTCAGATCAATGGTGCGAATGGCGGGACTGCTATTTGTAATCACAGATATCGATAGCTTATTTAGAAAATCCCATCTGATGAATATATATAGAGTAGGATTAGGAACTGTACAATCTGATAGAGAAATTGGCATTATCTTACCTTAAACCTAAGGCCTCCAAATGTAGCTCCTCTAGCCACATTGAACGCTTGAGCACATGCAGAATCCGTTCCAAGGTCTCGTGGGAGAGACGCATATGGGCAGCCTTTAGACCACGAAAGAACGTATTATATTCCAAGGCGGATACAATGGCCATCAAGTCTCTGTTCGAGATAAAAATTAAATGTCAAGAGTGTTTATATCGTTCGTTTCCATTACTTACTTTGGTTCCAAGTGATCAAAATCGCGTAAATTAAGAACTCGTGTGTCATGCGATAGATAAATCGTATCCACATCCCAGGCCACCTCTTCGCGATAGGGGACACCATGAAAATCGCACATGCAGGCATATTGAGCACTAAAGCCGCCGCAAGGTCCCACATTGCGCGGATCGGAGGGTCTAAATTCTTCGGAGAAAATTGTTTCACGTTCCGGTGGTTGTATATCGATCTGTGGATTATATAACAAAAATGAAATTTAGTTTACTTTACCCTGTGAATGTTTAACAACAATTGTAATAAACAGGGACATGGAACTTGCGTGTCCTGTGACAATTATCAACACGTTTTGCTACCACTAATTGTTGATAGTCCCCGTAAATTGTTGATAGTCCCCGTAAAAAGTCACACACCATCAACAATTAACAATGGAAAATTTGGCGACTATTTGGAATGATTCAACAGATCTCCGTTAAGCGAAAATCAGCAACCTTAAGACATATTTAACTGAACTACTCAAATGAAAGATATTCATTCGATATATAGACAAAAAAGTTATTTAGTTATAAGGCAATGTGTTATAGTCTGATCATCATTATACATATATATGCATTAAATTGCTTAAACAGAAAATAATGATGACGTTTATGCACTTAGGGCTATAATGGCATAATTAAAGAACGCAGTTTAAAGCTCACCCAATGGGTAAAATATCATTGTAAGACCCAGCCCAGCCACATGAACAAAATTCATTAAATATTAAATTAAAAGTTTAATTAAAGCCACCCTCCTCTCACGTCCCCCACGTTCTCTGAAA
Source organism: Drosophila sturtevanti (assembly GCA_018150375.1). Classification (NCBI taxonomy): domain Eukaryota; kingdom Metazoa; phylum Arthropoda; class Insecta; order Diptera; family Drosophilidae; genus Drosophila; species Drosophila sturtevanti. Next base: position 10,361,571 of record JAECWJ010000317.1, on the reverse strand, counting down.
TATCAGTTTCATGTGAACACATGCATAAATGAAGTAAGCAAGTCGTCCCTGCCGACTTACAGTATACCCTGTACCAATAAGAGATATTTCTCATTAATTGAATATAAATTTTATTTATATTAAATTATATTTTCTTATGTTTAAATTAGTTTTCCAAGCAAATAAAGACATAGTTTTCCAAAGTTGGGGAAAAAATTTCGACCGGGTTTTCGTAAATTTTTGCAGTGTAACCATCGTTAAAATTTGCGAAAATCGAGTTAAAAATTAGTTTTCCAGATTTTTATGCTAATTAAAAATGGCGATTCTAAAAAGCAAATAAAGACATAGTTTTCCAAAATCAGACGAGATTTGACTGAATTGGAGCCCTCTGAAGTAGAGGTTCCTTCGAAGGATTTGTCCGTTGTCCTTCTTTTGAAGGATTTCACCAATATTCTATAGGCTATAAGTTGGCCATCTTTTAGCCGATTTGGAAAAGTTTTACATCAATTTTTTGGATAATTTCCGTATTAAAAAACTGCATTAAAAGTTAAAAAAAGTTGGGAAAAAAATTTCGACCTGGTTTTCGTAAATTTTTGCAGTGTAACCATCGTTAAAATTTGCGAAAATCGAGTTAAAAATTAGTTTTCCAGATTTTTATGCTAATTAAAAATGGCGATTCTAAAAAGCAAAAAAAGACATAGTTTTCCAAAATCAGACGAGATTTGACTGAATTGGAGCCCTCTGAAGTAGAGGTTCCTTCGAAGGATTTGTCCGTTGTCCTTCTTTTGAAGGATTTCACCAATATTCTATAGGCTATAAGTTGGCCATCTTTTAGCCGATTTGGAAAAAGTTTTACATCAATTTTCTGGATAATATCCGTATTAAAAAACTGCATTAAAAGTTAAAAAAAGTTGGGAAAAAAATTTCGACCGGGTTTTCGTAAATTTTTGCAGTGTAACCATCGTTAAAATTTGCGAAAATCGAGTTAAAAATTAGTTTTCCAGATTTTTATGCTAATTAAAAATGGCGATTCTAAAAAGCAAATAAAGACATAGTTTTCCAAAATCAGACGAGATTTGACTGAATTGGAGCCCTCTGAAGTAGAGGTTCCTTCGAAGGATTTGTCCGTTGTCCTTCTTTTGAAGGATTTCACCAATATTCTATAGGCTATAAGTTGGCCACCTTTTAGCCGATTTGGAAAAGTTTTACATCAATTTTCTGGATAATTTCCGTATTAAAAAACTGCATTAAAAGTTAAAAAAAGTTGGGAAAAAAATTTCGACCTGGTTTTCGTAAATTTTTGCAGTGTAACCATCGTTAAAATTTGCGAAAATCGAGTTAAAAATTAGTTTTCCAGATTTTTATGCTAATTAAAGATGGCAATTCTAAAAAGCATATAAAGATATAGTTTTCCAAAATCAGACGAGATTTGACTGAATTGGAGCCCTCTGAAGTAGAGGTTCCTTCGAAGGATTTGTCCGTTGTCCTTCTTTTGAAGGATTTCACCAATATTCTATAGGCTATAAGTTGGCCATCTTTTAGCCGATTTGGAAAAGTTTTACATCAATTTTCTGGATAATATCCGTATTAAAAAACTGCATTAAAAGTTAAAAAAAGTTGGGAAAAAAATTTCGACCGGGTTTTCGTAAATTTTTGCAGTGTAACCATCGTTAAAATTTGCGAAAATCGAGTTAAAAATTAGTTTTCCAGATTTTTATGCTAATTAAAAATGGCGATTCTAAAAAGCAAATAAAGACATAGTTTTCCAAAATCAGACGAGATTTGACTGAATTGGAGCCCTCTGAAGTAGAGGTTCCTTCGAAGGATTTGTCCGTTGTCCTTCTTTTGAAGGATTTCACCAATATTCTATAGGCTATAAGTTGGCCATCTTTTTAGCCGATTTGGAAAAAGTTTTACATCAATTTTCTGGATAATATCCGTATTAAAAAACTGCATTAAAAGTTAAAAAAAGTTGGGAAAAAAAATTCGACCGGGTTTTCGTAAATTTTTGCAGTGTAACCATCGTTAAAATTTGCGAAAATCGAGTTAAAAATTAGTTTTCCAGATTTTTATGCTAATTAAAAATGGCGATTCTAAAAAGCAAATAAAGACATAGTTTTCCAAAATCAGACGAGATTTGACTGAATTGGAGCCCTCTGAAGTAGAGGTTCCTTCGAAGGATTTGTCCGTTGTCCTTCTTTTGAAGGATTTCACCAATATTCTATAGGCTATAAGTTGGCCATCTTTTAGCCGATTTGGAAAAGTTTTACATCAATCAACTGCATTAACACGGAAATTAGCCAGAAGATTGATGCAAAACTTTTCCTAATCGGCTTAAACATAGCCAACGGAATTCTAATTCAATTCTAATTTTAATTCAAATTCTAATTCTAATTCAAATTCAAATTCTAATTTTAATTCTAATTGTAATTCCAATTCTAGTTCTAATTCCAAGTCTAATTCTAATTCTGATTTTAATTTTAATTTTAATTTTAATTTTAATTTTAATTTTAATTTTAATTTTAATTTTAATTTTAATTTTAATTTTAATTTTAATTTTAATTTTAATTTTAATTTTAATTTTAATTTTAATTTTAATTTTAATTTTAATTTTAATTTTAATTTTAATTTTAATTTTAATTTTAATTTTAATTTTAATTTTAATTTTAATTTTAATTTTAATTTTAGCATTGTACAATTTTTATTAAATAAAATATAAATAAAAAATTTTAACTGAAAAAAAATCTTCTAGACTTTTTAATTAATTTTGCTAGTTTTTGAAAATCAGACGAGATTTGACTGAATTGGAGCCCTCTGAAGTAGAGGTTCCTTCGAAGGATTTGTCCGTTGTCCTTCTTTTGAAGGATTTCACCAATATTCTATAGGCTATAAGTTGGCCATCTTTTAGCCGATTTGGAAAAGTTTTACATCAATTTTCTGGATAATTTCCGTACTAAAAAACTGCATTAAAAGTTAAAAAAAGTTGGGAAAAAATTTTCGACCGGGTTTTCGTAAATTTTTGCAGTGTAACCATCGTTAAAATTTGCGAAAATCGAGTTAAAAATTAGTTTTCCAGATTTTTATGCTAATTAAAAATGGCGATTCTAAAAAGCAAATAAAGACATAGTTTTCCAAAATCAGACGAGATTTGACTGAATTGGAGCCCTCTGAAGTAGAGGTTCCTTCGAAGGATTTGTCCGTTGTCCTTCTTTTGAAGGATTTCACCAATATTCTATAGGCTATAAGTTGGCCATCTTTTAGCCGATTTGGAAAAAGTTTTACATCAATTTTCTGGATAATTTCCGTACTAAAAAACTGCATTAAAAGTTAAAAAAGTTGGGAAAAAAATTTCGACCTGGTTTTCGTAAATTTTTGCAGTGTAACCATCGTTAAAATTTGCGAAAATCGAGTTAAAAATTAGTTTTCCAGATTTTTATGCTAATTAAAAATGGCGATTCTAAAAAGCAAATAAAGACATAGTTTTCCAAAATCAGACGAGATTTGACTGAATTGGAGCCCTCTGAAGTAGAGGTTCCTTCGAAGGATTTGTCCGTTGTCCTTCTTTTGAAGGATTTCACCAATATTCTATAGGCTATAAGTTGGCCATCTTTTAGCCGATTTGGAAAAGTTTTACATCAATCAACTGCATTAACACGGAAATTAGCCAGAAGATTGATGCAAAACTTTTCCTAATCGGCTTAAACATAGCCAACGGAATTCTAATTCCAATTCTAATTTGAATTCAAATTCTAATTCTAATTCAAATTCAAATTCTAATTTTAATTCTAATTGTAATTCCAATTCTAGTTCTAATTCCAAGTCTAATTCTAATTCTGATTTTAATTTTAATTTTAATTTTAATTTTAATTTTAATTTTAATTTTAATTTTAATTTTAATTTTAATTTTAATTTTAATTTTAATTTTAATTTTAATTTTAATTTTAATTTTAATTTTAATTTTAATTTTAATTTTAATTTTAATTTTAATTTTAATTTTAATTTTAATTTTAATTTTAATTTTAATTTTAATTTTAATTTTAATTTTAATTTTAATTTTAATTTTAATTTTAATTTTAATTTTAATTTTAGCATTGTACAATTTTTATTAAATAAAATATAAATAAAAAATTTTAACTGAAAAAAATCTTCTAGACTTTTTAATTAATTTTGCTAGTTTTTGAAAATCAGACGAGATTTGACTGAATTGGAGCCCTCTGAAGTAGAGGTTCCTTCGAAGGATTTGTCCGTTGTCCTTCTTTTGAAGGATTTCACCAATATTCTATAGGCTATAAGTTGGCCATCTTTTAGCCGATTTGGAAAAGTTTTACATCAATTTTCTGGATAATTTCCGTACTAAAAAACTGCATTAAAAGTTAAAAAAAGTTGGGAAAAAAATTTCGACCGGGTTTTCGTAAATTTTTGCAGTGTAACCATCGTTAAAATTTGCGAAAATCGAGTTAAAATTTAGTTTTCCAGATTTTTATGCTAATTAAAAATGGCGATTCTAAAAAGCAAATAAAGACATAGTTTTCCAAAATCAGACGAGATTTGACTGAATTGGAGCCCTCTGAAGTAGAGGTTCCTTCGAAGGATTTGTCCGTTGTCCTTCTTTTGAAGGATTTCACCAATATTCTATAGGCTATAAGTTGGCCATCTTTTAGCCGATTTGGAAAAGTTTTACATCAATCAACTGCATTAACACGGAAATTAGCCAGAAGATTGATGCAAAACTTTTCCTAATCGGCTTAAACATAGCCAACGGAATTCTAATTCAATTCTAATTTTAATTCAAATTCTAATTCTAATTCAAATTCAAATTCTAATTTTAATTCTAATTGTAATTCCAATTCTAGTTCTAATTCCAAGTCTAATTCTAATTCTGATTTTAATTTTAATTTTAATTTTAATTTTAATTTTAATTTTAATTTTAATTTTAATTTTAATTTTAATTTTAATTTTAATTTTAATTTTAATTTTAATTTTAATTTTAATTTTAATTTTAGCATTGTACAATTTTTATTAAATAAAATATAAATAAAAATTTTAACTGAAAAAAAATCTTCTAGACTTTTTAATTAATTTTGCTAGTTTTTGAAAATCAGACGAGATTTGACTGAATTGGAGCCCTCTGAAGTAGAGGTTCCTTCGAAGGATTTGTCCGTTGTCCTTCTTTTGAAGGATTTCACCAATATTCTATAGGCTATAAGTTAGCCATCTTTTAGCCGATTTGGAAAAGTTTTACACCAATTTTCTGGATAATTTCCGTACTAAAAAACTGCATTAAAAGTTAAAAAAAGTTGGGAAAAAAATTTCGACCGGGTTTTCGTAAATTTTTGCAGTGTAACCATCGTTAAAATTTGCGAAAATCGAGTTAAAATTTAGTTTTCCAGATTTTTATGCTAATTAAAAATGGCGATTCTAAAAAGCAAATAAAGACATAGTTTTCCAAAATCAGACGAGATTTGACTGAATTGGAGCCCTCTGAAGTAGAGGTTCCTTCGAAGGATTTGTCCGTTGTCCTTCTTTTGAAGGATTTCACCAATATTCTATAGGCTATAAGTTGGCCATCTTTTAGCCGATTTGGAAAAAGTTTTACATCAATTTTCTGGATAATTTCCGTACTAAAAAACTGCATTAAAAGTTAAAAAAAGTTGGGAAAAAAATTTCGACCTGGTTTTCGTAAATTTTTGCAGTGTAACCATCGTTAAAATTTGCGAAAATCGAGTTAAAAATTAGTTTTCCAGATTTTTATGCTAATTAAAAATGGCGATTCTAAAAAGCAAATAAAGGCATAGTTTTCCAAAATCAGACGAGATTTGACTGAATTGGAGCCCTCTGAAGTAGAGGTTCCTTCGAAGGATTTGTCCGTTGTCCTTCTTTTGAAGGATTTCACCAATATTCTATAGGCTATAAGTTGGCCATCTTTTAGCCGATTTGGAAAAGTTTTACATCAATTTTCTGGATAATTTCCGTACTAAAAAACTGCATTAAAAGTTAAAAAAAGTTGGGAAAAAAATTTCGACCGGGTTTTCGTAAATTTTTGCAGTGTAACCATCGTTAAAATTTGCGAAAATCGAGTTAAAAATTAGTTTTCCAGATTTTTATGCTAATTAAAGATGGCAATTCTAAAAAGCATATAAAGATATAGTTTTCCAAAATCAGACGAGATTTGACTGAATTGGAGCCCTCTGAAGTAGAGGTTCCTTCGAAGGATTTGTCCGTTGTCCTTCTTTTGAAGGATTTCACCAATATTCTATAGGCTATAAGTTGGCCATCTTTTAGCCGATTTGGAAAAGTTTTACATCAATCAACTGCATTAACACGGAAATTAGCCAGAAGATTGATGCAAAACTTTTCCTAATCGGCTTAAACATAGCCAACGGAATTCTAATTCCAATTCTAATTTTAATTCAAATTCTAATTCTAATTCAAATTCAAATTCTAATTTTAATTCTAATTGTAATTCCAATTCTAGTTCTAATTCCAAGTCTAATTCTAATTCTGATTTTAATTTTAATTTTAATTTTAATTTTAATTTTAATTTTAATTTTAATTTTAATTTTAATTTTAATTTTAATTTTAATTTTAATTTTAATTTTAATTTTAATTTTAATTTTAATTTTAATTTTAATTTTAATTTTAATTTTAATTTTAATTTTAATTTTAATTTTAATTTTAGCATTGTACAATTTTTATTAAATAAAATATAAATAAAAAATTTTAACTGAAAAAAATCTTCTAGACTTTTTAATTAATTTTGCTAGTTTTTGAAAATCAGACGAGATTTGACTGAATTGGAGCCCTCTGAAGTAGAGGTTCCTTCGAAGGATTTGTCCGTTGTCCTTCTTTTGAAGGATTTCACCAATATTCTATAGGCTATAAGTTGGTTAAAAAAAGTAGGGAAAAAAATTTCGACCGGGTTTTCGTAAATTTTTGCAGTGTAACCATCGTTAAAATTTGCGAAAATCGAGTTAAAAATTAGTTTTCCAGATTTTTATGCTAATTAAAAATGGCGATTCTAAAAAGCAAATAAAGACATAGTTTTCCAAAATCAGACGAGATTTGACTGAATTGGAGCCCTCTGAAGTAGAGGTTCCTTCGAAGGATTTGTCCGTTGTCCTTCTTTTGAAGGATTTCACCAATATTCTATAGGCTATAAGTTGGCCATCTTTTAGCCGATTTGGAAAAGTTTTACATCAATCAACTGCATTAACACGGAAATTAGCCAGAAGATTGATGCAAAACTTTTCCTAATCGGCTTAAACATAGCCAACGGAATTCTAATTCCAATTCTAATTTTAATTCAAATTCTAATTCTAATTCAAATTCAAATTCTAATTTTAATTCTAATTGTAATTCCAATTCTAGTTCTAATTCCAAGTCTAATTCTAATTCTGATTTTAATTTTAATTTTAATTTTAATTTTAATTTTAATTTTAATTTTAATTTTAATTTTAATTTTAATTTTAATTTTAATTTTAATTTTAATTTTAATTTTAATTTTAATTTTAATTTTAATTTTAATTTTAATTTTAATTTTAATTTTAATTTTAATTTTAATTTTAATTTTAGCATTGTACAATTTTTATTAAATAAAATATAAATAAAAAATTTTAACTGAAAAAAAATCTTCTAGACTTTTTAATTAATTTTGCTAGTTTTTGAAAATCAGACGAGATTTGACTGAATTGGAGCCCTCTGAAGTAGAGGTTCCTTCGAAGGATTTGTCCGTTGTCCTTCTTTTGAAGGATTTCACCAATATTCTATAGGCTATAAGTTGGCCATCTTTTAGCCGATTTGGAAAAGTTTTACATCAATTTTCTGGATAATTTCCGTACTAAAAAACTGCATTAAAAGTTAAAAAAAGTTGGGAAAAAAATTTCGACCGGGTTTTCGTAAATTTTTGCAGTGTAACCATCGTTAAAATTTGCGAAAATCGAGTTAAAAATTAGTTTTCCAGATTTTTATGCTAATTAAAAATGGCGATTCTAAAAAGCAAATAAAGGCATAGTTTTCCAAAATCAGACGAGATTTGACTGAATTGGAGCCCTCTGAAGTAGAGGTTCCTTCGAAGGATTTGTCCGTTGTCCTTCTTTTGAAGGATTTCACCAATATTCTATAGGCTATAAGTTGGCCATCTTTTAGCCGATTTGGAAAAGTTTTACATCAATCAACTGCATTAACACGGAAATTAGCCAGAAGATTGATGCAAAACTTTTCCTAATCGGCTTAAACATAGCCAACGGAATTCTAATTCAATTCTAATTTTAATTCAAATTCTAATTCTAATTCAAATTCAAATTCTAATTTTAATTCTAATTGTAATTCCAATTCTAGTTCTAATTCCAAGTCTAATTCTAATTCTGATTTTAATTTTAATTTTAATTTTAATTTTAATTTTAATTTTAATTTTAATTTTAATTTTAATTTTAATTTTAATTTTAATTTTAATTTTAATTTTAATTTTAATTTTAATTTTAATTTTAATTTTAATTTTAATTTTAATTTTAATTTTAATTTTAATTTTAATTTTAATTTTAATTTTAATTTTAATTTTAGCATTGTACAATTTTTATTAAATAAAATATAAATAAAAAATTTTAACTGAAAAAAAATCTTCTAGACTTTTTAATTAATTTTGCTAGTTTTTGAAAATCAGACGAGATTTGACTGAATTGGAGCCCTCTGAAGTAGAGGTTCCTTCGAAGGATTTGTCCGTTGTCCTTCTTTTGAAGGATTTCACCAATATTCTATAGGCTATAAGTTGGCCATCTTTTAGCCGATTTGGAAAAGTTTTACATCAATTTTCTGGATAATTTCCGTACTAAAAAACTGCGTTAAAAGTTAAAAAAAGTTGGGAAAAAAATTTCGACCTGGTTTTCGTAAATTTTTGCAGTGTAACCATCGTTAAAATTTGCGAAAATCGAGTTAAAAATTAGTTTTCCAGATTTTTATGCTAATTATAAATGGCGATTCTAAAAAGCAAATAAAGACATAGTTTTCCAAAATCAGACGAGATTTGACTGAATTGGAGCCCTCTGAAGTAGAGGTTCCTTCGAAGGATTTGTCCGTTGTCCTTCTTTTGAAGGATTTCACCAATATTCTATAGGCTATAAGTTGGCCATCTTTTAGCCGATTTGGAAAAGTTTTACATCAATTTTCTGGATAATTTCCGTACTAAAAAACTGCGTTAAAAGTTAAAAAAAGTTGGGAAAAAAATTTCGACCTGGTTTTCGTAAATTTTTGCAGTGTAACCATCGTTAAAATTTGCGAAAATCGAGTTAAAAATTAGTTTTCCAGATTTTTATGCTAATTAAAAATGGCGATTCTAAAAAGCAAATAAAGACATAGTTTTCCAAAATCAGACGAGATTTGACTGAATTGGAGCCCTCTGAAGTAGAGGTTCCTTCGAAGGATTTGTCCGTTGTCCTTCTTTTGAAGGATTTCACCAATATTCTATAGGCTATAAGTTGGCCATCTTTTAGCCGATTTGGAAAAGTTTTACATCAATCAACTGCATTAACACGGAAATTAGCCAGAAGATTGATGCAAAACTTTTCCTAATCGGCTTAAACATAGCCAACGGAATTCTAATTCCAATTCTAATTTTAATTCAAATTCTAATTCTAATTCAAATTCAAATTCTAATTTTAATTCTAATTGTAATTCCAATTCTAGTTCTAATTCCAAGTCTAATTCTAATTCTGATTTTAATTTTAATTTTAATTTTAATTTTAATTTTAATTTTAATTTTAATTTTAATTTTAATTTTAATTTTAATTTTAATTTTAATTTTAATTTTAATTTTAATTTTAATTTTAATTTTAATTTTAATTTTAATTTTAATTTTAATTTTAATTTTAATTTTAATTTTAATTTTAATTTTAATTTTAATTTTAATTTTAATTTTAATTTTAATTTTAGCATTGTACAATTTTTATTAAATAAAATATAAATAAAAAATTTTAACTGAAAAAAAATCTTCTAGACTTTTTAATTAATTTTGCTAGTTTTTGAAAATCAGACGAGATTTGACTGAATTGGAGCCCTCTGAAGTAGAGGTTCCTTCGAAGGATTTGTCCGTTGTCCTTCTTTTGAAGGATTTCACCAATATTCTATAGGCTATAAGTTAGCCATCTTTTAGCCGATTTGGAAAAGTTTTACATCAATTTTCTGGATAATTTCCGTACTAAAAAACTGCGTTAAAAGTTAAAAAAAGTTGGGAAAAAAATTTCGACCTGGTTTTCGTAAATTTTTGCAGTTTTGCATCGTTAAAATTTGCGAAAATCGAGTTAAAAATTAGTTTTCCAGATTTTTATGCTAATTAAAAATGGCGATTCTAAAAAGCAAATAAAGACATAGTTTTCCAAAATCAGACGAGATTTGACTGAATTGGAGCCCTCTGAAGTAGAGGTTCCTTCGAAGGATTTGTCCGTTGTCCTTCTTTTGAAGGATTTCACCAATATTCTATAGGCTATAAGTTGGCCATCTTTTAGCCGATTTGGAAAAGTTTTACATCAATTTTCTGGATAATTTCCGTACTAAAAAACTGCGTTAAAAGTTAAAAAAAGTTGGGAAAAAAATTTCGACCGGGTTTTCGTAAATTTTTGCAGTGTATTAAAAACAGTGTTATTAAAAAACTGCATTAAAAGTTGAAAAAACGCTAGACGGATGTTGACACCAAGTTTGGTTGTTCTAGTTCTTATTGTGTCTGAGATCTAGGTGTTCATACAGACGGACGGACATATGGACTCGGCTGTTGATGCTGATCAAGAATATATATACTTTATGGGGTCGGAAAATTTTCCTTCTGCATGTTACATACATTTTAGCGACTTTAATATACCCTTGAACCCTATGGGTACAGGGTATAAAAATAAAAGAATTGGATTTGCTTATGAACACATAAAATCGTAGCAAATTGTATGATAAATATGGAATATACGTATGTATATGTACATACGTACATACATGCAAGAAATCTTACTCAAACAGATTAAACAAAATGGAAATTTTTGAACAACGATGATTAGAGGGGAAATCCGAAAGTTATACATATATATGCATGTAGATATGTACTTGCCTTTTTGATAATATATTTAAGAGGAACTGTTGGAAATATTTGCTTAATGGCCGAAGCTAAATCAGTAAGAATGACATCAGCGTTCTAAAAATAATATATTAAATATTAAATTAACTAAAATTATTGTAAATTTGTGTAGAGAAACCCACCGAACTGAAATTGCCCGCATCTCCGGTGGTGACAAACGAGTATGGCCTATCATTTGTGACAATTGAGAAATGCGTTGACTTTTTACTCTCAACACCAACTATATCCAGATAATGGAAATGGCATTCGATCTGTGTAATTGGACAAGAAAGAAAATTTAATTGGATTATAGTCCCACCTCCTTCCTTTCTTTCTTCCCCTAACAATTTAACTCACCTTTGTGGGCACTTTAGCACTGAGTAAGTAAACGCGAACAGGTGTAAAGACCTAAAAAAGAAATGTTATTAGTGATATTTAGTTAGATATAGTACATACATCATTATCATCATCATCATCATCATCAGCTTCATCTACCAACCAAGGAATTTTATTATCAAGAAATTCATAATCGAACAAAAACTTGATTCAATTTCTTGGGTCTTTGTCAGCACTTTTAATGGAAAATCAAAGTGAGGGCTTTAATTCATTTAGCCATTTAGTTAAATGCCGTAGAGAAGATGCGCCGCCCTGTTGCCGACATTCACCCCCTTAACGCTTTTATACTTTGACACTTCGGTAATTGGACACTTTGTTTCAGTCACCTTTTAAGCGGCTTTTTGCACAAATCAATTTTCCAGTCATGTGACATTTAGTCGACCAGGCAAGAAATTAGCATTAATAGCCAATGGGCTACTGAATAAGTGTAAAGGCCAGACGCCGATAAGTATGCTAGAAAAATATCAAATATACAATGAAGTTATCCCTGCTCTCTGTCTATTGCAAATTATGAGAACTTTAATCAAATTTGTACGGTCTCTTAAAAATCGACGACTCTTAAATTCTAATATCGGACTTCTGACAAAGATAATGAAGCAATTGTGAGGCCAACACCAGGTGGCCCAACTCAATATCAAGTAAATTGCACTTTTTACTCCAAATGTAGACGTACATACGAGAAGTTGAGGAGAGACTAATTATGGCTGGACCTCTGTTGTAGCACGCAACACGCACTTGATGATGATGATGATGAGAGGATGACCAATTAACTGATTTTATACACTTACCAATACACGATTTTCGGTTTTATCGCCTTTTGTTTCCAATTTAACCATATATTTCACGAGTATCTTTGTATGGCGACCCAATATGGATTTAACGCTTTCTGCAAGAATGAGACAAACCGTGAGAGACAGAAGATAAGAATAAGGTTATATGCAGTTATGACTCATATGCAAGTGTACTACGATTATAATGACAATCAATTGTCAAGCAAAATGTATTATGAATATTTTAATGTACATATATGTACATATACATATATGTAGATATCTATATCTATATCGTTTTTAGCATTCACAATTCGTGTATTATATCATGCGAATTGAGTTTTCAAACGGAACACGTAGACAAGCCTCGTGCACATGAAGGCAATCATCAAACGTCGTCGACAACAACGACAAGAACAACAATGTGTGTCCATATGTATGTATATATGTACATATATCCCACACCCCCGCGTCCACGCCACCTTTTTATTTTCATTGAAGCAGCAGCTACTTAACATATCCTCACTCACACACATACACAAAAATACAGGAGCGCAACTTAATATGATAGAGATGCTTGGAATAAAAGTAATCTCAATCTCGATCCCACTTTTTTCCGCTAAAGTATAAATCAGGAAAATAATTATTGAAACTGTATGTACATATATGTATTTTATTTTCAATTCACTAAAGGGAATCGATAAACGATGTAGAGACTCGTCGTTTGACCCATTCTGGAATCCGTCCCTGCGTATACATACACAAAGAGATACCCCCACCCTTTAATGTGTTCCTCCTCCTCTTTCTCTCATTCGGCCCAGCTCAAACGATGACGAATTATTCAGAGTGAGAAATTTTGCAGGCGCATTTGACAAAAGAAAGACAGACAAGGAAGAGCAATAGAAGAAGCCACAATGTGTAAGTGGAGAGGTGGGAAGATGAAGAAGAAGAAGAAGCAGCATTATTATGTCATGCGACAGGCATGCCAAATCTGAAGCATGCTTACAGTTATGACTCCTTGTCTAAGCATGTTTTACAACGACAACAAAAACACAACAACAAAGCATATTAAAGGGGGATAGAAAGAGAGAGGGGGTAAGAGGACGAAATGGAATTGAAATGTCTGAAATATCAAATGCTTTTCCTTCCGAAAAGGTAGGAGTGAGGGGGGGGACAAGAGGGTGAAGACAATAACAATGTCAAAGCTGTTGAAAAAGTTTCGCTCTAAAATGCTTGCTTTACAATTTACTAATAGCAAAAAAAATACATATGTATGTACATATGTACATATGTACATACATACATAGTTCCATTTTAGGCGAAAACAGTTAGCGAAAGTGTTAAACAACTAGATTTGCATGCCAAGAGGCGGTGAAAAGGGGGAAGGGGGAGGAGTGAAAGAGAAAGATAGTGACAGACACCTGACCACCCCTTTGACCAAACTCACCAAACACGGGACAGACACTTGCCTTGATGGCTTTATGAATTGTTAAGAGACATGTTAGGACATGTTGGCACGCATCAAAAATCAAGCAACACGAAGACAACAAAACATTTGACTGACTGACTGACTGACTAATTCGCTTAATTGCAGACTGAGCGCGCGTTGAAATGTGAATGAACTTGTCCTCACCTCCCCCTCCCCCTCCCTCTCCCTTTCCACAATATCTATATTACTCTCACTGGCTTGTGTCTCGCTCTCGTTACATCTTAGCGGTAGTTTTATTGCCGCTTCTTCTTCTCTTACAGCGGGCATCATGACAATAAACTGATGACAAGTGCATACAGTCTACGAACAAAGTCTGTGTACACGAGTATTTTAAACTCATTTATTGTCTAAGTTTTTGATACTGAATATTCATTAAATTAAGTGTACGAAAATATTGGCCGACTGTATGTATAAAAATACCTAGATACAGATGTAGATACATATGTATATCATGTTTAACATTTGCCAATATCGAATGCCAAATTACCTGGCTGGCCCACTGTCCCCTCTCTTCTTCTACCTTTCTCCCCATCATTCGTTGCTTCCGACCAAAAGGAAATTCGCCTTTAATTAAAAATTGCGGTTATCTCGTTCGATTTATGCGATTCATTTTGCTGTCGTCTGCCCACATTTGACCTCGTTCCCTTTTCTTCTGATAATCTGCTTTGGGGTCAAAGAACTAAATTGTAAAAAGATTGTCAAAAGTTTCTGCACACTTTTTTGTCTGCCTGTGACTGTCGAGGTGAGGGTGGTAGAGTTGGCAACATTCTAAGCTGGCCAACGCCAACAAGAACAGCGAACAACGTTGAGTGTGTGACCCAATTTCATAAACTTTTTGCTGTTGCAGCCGCAAAGCTCAGCACAATGAGAAGAGGAGATTACACGAGTTCAAAATACTCCACATACCAACTACAACTTACATCCAAGTGTGCAAGTCTTTCATAATAACGTCCGTTTTGTAGTATGAAAACTGTTTGTATACTCGTCGTCATCATGGCAGTGTTATTGTTGTTATTGTTGTCTATGCAAACAAGACACAAACACACACACACACACACACTCATACACACAGCATACATCCATTGAGTCACACACAAACTTTGAACTCTTAATAAAAATGTTTAAACTTGTCAACAAATGCAAAGCGCGGACAATAGAAAACTGTTTTACAGTTTGAGAGTCACAATTACATTGCCCCCCAAAATAACGGCAATAAATAAGGATTGCTGCGGCAATGGCAACAGCGGGGCCAATATATAGTAGCAAAATCTTGTTTTATGACATGATTAGATTTAAAACTGTAATCCAAGACATATTTACTTAATTAATGATAATCGGACAAGATTAATTGGATAAGATAAGATCCCCTTGATATATGTACATATATTGACATCGATAGTAAACAATTTTTTGTTGCAAACTAGCATTTAATACACACAGTATTGTAGTTCAATTGAAAATCTTTTTAGTAGCTACTTTTACCCAAGTCCCCTGAACAGCTTAATACGGATCAGTTTCAAGCGCGCACACCCACACACGCACACACATACAGAGAAAGAAGAAAGCTCGCAAAAATATCAGCAGACATAAAAAAAAAACGATGAAGCAAGTCGGCGCATCGTAATCTTTATACCCTGTACCAATTCCGTGCATAACTAATGCATAATTTACTTAAAATAAAACTACCTCCAGTTGGCGCATCTCATGGCCGAACAGCTTAAAATAAATTGGGTCTACTACATAAGAAATTTATTGGGTTTAGCTTATTATACATGTATGTATTTATATACATAATAGTTATTATGAGGCCGGAAATGCTTTAATCTGCCTGTTACGTAAATTTTGCCAATATTAGTATACCTTTTACCATACACTGGTGTATAGGGTACATAAAAGACAACAGAAACAATGGCAAGGTCTTTTTACCTCTCCCTCTTTCTCTCTAACTCTTGTGTCTCATTCTGGCACACGCTGCTTTGTTAGTCCCACAACGGCAACGACAACACAAAAGAAAGTTAAATGAACAATTTTGATTTTCGTTTTTCTTTACACAACTCTGTGATTACTTTACGTTATGTTAATTATTTTTGCACAAAGAAGAGGGGAGAAGGAGAAGTAGGAGGAGGTCAAAAGAAGACAAGAAAGTTGGAGGAGAGGACGGAGCAATAGGTAGAGGGAGTTTAAAAACAGCTGATAGTCAACCAAGCACAGTCAGTGTTGTCTAACAGAGGTCACACAGCTGTCTATATTACGGTTATTGCAATTATAACTGGATTCGAAATTGTTCAAGAGTTTCATCTGTTCCGCCAACACCTTTTGCCTTTTTATGGAGCAAACGAGGCTTAATCTAAATTCATTTGACCTCAAAACTCAAGTCAACTTATATGAAGCGCAATTTTCGTTGTTGTAGGTGAGAGAGAGAGAGAGAGAGAAGACGAGGGAGACTGAAAAACAAGTGTATGGTGTATGTAATAGAAAGCGACAGGTTCTTTTCAACTGGCCAACAATAACAGAAGCAGCACCAAAACCAGCAGAAGCAACCAACACCAGGTCAGGGATGCGTCGCTGTCAGCGTCATTAACATCACCGTCACCGTCACCGTCACCGTCACTTGCTGGTGGTTGACACAATTTCACCCAACCGATGAAAGAGAATTGGAGAGAAAGAGGGAGAGGAAGCAGGAGAAATAGTATCATATTGGTAAAATGGAGCAGCAAGAGATTTTGGGCTTTGATGGAAGTTCTGTCTGCTTTTTAATGTCGTATCTTTTTTTTCCAAATGTTGCCAAACAAGTTTTGTAAATTCGTTTATTTCTTTTTACTATTTTTTTTTTGCCAACTTTCGTCTACTTCAAATTATCTGGCATAGATTTCACAGTGCGTCGCTATTGGCACTAATGAGGCGCAAGGATAATCAACTGGAATACCAAGCAGGTGAGAGTGGGTGAGGGAGGGCGTTACCGTGAGGAGGGGAGAGGGGGATTAAGAAAGCGATAGATAGTAAGACAGAGATAGCATTTAATATGTTCACTAATTGCTAACAGTTTGCCATTTATCTGCATTATTCACTTAATTGCTTTGTATAAATTATTGAGCAGCGGCCATTTTGATTGGGCCGTCAACTCATCTCTTGTGTGTATGAGAGTGAGCGTGTGTGTGTGTGTGTTTATGTAGGTCAAGCAGGAGGTCAAAGCTTTTATTTAGCTGCAGCTGCTCTGCTTATTTGTGCTCCACAGCCGCCAACGCCCATTAACAATAAAAACAATAAAATCAAAATTTTAAATTTTCTCAGTTTTGCATTTTTAGGTTTCTCTCACGGAGCAATAAATATTGGCTTTAGATTGCAACACATTCTCCTCCGAAGATTGGCTAAGCAAATTTCGATTTAATTGTTACTGGAGATCTGCGAATGCAACCTTTACCTTGTCATCTAAAAATAACAATCGTGTTAATAATGTATTATTTATAAACGAACAATATACACACTATAAATGTATATAGTATATGCATGTATTGACCGATTAGGTTTGTTGGGCAAGGAATTGGAATTCGATGGCTAATTGAGGTACATATGCATGTACATATATGGCAGTAAAAGGTACAATAAAAATCATTCCGTCTATAAATGCTATCAGACTTTATCTTTGACTTTACAATTTTCTAAAATCCGTTTTCCGTAGAGTTTCCGTGGAGTGAACGATAAAAGTCTTTTGCAAGGAATGCGCCAGCAGAAACTTGAACTGAACAAACAAACACAAAGGGAAGACCAAAAACAACAACAACAACAACAACAACAACAACAACGTCAGAAATAAACTTTCAACAAGTCAATTTCCGTTGAATATACTACAACAACAACAACAAAAACGAAAAAAGAGGTGCGGTCATCGTTGGGGATACATTGCTGTGTGTGTGTGTGGGGGGGGGAGGGTAAAAACAGCGTTTTATGAAGTGCAAAAACAAACCGCTAGAACTGAGAGATGTGGTCAATGGGGAAAATGTGCATGACACATTACCGCCCCCACTACCCCGTCACCGTCCACCCTTTGCCCGCCCGGTCTGTTTTTATTTTTTTTTTTTTTGGCTCACCTTCATCGACGCTGCTGCGACGCAACTTGGATGTCTTTTTTAGCACATCGCGTATCTGCAACTCCATAATGCGCCGCAAATACTGATCGATATGACTCATCATCTCGTTTGTATACATTTTATTTTCTTTGCCCACCATTCGCGTAAAGAAAATTTATCAGAGCGGCACAGTTGAGGGGAATCAATATCAGTTAATTAACTGATAGATGATAAATATATATACATATATACATACATATGTATTATAGATAGATAGATAGAGTATGTATGTAAGATTAGAAGTAAACCGGGACAAGGCGACACTTTGCAGTTCTTAACGGATTTACTAGAGACTATTGATGTGCGCCTTGGGGCCCGTTGCCATCAATTTTAAAACTGAGCCAACCGCAATAACAGACGCTAACAGCCAACAACCAAACAACGATCGCTTCTTATCAGTTTGGCATTGTGGGAGTATTATCATTGTCCACACGGGAGAGCCAAGAGTGCGAAATAGTCGATAGCGTCAAAGCGAGAATAAAGAGAGACGGAGAGAGAGAGAGAGAGAACAGATTGCTCAGCAAGTGATTGACTTAGTCTTGTCTTAAACAGGGTGTTCCTATATTTGCTTTTTAAAAACTTTTCATAGATATGCAGGCTTTGTCTCTTTTATCTTCATTTCATTTACTTGAAATTCTCAACTAGTTTTAACAAAGTTCGCCAATTTGAGAAATATTTCGATATATGTAGCAATATAGCCATGTCCACTTTTCTGGATATGGATAAATCTTTTGGGTAATTATGAAAACTTTTAATAAATATAAAATCAGTAAAAGTACATTAATAAATACACAATTCACTCAATCGAATGGAGTTTTTAATTTTCTAATGAAAAATCTCTCTTTATCGCCTGCCAGCGACGTATGTATAATAATTGATAATTAATATACATATATACATACATATAGTATAAACACACATGTATGTACATAGTAGGGCCAATCTTTGTTATGTGTTGTTCGATAAGGCAATTTTGACAATTCAATGTTGCCTTAGATTATAGATATATACTTCTACTATTGGAAATCTTTTTTGATTTAATTTTGTTTTTTCCTTTTCAATTTTGGGAATTTATGCGACTATTGGGTTTAGTTTGCATTACCGCCTGGCAGGTGTCCAAACACAAACAGATCAAATGAAGAGAACCAGAACCCACGCCCCGAAAAATACTTCATGAATCACATGCCCCACCTCCCAACCTGCCACATTTTTGTATAATGCCCAATTGAGTTTCGGGTGCAACACAGAGAAACAGCAGCAAACCGAATCGAGTTTATATACAACAGCAGCAGCAGCAGCAACAGCAACAGCAACAGCAACAAAGACAACAACAAACTATATCATAAATAAAATTGTCAATGCCTAATTGGGCCATAGAGTTTGAAGCGTGAAGCGATCTAAATGCCTGCACACTTGGCCAATAGCCAATGAAAATGCATTGAAATTGTTAAAACTTGAAATCACTTTCATGATAACAGTTTATATAGGCTTGAAAACTGTTATATAATAAGCCATTCTGGTTGATTTCGATATTATCATAAAATGGTCAAATGATCCTAAACTAAATCATGTACAACATGCATATACATACATATACATATGCACCTTCAAATAAGTTTAAATTCGCTCTTCTTCTTTTTGCATTTTGGTTAAATTCCTTAATTGCAGATTAAATGCAAGTTTTACAATTTCCCCTGGCTAATAGAATGGAGCAGAGATGATAGAAACAGCCAGGAAGTAACTGAGACAGAAACAACAACAAGTGAGAGATATAGTAGGGAGAGAGAGAGAGAGTGGGAGGAGGGATGAAAGAAGAATACGGAATTGGCAGGAGTCTATTCCACCTGGGGCAGGCGTTGGAGAAGAATTGTGTCACAGCCTTCTCCTCTTTCACCTGGGGTTTGTCTCTGGCTTCTCTGTCTCGCTGTCATTGCACTCAAATCAAATTAGTATATAACGGCAACAAAATGACGAAGTGACACAAGTAACAACATGCACACACACTGGGACAAAATCAGATGTATAAGTGCAGGAGGACAAAACTCATGAGAAGTAATAGTCAGATGGTAATGGGAAATAATTATAAAGTATCCACAATGTAGAGTGAACTACTGACGACACCACCCACCCATTGACCGTACCCCCCCTCCTCCTTCCCCTCCCTCTCCCATCAAGTAATTAGCTCTGTCAAGCGTTAAGTGATTTCCGTTGAAAAAGAGCTTTATATAATTATTGATAACAAGGCAAAATGAATAATGTTTACAATAACAAAAAAAAAAAAAAACAAAAATGTGACTAATAAATTGTATACATGGGCCATTGTGAATATACATAAATGTGAAAGAGCGAGAGAGAATCAATGTGGAAGCATACAGTTGGAAAGTCAGTTGTTCTAAAACTGTAAGCGTTCTAAAAGGGTGTCAAAACAAAAAATAAAAATAAGGAAAAGAAACTCAAATACAGGGGATGCAGTTGCATTTCAATAAAGGAGAGAGAAAGAGAGGGAGCGAAGACGGTATGAAGTGGGGGGATAAGATGATGAAAAAGGATTACTCACCATTTAGGTCCTTGGTTAACTGCGAACGCGTCGACATTTTGGTTTTTGTTTGGTTGCTTTTGTTTTTACTTATTGTGGCGAAAGTGGAGAGGATCCAACGACTGGGCCAGCGAAAATGAAGTCAAACAGGAATAACCACCAGGCAGACGACGACGACGACGACGACGACGATGATGATGATGATGGTGGTAATAATGACAAAGAAGAAGAGGAGAAAAGGGCCAATTCGTTGCTGTTGCTGCTCAATTTGACACTGACACGCCTTCGCCTGTTAACAACAACAACAACGAAAAAGTCAACGGCAGCAGCACAGCCCCAAAAACTGGATCCGGGCTGATTGGCGGCCTGCAGCAGTTGCGTCGCATCCACATCTGCATCCCGACTAGGTAGTCGGCAGGACCAAAAATTTGATTTTAAATCTTTGAATTAATATTTACACACATTCACAGCGACACTAACTCACACTTGCTCACGCGCGCACACACACACACAATTCACATTCACATTCGTTTTTCCTTCTTTTTTCACGCTTTTCCACCCTCGTTTAGGGGTCGGGCGAGCCGAGACGAGACGCCGGGATAAACCAGAACGGAACAAAAGATGCTTTTGCTTTGATTTCGTTTTAAATGTCGAGGGCGTCGAGGCACGACGAGACGCTTTACTTTACCAGAACACAGAAGATGTTTTAATTGAATGTTTGTGTTTGCACCTGTATTTTGGCAGCTATACCGTTATGCTGATTTCAGTCCGCTAATTTTGTTGATTTCGCTCCGCTTATTTGTGAAAAAAGTGTGAAACTGGTCACTAGTGCTGGATAACGCTCTAGGGGTAGTTTAACATTAACAGGGAAGTGTTGATAGAATCGATAGTGCTATCGATTAATTTGACAACACTCTTTAACATTGCTCCAATATGATGCTGTTAAGTTCCCAAAATTAACAAGAAGTTTTTGTGGCTTAAGTCATTTTATTTGCTGTACTTACGTGTCTCAATCTATTAGAAATTATGGTTGACGAGCCATTAGAACCCAGTCTGCAGAATTTGGTGGAGCAACAGTCGTTAAAATGGATCTTTGTAGGTGGTAAAGGCGGCGTAGGCAAGACGACATGCAGGTGAGAATGTGGCATTCTGGGAGAAGCAGCGAGAACAACAATGACTAACGAAAATCCAATTTCAGCTCCAGCCTGGCAGTGCAATTAGCCAAAGTGCGAGAATCGGTGTTAATTATATCCACAGATCCTGCTCACAATATATCAGATGCATTTGATCAGAAATTCACAAAGGTCCCCACAAAGGTAAGGGCAACAAAATGCTGCAGTAGGACCAGATCAGTCACTAATGCTTAATACCTGTTAGGTGAATGGCTTTGACAACTTGTTTGCTATGGAAATAGATCCCAATGCTGGTTTGAATGAGCTTCCAGAAGAGTACTTCGATGGCGAGAACGAGGCTTTACGTGTGAGCAAGGGCGTAATGCAGGAGATGATTAATGCCCTACCGGGAATCGATGAAGCCATGAGTTATGCCGAAGTGATGAAGCTCGTTAAGGGAATGAATTTCTCTGTGGTGGTCTTTGATACGGCTCCTACTGGACACACGCTTCGCTTAATTGCATTTCCTCAGGTGGTAGAAAAGGGTCTGGGCAAATTGTTGCGCCTCAAGATGAAGGTGGCTCCGCTACTTACACAATTTGTGTCCATGCTGGGCATGGCCGATGTAAACGCTGATACATTATCCCAGAAACTGGACGATATGTTGCGTGTTATAACTCAAGTCAATGAACAGTTTAAAGACCCGGTAAGTTGATAATAACTTCTCATTGATGGACGCTTCTTATTTTACTGACATTTCTGGGTCACTTTCTTGCAGGATCAAACCACTTTTGTTTGTGTGTGCATAGCTGAATTCTTTTCACTCTATGAAACCGAACGTCTTGTCCAGGAACTGACAAAATGCGGTATTGATGTCCACAATATAATTGTGAATCAATTGTTATTCTCCCACGACGCCTGTTCCATGTGCTCTTCCCGCTTCAAGATTCAAGAAAAATATCTCGATCAGATTGCCGATCTATATGAGGATTTCCATGTGACCAAATTGCCGCTGTTGGAGAAGGAAGTACGTGGCCCGGATAGCATTAAGGCATTCTCGGAAAACCTAATGAAACCCTACGAACCTCCAACAAATACCAAGAATTAGCTAATGGATTAGTCGGTATTTTGAAAATAGTATACATACTAATAATATCTGTTGACAAGATTTCAAAATACATTCGTAATAAAATTCAATTCAACCGTTGTCTATACTAGGGTATATCGTATATACGTATATACATATATATATATATATATATACATATATGTATTACAAAGAACATACGACTTGCAAGTTATGATTTAAATGCATTAAAATTCCACACAAATTTGTTTACATTTATTTATATAGATCTTCAAATCAATTTCAATCAACAATTATATTGGATTAAACCGAACCAAATTTATCAAAAATAAGTCAGAAATTTAATTTTTATACTTTCTCTGGATATCTCGACGACTTTGTCAAATTATTAAAAACAATATCTAAATGTTTTATCATTAAAGATTTTCTTCTTACAACTAAAGAAATGTTTAACTTTATATCGAAAGGATGAAAAATGAAACAAATTCAATTTGGCAAAAATCGTTTGGATAATAACGTGTGTGTGTGTGTGTGTGTGTGTGTAAGTGTAAGCGAAATACTAAACTGGTCATGATATATCCAGTATTAATATATATATGCTTGTAGTACATCTGATTTGTGTCAATTTTTCTTAGTTTCTTTCAGTAACCAGTAGCAAAATAGTTTTCTCTCTCAATTAAAAAAAAAATAAGATCTGTGAAGTTTTCTCCATTTCATTCAAAAATACTTAAAAATTATTAGCTTACCTAAATAAGGTTCGCGTGTGTGGGTGTGGTAAGAATTCATTCGGTCATGGGCTGGGAAGGAGCAGGAACTGGTGTCTCTTGATTGGAGATACCATTGGATCCAGCAACTGCTGATACTGCTCCTCCTGCTGCTGCAGATCCTCCTGCTGTAGCTGAGGAAGTTTTGGTATTTCTTTTTCGTTTTCCCCCACGACGAGTGGGACCCTCACGCCTCTCACCACCTCCCCCACCACCACTATTACCATTAAGGTGCTTTCCTTCGGCATCTACCGCCGCTGCTCCAGCCGAGCTGCTTCCTTGTCCATGTTGCCGTTGCTGATTATTGGTGCCATTGCTGCCACCATTCTGTTGTGACCTTGATTGCATTTTGGCCGGTTTTGGCCGATATGGTGATGCTGCAGCATGTGGCATCGGTCTCAATATATTGCCCACTGCCTTGGTGCGTCCCTCACGGAAAACTAGACGTTGTCCTGCTCGTATATACTCCGGCTGCTTGATGAAACGGAACTTCACATGGGCCTTGTCACCAGTGCGCAGGCATTCCCTGGACATGTGTATAATGGATGCCGTTTGTCGTATGCTGCCGCAATGCACCATGGCCTGATATCTGGCCGAGATCGTTGTGGGATGATGCAACACCAAGATTTCTCCTTCAAATTCCCAACAGGCTTGAGGCTTAAGATCCGGTGAAACTAGAACCATTCCCTTTCTCAAATATGCTCGCTTGATTTTCTTCAATGAGAAGCTGGCCGTTTGACCGCAACGCACTCGGGTCACGTTCATGCGCTTGCGATGGATACTTTTAATGGTAATGGGTATAAAGGAGCCCACTGCATCGGGTCCCAGCATTAGGCCGTCATTTAGCCTAATGGTTCCCTGTAAGCAAGTACCAGAAACAACTGTGCCCACGCCTGGCACCGAATAGACATCATCAATCTGGAATTCGGCTGGCAAATTCTCTGATCCCGCCATGCGTGTGCTCAACAGATTAAGGAACATTTTCAATAGATCCAAATTATCACCATTGACATTGGATACCTGAAAAATGGGACACAAGCGTTCGCTAACAAAATTCGTGGCACTCAAGACGACATCATCCTGAGATCGTACCACCACAGGAACCTTGCGGCAGCCCTGGGATTTGAGCATTTTGAAGAGTAACTTCATATTATCGTGCAATAC
The DNA here is from genome assembly GCA_018150375.1 of Drosophila sturtevanti. Classification (NCBI taxonomy): domain Eukaryota; kingdom Metazoa; phylum Arthropoda; class Insecta; order Diptera; family Drosophilidae; genus Drosophila; species Drosophila sturtevanti. Next base: position 10,337,058 of record JAECWJ010000317.1, on the reverse strand, counting down.
ATTCGGTGGACACATATCTATTTTGGTAACAACCACGAAGACTGGCACTGCCAAGGCCAAGGCAAGACCCAGATGCTCTTTGGTCATACCAATAATGCCGGCATTGGCGCCAATCTGAAAAATAAATGGAAATTAATTCAATATGTGTGACTCTTTTTTTGTCTCCATATCTTAGTGTTGATTCTTACCATCAGCATGCCAAAGTCTGGAGCATGACCTGTCATGCCAAAGACTGTTGTTTTCAGGTAACGCTCATGTCCAGCCAGGTCAATGAAAGTGATCACTTTCGACGATTTCTCACAGATTTTCACCCAATCGAGATGGCCATGATCTGGCTTATTTACCACATTGCCAATGCCATCGAAACCGAGTATATCGTTGCCCACAGAGCTAGTCCGTCCACTTTCAATCTCGTGCTTATGACGGAATAGACGTTGTCTGGCATGACCACGACCATTATCCAGTTCGCCGTGAGTCAATACACCCAAGAGAGTGGATTTGCCAGCATCCACATTTCCTACAACAGCCACTCTGGATGTGTCAACGAGAAGACAATTGTTAAAAGATCTCTCCCGTTCTCTCTCTCTCTGTCTCTCTCTCTTACCGTATTTCCATGAAATCGGTCATCTCAATGTGTTTACGTATGAGCAATTGAGCTGTTTGACCCTTCTCTGCTCGCTTCTCCCTCAATTTGACCACATCGGCATCAATTTGAGATGCCAACTGCTGAATGGTCTTAATGGAGGCAGCAAACTGCTCTGGATTTAGGCCACTGTCGCTGCCATCTGCAAGCAAGTGGAGATGACAATAGATTTAAATACATACAGATCACATACATATACATATATGTACATATATAGAATCTTTACTCACCCTCACCCACACCAATCTCATAGATGGTTTCGCCACAGTTGATCGCTATGCGATCCAAGATACGCTTCTGCAGTAATTGCAATTGCTCTGGATTGGGTTGGACCAACACATCCTTTGCTCTAATGCTGGAGTAATCAACAGTAGATTGCTGTTGGTGCTGCTCATCCAGTATTCCATTGAAGATATTGCTTCTTGGGGATTTTATACCTACGCCCAGTGCCGCATTAGTGGGCGGATTTTGTATATTATTCATATTAATTTGTTTGATTTTGGCTTTAGTTCCGTGTTTAATGTATTCTGGTAATCATTGAGGTGACTAAAGATGTGTTTGTGCGTGAAGTTTTTTTCTGGAACAATTGCGAAAATTAATATATGTACATACATAGATCAGCCTACAGCCATCTGGATTGGATTGGTTTTCTTTTTGTCCTTATTCTTTGCTTGCATTGCGTTATGTAAATAACTGAAGAACAATGAAATTTCACCTTTTTATAGCGAAAGATGATGAAATTCTCCATTTAACTTGCATTAAAAAAGGAGGAGAGAAAATGAAGAGAGCAGAAAGAGAACGAGTACGAGCAAAAGAGTGCAACAAGTCGGGGTTATTTCGTTTGAAAGCGTAATGACCGTTATTCAGTTATCGATATCGATATCGATAGTAATACACTGCAAGTTTTTATCTTTTGACGTTCAACAGCTGATCGTTTATATAATAAAAATTTGTTGACGTGCACATATGACATATCTAGTATTGTTGTGACAATTCAAAATAATTTATTTTTAGCGCCATAATGCACACACACAGCACAGTTATTTGTGAACACACTCACACATTCAAATACTGTTCATTTAGGTGAAAACAAAACAAAATCTTTCACAAATTAGCGTTGTTTACCACAGGGGGCAAGAGAGCAGAGGGACTGCCATTAAATAACAAAATCAGCTGCCCCTTCTATTCGGATATGTATATGTACTACATATTCATATGTACATACATACATATGCATGTATATAATACGATTAAAAGTGAAAGGAGAAGCAAAGGGATGTTTTTCTCTGCTCCTGCTATTTTTTGGCCCCAAGCGGCTTGCACTTACAGTTCATTTATTTGCTAGCCTTTTCCACTGTCAACTTTTGATGTGTTGGTTACTGATTAATTACACTAACGTATACATAATTTAGCTTCTTTTATTGCTGCCTCTTCATTTGTAAACTTTTACGAATTGTGTTTTCCCCTGCTTTGTCTGTCTCACTGTCCGTAGCCACGTACCTAGCGAAGGGTGATCATGGCCTTAGCACTAGTTCTCGCTACAGTTTGCGAAGAGCACTGTCGTCTTATGAATTCATTTACATACTTGTCCGAACAGCTAGTTGGTAAATAAATTTTCTCGATAGACAGCTTAAATTTAAATAAAAATTATATTGCATGATAAGAAAATTATTTTGATTTCGAACTTGTCATATTGATGGTGGAACTAGTTATATGGCCCTACGTGCACTCGGTTATCGATAACATATTGTTTTTAGTTGCCGCCACATTTATAAGTTGCAAACAAAAGAATTGTTTAATTTTCATAAGATTAAGGAAAAATGGATGACGAAGCGAGTTTGGCGTTAACTTTTAGCGAATTGCAGTGTCTAGACCAAGATGATGTAAACCTCTTAGTAAACATAGAGGCCGCTTTAAAGATCTGCAAGGAATCATTAGAGGAGGTTCAAATTGTGGAAATGTTGAGTTTGTGGCTAAAGAAACTATTGCGGGGATATGTTAAGGAAAATGTATGCTGCCAAAGTGCTTTCCTTGTGATGAAGGAATGGGTTCAAGACATCGTTGTATGTTAAACTTCGTTTATTATATGTACATAAACTAATTAAAATATATTTTTGACAGATTGCCGCCGGCGCTGATCTGGCTGTTCTCTTCAACGAAGCTCTGGACTTTCTCACATCAACACGGGAGGAGTTGATCAATTCCAGTGAACTGCAAATGCAAGCTGCATCAAATTTTTTACTTACGTTAGTACTGGGCGTACTAGATGAGAAGAGGACAAGTAAACATCATGGCGAAAATGTACCATTAGCCATAAAGTTGCACTTAAATGTGTTGAGATTAATGCAAACAATTACCACCAATACGAGCAAGGAGCCGCCATCTCATTATTTACTGCCAAGTGATATCAATTCATCTTTTTCTACACGTTCATCAACTTATTTCTTATCTTTAAAACATTCCAGTTATTCAACAAATGAATAGTATATCGGGATTTTTAAGCACTAAGATAAACTATTTGGAGGCATTTGTTTTAACTAGCCAGACGATGACTAAACTCTGTTTGCATTATAAAAATCATTCAGATTTTTCCCACAGCATGCCCGGGTGGCTAAAGGATACAATTTTGCATTTATGTGATACGATAGTCAATCATTACGAAACTATCCATATGAAAGTAATGTATTTGTAAACTCACACTAAAGACAATTGATCTAAAATATATGTATCTGTATTTAGGAAACCCTTACAGTTCCATTGGAAAAGATCGAAGATTATTTAAAAGTAACGCAACAATACTTTTATATGCTAATTGAAATATTTAAAATGGATATAAAACATCAGGATGAGACCATTTTCGAAACCCTAATTGAATTATTAATGGGTGGAGAAAGGTAAATACACAGCACAGCATTTAAGTTTTTCAATTTCGCCCCGACGACAATCCAGTTAATTTTCTTAATTATAGCCAACCACTGCATGATTTGGGTGCAGATCTAAATCGACTTTTGGCCGTTTATGTGCGTCCCTGTAGCTTACAATTATATGGAATTGTATATAAATTGGATGGCTTTCAAAAGGTATAATGATTAACTAAAGTTTAAAATTAGAAACTCATATTATTTTGTATCTTGCAGCCTCTGCTAGATTCATTGAATGATCCAGAGGAAGCTGGTATTGATTATTTTAACCTTTGTATAGACTATATACATGTCGCCATAATTGATGATTCTAAAATCACTCCGTTAACATGTCAGACGTTGCAAAATATCTTTGAATATATGTTTAAAGGTAAAATTTGGGTTATTGGGAGAATTCATAAATACTTGAAATTTTTCGTTTTCTTCTTTTTACAGATTCACGATATTTTATAGAAGCCAATCGTTATGATTCTATAATCGAAGCCTATGGAAGTCTTTTGTATTTAGTCAATTATGAACCCTTACGGGATTACTTTTGCTTAAATCTGTTAAAAAATGATTTAATCATTTCACAAGTTTGTGGTGACATATTAAACATATGGTTTCGGTAGGTTGATTAGTTTTTAAAACTTATAGCTAAAATTAATTTATGGATATTTCCCTTTATGATATGATAGGCTACAAAAATGGCCCAACAACTCTCTGATAGAAGCGATCAAACATTGGGAAGTCTGGAATAATTCGTATGCGAAATGCTCACAAAATGTTAGCCAATGGCAAGTTGAACATATAATAAAATACCTGAAAGGATTAATGGGCTTTGAATTTACGTTACCGGAACAGCAGATACTAGAGCGCATGCTGAGTATAAAAGATGAGGCTTTAAATGATATTGGCTTGTACTATGAGCTGGTGAGTATTTGGCAAATTGATCAACATATTTCTAAGCTCTTTACAAATTTCAGATAGATCACATGGATGTCCTTGCCCAAAATGAGGTGGAATGCCCAAAATGGTTTCAGCAATCCCTAGATGTAAGCCGTTTTTGGCTTAGCAATGAGAAATCCACATCATTTGCCAATGCCTACTTTCGTTTAGCTTTGGCTCAACAACGACAAGATACAAAATTAATCATACTAAGAGGCTTAAGTCCATCGATTAATGGCTTTAAAAATTGGCATGCCCAAAAATTTGTGTTCAAGTGCCAACAGATCCAAGATGCTCAAATTAGGGCATTCAGTTTACCATATGCCGTATTGCCTAAATTCTCGTCATTGCTGCTGGAGCTAGAGATCGGGGATTTTAAACTGAATTCAAATCCAAAAAAATTTGACAAATTAACAACTAAATTTATCTATAAGCCGCGTACGCACAATTGCCATCTGAAACGTAAGAGTGTAAAGGAGGAAACTGAAGTTAAACAATTAATAAATCAACTCTATCTGAATTCTCGCCAATTACGTGACTATGCAAATAGATTGGATAGTTTGGATATAGAGCGTGTGAAGTGCATTATAGCCAATTTAATGAGGATCGATCCTACATTACAGCCTGCTGTTTGAGTTTTAAGTCGGTTATATATCGTCATCATTTATCGGAGCTGAATTAGGTGAAAATGGATACCCTCCGTATAAATGATACGATTTTTTTCTACTAATTTATGTTTGGCAAATTACTCCTAATTTATAGGAACTCAATGTTGGTTTTATAAACTTATGAAATATGCAAAAATTCGTGAAAATAAATTTTCTTATTTTTAAATAAATAAAATTTGTTTTCTTAGAAAATTTAAGTCTATAATTAAACTATGGTGTTATTTCTATGCGATTTTCCCAATTTTTCAAAAATCCTATCATAGCTTTCTTGCTCCATCTCTTCTTGGATTAGTATGCCTAAAATATAATTATTGTTTTATGTGCATAATATATAAAGGTTAATATATACATATGTACATATGTATATCTTATGATCGGTTACTCACCTGCAAAACTGGCTGAAACAAAACAGACTATGCTGCCCACTACAAACGCCCTAAAGGCCACACTAGTAATGGTCGCCCTCCTATGTGGGGCCATGGCGCTCAATGAGCCGATGAGTATGCCCAAGGAACTTGGATTGGCGAAACCGCAAATGGCAAATGTGGCTATGCTAGCGCTGCGTGCCTGGAAAAATAAATAATCTGTATAAAACATCTTATAGAGGAATTGTAATGGACAACTTACTGTAATCTGTTTTGCGTCAATATATTCGCCCAGACGTTCATATGCTACAAATTCATTGATTATAGTCTTGGTGGCTACCACTTTGGCAATGATATCGCAATCATCCTTTGGCACACCCATAGCCCAGACCAGTGGAATGAACAGTTTAGAGAATATCCATTCGAAATCAATGTCATCCAATCCAACCAGATAGCCGAGCCAATTGACAATGCCATTGAGGAAGGCAATAAATGCCACAAATGCAACAATGTTTGCAATTATTCCCAATACAATGGGAATGGCATTTGTGGCTCCACTGGAGGCAGCATCCAATATGGAAGAATCTTCTCTGTTGGAATAGTATTAAAGACATTGAACGATATTTAAACTTTCATAGAGTAAACTTACGATTTCTCTAGCTCTATTGATTCCGATGTTGTCTGACTCTCTTCAGTTTCTGGCATATATAATTTTGATATGGCCAATGTAGCTGGAGCAGCCATTACCGATGATGTAATTAAATGTGCTGCCGAGGCACCAAATGATAAATATGCCGCCAATACTGTTCCCGATACAGTGGCAAATCCTGATACCATTATGCTATGTATCTCACTTTTTGTTAATTTATTTATATAGGGACGTATTAGCAAAGGACTCTCGGACATTCCCAAAAATATATTTGCCGCCGCTGTCACACTCTCACACACTGTTGTACCCAATATAGACTGCAATACCCATCCCAATTTAATGACCACCCATTGCATCGCACCCAAATAGTATAGAATTGAGATGAAGAAACTAAAGAAGAATATCACCGGTAAAATGGCAAATGCAAAGATATCGGCCTCAATCAAAACTTCACCGAATACAAATTGACTACCCTCTTTGGCATAGTTAAGAAATGTGGCCACCTTATTACCCAGACATTCAAATATTTTTCGACCCACCTCCCAACGGATGCATATGACTCCCAATAGAAATTGACAGGTAATACCAGTGATGACAACACGCCACTTGATGGCACTACGCTTTGTGGAGAATACATAACCGCAGAGTATAAAGAAGCACGGGGCCACCAAAGAGATCAACTTTTGGGTCTCGTACCGTGTCTCGAAGTAAAGGAATACAGCGAGAGCGCAAAGCAATATGCCTATGGTAATTATGGATACAACTCTGAAAAGCAAATAGTAAATGAAAATTAAATTAAAAAGGCGAATTATTTGAGAAGATATTTCAACTAACGTGGTACGACTGAATTTTATCCACTTGCGTGATAGCGGCACTAAATAGTTCTTATGGAATTTTCGTCCTACTGTCGGCTTAAAGATGAAATAATAGAACAATCCCAAATAGGTGAAACTCAAAAGCAAGACAAGCATGCCATAGCCCGAACAGAATTGTATTCCACATAATGGATTATCGTTGCTCCAGGTGCACTCATAATTAGCTAAATATAAATATGGAAAATATTACTATGTACATTCATTCGTTTAATCGATATTCTCACTCACTAATATCATTATAGTGATAGGTGGCATATGAAAAATATCCAATAACCACAATGTGTATAAAATACTTTAAGAATATTATAATGTAACGTTTAATTTTTGCATTTCTTTGTTCATTTTGATGGGATGGTCCATCTGTCTGTAAATATAAGTATATACATAGATCGGAAATTATAGTTGGATTAAATATGAAAAGTTTCAACCAACATTAACTTACCTCGTATATTTCAGTATTTTGTTTTGAAAAATCCGTCTGAAAGAAGAGTTACATGGAGCATATGTAAGTTTCGATGTCTATTCAAAATTAATTGGTTAATACTCTTACATGATCCAATTCATAACCATTATTAATGGTGCCCTTTTCTTCCTCAAATGCCATGGTTTATCTACAACAATCGAAAAAATATATTATACAATACAATTCCACTTAATACCTGTCGTAAACTACATAAAATCCTAATCTCTCTTTCACGAAAAAATCCGTATCTCAATTGAGGAATCAACTTAATAAACACATGCGCTTGCCCATTGTGAAGTGGGCCCAAAAACGATCGATTGATAATGACCGGACTATCTTGAGTCATGCCGATGTTTGTGTACTTTTGAAAAAGTATTTATACAGCATACTAAATACATTAATTTTTTTGTAAAAATACTTTAATTTTTTATGTTTTGTTTCCGTATTAAAGAAGTGCATTAAAACTTTCAGAAGAAAAAAAAAGGTTTCATTGTTAGTTTCTATATTATCTTTATGGTAAAGTCAACCTATAAAAAGCGATAAATATTATTATATTATATGATAAAAGTGAGTTGAAATATTTATGCATATACATACATATATATACTAGATTCGTGACAATCACCTAAATAGCAATAATCTTATTGGTCTTAAAATTAATTTGCGACCGATCCCTTGTATGGGAGCTTTATTATAGTATAGCTATCTGATTGGGATTACTTTGATATGTATATACTCTGTAGATTTGAGATTCTCTTGCACAGTTCTCACCAAAATGCATATACTCTTTTTGTAAGGGTATAATAATGTTGGGTGGTCTCGGTACAGTAAGCTAATTTTCGCACGTGGAATTTTCGAAAAAAAAAAGAATTCTAGTTAAGAGCAGTCACTTGGCATTATCATAAATCAGGAACAAGTTCCATATGACCGGTTATGTCGTAAATATGGTTATACGGATACTAGCCTTGGAAGAACTTTGGAATAAATAAAAGATAATACAATCTAATTTCCAAGTAATATAAAATTGGGACACTTGAACAATATTAGATAATTATTATGACAACTGAAAAGAATTTCACAAATTTCTGATTTTCTTTTTGTACTAAAAATTGAATTATACAAACTAACTTTGTATAATAAATATTATATGATACAAAATTATCATTATTCTCACTTGTGCTCACACTTAAGTTGTTTAATATTTAAAGTCTATATTTTCAATTTGTTTATTTAAACACAGAGTCGAACTTCATTATAAATAACCAAGTTTTGTCACTTTATCACTTGTGCAAACAATCCAGAGAGAAAGAGAGAGCAGGTTGTGATAGAGAATGCAGATACTTATATACATATGTATATATATTCGGCAATATAACATTGTTTTGTTTTTTCCCTTAATTGCCTTTACGTTGGATGCCCCATTAGCAGGTAATTCACCTTATTTTTTTTCTTTCTGTTTTTGTTATATTCGTTGATTAATTTATGTGCAATTTGTTGCGGGCGAAACACGTTTTGTAACTCCCAAAACATTCAAAGTCACAACCTTCGATGGTGATTTTTTATTTATTTTTATTTTTTTCTAGTTAGTTAGTTAGTTAGTTAGTTAGTTAGTTGATATGTTGTATTTAGTAGTCAGTTAGCTGGTTAGATGGGAAGGTGTTGCCATTCTAACTACCAACTCAGTTGAGTGCCGCAACAAGACTAAAGCCGTTCAACTGCCATAGCTTTGCTTATAAAACGATGAAAACAAATATTGTTAGAGATTCGGTACGCAAAAGAGTCATTAAAATACACTGAAAGAAACGACAATAGCACACATACAGTGATCCACAATGACTGGTAAAACCCAAATGCTATAATCGCAGTGTAGGTCTCTCTACATAAACGAAACACGCAGTATGTCATTGAAGAAAAAACAATCGTTTATAAGAGTCATTTAATTGCTTTATCAGAGATATCAGAGAGTGTGTCGTGAAGCATTCAGCATTCAGAATAGGTTGTTCAATTTTGATAGAAACAATGAAAGTTAAATTCACAATCGAGAGTGTAAAAGTTGACGTATTTAGTGATCCGATACCGACACTTGGAGGGGGGTCCTTCACTTTTCCTCCATTTATAATATACTGATGATATAACCATTGATTTCCCGCCAACGATTGGTAAAAAAAAGTACACGGTAATCTTATCGACAATATTTGATAGGTGCTCGTACTGATGCGAGCCCCCTCTTCAAGTTAATCTGATATTTAGTGGTCGTATAATCCTTTTTCATATTTATTTGTTTTCTTTGTAATCGCTTGTAGTTTTATTATGTTTAGGTATGTCATATATTATTGCCTAAACGTTTTACAAAAGGTTTTCAACTTGGTTACAGACTAAAAGTTAATTATATGATAGGTATATATATATATATTTATATATATGTATATGTATTTATGCATATATATGATATTAAATGGGGGATCGATTTCAATGCGAATTCAATGCGTTTTCCTGTTTTGCCCAAATGATTATACTTATTATCATATAGTATTTATGTATATATATACAAATAACTCTCAACAATGTCAAATTGCCAGGACATTCGAGGAGAAAGAGATTTAAAAATTGTGACGGACAAAAAAGGATCTAGTATCTAGTATCTAGTATCTAGATCAAGACCTATATGGAGAAGTATGTATGTATGTCTAACACAGGAAGGCACTCTTTAACCTAGTGACTTATTTAATTTAGCAAAAAATCGTGGTAGGCATATGAGGTGTGTGTTTGTGTGTGCGTGTGGTGTGTGCGTGTGTGTGAGTGTGGGGGTGTGAGTATATGGGAGATGCAAACTCATTTTATATATATTCATAGTTATCTTAATTGTGGTTTATAGCTTTCGATTTTCATTTTTGGATAAGGCTTCTTCTTTTATTTTATCATTTTAGATTCTGTTTTGTTAATAATTTTATATACTCGCGTAATATTCGCATTACAATGTTCTCTTTCACATTCTAATTCAAGAGTTTTGAGCAGGAAATGCAACCAAAATGTTTAACTACTGTGAGGTTGGGTTGGGGTTAACCCAATTGGAATTCATTCACCTATTGGTTATAGTTTCGGTTATCGGGTTAAACGGTTCGGTTTCGGTATAGGCAAACACACATTAATTAAAAAAAAATATATATATATATATATATATATATAAACAAAAAACATTCGCAAAAATTGAACCACTTCTAAAATCACAGACTCCTAATATAAGAGAGAAAAAATTATAACAAATTTCGATCAAAAATTTGAATTTGTTCAACTTAAGATATAAGAAAATATTACTTTCCCTTTCTATTCAATATAAATTTAAAAAGAGACGAAACTAATAAACTAATTAAGTCAATTGGCTCTTAACAAAAAAAAAATATTAAAAAAATTAAAATGGAAAGGAGAGAAAGAGCGAGAGAGAGAGAGAAAGAGCGAGAGAGAGAGAGAAAGAGCGAGAGAGAGAAAATGTAATATAAGAGATTGATCCGATTAGAGTGAACATATCGATCCATTTATTCCTGCTGCGGCTGCTGCTGCTGCTGCTGTTGCTGTTGCTGTTGCTGTTTGTGGGACAACACATGATGATGCTTGTGGTGATGATGCAGCTGATGATGGCTATGATGACTATGATGGTTATGATGATGATGATGATGATGATCTGATGTTTCCCTTTGGCTATGATGGTGGCGCCTGCGATGCTGTTGCTGCTCCTGCAACTCTAATCTTTCCTCTTCACTGATCTCATCGCTGTCAAGATCATCGGCATCGAGCATGTTGTCAATGTTCGATGTATTATTATTAGTATTATTATTGTTATTATTATTGGTTGCAGTTAACGATGGTTCATCATTGGACTTGGCTAGACTAACAAATTGAGCATCGCCAGTGAATCGTACATCTAACCTTGGGTATCTGCATTAGGGTTAAAAATTAAAATTCATCACTTAAAGAGTTCAGCTTAAAAGTATGCTACAATTATTACCTGGGCATCGTGCGGTTTTCCAAACAAGGCATAGGCGTTTTTGCTCCGTAGAGGGACCATGGGATTGCAGAATCTACAAATGATCAATTTTCACAATGAAAACTTGAATTAGATATCATTTTTTCTTTTTCACCTGCACGACAAAGCCATGCCAACAAAATGAAATTATAGCCAATAAATAAAATCAAAAGAAAACAACATGCTAAGGGGGGTGGGGGTAGGGGCAGGTGTAGGTAATAACAATTTATAAAACAATGAAAGCTTTAAAACAACTAACAAACAAAAGAAAAAACAAACAAATTGAACAACAACAATCAAAGCCATAGCCAAAGCACAACGGTGCGTATGAGGCATATTTTTTGTATTAGTAAAATGGCCAAAGAATGCAACCGAAATGATTTCAAAGTTTAATAAATATTTGAAAATGATTCAAACAAAATTATTCAAACAATTTAAAGTTAGAGTAAATTTATTTCGGTTTATAATTACGATTGCATTCGATGGCATTTTGGCGTAAAAGCAGCATCTTATCTTGTCGACGTACTACTTTATTCTTTGTATTCTTACCCATTTAAAACTGGGAAAATTGAAAATTCAATATATATATTACTTCCGTTTACCTAACTAAAAAGCCTCTTGCATAAGTTATTGGAAAAATTGTTGTGAAACGACAATCGCATAAATTTTCTACAATTTTAGCATATTTTTTTCTGTTTTTGTTTTTGTTTTTGCATTTATATTTTTCTGTTTTCTTTATTTGTTTTTAAACATTTGCTGAGCTTTGCTCAATAGTTATCGGACGAGGTATCGGGTGTTGATTTACAGTACTTTGATATGTATATATATATATATGTATATATAAATATATATTTCTGTAGGTATATATATAGAATTTATCAAAAGAATCTATGCTGTCAGCATTTACTAAATTTCCTGGTTTAACTGAATTGTCTGGATTGTGTCCGGCCCCTTTTAGCTTATTTTCTGACCTTTGCTGACATCGGAATGGAATCGATTAATGTAAAGATTAAAGGGAATACACTTTCAAAAGGGGGGAGGGGCTGTCACTGTAACACTTTCTTTTTCCTTTATCTGTCCAACTTTTTGTTTTGATTTCTTTTCTCTCTTCTTCTTTTTTGTATGTGTGTGTGTGTGTGTGTGTGTGTGTTAGTTAAGCTTGGCAAACAACACGCTTACCTGCCTGATCACATTTGGGTGGCTCAAAGTAGAGGCCCGGTTTCAATTGATTCTCCTCATCGTCATGAACCTCGATCATTAGCATGCCCACAACACTAGCCGGTAGAGGGGGATGGGAGTGTTGGCATTGTTGTTGTTCCCAAAAGTTAAGGGCGCACTTCACATCGATATCAACCCAACCGATTTTTGAACTGCTCAGCATAACGGTATTGCAAGTACGCTTCTTGCGCTCTAAATACATATATAAAATATATATAAGAAGAAAACAAAAAATAAACAAAAAATGAAGAAGAAGAAGAAGAAGAAGATGGAATGTTAGATGAAGAAGAAACCAATAAAGTTTCTATACCCTTGCCTTGCAAATACCAATCAAAGAAAATTTTGAATTGAATGGAAAAAAAATATATATGTAGATGTCGAAAAATGATCAAGTATATATAGTATACACCTTTTTGCAAGGGTATAGAAAACTCACCTAACTTACGTTTCTTCTTCTGCTGATGAACCATGGAAACTGTGACACGTATCTGTGAATCCAATTGTTCCGGTTCAGGACAAATTGTTGTTTCACTTGTTGTTGTTGATGTTGTTGTTGTTGCTGCTATTGGTTGCTTTGCTGCCTTATTATTGGGATCTATCTTATATAGACGCAAAAGGGCACTATCCAAACTCAAACTATCACCAGATGATCTCTGAAATATGCTACTAGCAAATTGTAGGGTAACATTCGATGATTGCTGCCAATTGATGATGCTTGTATCCGCATTGCAAATCGGATAGCCCGCCTTCTCGTGGAGAGGTTTTTGGATTTGGATCTGACTTGATGATGGCACCAATGAATCTTTATTGCCATTACCATCCGATTGATTTGTCACTGCAATTCGTATTTGATTAAATATTTCGTTCACCCTGCAAATGTTAGAGAAAAAGTTCCAAAGATTAAATGAGAGCAATTCAATTGGATTTGGTTGGTTTAAATAAATCTCTACAACTATGCCTATGCCCAACTAACTAACTAACGAACTAACTAACTAACTAACTAATTTGGTTCAAGTGTTTATGTAAAACGCTCACTTAATTGACATTTTAGCATTGTCGTCGTCGTCGTCGTCGTTGTCGTAACGTGATTCTCTAGAGTGGAAATAAAAACGTGCCGTTGGATTATTTCTCTCTTATTTTTTTTTTTTCATATTTTTTATTTATGACGCGAATGTGATTCAATTTAAAGGCAGAAAGAAAAGCAAACGACAAGCCTCAACTTTGTCTGCTCTTTATAAAGCAATTCGTTTTCTTATGGAAATTGGGTTATTATATAGTAAAATAAATTACTGATCATCTAAATAATACTACATATGTACATATGTACATATAGTAATGGATGTTAGCTATCATATCTCTTCAATTCTCATACTCATTTATCTGAATCTATTTCAAATCGAATATATGTTAAGATGAGATTTGGAGCCAGACCCAGACCTAGATCTAGCCGTTAAAATGGATCGGAGCCAGACTAATGTTCTCTCTTCCTCTTATTTATATTATCATTATCATCGTCAACATCATTATCATCATGATCATCATGATGATCAACAATAGTTAGCTATGTGACTCTAGCTATGATCTAATCTGGCAGAAATTGGACAATTGTTGAATATGTCTGGTTGGGTAATTGAGGCAGCAGCAGCAATACTTCAAGTGTATTGTGTGTGACTTGGTGTGTGTGTGTGAGTGTGTGTATATAGTGTCAGTCGATTAATTGTTATAAGACCAAAAATAAGACTAAAAACCACACAGAAAGATAAACAGGGATTGGTGATTGAGAGAGGAATGAAGAGGGGAGGAGGAGAAAAGAAAAGAAGTGATACAACATTTATTTGGCCTGCGGCGCAGTTTGTCTAGCCAAAATAATTATGAAACATGTGTCTGCGTCTGCGTCTGGGTCTGGGTGTCTGCAAAAAAAAAAAAAAAAAAAAAAAATATAAACCTGCCTTGGGGCTTATAGTTAACCCATACACACAGATACAGATACAGCTACAAATACAGATACAAATACAGATACAAATACAGATACAGATACATACATATGCTTATGCATATAAATAGTATATCTATATGTATTTTCCGATCAAGGAGTCTCTCAAGTCTTGGGAAGTTGCTTGACTATCTATCTGAACTTGAAAACTTGTTGCCCCAAGTCTGACTTTGTCTTTATCTGTCTGGCCTCTGTCTAGACCAAAGTCTAGATATCAGTGAGTCATAGTTGATCGTGCCAGGAATGCGCCGCATATATGCATATAAATGGATGTGGGATCTGGGCATGCGCAAAGCCAGAGTTCAAGGCACAGGTGAATCTCCAAAAAAAAAAAAAATAAATAAATAAAAACAAAACAGAACTGAACAGAACAGAAGCAAATAAAGAAAAGGCCAAAAATCTGCATTTTATTTTCTTTAGCCTTTGGCTTTGGCTTTTGAATGCATTTAACTGTCTGCGGTTTGGCGTTTTGCAGTCCATTTGCCTTTGGCCACAGCTTCCATGTTGGATGTCTGGGATGTGTGCAGTTTGCAGTCTATGTGTGTGTGTGTGTGTGTGTGTGTGTTTTTGTTGTGTGTGTATGATATGGCTGTTTCTTGTCGCTTGTCTCTTGTCTCGTGTCTCGTGTCTGGGGGTCGTCTCTCTCTTTCTGACATAGACAATGCGAGCGGCTAGACAGTGTCTAGCCGGCTGCTGCACTTCATTATCATATATGCAACGAAACGAAACGAAACAGTAGTCAGTCCATAGTCAGTCAGTCAGTCAGTTAGTTAGTTAGTCAGTCAGTCAACAACAACTCGAAGAGAATCGCCTACAAATGTTTGCACTGTTCGAATTGAGGAAGTCGAGGCAAAGGGGGGGGGGGGCATCAGCCAACAACAGGAGTACCAAGAAATGAGGAACCTATCATTCCGTCTCTCTCTCTCTATCTATCTCCATCTCTATCGCTCTGTCTGCTTGTCTCAATATAATTCATACGTCATCATCAATATTTCATGGTGTGTCTGTTCTTAATACTCTCTAAATTTGGGTATATAAACTATATCTATAGAAAATATTTTCGATTTAAACTTAATTATTCTTCTTCTAGCACGGGAAATGAAGATCTTCTCTTAAGCATTATCGATATTATATCGATATCTTCCTCGCAGGAAAATACTACACACAGTTTAACAAACTAACCGATCGTATACGGTATCAGAAAGTCGTTCCAATTGCGTACAATAAAGTGGTTGCTAGTTATTCTTTTTTTTTTATAATATTTTTTTTTTTTTTTGCGGAAGATGAAACAATTTAGATAAATCAAAGGCTTTATTTATTCGGCCAATCTGAGTTTGTTGATTTTAAGCGGCGTAGACTCCTCTTCCCTGTCCCCGTTTGCCTCCTTTACTCCGCCCGCTTTAGGCTCGCTATCTCGCTCGCGAGCTCTGGCATAGCAACGACCTACAAAAAGTTCATTAACGGAGACCCGAGACCCAGACTAGACATGGCCCAGACTGTTACCAGACATTTGTCAGACAGGCGGCCGACGAGTCGCTGCCTCTGTCTCTGCCTCTGCTCTCTGCTGGCTGCTACCGCCGCAGTCAGAGGAATTTCGTTGCATTTATCGCAGCAACTAACTGCATGTTGCCTCTGCCTCTGTCTTGGCCCGGTCCCTCCTCTCCCTCTGGTTCTCTTTTTCTTTTTTGTCACTCGAGACATTTAGACAGAGAGTTGTTGTTATTGTTGTTGTTGGTCACTTGTTGTATTTTGTTGTTTTCATTTTCAATATTTGTTATTTTTTTGTTTTTTTTTTGCTGAGGTTTTTGGTAAAATCAAAACCAATAAAAAAATAAAGATATATAAATCTTGCACAAATCCTAACACGTGTGGAAATTATTGTATTATTATTATTATTTTGTTTTCCAAAAATCACTTTTGTTTATTATTTGCTCGTGTTATAAAATGAATTGAAGCGCAAGATATACAAAGTACATACAAGAAATACAATCGGGGAAATCGGAATATATACTATATATTATATATATATATATATATATATATATATACTTATATATATTTGTACATATAAATGAAAATTTATTTATCTAGGAAAAAAGTATTAAACGGGGGTGCTTGACCACATTCGAGAAATGCATATGGTTTTAGCCTTGACGCGATTAAACAGAAATTGCCACAGTGAAACCTGACTAAGTGTGATAACAAAAGATGGATCGGTATAGCTAATTAAACTGAGCCACATTTTCACTTTCACTAAATTTCAAAAAATTCTAGAATTTTGAAAAATGCTAGATTTTTAGATCAGCTTCTAAAATGTTCATGACAAAATTAAGAAAGTTAGTTCCAAATACATTTTCTATATAGAAATAATTCAAGAGAAGCTTTTTCTAAAATTTGCAAGAGTTTTGAATATTTATATCTATAATAATAATTTATAAACTATATAACACTCGATCCAACTGTCAACTGATAATATATCCAATTCGATGGTCAAACATTTTTACAACTTTTCAAGTATTTCAATCGATTGTTTATCAACTTTCACTGTATTTCGTCAACGAAATAAATTTATAAATTAAAATTATTTTAAAATGTTGCACGAATTGTCTTAAAATTTTAAGTAAATTCGTATGCCATATATGTCATTTAAGATATATGAAAACTATCCTAAATTGACGATGAAACAATGTTTCATTTATAGCTTTTGCCTAGTCACTGTGCCATTTATTTTTAGGCTGGTGTCGTTTTTTTTCTTCTTTTTTTTCTAAAGAGTTCATAATTTTTGTCTATCTTTTGTTCATTTCCTTCATTTTTGATGTTGTTATTTTTGGCATATTGTGAATTGACAGTTTTTGTTTATAGATGATAAATATTGATACATATATGTATGTATGTGGGTAGGGTATTTAAGTTTTAATTTTTTACTTACCGACGCGAGGCAACATGTTGCAGAAGTCGATGACTCGAGGTTTGGGTATTCCCATCTTGATTGCCGGGATTTGTGTGGTTTTGTATGCGTTTCACCTGTTCATCGGTTAAATTAAACATATTCCAAATCGTCCGATTATTGGGATCGACAACAACCGAACGCACTTGGGTACTATCATCCATAAAGGCTGCCCGGCTGATACGTCCAGATTGACAATATGCCGGCATCAGGAGGACTAGGCACAGTAAAAGGAGTAGCAATCGCAGCAAGTGACGACAGCAGTTCTCACAGCACAACGCACTTGACATTGTTGGAACGATGTCTTGTTATCAATCAATGAATCAATCAATCAATCAGTCAAGTAGTTAATATAACAATATGTCAGTCAAACTAAATTTTGAATCAAGTTCTCAGCTCACTTCTGTTTTATACTTATTATTTTTTTTTTAAGTATACTTGATTATACTTAAACTTTATACTCTTTGTTGATTAAACTTATTTTGACACTATTTGGTACATTGTGAGTTTAGTATAGTTTCTTTCTTTATTTATGTTGCTCTCTCTCTCTTCCTCTTGTATTTGTTTGGAAGGCTCTTTTTTTCTTTTCTTTTTTGCTTTTTTTCTTTTTTACTTCTCGATGTGCTCGGTCTAAGAACCAAGTATGAAGTGATTTGCCCGAGTCGGTTTTTTAGTCTTAAATAAGAAAAATATTTGGTTGTGCTGGGGGCATATCTACTTTGTTATGGTCGTAAAAGCAACGCTGCGCTCTGTGTGTGTTGTACACTGCGAGAAAATGTTATCAAACACAAGACAGTAGGGCGGGCAGCTCCACTTGACAGCGAAAAGTAAGCCCCATACAAATTATAACCAAGGAATCAAGTTTTAAATATTATCCAAAGTTTCTAAAGCATACTTTAAGGCACTTTGTTGATGAAATCCTTTGTTTAATTGATTCATAATTGTTTACTATATAGTCTACATATATATTTATTTCTTTTATAAAACATTTATTCTGATTGTTTAAGATTATTAAAAATTGCATTGCTCATTCACACACATTTCATATTTACAGTGTACGGGCAGTTGCCTCAGCTTCGGCTATACAGTTCGGTTACATGCGTTCGGGTGTGCTGCTGTATACTGGCCAACCGACCAATCAACGAGCTGCTGCGGCTGCTTGAGGATCTGCGTCGCCGTCGCCGTCGCCGTCGTCGTCGTCGTCAACGTCAGCGTCAGAGTTGTCGTCGCCCCAACGAGCGATTGCAAGTGTGTGTGTGTGTGTGTGTGTGTGTGCCCAAAGTGTTTTGGGCGCTTTGGCATGTTACTGTCAACATCAACAGCACGCGTATTTATGTATGTATGTATATATGTAAGTATGTAAGGCACACGTACTGTGTGTGTGTGTGTGTGTATATGCGATAGGTGGACATGCGTACCCTTATCGTGACTCTCAAAGGAAAGTGAGATTTCTTATTTTTGTAATCAATTCTAACGCTGCTTTCGTTTCTTCTATTTGGGGGGCGTCGTAACCTGACCGGCATAGAGGTAGGTAGGTAACTGATTATGTATCGGAATCATAGTTAAAGGGTATAATGATAATGATAGTTAGGCAATTTGTTAACAACTGGGAGGGGGAGGGTTGGGTTAAAAACTTTAAATAAAAAACTAAATCGATTCAAGTTTTTATCATTGCTAAGGAAGAGGACGGACTTTGTATTATTGTGAATTGCTTTGCACCTGATTTAAAAATAAATTCACATTTAATCGTGTGTATTCATACCTCATTAATACAACATAGTTAGGCATTATGGGTGCGTAAATGATTAGATAAATTTGAAGTGATTTTTATTTATATGCTAGTTGTAGTAGAATTTCGCTTTAGACTTAATCAAATTGTTTTGATGTCTCTATATATAAGTACATATGTACGTACATAAATACATCTATATAAATATGTATGCATACATACATACATAGTGGAAGCGTTTTGTTATCGTTAATTTGTCGTCTGTGTTTCTACACTAGAAGTTTTTCCTTATTACTTTCATATTTAAATTGACTATTAACATATAAGCATGGTCTGTTTGACTTTGAGTACGGTCACGGTCACGCGTGTCAAAGTTTCCGTTCTCTAGGACATCAAGCCAATTCCATGAACATCAACAAAAAGTTGACACTTTAATGCGTGTGTATTATGCGTACGGATTTATTAGATTGGCAAAAAGTGCGTAAGTTATTTTTCGGCGGATATTCACTATTATGTGATGAAATGGTGCCTGGTACGATAGAGAGTTTTACGTCACACTCATTTGAAATCTAATTGTCCATATCAGACATCAGATGACTTTCATATCAAAATTTTGAAATGACAGCGCAATTTTACAAGGAATACAAAGAATTTAGAATGTAAGAGATTTAAGAAATTTCCCTTACACCAAACTCTCTCGCTCTGCAAAACCGATATTAAAGATTCAATTGTATCTTGGTTACCCTTCTTCTTTATTGTGTTAATCAACTAGCGTTTAATAATCATTTTTTTCAATTGATCAAGTATTTAATATTGAATTTTAATTTATGATGAATTTTGGATAGCACACTCCTCCAGTGAGAATTTCAAAATTTTTGCATACGGAAATCAAGATGTGACATTTTCTCAAGGACGTTCCTGATATATTTATTTATTTACTTTTATTCAACAAGCTTATCAACATCATCATCAACATCATCATCATCATCATTTTTTCTGTTTCTGTTTCTTTCTTTTTTTTTTGTTTTGATATTCTTTTTTTTAGCTTTTTTTTCCTCCATGCTATTTTTTTTTTTTTTTTTGGCTGTCTGGATCAAAATTGAATTTCAAAATCATTGTATAATTTGAAGCACTTAACAGAAAGAAAAAGAAAATGACAAAAAAAAAAAAAGTCTGAATTTCTCACCGTCTGTGTCTCATCTGATATGTATTTTATATGTCTACACAACGTTTAAGCTAAGAGAATGGCTAGGGGACGTATTGGGGGTAATGGGATACGGATCGGGATCTGGATCTGGATCTGTGAGCAGACGGCGTCGGTTATGCAAAGTTGCAATCGCATCATAATCTCAAAAATATACAAAATATGTGGAGAAGAAAACGGAAAAAGAGAGAGAGAGAGGGAGAGAGAGAGAGAGATAAAGAGCGGAACGAGAAGCTTTTTCCAGACAACTTTATATAATAATGTTTATTTATTTGACTGAGTGTCTGACTGCCTGACTGACAGTCAGACTGACTGACTATCCGATCAGCTGACAGATTGACTGACTCTCGTATATGCGACATATTTGCATAGAATTTGTCCCACTTTATAAAGCGTCAACAAAACAAAAAACCAAAAAAAAAAAAAAAAAAAAAAAATAAAAAGCAATTGCCAGACTATGACAATTGGAATGCCAAATTGTGAGTCAAAAACTAAAAGAAGCTTTCGATTTTCTATTCAATTTCAAGGCCTAGAATATTTTCCTTTTTTTTTCTTGTCTGTCGCGACGCATAATTGGCATTTGTCTACCCCGTCTATATGCAGTGCAAATAGAGTATATATACATATAGTTTTATATACATATGTACAGATGTATGTATATGCAGCATCAATAGAATCGAATTGATATAATCTACTGATTTGTCAATTTGCCATTCCCTCGATCTGGAATAAATCCAGTTTTGCTAAAAAGTGCTTAAAGATTTTGCTGCTATAGGGTATCTAGAGAACAGCTCTCCATATCGCTGATACTTGAAGATAATGATTATTATGCTCATTGTATGATATATATATATACATATATATTTCTTTTGATCTGCTAGTTAAAGACAATTGTCTACATAGAATGTGCATGCCTATTTCTAATTTTAGTTGTTTCATTTTTGGACCTGACATTCCTCCAACCCCCTTCCCAACTTCCCCCTTCACCATTCCTCATTCCTCATTTCCACGTACATGGGGCATGGATGGATGGTTCATGTCTAATGCTCGTGCCGGTTAAGAGAAGAGTTAATTTTAAACTGACTGAACAATTGCGCCTAATAAAAAAAGCACAAACTAACTAAAAGCAAAACAACACACACACACACACATCGTTATTTTTGGGTGAACACGCACGTGTTAAGCACTTTAAATAAAAAAACATATTTGTTGTTGTTGTAGTATTTCCCTTTTTTGTTAACATATTTGTGTAGGTGTATTTGCTACCTGGTTGAAATCAGAGCATATAGAATAAGAAAATTTTGGCTACTGTTTGGCGCCAATATTGATAAGAATTATTTGGCCAAAGTTTTTAAGTGGGCCAAAACATATGGGTAAATTTAAGTTAAAAAAAAGAATAAAGAGGAAAAAGTTATTCTACTACCTGTATACCTGTTAATTAGTTTAAAAATAAATCAATTCATTTAATCGAAAGTTAAGGGAAAATTACTCTAAAGCCATCAAAGAAAATGCGTGAAAGAAATGAATTACTATAGTATATGGCAATAAATGATTTTAACTAGACTGATCAGTTATAAGTCACAAGTATTAAAACAACAATTCAAGTAGATTTATCGCAGACGTGTGTCGTATACATACAAATATATATATATGTCGGTTATAACACTTGACTTTTGATAGATTACCAATATACATACATAGTATATATGTATACATAGTAATCGATATAACAATCTTCAATATTAGGCTTATAAATTTTTCACTTTTGATATTTAATCGTTTCGTTTAAATGATTTCGATATTTGTAATTCTATCTATTAATAGCTCATTGTGTCATGTTAATATGAAATTTGAACTATTTTCATGATGGAAAGGGAATTATCGCTTTGAATTGTTTAGATAGATAATGATTACGCTGTTATCGGCCATAATTTTATTGAGGGGGTGGTTGTGGGGTGATTGAACCAAATACAAACCAAAAAGCGTTCCTTCTGGTCATCTAATTTGATCATGTTTTCGAGTGTATTGTGCAACAATGTTGATACATACATATGTATTTTCTATACAAATTGCATAATAATCGAGTGGGCAGGTACATATGTACGTACCTATGTACATACATACAATACATACATACATACATATGTATAATACCATGTATACACCCTGTCTTATTCTGCGATTTTTCATTAATTATGTATGCATTTTCATCCCAGCCAAGTGCAAGTACCAAAAATTTATTTAAGCATCAATATAACACGTAATTAACATAATTGTGCCTTGACTTGGTCTTGAACGTTCGCCAAGAAATAGGCGGAGAAGAGATTGTGGTAGAGGCAAAGGTGTAGAGCGAGCAGCAGCAGCAGCAGCAGGCAGAATGCATGAGATCAGCACGCCAAGAGTGGGCAGTGTGGGCAGAGAGAGTGAGAGAGAGGAAGAGAGATAGAGAGAGTGAGATAGAGAGAGGAGTGAGGTCTATTAAAAATACATCGACAGCGAACCAGACGGTGCAGACCGACCGACCAGTCCCAGCCCCAGCCTAAGTCCCAGTCCCAGTCCCAGTCCCAGACCCAGTCCCAGACCCATTCCCAGTCCCAGAGGGTGTTGCCAATGTTGCTGCTACTGACACTGACTTCTGTTGCTTCTGGTGCTCGGTGCTTGGTGCTTGGTGCTTGGTGCTTGGTGCTTGGTGCTTGATGGCTGGCTGCTACTGTTCGCTGGCTGGTGCAATCGCCGCCCGAATGCAGTTGTCGTGATTGTTGTCTCAGATTGCATGTGGAATGCAAAGACCAGGAGGCCAATTTGTTATTGTTGTTGTCTGCCCGTTGGCTACCGGCCGGCTACCGTTCATTGCGTTCGTGCAGCTGCTGCCCTGCTACCCTCTCCCCAAAAGGCTATCACAATTTGGTGCTAAAAGTTGTAACAATTCCATTTACTTGAAAATTATTTTTCAATTTTCCAGTGAAATTAACAAAAGGAAATAAAAAAAAGTCTTTAGATTGCGACTTTCATTGAATTTTCTTGCCATAAACTGATCAATTAACAGGTTAATTATTCTTTTAATCTATCAAGTATTACTAGGATCATAAACTATTCAGATATGTATATGTATATGTATTAACTTTTGGCAATTGGGATAAAGTGTATAAAACATTCGGTGCACGTAATGCACGTAAAACATTAAAAGTTTTAAAAAAGTTCTTATCTTGAATTCGAAACATTTCTGAATCATAAATCATAATTTAATTTAAGAATTTACAAATATTTATTATATATAGGATTTTAAGGAATTCGAAAGAGTGTTTAATAGTTAAAGAGGGAAATTTTTTAAATGATTCTCTCTTCCTTCTTATTATTAGTTTTCGTTTTACTTTAATTTTGCTGTTGTCGTATTTTTTTTTTTTTTTGGTTTTTTTTTTGTTGTTGTTTTTGGTTTTTAGGTCTTTCGCGTGCCGTCGTTTGGCTTCTGTGTTGCTGGTGCAGCGAACTGGGAACTGGGAACTGGGAACAGGCCCAGTCCAGACTCAGACCCCAAGAGCCAGACAGATCGTCGCACTTTTCGCTGGCGAGACACAGGCCAAGTAAATGTTGTTGTTGTTGTTGTTGCTGTTGTTGTTGTTGTTGTTGTTGTTGATGTTGCTGTTGTTGATTGTCAAAATTGACAATGAATGCGTTCGGGTTTTGGTTTTCGTTTTGGTTTTGGGGTTGGGCTGAGGCCAACCTCATCCTCATCCCCATGCCAACATCTCATCCTCATCCCCATGCCAACATCTCATCCTTATACCCATTACCCATCTCCATACCAAATTCCAGTCCCAAAGAGATGAGACAAGTGCAGCATGTCTGCTGTTTGTCTGGAGGCCGTTGCATGTCAATGATGTTGCTGTTGCTGTTGTAGTTGTTGTCGTTGCTGTTGCTGCTGCTGGTCCTTAAGTGATGCATTCAGCGCCTGCATCCCCGATATGGCAGGTGAATAAGGCAGACCAGACAGATAAATAGTTTTGTTGCCACTGCCACTGCCACTGCTACAGCCAGTGCTGTTGCAGTTGTTGTTGCTGTTGCAGTTGTTGTTGTTGCTGCAGTTGTTGTTGTTGCTGCTGCAACCGTTTCACACTTTAAATGATATGCACAGAGGAGGCAAAAGACGATGTGGCCATGTCTGTAAATTGTAAGCTGAGATGAAGATGGCAATGGGAAAGGGACGGAGGGAATGGAGGACAAGGACAGGAACAGAGACAGAGATAGGGATAGAATACATGAATAGAGACAACTGCCAGCAATTATTACCGTCTGTCTGTCTGTCAGTCTGTCTGCCTCTCTGTCTGTCTGCAGGTTCTTACAATTCCTTTTAATTATCTTTTTCCAAAGAAGAAAATTTGATGACTAAGCGCAAGTGAAAAAGTGATTTCAACTTGATTATAGTATCATTTAGATATCCGAGACTATATAATGATAAGACATATATACATATATACAAGTATATGTTACATTGCATTTAAATTTGATCTAATGTATGTACCTAGTCATTTTTCTCTGTGTGGTTAATTTTGATCTTGTTTCCGTCTGTTCTCTAAATAAATACACACACATACACACACTCACACTCAGACACACATACACACAAAGTTAGATCTTAAAAGTAGTAAAAGTGAAAAATTATTCATCAATTCTTTGTCCATCTTCACATATGGGCACCTGTTGTCCCCATCTAGTAACAAGTAACTACTAATACAACTAGTATGAGATTGAGAGAAGAAGTCCCAGTCAAGTAACTAAAGTTAGTCGTTTGTCTGGTCTTTGAGTTAATTTCCAGGCATTTCAGGCAAATCAAAAAGGCCATCATCAAATAAATGAAGATGCATCCTCAGACCTTAAATGGCTTAAATATCTCTCATACTCGCCAGCATTCCCCAATGGCTACGTGCATAACGAGGACAATGATGACGACCGACTACAACGCAACAACGACAATGACAAACATGATGATGTTTAATGTAGTTAATGATAATGATGATGATGATGATGATGATGCCGAAGACAACGACAACGACTGGTTGGCTGGCTGGTTGTTTGTTTGTTTGTTTGTTTCCTTTCCTTCCTGACTTTGGGATTTTATTTATAGGACAGGCAAGACGGCGCGTGCCAGCACGTCAACTGAGTAGCGCAAAAAAAAAACAAAAACAAAAAGAAAAAAAAAGAAGCGAGAGAAAAACGAAGAAAAAACCCAAGTGCATAGACCACGTGGTTGACAATGAATTTCATATTCATTGTGGAGCAACAGCAGAACCACAGACTGAGCAACTGAGCAACTGAGCAACTGGGCAACTGGGCAACTGAGCAACTGAGTCTCCAGTCTTCACAGTCTGTGCCTTAGTCTAGGTCTGCTGTCCATGTCGATGACATATAAATGAATGAAAATATCGTTTATGGTAATTTTACCCTTAAATGTATGCTGGAAGTTTTCTGCTAACTATGCTAATGAAAACACAGTGTGCACTATGGAACAAAATTGAGATCCAAATGAATGTTAATTGGTATGAATTGGTAAAAGTTTCAAAAAGTGTTGCAAATTCAAATTTGTGAAATGTATACCATATATATGATATATATGAAATGAATATTTTGTATATAAGATATATGATATTATTATTCATTCTATCATTCTTATATAAGAAAAATAAATAAGCTAAGGGCTAATTTTGTTTTTCAAATAATAAACTAACTAAATTGTCACCACAAAATTATGTTATCACTTGAGATTATTCTTTTCTCAGCTGACTAATTTCTAAAGAAGAAGAAGAAGTTCATACGAATTGAACACCTGCAAAGGCCAAGAACTTTGGTAAACATAATCATAAGTATTGAGAAGTCATAAAAAGCCCAATGACGTTTTAAGATTCTCTCAATTGAATTAACCTTTTTATTTCTTAACTTACTTCTGAATTTTTTCAAGTGTAGAAAAACATGACCTAATCTGGAGGTCCCCCTCAACTTGCATACTTTTTGGCTGAGCTAAAAAAAGTTTGTTTGCGGCCTCAGTGCCACGAAAAGTTGTGAAAAAGTTAATCGTTTTCAGTTTCAGTTTTATTTTAGTTTTTCCTTCTCTCCCTTAGTAGCTCTCATATTTATTTATATTTTAGTTCAAAATTGTCAAAATAATTAAAGCGGATTTATTTTCCCATTACCTTCTACACAATCATGATGTGCGATGTGGGCTTACCTTGTGGATACGATCCATTCGCCTGTCCGCCTCCACCTCCACCGAAGGCCCGACTCTTTACCACTCTGTTGCTGCACTGTTGGCAGCGAGAGTATGATAAACGTCCGTATAGGGATTTTCAATTTCGTCGCTTGGACTTTGAGGAGCGAATGAATCGGCGTTATCATTGCATACGAGATTTACGGATTATTGTCAATTATTTATTGCAATGTGAAAAAATGAATTCAATATCCATTTGGAGTATCCCTGTTAGTAATCGCAATGCAACATTGTTGAAGGATTTCTCCCGTGCTCTTTTATCAGTGTCGGCAATTGAGTTAAAGCTAATGCAATTACCAGAAGAGTTTTTTGTTATGATGCGTCTGAATGTCCATAAAATGAAAATAACTGAACTGAGTCTAGAGGGTAAGTAAATCTAGTGTATCCTTCTCCAAAAGAAATTGATTAAATAATTATCTATCGTGAAACGTCAATAGGTACTCCATTATCCGATTTGGATGTGCGTATGCTTCGAGAATTTCTAATAGCCAGTGTAACATTGGAATCCCTTAATGTCAACCATTGCAGTTTGACCCAATATAATTTTAGTTTGATTGCCGATGGAGTCCACAAATCAAATACAATGCGACGTCTAAATGCTAGCCGCCTTTTGGGTCTCAATCTTACATTGGATACGGAGAAAATGACCTCAATTGTCGGTTCACTGTTGATGCAGAATTCACTAGTGGAACTTACCATGCAACAATGCGAATTCACTGCCCAGGACATGGAGGTCATTGGGGAATATCTTTCATCAAATCGTTGCTCTATGCGTAAACTCAATTTGGCCTGCAATCTCATTTCATCGGATGGCACTTTGTTCTTGATGCGTAGCATTGCCAAGGGTGTCCATTTGGAGTATTTGGATATTAGTTGTAATAGCATTGGAACACATGGTGGTGAATGGATAGCCAAGTATTTGAGTTCCTGTCGCATGCTCCATTATTTGTATATCAATTATAATGAAATCGGTGAGGAGGCTATAAATCTAATTCTATTGACTTTAAAGAAACCTTGCAAAATGAAGCGTCTAAACATCTATGGGAATCGCTTCGATGGACGTTCCGCAATGATTGTAAGACGTTTGCTCGACTCCAATGTGATATTACACGATGAAATCGATGTTAGTTATACCTATGATGATGTTATCAACGACTATCGTATTGTCCCATGGCGTTAAAAATTTAATTGAAATTTAAAAGAGGAAAACGAAATGCGGAACTTGTTTCCATTATTTAATGAATTTTATGATTAAACTTTTAAAGTGAAATATTAATATTAATGAAACCATTTAACGATTTCTCTTTTTCGAATTCCTTCCTTTGAATCCTCTCACAGTTGCTGTTAAGAGTTAAACATTTCGGTTGCAAATCCTTTTTATATCCTTCGAAAAGCTTTTTACGTTACAAAACAAAAGCTCCCCCTGTTTAAGCTCTGCTGTTTATTATTATCTTTTTTTTAACAATTTTCTTACTCTATGCAAGAATTTTATTTATAGCCAATTTGAAATTTTAAATATATTTATTTTATATTTTGATTAATTGCGTTTTATATATATACATATAGTATATATTTAAAGGTAATAGAGAGAATTTATCAACTTACCGAAGCTTTTTTTTTGAAGACAGCCACCAGCTGATTTTGTCAGTCTGGTAACTTTCACTTTCGTTTCCGGCTTCTCTCTCGCTCGCTTTCTCTCTGTATATACACATATGTGTGTGCGTGGGTGTGTGTGTGTGTGTGTGTGTGCATTATTGTTGGCAATTTCAAAGTCAAGCAACAACACTAACAACACAAGGATTGAACTGTGCGCAGCAAACAGCTGCTAACCATTGAGCATTGAGAACTTCCACAACACACGACGGAGGACAGTCAACGAAGACGCTAACCGACGGTCGACAGGCGACATTCACAGCCAGACATTGGCAGGACAACGCCAACGTTATCCTTGTTGAGAGTTTCGCAATATAAATTTTATTGCAGCGCCAGTCACAACGCAAGCCTCGTCGCAGGCAACGCAAAACAACCAAAAAAAAGGAAAAACAAAAAAAAAACAAAAAAAAAAATAGAAAGAGTTCTCCGAAACAGAGGAAAAAGTGAGCTGGGAAAAAAAGTAGAAAGCAAACGAAATGAGTTTATTAGACACTTGCAGCAAAAACATGATAAACAACTGAATTATACAATTATATAATAAAGATCAAGCAAATATAATTTATTACAACGTGTAGGAGGAGGAGAAGGAGAATTCTTGTGTTTGTTGTGCTTGTTGTAACTCGGTTGTTAATGTTATTGTTTGCTCCTTTTGGCAAGACACGTGTAAGGATAGATGCCAAAATCCTTGTGTTCTCTTCTGTGACAATGTGTCGGCAATTTATGTAAAGTGAAAGCGTGAGGACTCTTGGGGATGCCTAAGGAGCAAACAAATTGTTGAAATTTAATATTATCTCTATTATATATATATATATATATATATATATATATATATATATATATATGTATACATATATATGTCTTCCAGGCTGCTGCCTTCGCCTGCTTCCTCAGTGTGTCTGCGACTGTGTGTTTGTGTGTGTGCTGTGTGTCTGTGCTAGTGTGAATATTTAGCCATCTCTACCCACCTAAAAACTGTAACAAAAACTCAAAACTAACTTCAACTAAAAGAAACTAAACTGAAATTTCATCATCGAGAACTTGCTGAAACTAAAGCAGAAAGCTGTTAAAACTTTTCCTCAATCCCAAGCAAAGCCAAAATGAATGACAGTAGACGCAATACGGCCACTGAATTTAGTTACATTTTGCAGCGGCAGGTGAGTGTAACTCAAATTCCCTGTAATTAGATGCACCTTTGGTCACCTTTACCTCCCACACATTTGCTATTATCACCCACACACACACAAGCAACAAAAAATAAGAAAACAAAGAAAAAAAAGTCACTTCCGTTGGATTTTTGTTTCATTGTTGCACTTTAATTACTTCTACTTTCCTCCACTCATTAGCCACCACGATTACTACTAATTGCACTCACGAAAAAAAAAGAAAAGAAAAGGAAAACAAAAAGTTAAGGTTAAACCTTTTCAGCCACAAAGAGCAACAATTTGCGCCTAAGAGAACTAAAACATAAGAGAACTAATTGCAAACTTCTTCAAAAAAAAAAGGAACTAAAATTAATAGTTGAATAAAACAAAGTATAGTAGAAACAAAACTTATTCACTAAAACAAAAAAAAAATGTTACTCGAAAAGAAATATCACAAGTTGAAAGGAAATTAAATAATTTGGATCACTCTTCAGTTAGTTAATCTATAGCATACTTTGCTGCGTAGGAAAAAAAAAAGATATCAATTTTTATATAGAGATAACTTATCAAATGAATGTTTAAATGCAACGATTTATAAAAGGAACAAGCAAAAAGTATCTATGATAAGAGAATATATCAAAAAAAGGATTTATCCAACTATAAATTTTAAATAATGAAAGTATGAAAATATTCAATAATTTTTCATTCCAAATGTGACTTTAGGTAATAACTTGACATTTTAAAACTTTCAAAGAATAATTCATGTATTATTTTTAACATTTGAGAAAATTGAACATATGTTGCCAAGTCAATTTAATCCCATAAGAATTGTTGATGCAATCAACAATTTAATGTGCCATTTGGCATTGTTAAAAAAAAAAAAAGAATGAAAATCTGTTGCTGTCAATCAATCAAACATTTTCATACATTTTCTGCACATTTCCGCACAGTTTTAGCCCCCGAGAGCATTGAATGTCATTTATTTTGCATACGAGAACTAGGACCCACTGGTGGGGCTATTTGCATAATCCATAAACCCATAATCCATAAGCCAACTTTTGTTCCCTTTTCCTCCTCTCTTCTCTCTTTACTCTGGCGAACATATTTCGATTTGTAGATTATATCATTTAGTCAAAATTACCTTTGCATGTCAGTTGGCCTTAATCATAGATATGAAATCAATTTTATTTCGGTTTAACTAAAATGACACATCACCATCCATTTGTAAGGGGTGAAGGAGTACGTGCGGGGAGTGGGCAGACAACTTGATTGAGTGATAATTCCAGGGCGGCAATTCACATCATGTTTGGTGTGATTAATGACAAAAACGTGTGGAAAATTTATTTTTTTTTTTTTGGTTATTTATTTATTACTTTGCTTATGACCTTTGCCAGGATAAAGCAATTTGTTTCCCTTTCAACACATGCGAACGAAGGAACGAGGAAGCGAGGGAAATGCGGGGGGATGCAACTGGTTAGAGGAGGGTAAAAGATGACGGATTTTTGTCTAAAAATTTAATTATTTCTGGGAAAATCTTGACACGTTCTTGGGGAACAGCCGACGATTTAATACCGCCAACTTGATAATAAAATCAATAAGTAGAAAGCTTAACCTTTAATTATACAACACACACACACACACACACTTACACGTAGTTATACACATATTTGTATGTATGAAGTGCAAAGGATTTATGATGTAGGAAGGCGAAGCAAAAACCGGAGACTTAATCGTCGCTTAATATGCAAGGCATGTGGCAGACCTTGGCAAGGATAATGGGCTGCTGCTGTTGCCGCAAACGCTGAGGCGTTGGCATTGTTCGCCAGCAAAGGAATTCAAATAAGAATGTCAGCAACAGACGATGATATAAAGCACTCCATTCAACCACCCAACCAACCAACCCACCCACCCACTACTCGTCATTGTCAAATGTGTTGTTGTTGGTTAACGTCTTCGCACAGCAGCAACAGCAACAGCAGCAGCAGCTATAGCAACAACAGAAATCAATGTCAGGACCCAATTCAATGCAATTGCAATTGAACAATATATATATATATACGGTCCATGGTCTATATTTGATTCCGACGTGAATGACTTAAGTTGGCCACGTTAATTAGACTTCATGCCCAGGCATTTAATTTGCTTTGGCCATTAGGCCACATCACAAAAACTGACCTAATTAAATCAAACATAGAAGAAAACGTGCAAGTAATTGTTTAACTGGGAATGAAACAGGAAAAACCCAGAGCAATGCCCATGGCGACCCTTTCTCTCTCTCTCTTCCTCATTCCCTCTATCTCTCTCTCTCGCTTTCTCTCCATTAACAACATGTTTAAACAAATTGAAGGCCAACCGACTGGGATAGGGCGGAAGGCCATCACGTTGGATACTAACTAAGTGATTATGGTTGTCAAGGAGCAGAGCAGAGAGTGCGGTCACGAAATCAAATTAAAAGCCACTGTGTCTATCAAGCGAATGAATGATTAGATGTCATCGTGTCATCATGGCGTATGCGTTATCTTTAGTCAGCGTAACGAGTTATGCAATAATACAGAAACTGTTGAACAACCCCCCTCTCCCAACCCAACCAACACCGCCGCTCTATTGAGCGATGGCACAAAGAGGGAGAGGGAGAGGGAGGGGGAAGGGTGCCAGGATGCCAGAAGATGAATGATTGTTAAAAGTTGCAGCTATAACAATCTGAAAAGCTGCAGCTATAAATCTACTTTATCATATTTCATTCAGAGAAGTAGTTAAAATGAAATGACCAAAAAATAAAAGGGGGGGCGGACGATTTAAAGGACAACAAGTCATAGCAATAGCAATAGTATAGATATAGACATATTTCTTAGAGATATGTACTTTTCAAAATCATTTTTTAAATTGTTATTCAAATTTCCCGAGAGCTTCTCCCAATGGCAATGAATAGCTTAGTATGGCCACAAAGTCGATCAATTGACTTATCCTTTGAGTGGAACTCTGGCTACGTGCATAATGCGAATGGTTTCGATATCATCTTGTTCCACTTATATGAATATATATATATATATATATACATATTATATACATGAATATATATATATATATAAATATACATGTTATATGTATCTCGGTGGGAAGCAAAAGCAAAGCCATCCTTCGCTCTGATGGATTCAACGTGTCTGTGGCCAAAACAATAAAAAAGGAACCCACAACTCTGTCGTATCTCTCACTGTAAATGTGTGTTCTGTTTCTCTCTCTGTGTGTGTGTTAGTGTGAGTGTGAGGGGGGCAGCGGGACGTAACAGTGGGTAGAGGGTGAAAACATCAATAAAAACAGCAGAGAACACATGTTCCATATACATTTTGTATTTCTTTTTTTGTTCTTCTCCTGTTTGGCATGCGAATAAATTGGCATTCCCCCTCCTCCCCATTTTTTTCGCCATTTTTCCCCCCAAAAAAAACATTTTTTTCCTGCAATTTCTTTTTTGCTTTCTCTCTGCATGGCACTCATTTAGTATATATATTTGAAAGAGGAACTTAACTTGATTGTTAACAATTTTGGTTTTATTTTCTTTATTCTGTTTGTAAATTTGATTCACTTTTAATACAGGGCAGCGATGTATCCGCCACAGAGGCTTATGCATTCGATGACTTCAACAATTTAATGAAGGTAAACATTGACCCAGTTCTTGAATCATGCATATATATATATATCGTATGTGTATGAGTATGTGTGTGTGTGTGTGTAAACCTCTTACCCAGATTCCATGGCATAAGCAAATGAAATTCCTTTTAGCAGGAATCTCACTTATTATGCCAGATGAGATGGAATATTTTCGCCTCTTGCCCTTGGTTGGTTATTAAATTGGAGTTTTTCCCAAGACCAAATTGAACATGATGAAAAACTTGATGTCCTCGGACATGAGTTTCTACATCAAGGATATTGTATAATGGAAATGATGTTCATGCATTACCCTGCATAAGTAAGAGTCTATCCCCCTGCCCCATCCCAGCCTCTTCCCACTGTTTTCATAGGCTCCCATTGAAAGTGTTGGCATAGCCATTAGGCAATCAAGGCTAGTCAAAAAAAAAATAAATAAAATTCACACACACAGACACACACACACACACAAGAAAGACCAAAAAAGGACGAAAAAAAAATAAAGTATAGCCTGACTAAAGCTTAGTTGATTGTTTGTTTAACTAATGGGCCCAACGAGAGATAGAGAGAGACTTTTGACAGAGACAGGGAGAGGGATATAGACGGGGTAAAGGACAGAAAGTTTCAATTAGTCGCTTTGCCTTGGTCCTTATTAACGAAATTTAAGCCCAAAGTAAAAATTATTTATTAATTGCAACAAAAACAAAAGACAAGAAGCAAACGGAGAGGAAATGAAAAAGAAAATCTAATTGAAATACTCAAAGCAAATTCTACTTGTATTTGCTGGTAAGTAAGGGGTAGGTAGGATGGGAGTGGAGGAGGACAAAAGAGCAACTCGAGAAGGTCAAAAACTATTTCAGTTTGCCAGACTGGCCCACATTGCATGTTTGTGTTTACCTGTCTATAGCTAAGGAGCAAAAACAGTTGGTACAGGGGGCACGGCCAGATACAGGAGGGTGGGGGGTGGTCCGAGGTGCTGCTGCCTCACACTCTGTTTGTCGACAAGCTTATGTCAATAGTCAGAGTTGGTAGTCAGCAGTCAGAATGAATGCGGCAACTAAACTAAAAAAAAAGCGCAGTTTTTGTTTACCCACAGTACCCTCCCCCCTTCTCACCACCTGCCTTTCACTCACCTCTCTCTCTCTCTCTTCTATCCACACAGTTGGTCCCCAGTCCCCAGTTGGTATCCAGTTGGGGCATGTTCTCCATAACTGTGAGGTGCTGACATTTTCCTAGGCTTATGTTAATTGCATGGGGTCTATCTTCTCACACCTTTTCGCTCTCTCTCGTTCTCTCTCTCTCTCTCTGTCCCTTTCGTTCTCTGCTTTCGTGACTACCTTCAAAATTTTTACCTGTACAAAATGTGTAGCTAAACGTTTTGTTTTCACAATTTATACAAAATTTTCAACAATTTTGTTGATTAGTCACTAAAACGGAAAATGGTTTCATCCTTTAATTCCTTTAATTGGAATACAAATATTTTCAAATCAAATCAGAAAGCAATTTTTTCTTTGTTGCAAAAAGTTTAAAACTTCCAAAACTAATCGAATTTCAGCCATAAATTGAACTTGGAAAATTTTAAGCCAACTTTTGATTGAAGAGTAGAAAGTGTTAGTATAAAGTTGATTTAAAGTATATATAATAAATATATTATATTTTAAATTAGACTTGGAATAACAATTTAATTTAAATCTATTGACTAACGGTTTTTATTTTTATTTATATTTTTTAGTCTTTTTCCAATTTGCAATTTCAGTTTTTCCCCCGAAGATTTTCTGTTTCTTTTTCTTTTTTTTTTTTTTTTTTGTTTCTGGTTTTGCTATTTGTTCAGCTCGTGTAAACATTTATGTTGATAAGGCCCATACATGAATAATATTAATTAAAATCGTGCTGAGCATGAAAAGGTTTTTGTTTGTCCTTTCCGGCTGCTCCATGTCAGTCTCAGTCTCAATGCTCCCCGACCTGACCCCCTCCCCCTCCCCCTCTTCCTCACTAGCCACCTACGTTATTGTTCTGACTCTATTTATATTTTGTGTGTGTGCCTTTTGCCTGTATTTGTCTTTTATTAGGAAAATTGTTTTACGTTTTTGAGAAAAATCTGAATTTTAACCAACCAACAATGTTCAATTTGATTTTCGATTCGATTTTTTTTCTTCTGTCGCTTATATTCTTTTTAATTGGATTGTATGTGTGTGTATGTGCGTGTGAGTGTGAGTAAGGGATCTGGCCTAAAGCCTGATAACTGTCCATAAGCACAACAAAAACAAAATGAAGTAAGCAAGTCGTCCCTGCCGACTTGGAGTATACCCTGTACCAATAAGAGATATATGTATTTTATAAACTCAAACTCCATCCAAATCCCCTTTAATTGAATATAAATTACTTTATAAAATTCTCCTAGCAAGCCGAAACACCAAATTCATGCTTTCTCGCTCACTCATAACAGTGAACGAAACTAATGCGTCATTCGGTATAAAGCAACATGCGCATGCTATCTCGCTCACACGTTTCAGCTGTCACTGCCCATAGAATTTCAGTACAAAACATATATACGTATTATCTCCGATATTTATTGACCGATTTCGACCAAATTTGGTCAGATGGTACATATTGGCTATATAATTGAGTCTACCAAAAATAAATACTGTAGCTTTAATACAACTCTAGATATAGTTTTTTCTAATTTGCGGGGGCGGAAGTGGGCGTGGCAAAAATTTGAAACAAACTTGATCAGCGTACACACTAGACGGATGTTGACACCAAGTTTGGTTACTCTAGCTCTTATCGTCTCTGAGATCTAGGTGTTCATACGGACGGACAGACGGACGGACGGACGGACAGACGGACAGACGGACGGACAGACGGACAGACGGACATGGCTATATCGACTCGGTTGTTGATCCTGATCAAGAATATATATACTTTATGGGGTCGGAAAATTTTCCTTCTGCCTGTTACATACATTTTAGCGACTTTAATATACCCTTGAACCCTATGGGTACAGGGTATAAAAATGGGATATTTGGTTAAATTTGCATACGCTTTTATCTCAAATACTTTGAATGTCAACAATTTTTATCAGCTTTATTATGAAATGGCAAAAGCCTCTGGCAAAATGATGATGAATAAACATGACGAACATGTAGAGTACCTATACGAGGGTAGTTCTAGAAGTTTTCGGAAAGGTAATTTGAAAATATACAAAATAAACTTTAAATGGCAGATGATTAGTTGATGAAATAATAATTTTTTTTTTTTTAGTTATTCCTAATAAGTTTCTATATTATGTTAATGCCTCAGAATTGTCTCATATGTACATATATATATTTTATTGGCATTATATATATTTAGTTGGAAAATACTTTTGAGTACCCTCGTAAATATTTCTGCCCCATTTTATTGCTGGGCAATTTTTATGTTTGATAGCAAAAGGGAGGCACTCAGAGAATATACAAAAAGAAAGGATGTATAAAGTATATATATATATATGTATATATATATTTTGTTTTTGCTTTTTTTATTATTTTTACATTTATTTATTTATGGTCTTATGGGTTTTTATGATGCTCTCAATGATTCGTTTTTTTTAAGTGTGTGTGTGTGTGTCTGTGGTTGTTTACCTGTTTCCATGTCGAATTCCTTTTTCGTCAGTTAAATGCGAGATTTATCTTTTACTCTGCATCCAATGGGATCCACACATACACACACACACACACATACACTCATATAAACAAAGTTGATTGCCTTTGTGTTTTTTTTTTGGGGGAGATGCCGGGAGATGAGCCTAAATGACCTTCTCTCTGCTTACTTTTGGTCTCAGCTTTCCGTTTGCTTCTGCGACATGGGACACTATGGGTAATTTAATTTGTTCCTCTTTTCTCTCCCCTTCCCCTCATTCGACACTCTGGTGATAGTTTTTACTCCTCCTTTTGAGATAATTAGACATTCTCCTTTGATGCGTAATGGGAAAATGTTTTTAAGGGTCCCGACTGTCTGTCAGTCTGCCTGTCTGTCTGTCTGTCTGACTGCCTGCGTGCCACTTAATTGAATTGTGCGAAAACTCGCAACTTGCACGAAATTTTCATTATGTTCGCTCGAGCAACAGTAACAGCAGTAACCAAGAGGAGGAGGGGGAGGAGGAGGAGCAAACGCAGGATGTGCTGACACCTTGCTCTTTATTTTATATATTTTTATTTTTTTGGTTTTCGGAGAGGGTTCTTTCCTAGGAAAATATTTACTTTCAAGTACAAACTTTTTCCGGTTTCACTATTCGCTTTTCGACTCGGGAAAAACTTCTTTAATTGCCAGCAGTTGGTTGAAAAGTTGATTTCAGTTGCCACTTTAGTGGAGAGGGGAGTGGGGAGGGGGGAAGGGGGCGGATTGTTATTTTTAGTTGTTTTTATACGTTTTCATTCGTGACTTTATGATGTTGTTGGCTTTATATTTTATGGGAAAGCCTTCAAAATTAAGTTGAAGCTTCCATAAAACCAGCAAAGAGGAAAAATGAAAAAAAAATAGGAATAAAGTGACAGAGACAATAGTCACACACGGACCCGGAGCACCTGATGGAGGTATTCTCACTCCATTCCCATACCTCTCCTTCTCTCTCCTCGCTCTCTCTCTCTCTCTCTCTCTCTATGAATCTCTCCCTCTCTCTTGTAGAATAATCATCAGACGACACATCAGCAACAGCAACCACAGCAGCAGCAACAACATCATGGCCATCAGCAATCCACAACCCAACAACAACAGCAACAACAGCAACAACAACAACAACAGCAAAATGGTTTAATGGGCGTGGGCGATGCCTTGTCCTCGTTACCACAAGCCTCGTTCAACTATATCAACTCTATTGTGGGCAGTGGAGTCATTGGCATACCCTATGCCCTACATCGGGCTGGCTTTGGCCTCGGGCTGGCCCTCCTCATACTGGTTGCCTACATAACCGATTATTCGCTCATTCTAATGGTATGTGGAGTAGCGGGGCGGGGGCTGGGGCTGGGAGATAGGAGTTGGTGGTACGGGAAAGTGCCTGCAATTTGTCAAAATGTCATTCGCATTTCCGGTTTGCATTTTCCAGGTTAGATGCGGTCACATTTGTGGTCGA
Organism: Drosophila sturtevanti; assembly: GCA_018150375.1. Taxonomy (NCBI): domain Eukaryota; kingdom Metazoa; phylum Arthropoda; class Insecta; order Diptera; family Drosophilidae; genus Drosophila; species Drosophila sturtevanti. The sequence continues at coordinate 10,298,632 of JAECWJ010000317.1, read as the reverse complement.
TTCAGTTATCCAGGCATTATGGAGGCTGCCTATGGCAAATACGGTTACTATTTGCTCTCACTGTTGCAATTCATGTATCCATTTCTGGGTAAGTCTTCACTCGATCGCTCAGTCAAGATTGAGAAATAAAAAATAACAAAAAAATAAAAAAAAAAACCATTGTCCTTATCTTCTACTCTCACCCTCCCCCCTCCACTTCCTTTTTTTCTCTCTCTCTCTCTTTACAGCCATGATATCGTACAATGTTGTCGTTGGCGACACTTTATCCAAAGTCCTTGTACGTTTCTTTCCCTCATGGGGCGCCTCAATGGGCGCTGTTCGATTGGGCGTTGTGTTCTTTGTCAACGTTGGCGTCGTAATGCCCCTGTGCCTCTACAAGAATGTCTCGCGATTGGCTCGTGCCAGTTTCATTAGCTTGGCGTGTGTTGTCTTCATTTTGTTTGCTGTCATTATAAAGCTCATGTCGGGCGATTATAAAGTGTAAGTAGTATTTGTTTGTTTTCTTGCTGTTGATGTTGCTTTTTTTTTCCCCAGTGATTTTATCACAACAGCACCCACACACACACACACACACACACACACATGCTCAGATTCACAAAGATATAGTCATTGTTGTGAATCAAAATAAATGAAACTCAAGACAGGCAGACGGACAGACAGGTGCGAAAATAACAAACCGAAATTGCCTGTTATGTTGTGTGGGCCATACAAATTAGATTTGGAGTATAAAAAGAAATTTTCTCCATAAAAAAAAGGAGCATAGTCAATGTGGTAAATCGATTGGGGGACATCCTTAACATCCTTGTCAATTACAATTGCCATTTCACGCTGATTTCTAAGGAACACTTCATTACAAAACATTCTGAATCGGAGACATTAAAGATGAATGATTTTGACAGATAATCAAGAGTTCAATATGTCCTCCTTTCCCCCCCACCCATATTATCCCATCATCAGCATCTGTCAGAATAATGCCAAAGGCAAAAATAAAAATTCATCTAAGCAATTAAACGAATTCTGTGGTCTTTTTTGCACTGTCATTTGAAATAGTCATGTGATTTAAAATATTTAAATGGGATAACTTAATCGGTTGTGGGCTTACTATATAATTTTATTGTGTTGTTTTCTTTATCTTTTAACAGTCGCTTATTGGAGAATGGGGGGTGGGGGGGATATAAAATTTTCAAACTTTCTAGAAACAAATTTAATGCCCAAGTTTCTCCATTTGTTCTAAAATTTTTTCCATTTGCAAATAAATTATTATATTTCCCAGACGTCTCTAAATTAAGTGCGAACGATTTGTTAATAAGGTTATATAATTATTTTTCATTTTTGGTTTCCCATTCTTTGTTTTTTGTTTTTCCCGTCTGTTGAGCAATTTATGAAAATTCTATTGGTTAGGCAGGAACCAACCGTAACTAATAATGCATAAAGATTTATTTGCATTTTAATTACAAAAAACGAAATAAAAAGGGAAAAGGGAGTAAAAAATGTGCGTCAGACAATGTTCACTTCCATTACCTTCCTCTCTCTCTCTCTCTCTCTCTCCCTCTCCCTCTCTCTCTCTCTCTTTCTCTTTCTGTCTCTCTTTATGTACACACACTTATAGACACACAGACACACACACAGTGTGTCTGGGGTCCAGGGCGTTTTAGTACTAAGTGGCGCTTTAGTGCCTTCAAATCTGCGGTGACTGCCCCAGAGGCAGGATCCGGGTATAGGAATGCAGATGAATGCTAGGGGAGAATCCCAAGCTCATAAAATTTAGTGTGCCACTTGTTTGCCGTTTTTATGGCTTTTCATTAGTTTTTAGCCCGCACTCTTCCATTTCCCTTGACCCTCCACATTCAACCCACTCCTCCCCAACCAAGAGAAGAGGCAGAGGGTTGTCTTGAATGCAACTTTGTCTTACATTTGTTGCAGCCCCCTGGGCAGCTGCTGCTGCACTTCACTTCAGTGTGTGTGTCTAAAAGAGAGAGAGAGAGAGAGAGAGAGAGAGAGAGGGAGGGAGAGAGGGAGGGAGAGAGGGAGGGAGGGATAAGGTAGAAAGACGCTCAAGTGGCATGAAAGTCAAGGAGGATGTAGATAGTAGGAGCTTAGCTCGTACAGTCCCACCATTTCTTTGTCCTTCGTCCAGCTCTTATTTCAGGGCTGTTGCTTGGCATAAAATTTAAATAAATTTCCAATTTGCGGCCCGCGTACTTTTCATTTTTCTTTTTTTGTTTTTTTTTTTGTTTTTACCTTTTATTCCTCTTATTTTCCTTGTGTCTGCGTTATCTTTACACCTCACCTTTTGTTATGTTTGCCCAACGAAATGTTAATTTGGTGTGAACCTTTTTTTATTCTACCTTTCACCATGTTCTGTGACCCATCCCCCTCCCTTTGCAGGACGGACACTGCCGAATCTTGGCGTTTTGCTAACACGGATCTCATCCCTGCCACCGGCATCATGGTGTTTGGTGAGTATCCATTTGAAAGGGGGATGGGGTGGGTGGGCCGAGAGAAAGGGAAAGGAATTGAATCACTTGGTTTTCAACTGTAGCCTTCATGTGCCATCACAACACATTTCTGGTCTATCAATCGATGCGCGATGCCACCTTGGAACGTTGGGAGAAAGTCACACACATTTCCATTGGTTTTGCCTGGACAGTAGCCGCACTATTTGGCATTGCTGGCTATTCCACTTTTCGGGCTTTGTCACAAGGTAAAAAGAAATAAATGAACCTGATTTAATTGCAAATACTTGTTATCTTCTTCTTTCTCTCTCTCTCTCTCTCTATCTCTTTCTCTCCATGTCCATCATTCTTTCGCTTTGATTGCAGGTGATTTGCTAGAGAACTATTGCTGGGATGATGATTTGATGAACTTTTCGCGTGTCCTCTTCTCCATATCCATATTGTTGACCTTTCCCATTGAATGCTTCGTTTCGCGTGAAGTGAGTTCTACTAATGCTGCACTTGCACACTTGCACATGGACGTAGTAGCCAAGGGGGGGGCTATTTCATATTTCCCCTTATCATCTCTGATGACTACACCCATGTGCACATACATAATCATTTCGATTCATGGTCATTCTTTTGATTTTCCACACGATTCGTTTCTTTATGTTCAGATTGTTCGCGCTTTAGTTCATCGGTTTGTTCTAAAGGAACCCATTAGCGAGTTCACCCAGGATAAGGATCCAAACTTGGAAAAGGGAGCCGAAATTGATGAGTACTCGAAAGCCATCACATTGGCAATTGTATTCAGCGCCTTTGTAATATCCCCAATGACCGATTGCTTGGGCTCTGTATTGGAATTGAACGTGAGTTTCCCTATCGTTTCGCCTATTTTACAGAAATTATTTTCTTTCTTTTCATATGGTAGGGATTACTGGCGGCCATTCCATTGGCATATATATTACCCGGACTGGCCTATATACAAATGGAACCACATACTCTGTTCAGTCGGGAAAAATTGCCCGCTCTTGGTTTGGTTGTATTTGGTGCTTTGGTCACCATTTTGGGAGCAGCTGTACTTTTGCCTGGTCTAATGGGGGGCGATTGTCGATCGGACATTGTGATGGGATATTGTCGACAAGAGTTCCAAGAGAATAATGCTACTGTCAATGAGGTGGCAGCCAGTAAACTGATGAATTAAGTGATCAGGATGGAAAGGAGGAGCATCGTAGCCAATGAGCCAATGTGTTTTTCTGTTTAGTTTTGGGAATTTAATGGATAACGGATTGGGATCGATTTGATATTAGTTACATGGTTTTTCCTTTACTTTTAATTGTTGAGGGAAAAATGGAAAAAGTACGAACTAACCTGAGTACCTGAGTCTCTAAACTGTTCCAACTGGGCGCAAGTGATAAATTAAAGAAAACCAAAAACCGAACCTGAATCTCAGTACAAAGAAACAAGAAAGCAGATAGAGAGAAATTGAAAGGTGGATTATGAAAGAAAATGAGAGAAAGATTATGATTTTGTACATTTTGTTCCCTCGAGATCCAATCCCAGATGGTGAGCCAAATAGAGAATTGTTAGAAAAATATATATACATACACACACATTTATATATGTGTATATGTATGTATGTATATATATAATGTATTGTATTGTAGTGCAAGTTCCTTGATATCTTGATGTGTGGCTAATCTTTGCATGCATATTTCCATATAGAATTAGATGTTGTTTGTAATTTTACCAAGGTAGAGGCATTAGCGTAGTTTCCAAAACTATTTTCGGGCACCAATATACAAAAAAAAAAAAAACACACACATAAATCGAAAAAGGAAAAACCTATATACATATATACATATAAGTATATAGATGTATATTACATATACTATAACTATACCTATATCTACTATATATCGAAATGTTAAAACAAATCGTTTTATATATGTGTACAACCAAATGTAGAGAATTGCTTGAGCTACCGATTTAACGATATATAAAAAACGACAACACCAGATCAAAAGGCAAAAAACTATGTATTTATATTGATTCCGATTTTAGTTAATTTTAGAGCACAGAATCTATACTTTTTCTATACCTACATATATACACTCGCATATACTACATAGTATATATTTTTCTATGTATTTATTTCCCTTCTGGCTTTTATTTTTTGAGCACTATATTATGTAAATATTATACTTTGTATATATATATATATATACATACATTTATATTTATAAAGAGATTTTGATATGAATTAGAAGGTTTTTATTTTAACAAGCAAACACACACACACTCTCACACACACACACACCACACACACAATATTTGCTCACTTCTTATTATACTTACTATATACATATAAACTGGTTATATGGGGAACCAACAAGAACAACAACAACAAAAACAAGAACAACACTCTATCCTAAGAGCTTAAACACAAAAAACATATCATCTTAATGGCCAAAATACAAAATCAAACATAACCAAGGGCTTTTCTATGATACTTTTTACAAAGACTTCCTATCGTCTATGGCTTATACACAACCACAGATTGTACATACAAGCAAACAAACAAACAAACAAACAAATAAACAAACAAACATAAGCAACAAACGAATTAAACAAATCGAGTGAATCAAATCTATATCTCAAGCTGCTTAACTTAACATCACCTTTTCACATAAATCTGAATGTCTTAATCACCCAAAAATCGAAATCTATATACTATGTATTTATATAGAACAGACAAAGAAAGAATTGCAAACAACTAATTTGGTCAAAAAGTAGGGAATTTACTTATTTATAATTATTATTATTAATTATATGTGCCCAATAATCCAAAGAGGGGTCAAACAGCCAACTAAAATAAATTTAAAAATTATTAAAGAAATCAGTTAAAAGGAAGAAAGGGAAAACCAATCAAGCCGATAAATGATTGAAAATATATACTAAATGAATTTGTAATATCTGAAGTCAGAACTGAACTTTGAATACAAATATGTATATGATGGCAAATCGGCTTTAGTTCTATATTTTCTGCTCAGTTTAAGGTGAGTTTATTTATTAATAGAATAGTTTTCAATTCTCTTAGTTCGATTTTAACCAATTGGCTTTAGCTTTGGTTTAAGTTCAAAAACTGAATCGGAAATAGTTACATATATATACATATATGTTTAGATATATACATATATTTATTATATCTTCGATTAAATCAATTTTTAGTTGGCCTCCCTGTGTTGTGCATATACTCATTTATATACATATATATATATATACATATATATAGTAAAAGAACGAAAGAAATTACAAATTGGAAACAAGTTTTTTTTGTATTGTTTAAACATGTAGACAAATTTCTAGAATTTGTTGTATAATTAAAGCAATTAATTTAATATGCGATAATCAAACTTCATTCGTATTAAACATATGTATGTATAGATCCACATATGCGATAAATATACTATATATATACATATACTTATATATATATATATATATATACATACGATAATAAAGAATGTATTTTAGAAATATGCAACATATGTAACTGCGGTTTTACTTCCTACTACGTCTTATCATTACCTATATCTCTCTCGAAAGCATGACCACAAAATGTTTGTTTAGCTCCTCTACTATTCAGATATTAATATTTCTCATGCCGAAATTGCGGTTAGAGTTTTAAAGGATGATAAGAGTGTACCCCCGGACATAAGAGTGTGTGCCTATAAAAGGAGAGTGAAATTTCATTGGAAATCACAGTTGTCTTTTCATTGGACAACCACCAAGAAATAGCTTACGTTCTATCAGTTCATCCGTTTTTGGTAAACTTTCTTCCTTTCAAATTCATTTCGTTTGTCAACTAAAATGGCCGATAAGAATAATCTTTTGCTACTCTTCGAGCATCCCAATGAGCCAGTTTTCTTGTCCAAAGGCAAGAAACCCACCGTTTTCGATGTGCCCGATTCATTTCTAACTGATCGCTATAGGCCCATCAGTACCGAGGTGCAGAGTCGTGCTGGGGAGAATGTGGAACAGCGTATTCCAGTGCGGGAAATTTCCGTTCCTGATCTTCGTATTCCCATGTCCTTGGGCCGCAATGAGAACTTCTCTCTATTCATACCAAGACATCGTCGTATTGCCGGACGTCTAATTGACATCTTCACGAACCTTCGTTCCGTCGAGGATCTACAGAGTGTGGCCGTCTATGCTCGTGATCGTGTCAATCCAGTGCTTTTCAACTATGCCCTTTCGGTGGCTCTACTCCATCGTCCTGATACTCAGGGTCTCGATTTGCCAGCATTCTCCCAAATGTTCCCCGAACGTTTTGTAGATTCGCAGGTCTTCCGTCAACTGAGGGAGGAGTCTTTTGTCGTTCAATCTGGCTCGCGCATGCCCATTGTCATTCCACGTGATTATACAGCATCCGATTTGGATCCAGAACATCGACTATGGTACTTCCGTGAAGATATGGGCATCAATCTGCATCATTGGCATTGGCATTTGGTGTATCCCTTCGAGGCTGCCGATCGCAGCATTGTTGCCAAGGATCGTCGTGGCGAACTTTTCTATTACATGCATGAACAGATCATTGCTCGCTATAATATGGAAAGATTCAGTAACAATTTGGCTCGTGTGCAGCCTTTTAACAATCTGCGTGATCCCATTACAGAGGGATATTTCCCCAAAATGGATTCCCTTGTTGCTAGCCGTGCATGGCCACCACGTTTCGATAATACCAGACTGGGTGACCTGAATCGTGAAGCGGATCAAATAAACTTGGAAGTCGGTGACTTGGAACGTTGGCGCGATCGCATCCTAGAAGCTATTCATCAGAAATATGTCACAGGAGTAAGTACAACTACATAAATATGATTGTAAGATTATAAATTTGTATTTAATATTTCTCTATTTTGTAGGAGAATGGTCAACGTATTGATCTGGATGAAGCCACTGGCATTGATACTCTGGGAAATATGATTGAGGCCTCCATTCTATCGCCAAATTCCTCTTTCGTATGTTAACTATAGTCATTTAATATCAGATATATACAGTATATATATAAATCTCTACATATTTCAGTATGGTGATTTGCACAATCAAGGACACGTATTCATCTCCTATTCCCATGATGTTAATAGCAAGCATTTGGAATCCTTTGGTGTGATGGGTGACTCATCGACAGCCATGCGTGATCCTGTCTTCTACCGCTGGCATGCATATATCGATCGCATTTTCCAGGAGCACAAATCCCGTTTGAATGCCTACACAGAGCAACAGTTGAATTATCCCGGAATCTCAATCACTGGCATCCAAGTGGCCGCCAATGGTGGACAACCCAATGTTTTGTCCACATTCTGGCAGCAATCCGATTTGAATTTATCCCGTGGTTTAGATTTTGTGCCACGCGGCAATGTCTTTGCCCGGTTCACACATTTGCAGCATTTGCCCTTCACCTACACAATCAATGTGCAGAACGACAGTGGTGCCCTTCGATATGGTTATGTACGAATCTTTATTGCACCCAAGAATGATGAGCGTGGCCAACCGATGCAGATGAGGGAGCAACGCTTGATGATGGTGGAACTGGACAAATTTGCCGCTCAATTGAATCCAGGACCAAACACTTTACGTCGCCGATCAACAGAATCGAGTGTTACCATACCATTTGAGAGGACTTTCCGTAATCTCGATGCCAATCGACCAGCTGACAACACACCCGAAGGACTCGAATTCAATTTCTGCGGTTGTGGCTGGCCACAAAACATGCTTATACCAAAGGGTCTACCAGAGGGTCTACCATGCGATCTGTTCATCATGATTTCCAACTACGAGAATGATAGGGTAACATCTATTCAAATGTATAGTGTATTTAGTAGTTTAATACATTTATTTTTGCTTCTCACTCACAGGTTGATCAACAATTGACTGGTCGTTGCAGTGATGCCGCTTCCTATTGCGGTGTAAAGGATCGCCTATATCCCGATCGTCGCTCTATGGGCTATCCATTTGATCGTGTGCCACGCGTTGGAGCTGAACGCTTACCCAATTTCTTGACCCCCAACATGAGCATTGTAGATGTCACTATACGTCATGAGAATCGCACTGTGCAGCGCCAGAACTAGGAATGACTGAGAAGCCAACGATGATGATGATGATGACACTGACCTTAACCCACATACGTACTTACTTTTAGCCACCTATATTGCATTTTTATTGAGCCTTTACATTACAATATATACTACATACATATATACATGACATAAAATAAACAAGACTTCATGGCATTTACTCAAATTAATCAGTTTCACTTATTGAGGCGCCGAGGCCTTAGCTTATCAGTAGATTTGCTCAGTCAATAGCCGACATGAGCGTAGCTCCCAGCTAATCTGTAGATTATTCTACATTCTATCTATTCTATATACCCCTGCTTAGATCCTGACTACGCCTTTGATGATAGGGAAGCTTAAAACGAAAGCTTCATTCACCGAGTGCCAACAGTCTGGCTGAGAAAGTGAAACCCGAAAGATGCTGGCTCTCCTCTTACTGCTGCTGGTAGCTGGCTTAGGCGTAAGTAGTATTTAATCATCCTGTGGCTAATACCTAATCTTTAATTTGTAATCCCCCATCCGATTGCAGCTTTCTAGCTCCTCTGCTGTCAATTATGAATTACAAGCGAAGACATTTATCAATGAATCGAGCACACGTTATTATAAATTCTATAATGATATGGCTGCTGAAACGTATACGGCCAATGATGAAGAAGATTTCGATGCCCTATTCACAAAATTGACAAATGTTAAACGCATTGCTGATGAGCTAGTTCGTATCTCTAGAGAGGCTAGCCAATTTGACCTTAGCAAGTTGAGTGATTTACGTACAAAACACGCTCTACAGGAATTGCGCAGTGTCGGTGATTTATTTGTTCTTGGTGATGATTATTTTTCATTGGTTCAAATGAATTTAGCTGCTCTGCAAACTCTATCCACTGATAAGGATATTGAGCCATATATGGGTGGTGCAAAAATGCCCAATGAGGATGATAGTCCTTTGGCCTATTTTCCGGACATACAAAAGATCGTGCAACGTAGCAGCGATGCCGATGAATTGAAATACTATTGGGAGACATGGCGGGAAAAGAATCAAATTTGGTCATCTGTTAATTTCTATACAATTGTTGAGTCTTATCAGCGAGCAGCAAAAATCTTAGAAGTGCCGGTTCATAGACTTTGGTATCGCTTTGACGATAGCGGTGAACTGTTGCGTCAGATGGAAAGAGTCATGGAGGAGTTGAAACCATCCTACAAACAGCTACATGCCTTTGTACGCCAGGAGCTACACAAAAAATATGGCTCCGAAGTGGTTGATCCTAATGGACCCATTCCAGATCATTTATTCCAACAGGTTTTGGAACAGGCCTGGAGTGAGGGTAGCATTTTGGAACAATATTTCCCCCGACGCGAATTGCCTCAATATGATGATTTTGTTGAGACCCTTAGTGCCAAGGCCCTGATCAATGAATCGGAGAACTTTTATACGTCTTTGGGTTTCCATCCACTCAGTGAGGAGTTCCACAAATCGCAGCTAAAGGATCCAAATGAGCATAGACCCGACGATGATTGCCGTCCCTCCATATTCGATTTGACTCCGCATGTCTATCTAATGTATTGCGAAAAGGTTAGTTTCCGAAAGTTAATGCAATACCACTCACATATGGCAAGGGTCTATTACGCCCAAGAGAAGAGGAACTTGCCCTCGTATTATTTCAAGGCCTACAATCTGGAATATCCAGTTGGTGAGGCTGTAGTTCTATCGGCATCATCACCCACTCATCTGTTGTCTCGTGGCCTTGCCAAGGGGGTGCAGTTCACCGAGAAGGCTCTAATGAATCGACTCTTCCGCATGGGCATCCACACCATATTGAATATACCTTTATATTATGTTCATACAAAAGTTATGCACGATTTATTAAACAATTCAGTGGACATGGATACTGTTAATAAGCATTATTGGAAACTGATGGAACAGTATGCGGGCATTGAGCCACCTTCTAATCGGAATGAGGATGCCATTGATTTTCCATATAAATTCTATGTGAACATTGATCAGAACTATCAGACTCAGTAAGTAGACGACAATAATTTATCAATTGATTGGCAATAAATTATTATATACACTTTTAGAAAATTCATATCGGAAATTTTGGGATATCAATTCTACCAGGCATTATGCAAAAATGTCTCCTCGTTGTCAAATCATCAACCATTGCATAATTGTGATTTTTATGGCAATTTGGCTGTGGGCAATAAATTAAGGTAGGGCATTTCTTTCATATAATAGTATATATATATATATATATATATTTCATAACTTTCTTTGGATTTAGATCCATGATGACTCTGGGTTCCACTAAACCTTGGAAGGAGGTTATTGGAAAGATATTGACCAAAGCTCCCAATCTAAATAGTCAGGCCCTGTTGGAGTACTATCAACCTATATTAAATTGGTTAAATACTCATAACAAGCAGACAAATGTGAAAATTGGTTGGGCTGCCACCAAGAAAAGTGAGTTATTATCTTAATAAAATGATCTAATTTATTAATATTCATTGGTTTTCTCTTTCAGAAATTGTTTAAATTACTTTAATATCAAAATAAACAATATCTACATATATTCATATAAATATTAATATATATATATTATAATCAAATTATCGCGCTTTGTTTTTTAAATTTTAAGTGAGCTTTTGCCACACTGAACAGTGAACTAGTTCCGAATCAGTGTCGGTTCCACTTTCTTGGTGTAAGAGAGATAGATATAATGCAATAATTTGGCGCCAAATTGAAATTGAACATGCGCAAATGAAAATTCAATTTAAATTTCCTAACATTTCGAAAGAAAAAAAAAAATCTTTACAAAATTAGATCAATTTTGTAATTCTAATTGGTTAGGCGGTGCACTGGGGCGTATAATCGGTTTTTGGCTTTAACCTCAAGAGCCCTGAAAATGTTGTTATTTGTTGTTGTTGCTGTTACTGGAAGTGTTAAACCGTTGTTGCAATGTCGCAATAAATGTCGCTGTTGGATTTGGGGGCAGGGAGGGAGGAGCCTGGTCAGTTTTAAAACTCATCGAAGCGCAGCTTGTTTTGTGCGTTCATTCGTTGGCGTCGTTGTCGTTGTTGTTATCGTCGCATGATTGCATCCATATCCACATCCGATCAAGACATCTGTCCACAAAACAACTTTTCGGCTTCTGATAACCAGGGCTGGATTAACCGAACGCCTGGCAACTTGGCCTTAGGAATATGAAAACAAATAAAACCTATAATGACTTTAACAATTTACCAATATCTGAATCCGGACATGGTCACAATATATGATCTACTAATTATAGATATATGTATTATATAAACTTTCTACTGGAGGATCTTGTACCTTCCCTCGAAGTTAGAGTGTAGGGAATTCGATTTGAGCTCACATTCAAATCTCATACCGGACTTGGACTTGTGGAAACGCTTCAGTTGCTGTTGCTGCCACTGGAACTGGCGAAAGGTCAGCGGATTTTGTCCAACGGTTTGTGTCCATTTCCATTTCCATTTCCCTTGCCATTTTTCATTTTCTTTTCCATTCATCGGTCATTAGCCAACGATTGTGCAATGATTGGCAAGGTCGGATGCGTGGATGGATGCAGGGCGTTCCCTTCATTAAGAGCCTGGCAACGCCTTAGCCTCCGCTTTTACCTCATCGCCTTAAGCAATAGCTAGCTCCTCCTGCCGCTAATTGTGAATGGATAGCCGTGAAATGAAATTATTTCCAGTTACAGCGGATCCAGCTTCAACATCAACTCCAACTTTGACATGGCACGGACATGAGTGAAAGGCACCCACGCCGCATTTTTCTGCCTTGGCAAAAAGGGAAAACAAGTTAAATGAATGAAATTTGCATGCTGAACTTTTTTTTTTGTATTTTTGCTGTAGTTGGTTTGCTTTTTTTTCGTTTTGGGTTTCCTTTTTTATTTTTGTTGGTTTGTTTAAATTGCCCATCAACAAATGCATTAACATTAACCCAAAAAGACGAATATAAAAGCAACAAAAAAAAAAAAAAACAAAAAACCAACAAAATAAATTCAGCTCTATATATAGTATATATACATATGCATGGAATTATCATATGATTTCCATCGAGAGTTGGGAGAGTGTGCGAAATGTTTTAGCTATTCCAAAAGCATCGAATTATTCAAGGCAAATATTTGGCACACAACAAAAGAATGAGCAAACTGAATAACTAAGCTGATTAGTCAAATACATATATATGTATGTATAACAAAAGCAAATAAAACCAAATCTTCCCTAATACGAGTATGTAAACTTTGTGCGGCATTACGTGAGTTTATTGAACTAAAAAGTTAAACAGAAATTTGCATGTTGATATATCGAAATGCTACCAAAATGGTTAACTATATAACCCAAAACGGAACTATATAGTAAAATATATACATATGCCGACGGTGACCAAAAAGTTTAAGAGGAATCTGTAATCAATTTCACAATCAAGACGATTCAAGAGAAACTCTTTTCAATGACAAAGGTTAACTGAATCTTACTCGAATCTAAAGTTTTATAGTGACAACTGATTTCGCTTTTATCAGCATGACACATAAATTTTTATATAGAATTTATATTTCCGCTTAAATAAAAAAATGGTTTTCATAAGATTAGAAGATAATGCTTAAATCTAACCTTTATGTAATACGCAAAGAGTATACAAAGTTCTATGTATTATTAAATAAATTTAAAAACCAAATGAAATGGACCAACTATGATGAAACGATAAAATGTGATTTGGGAAATGCCAAAAATTGGCATAAATCATAACATATTTCAGTTGCAAAATTCGAATAAAAACAAAAAAAAAACAAAATCAATTAAAATGATCAAATATGATTTTTCGGATCCATCATATTCGCAAATGATTATTTGATGAAATCTCATGCTGCGGGTACCTATAACGCGAGAAAACCAAACCAACAACTGAGCGATCGGACAGACAGTCAACATATAAAGCTCCAGCTAAGCTGACCCCGAGCAATTAAGAAATTATGTATATTATGATGAGAGAAGATGTGATGAAAAAAAATAGGGGGGAAAAAAAAGAAAAAAACAAAAATAACGACAACGAAAAAGGCAACAATAAAAAGCCATAAAAAAAGCGAATATGAATGCGGCAACAAATATGTATACATATATATATACACTAAGCATTATGTATACGCACTGCTGGATGGCAGGCAGAGCTGCCTTTTCGTATGATGCTGGCTGGCTCTCTGTTTCATTTTGTTGTTAACCTTTCTTTATGTTGATTACAACAACAACAACAACAAGAAAACACAATGATACAGCATGCCCATAATTATCATTTGTTGCATTTCATTTTTTTTTTTAGACTCTGCTGATGGCTTGCATTGTCTTTGGCTTAAGATTTTTTTTTTTTTGGTTTTTTTCTTTTTTTCTTTTCTTATTGTAAATCATCTTCTTTGCCTTGGATTTGGTTTTCTTCTTTTGCTTTGTAGGTGTCGCCGCGCCAGCAAACTTTTCTTTTCTTTTCATTCCATTTCAATTCATTTGTTTTTCTTTTCTTTTTTCTTTGCTTTACTTCTACTTAGTTTGCTTCCTTGCCGAATTGACCAAAACGAAAAACAAAACAAAAGACTTAAGACACGAACTTTACAGTCAAGTCTTATATAAAAAGCCAAAATCAAAACCAAGGCAAGAAAAGCAAAGGTAGGCGGCAGGGGGTCGCCAAAGGGTGCCCTGGCCTGTTGTGTAGGTGGAGAAATTATGCTTGTTGTTGACATCATCGCCAAAATATATATATATATATATATATATATATAAAAACAGACAAAAATTGGCCAAGAAGCAACAACAACAGCAACAGCAGTGGCAATGGCAACGGGAGCGATGGCAGCAGCAGTAAAGAGGCAACTCTTCAAAAATTAACAACAACAAAAAGGTGAACAAAAAATCGAAATTAATTTTACTTTCATTTTCATTATTTTTTTCGTTTTTTGTTTTTATTTTTGGTGAAGCGAATGCTTTAAGCTGCTGGCTCATTTCATTTTACTTTAATGGCTAACAATGATGCGGATGATGATGAACGATGATGAAGCCGATGATGATCGTCAATGATCATAGTCAATTTTTGATCTTGTTTCATTTTGAAACTAGTTAAAATTAAATAGCAATTTTGCAATAATAATTTATTTCTCCATTTCTTCTTCTTCTGTGCTGTTTTTGCAACATTTTAAATGCTAATCGATCCAACGATCTTTTGTTAGGTGAGCGGTAAATGCAATAAGGAAAAGTATAACCAATCATTTTAATTTTTTACTTCAGTTATAGTTGTTGCTGTTGTTGTTGTCGTCGTGGATGTTATTTTCCTTATTTTGAATATAACAATGAAAAGTCATAAAGTGGTTAGTTGTTTTCGAAACGGTTTTTGTCAATTTCCTGACTGATCTTATGAAATGGCTGCAACTATGTATCTTGCGCGCTTGCCTGCCATTTTGTAGGTCAAAATTGTTTAATGTTTGACGAAATGTAATTGGGCCTTTTGCCAAAAAAATTGAATGGGGTAACACCTGCCGACATCTGAGGAGTGCCTGCTATAGCTGCTATCTTCTCATACCTCCTCACACTCGACTGCACTAATGTGCAAATTAACTATATCTCTTGAACACACATACATGCACACATATACATCTAATTTTATGCTGCGACAGGTGGGGTACCAATCTTCTTTTTTTCTTTTATTATTTTTTAGTTTTTATTCACAATTACATTTTCTTCGTGTGTCTTAACAGTTTTATCATAATTTCTTGCATTTAACTTGCGTTTTTGTTAAGCAGTTTTTAGCCTGCTCAAAGACCGCAGACATCTCTGAAGAAATTTATAACTGCCCCTCCCCCTACCGTAAAACGCCCCATCACCTTTAAACGAAAACCACAACAACAGAAACACCCTCGGTTACGCATGCTGCCATCATCAATGTGTCTGTTGTATAAGCCTTTTCAGCAGCCCACAGAAGAAGACACAGAAATGTGTCGCACAAAAGCAGCCAAAGTTGGAGTTGGCTCTGGAGTCGAAAAGACACAATTGTGTAATTAGCAAAGAAACAAAAACAGAAACAAAAAAAATGAAGTAAGCAAGTCGTCCTTGCCGACTTGGAGTATACCCTGTACCAAAAAAATAATATTTCATAAAATCAGACTCCTTCCAAATCCTCATTAATTGAATATAAATTACTTTATAAAATTCTCCTAGCAAGCCGAATCACCAAATTCATGCTTTCTCGCTCACTCATTTCAGTGAACGAAACTAATGCGTCATTCGATAAGCAGCATGCGCATGCTATCTCGCTCACACATTTCAGCTGCTGCTGCCCATAGAATTTCAGTACAAAACATATATACGTATTATCTCCGATATTTGTTGTCCGATTTCGGTCAAATTCGGTCAGATGGTACATATTGGTTATATAATTGGGTCTGCCAAAAAGAAATTCTGTAGCCTTAATACAACTCTAGTTATAGTTTTTTCTAATTTGCGGGGGCGGAAGTGGGCGTGGCAAAAATTTAAAACAAACTTGATCTGTCTACACTCTAGACGGATGTTGACACCAAATTTGGTAGCTCTATCTTTTATAGTCTCCAAGATCTCGATGTTCATACAGACAGACGGACGGACGGACAGACGGACAGACGGACAGACAGACGGACAAGTCTCAATCGACTTCGCTATTGATACTGATCAAGAATATATATACTTTATGGGGTCGGAAAATTTTCCTTCTGCCTGTTACATACATTTTAGCGACTTTAATATACCCTTGAACCCTATGGGTACAGGGTATAAAAAGAAAGAGGAGGAGGGGTGGAAAGACAAAGAGTAGCCAAAAAGGCTGCCGCCGCAAGAGGCAACAAAATGTCTAAATGGCTTTTCATAATTTTATAGGCATATAAATTAATATATATATGTATATATATATATATATGTATACAAAAGCATTTCATTTCAGACATTTGTTACTTTTAATATTTCATATTAAATTTTACTTTAAAAATTTCGAAAATAACTATGATAAAGAAATATTTTTGTCATTCATTTTACAAATAAGATTTAGGCAAAGGTTTTTTTCTTTTCTTTTTTGGACCATGTGGGTACTCGTCAAGTCAAGAGCAACCCCCAAGACAATGCTTCGTCTTTCAGATCTCCTCAGAGTTACTTCAAAGTTCAATTTGAAAAAAGACTGAATCAAACGAAACAACGAACTCTATATACTTAATAATTCAACGTCAAGGCCTACGAATGAAGCAGAGAATAAAAAAGCCTTGATCTCAAAAGATTTCTTCTTCTTTTTTTTTTTGAGGGGGGAACTCCCAAGTCCATATATATGTATATACTTACGTACGTACATATGTATATATGTATTGTCTTTTTGTTAGATGTCACCAACAAAATAACCACCCATGCATGGGCATGTGTGGCCGCTGTGGCCTTTGGAAAACCTCAAGTGAAGCAGCCGACAAACTATTGGAGTTTAATCAAAGCATCGACAGCATCCGGTGGCCGGTGAATCATCTTGACGATGTTTGCTGTTTTTTTTTCTTTCAATTTTTTCTTTTTTGTTTTTGTTTTTGCTTTCCATTGGTCTTTTTCTTTTTCTATTTTGATTGTTTGCTACTAACCTCCCTTCCTTCTCCCCTGATGTCCGTTTTGATCTCATTTCATTTCAATGGATCGGACTGGAATGGAGGCGAATCGAAAGTGAAAGGAGCAACATTTCTTCAACTGTATCTGGGAAGGGGTGTGCGGGTGGATGGTGACCATTGGCGGTGCTGCTGGCGGATGCGCGACATTTGGAAAGTGTTTTGATTTTTGTATTTATTATTTGTTATTTGCGTGCACATATATATATACATACAAATATATATTTATATAGCTATGATTTTGCCCGCTGGCAATTAATAGAAAAAGGCAAAGCAAAATCGAGTAGCAATTGCTCTTAATTTTCAATGTGGCACAATTTGTATTTAAAATTTTTTTTTTTTTCATATTTTTATACCCTGTACCGATAGGGCAAAAGGGTATATTAAAGTCGCTAAAATGTATGTAACAGGCAGAAGGAAAATTTTCCGACCCCAATAAAGTATATATGTTCTTGGTCAGCATCCACAGCAGAGTCGATATGACCAAGGCTTGCTTACTAAAAATCTGGAAAACTAATTTTTAACTCGATTTTCGCAAATTTTAAACCCGGTCGAAATTTTTTTCCCAACTTTTTTTAACTTTTAATGCAGTTTTTTAATATAGAAATTATCCAGAAAATTGTTGTAAAACTTTTCCAAATCGGCTGAAAGATGGCCAACTTAGAGCCTATAGAACATTGGTGAAATCCTTCAAAAGAAGGACAACGGACAAATCCTTCGAAGGAACCTCTACTTCAGAGGGCTCCAATTCAGTCAAATCTCGTCTGATTTGGGAAAACTATGTCTTTATTTGCTTTTTAAAATCACAATTTTTAATTAGCATAAAAATCTGGAAAACTATTTTGAATATAAGAAAATTAATTTAATATAAATAAAATTTATATTTAATTAATGAGGATTTCGACGGAGTCTGAATTTAAAAAATATCTCTTATTAGTACAGGGTATACTCCAAGTCGGCAGGGAGTCAACGCTGCTTACTTCATTTTTACTTAGATTTTACTGCGAAATCAAATCACAAACAAAAAGGCATTTTTGCTTAAACTGCAATGAGGAAGTCACACCTAAATGTTCAAAGGAAAATCAGCAATAATGGGAAAACAGGTGAAGCGCACACACACACACACACACACACACACACACACGCACACACACTGAGAGACACACAAACATCAGCAAATAAGTTTAGCCAAATATGTGGCTATTAGCATATCTATAGATGCCCCATGCGCACCCTGTATGTGGAGTGGTGGGCATTTGCAGATACCAATGATGAGGCAGGAAAATATTCGCAAACACACGCACTCACACACACACACACACAAACACACATACATGTATACATATTTTGTTTTTTCTTCACATTGTATATACTCATACTCATGAGTATGGCCTCGCGAATGCCATCATCACTTTCACCCAAAGGTGATATAATGGCCAAGTCCGAGACAACCAACTACGTCATCCAGTGGCAACAACAACAATAACACCAACAACAACATCAAATGGCAAGAGCAACAGCTGCATTAATCTTCCTCTTTCTTCTTCTTGTCCTTGCCTTCTCTACCCTCCTTTCCCTCCCTACCATCTCTTGTATTGTCACCTTTTTGAGTGTCGTTTATTTGCCTGGGTTAAACCCGCACTTAAATGTCCCGTGATCGCATTTAGCACCCCCATTCCCCAATGCCCAATTCTTACACGAGAGTTCTCGGTAGCATCTTCCTTTCCTTTCTTTACTTTGTTTCTAATCGGATCTAATTCGATTAGCAGTGTTAAAATAAATATCCAGCACCAATTCAATATTTATTTTATCCATTAGCAAATCAATTTCTTAATTGCTTGCAAAAAGAAAAAATTAATATATAAAGTCACATAAACAAAATAAAAATAAAAAAAAGAACAACACGTTTCTCTTTGCCATCGAGAGAGAGAGAGGGGAAGGTCGACGCGTGGCTAGGATATTAAAAACTTTCCATTCATCGGAATTTAATTCGGAATCGGTTCTACTCTTGCCACGAGCCAAACTGGTAACACATACACTTAAACTTAATTAGAGTGTACTAAGATGATTACACAGGACAACATGGTTCGATTCATCAAATTATTAGCTTAAGTCCTCCACCATGAAAAATCGTTTGCCATTCATGGGATTTGATTTTTCTCTTATGGTTATTAATTTGTTTTTTCTTTGGGTTTTTTTTTTTCATTTTGCACAATTTTGACAAGAGGCACGCTTACACATATCAATCAAATTGAATCACAGCAAATCAAGATCAAATCACAGCAAATCAAAATCAAAATCAAAATCGGAGCAATTATATATATCAAATGGAAGCAAGGCGACGGCGCCTAACTGCAATTACCTGTCAAAGTCAAGTCACAGTCTGTCAAAAGGCATTAAAAACTCAGTCCAGACACTTTTGTCAGTTGTTCTTTTTTCCCCTCTTTTTAATATACTTTTTGGTTAACTGAAATAAAAAACCGTTTAATTGGCTGCTGTCGTTTTGGAGTTGAGTTGGAGCCGAGTTTGCTTGTTTTTTTTTTTTTTTTTTTGTTTTGGAGTACAAGTACCTACTATTGACCATGGCGGCCAATGATGCTTTACGACTTCATATCATATAATTACTACTTACGAAATGGACGTCATTATCAGAAGTAAAGGGGGGAGGAGGAGGGTGGCATTAAGCAATAATTTGTATTATTTGTACAATGCGGTGGCTGTTACTGTTACCCCTGCACCAAGCGGTATCCCCCCCCCCCACCCCTTCACCATCCCTCTCACCAACAATTGCTCACCCTCTCTCAGTAACAATCATATCTTTTACGCTCGTCTGCTGTGCATTTATTGTTGCCTAATCGGCGACGGCGTCTGAAGAGATGGATAGGGGGAGGGTAGGGAGGGAGGGAGGGAGATGCACAAGCGAAGCGACAGCTGTTTTCCAAGCTTTTTTGCGTGCCTAAACGAATGAACGAGCGTACGTACAAACAAACAAACTTACGAACGAAACGAAACGAAACAAAACGAAAGAAAGAAAAGAAAGAAGGAAAAAGCCGTCGCGACTGCGCAAAGCTTCAAGCCAGCGCGTCAGCCCCTCCACTCATTTCGGTTTTGGCTTAAACGCTGGCTTTCAGACTTCTTTGAGACTTTGCGCAGGAAAGGTCGTGTTCGTTTCATAGCGGTATCTCGGCAATCTCGGCAACGCTTCAAGTTTCCACATTATCGGCTTCTCTTTTCGTGTGATCGTCATTTTCCTTTTTGGAAAAATGTGCTTAGTGGATTATTAATTGTAAGTGGATGCGTGTGTATGAGTGTGCGTTTGTCTGCGTGTGGGCCTTCATTCAGTGTTTGTCGTGTGAAGGACTCTATATACATATATATATATATAAACTGCGATATTTAAACTAAACCCCAAATGATAGTAAATGATAAATCAAATAGTAAACATAAAAGTAATAACAATTATACGTATGAGTTTGTGTGTGTGTGCAGTTTTACACCCCTCCACCGATTCACCCACCCCACTAGACACACACACACACACAAACTCCCCTCAATTCTCTACCACTTTGGTTGCGGCTGACAGTGAAAGTGATTTGATTTTTTTGCAATTGAAGTTAGAGTCGGAGTTGGACTCGCAGTTGTGGAGTATCTCGACAACGGCAACGGCAATGGCAACGGCAATGTTAAGCCAGTTTTAGCCCGATTCGATCTTTGCTTTTTATTAATGTTATTTCTGCAAACAAACATCATCAACCACAACAACAACAACGATAACAACTGCAATTCGAAATTGCCAACAATTTGTAATTTTTCGGATTTTTTTTCGCCCTTTTCTCATTTTCTAATACAGCAACAACTGTAAATTTGGATTAATTATCAACTGCTGACTGATCCAGCAAAAAAAAAAGCAAAAAAAATAACAAAAACAACAACAATTGTTTATAAAGGTGAGTTGAAATTTACTTAAATGAAATGCATCAACAAAAAATTTTACATTTAATAGGCGGACTTTTAGCTATTGCCGCCGCCTTTTGCCCGATGATTAAATCATTGAAATTGCAACATTTATTTTGAATTTTTTTTTGCCATAGCTTGCTCCGTGGCATGTAAAAAGTAAATCGTCATTATCTAATAAATCTTACCATATACATACATACATATATAGTTATATGTAAGAGTATATATGTACATATATGTATGCGTACATAACTTGTGTACTTATGTATTTATATTAAGCACATATTAACTTGGCTGAGGTCTTTTGAAATTTCTGCTTTCGTGTAAATGCGATAAGTGGAAGAGTTGGGTTGAGAGTTGGCCAATTGCACCAAAAAGAAAATGTGGAAAATTTAAGGAAAATGCAAGAAGTTGAATAGACAGTTTTCCATGCAATATAAGAGATATAATTACTTAAACTTACATTATATTATATTTAATTGCTCCAAATGACTCTTTCCAGAGTCAAATGCGAAATGGATAAAACTATTATATAGACATTTACGATCTGTCCTGATATAAGAACATTTTCTTTAGCATATTGCTAATTTTCTGGCTAAAAATAAATGTTTTTTTGTTTTTTCAATTGTCACCAATTTGAAAATTTGAATTCGTTTTCTGTCATAAAGTTTTGTAATTGTTGTCCCAATTTTGAAATAGATTTCGGCCAACGAAGCGCATTTGATTATTCAATTTGTATGAAATTATTATATAACATCTATATAAAAAGCATTGGCAGCGAATGACAATTGTGGAATAATAAATTATTTTCAGCCCAACAATAATAAAAACAAACCAAAAAAAATCACAAACAAACAAAAAAAAAAAAAAAAAAACAGGCAGACGAAATGCAAAAAGACAACCGGAAAACAAAAACAAATAACTATAAAAAATAAGTGAAGAAGTGCGTGAAAGAAGGGCACAATGGCACAGACAGATATAGGTATATATATGTTTATATACGTACTATATGTAAGAAAATGTGAAATGAAACAAAAGTCGGAAACTTAACCTCAATTTGAAGTTGACTTGCAGTCACATAAATTATTTGGCAATGTTTTTTATGGCCCGTCGAAGTATTGTGTTGACTACACAATATCGTTCAATATAGGTAGATATACAAATGTATATATAGATGTATATGTATATATATATGACATGAACTTTATTATCAGCCAAAGGCAACGCCAACATCTTTTTACCTTTTTATTTAATGTTGTCTTCCCCTCAATTTTTTTTTCTTCTTTCCTCTTGTTTTTTTTTCCCCCTTATTTTTATTTAGGGCTATTGCATAATGCGGAGAAACTTGTATTGCTCTCAATGCGCTTTGGAGCATGTTATATACATATATATATATATATATATGTATATATATATGTACATACTTATATGACACAAAAGACTTAAGCCACAAACTTGAGAACTTTCTTTCAGGAGAGGACTACTGTGACACAGATTACTTAATTTTTGTTGTTGTTGTTTCACGCATATAGCAAAATCCGGTTCAGTTGTGAGACAAACCGATTTAGGCCGAGACCTTTTTTAAATCATGTAATAAACCTCAATAAACAGGGGAGAAACAAAGAAACAATGAAAGAAAGAAAGAGAGCAAAATAAAATTTTCAGTTAACGAAAAACAAGTTCCGCCTAAATTGTGACCGTGGCCATGGATTTCTTAGCAGCTGCTTTTTGTTAGTTTATGTAAATAAGTTTTCTGTGCATTTCTTTTGCGTTTATCATTTCATTTCTTTCTTTCTTTCCATTTTGGCCAACTTATGTAAAGTCATCTCCTCTTCGGCCCCACCTCCTTCCTACACACCAATGTATATGTATACATATGTATAGATGTGTGTGTGTGTGTGTGTGTGTGTGTGTAAATAGTTTCTCAATCGATTATGCCTGTCTTCATTTTGTTGCGTTGCCTCTCTTATCTACCTTTTGGTTTGTGTTTGTTAATTGGGTTGTGGGCTTTTGGCCAACTTGTTGAGGGCGGCATTAACTACTGGGCTTTATGTGAACCAAACACTAACGAAACTAATTAATAATCAGCCGAATTTCAAGAAAACGAATCAAGCTTTTTTTTTTCTTTTTCTTTTTGCATTTCACCACTCAAAATGTTAATAAAATTCATTGGTTAATTTTATGGAGAAGTCATTAACTTTAAACAAATTTACTATTAGGTCGTTTGAATATTTTTTTCATGTTTTCTTTGGCAATTTGGGATTAAAGTCTATGGAAAATTTCACGACCAATTCATAACTTTGAAATTCGGCTTATAAATATTGAATCATTTGACTTAGATCTAGATCGAATTTTTCTACTAAGAAAAATTTGGAATGTTTATAAATAATAAATATTATTTATGGTTTTATTTAATGAAAAAGTGATGAATTTCGCATTGATTATTTGGTCTCAAGGCTTGACAAAGAGAAAAAACTTGATTGACTTGAAAATAAATTATCGGGAAGAAAACGGCGACCGACTATCCGATCGATTTGCTATAAATATAACTAGCAATTTATGGTTGCCATATAATATATATATATATATATAAAAATTTATTAAGCTTATCTAATACTAATAGTAGAGTGTGCGCTGTGAGCTGAGGCTGAAAATTTCAAAAGAAAGAAAAAAATATTTATGAATATTGGCGCTAATTGCATAATCATTATCAACCTGTTGTTCATCATCATCATCATCATCATCATGATATGGTCGATCATCATTATTCTCTTGATGATGATTTGCATGCAATGTTTATGTTGTAGCGGGCCACTTCTTAATACTCAAATCAGTTGCTGTTGTTGCAGTAGTTGTTGTTGTTGTTGTTGCTGCTGCTGCTGTTGCTGCCGGTGTTGACTTAACACATTCGTAACAATTGCGCAGCCTTTGCTCGTGTATTGAATATTAATTAACACTCTCCAGATCACGTCACAATACTGTTGTTGTTATTGTTGTTGTTGTTGTCTATTCGGCAATCTATTGATTATGTGTTCAAGCCAAAAGCTTTGGACATCCACGCACCAGCAACAGCAGCAACAACAACAACAATCATGCTGATGCGTTTACAACGGTTCGTCCGTCACTTACCTTACCCAATGGTTTTTTTTTTTTTATATTTGTATGGGTTTTCATTAGGTTGCGTTTGTTTTGTTTTGTTTGTTTACTCATTTTGTTTGTTTGTTCGTTTGTCCGTTTGACAAAATGTGCCAATGGCATGACACCAATTTTCATTTTTCGCCAAGCAAACGAACGAACAGCTGTTTTGACCCACTTGAGCCAACATTTGAATTTGGGAATGGGAAAGTCAAATGGTTTAACCTTTAGTTGGTCGCTTGGTTAACTTTGATTTGTCTTAAGCAAACAATTTATATGTAATTGCAATTGCCAAAACCAATTTATATAAGTGAGCAAAACAAAGTAAATGTCCGTTGATCTGTGGGAGTGGTGATGATGATTTCCAATTGTTGCCAATTTTCCTGTCGTGGGTTAGAAATTTTCATGGCTTTTTCTATTATTGAATTAGTCAAAGAATGAATTAAAAGAAAACATTTGAGTCTGTCAAAGGCAGATGGATCAAATAGTCGGTTCTACATACTATATACATATATGTATGTATGTACACATATATTGTATATACAAAGACTGCTAAGCTTTCTTTTAGGACCGTTCAATAATTGATTTAAAAAATAACAAACAAAAAACATAAAGCTAATCAGATTTGCTTGTGGTTTTTGGTTTTCGTTTGGAAATAAGTTGCCATTTTACATCGTTGTGTTTTGTGTATTGTGTGTGTGTGTGTGTGTGTGTGTGTCTGTGTGTAATTTATGCGAAAAGTCTCCCCCTATAATTTAAGCATTTTCCCCCAATTTAACAAATGCATGAAAATTTCCTCGAGCAGCCACAGAAAACTTGTCACAGATTTATTTTTATAACCAACTTGAGAGACAACTGTGAGTTGATGCTTTTGAGTTTTATAGCCATTGTTGTTGTCATTTGCCAAACTAAAGACAAAGAAAACAAAAAGAGAAGCATTGCAAGAGAGAGAGAGAAAGAGAGGGAGAGATAAAGATAGAAAGAGATTTAGATTGAGAAAGAGAGGGAGAGAGATAGAGAATTTTTATGACCAGAGGCATGGCCTGCAAGCGACATTTGTATATGACAGTGCATGAAATGGTCATGCGGCGTATACGTAATGAGGAGTAAGTGCATCAACGAACGAACTGAATTCGAATGCTGCCGCTGCCACTGCCGCTGCTGCTGCGGTTGCGCATTTAAAATGCATTTATCTCAATTACGAGCAGGCAACAACAAAATAAAATAAAATACAAAAAAAAACGCTTGTTTTACAACCAAAATGAAAACCGAAAAAAACGATTCAGCCAACGACGCATTGTTTGCAGCTAAAGAGAAGAAAAAAAAACGCCAAAACACAAAAAATAAAGAAAAACTTTCACTGGCAAGAGCAAAACTAAAACAAAAGTGCAGAAGCAAATGCAGATAAAGATGTAGACGATGATGAGAAGGAGGAGGAGTAGGCGGAGGAAACTCCAAACAAATAATGAAGGAGGAAGGGGTTGGAAGGGGGTGGCAGTTTAAATTTATCCACCAAAATCTATGAAAATCTGAAAACAAAACAGAAATTATAATCCAAAGATGTGACGACCACAACATACTCTAGATATATGAACGTACCAAGTAGACAAAATATTTTCTTCTTGTTTTTTGGCAATAATAAATTAAGAGCCAAGAATCCAAAGTTGGTTTCAATTTGATACTTTGGGGAAATATTCATTAAATAAGTAATATGTATATGTATATATTTAGTTTTTATATATGGGCTAGGAATAGTTTATCAAAGATCTCTCTAATTGACAGATCAACTGCTGCAAGTCCTTCCACTTATTCATCAATAATCTTTCTGATCTTTCTGCTTAGAGGGTAGGGTATATGAAAATTCAAATAAAAATCCAAGGCTTATTGTTAATTAAAACAAATAAACTGACAGACCAGACCAACAATAAATTATGCATGGGCCAGCAACAAAGATGAAAAAAAATCAAAGATAAAGAAAAAAAAGAAGTGTGAAATGAAGAAGCATTAAAAAGAGATGATAATGACGATGAGATGATGATGAACAAGGGGAGAAAGACCCAAAATGAAGACGAAGAAAAAGAAGAGTTAATAAAAGAAGCCAAGCAAGTTTCCGGCGTCCTTCATTCAAGGCCGTTCGTTTATATCAATTTCGTTTTGATTCGTTTCGTAAAATGCAACAATGGGAAAGGCATCAATAAGAGTGGCTCTTGGTGTTGATGCTGCTTATATAATCTGTGAGCCAGCTAAAATGCCATCAATTGAATCTTTTTTGCATGTTGCATCATTGAGAGACTCTGTCAATCATAAAGCCTCTAATACAACTCACACCTCCTGCCGACCAAAAAAAAAAAAAAAAAACCAGTTGACTTGAAGTCGCCAAATTTCGTAACTAACTGAAATCTTAATGCAAAAAAAAAAAGCACCAACAAAAAAGTTGAATGTTTTTTTTTTTTTTTTTTTTTTTTTTGCTTTTTTTGCAAAATGTGTTAACTATTATGCAAAACAATCAACTTTGTTGCTTATCTTTAAGGAAGTCACGTTTCATTGGCATGATCTTCCTGGTTTATGACTCCACAACCATTCGATACTCTCGATGCTCTCATCGATCCTTGGCACAAATCAAGTTCAAAATGTCAAGTTTGTGTGCCACAAGCAACATATACATATACATACATACATATAAACGCCCGCACACTTTAACAGAGGAAGCTACAGCAGCAACACCAGCAACAACATTTAAAACTCGCCAGCAGCAGCACGAACAGCAACAGCAGCACCAACAGCAACAGCTGCCCCGCTCTTGGTTGCTGAACTCAAAATGAAAGTGAAAATACGCAAGCGGCCAACTGCAACGCAAAAAAAAAAAAAAAAAAAAAAACAGAAAGGAAGAAAAAAAGAAAGAAAGAGAAAAAAAATGTACACTACATTGGCAACTCTTACTTTCAAAGTAATTGTTGGTGTTGGAGTTGGATGTTGGTGTTGCTGCCGATGCTGATAAATGTTGCTACGGTGGCTACCGCTGCTACTCCAAAAAAAACAAACTAAGAAAGAACTTTAAAATCGCCTAAAGAATACTCTTTCTTAATAGATATGATTCCTAAGAGAACTTACTAGTAAAATCATATTTTAAATTATTTAAATTCAATTTAATTTTAATTAAATTATTTTAATTATATTATATTCCTTCGGAATATAATTCAACCTTACTTATCTTTGCTTATTTAACTGGTTATATTAGGATATAACCAGCTATATAGAATATCTCTTGTATCTTTAATCATTTAACTAGTAGACTTAACATACAATTACAGTGTATTTGTGTGTTTGCCTTTATTTTTATTTTTTTATTGCATCCATTTCATTTCCTTCTATCGTAAAAAAAAAAAT
This sequence comes from Drosophila sturtevanti, assembly GCA_018150375.1. NCBI lineage: Eukaryota > Metazoa > Arthropoda > Insecta > Diptera > Drosophilidae > Drosophila > Drosophila sturtevanti. The sequence goes on along the minus strand of JAECWJ010000317.1, from coordinate 10,270,945 downwards.
TAAAAATCAAGAGGAGAAAAATTGTGCAAAAAAAAAAGTTCAATAAAAAGAAGACAAAATAAAACTATTGCTGATGGCAGTCAAGGTTTTTCCACTTTTGTCAGATAAACTGGTTTAGCTCCTTCCCTCCGCACAACTCTAACCACCCCCCTTTCTTTACTGATCTGTAGAGAAAAGAAAGAGAGGCAAGAGGAAATGCTGCCTGTTGCCAAATTCAAGTTAAACATTTTTTTAATGATTTGCACTTAAATTGTTCATTATAAAAATAAAAAAAATAAAAATAAAAAGATTATTAAAGATTTGTTAATGCTGCACCCACTCAAATGATGTTTAGACTATATAAAATCATCTTTTACTATATCTGTATCTCTCTCTCTCTCTTTCTTTCTTTTGTTTTGTTTCTGTTTATCCATTTTGCAGGCGGCAATTAAGGAAGTAATTTGTGTTCCCCGTGTTCCTCTCGGCCATCATGTTGCATGAAACCACATGAAGAAATCGCTGTTAAAGCGTTGTAGTTGCCGTTGTTGTTGCTGCTGCTGCTGCTGCTGTTGCTGTTGCTCTTGCTGATGTTGTTGCTGTTGTCACTAGCAATTGCCATAATTGCCCAAGGAGTCCAATAACCGCACTGAGCCATACCCCCCAACCCAAATCCTCAACTCCCCCCTTTTAACACACCTCCAAAGCAAACGAAACTTGCCACACGAGCGAGCTATCGGCGGCAGGCACAACAAATCCAGAAAGAAAGAAAAAAAAAAAAAATAATAATAATATAAGAAAAAAAAAACCAACTCGAGCAATCGCTTGAGATCGGCAAAAGCGCCGGAAAATCCCAAAAAAAAAAGAAAAAGAAAAACAACACTAACAACAACAACAACCACATTAGATATTGGAGCTAAGATCAATGAACGCGGCACGCAGCTGCACTGAGGCGTAACGTGAAGAGTGAAAAATTAAAGGTAAGGCATTTGATTTGGGCGGCGCATTCAAGTTCAAGTCGAAAGAGAGGAGATCAGGAAGTTGTTGATTCCAGATTCCAGATTCCAGTTAATTGATCAAAAGGCAGGCAAAAGAAGTCATTACCACCTTGAGATTGCTCTTGCTCCACTGCTCAATGTAAAATGTTAGTGACCACCACAAATCGACGATGGAGTCATTTAATGCTCACACTGAATCTGTGCTCCTTTCTGCTGACTGGTGTCACTTCACATACATCTTCAACGGCTGCCACAGCTGCCTTATTAACGGGACATCAGCTGATGCCGTGGCAAATGGGATCGACCATTGCCGCCTATCCATCGACATCGTCACCCCACACAGCACGCAATTTGTATGCGCCATTTCAAAGCTTTAGCCAACAGGATGATATCAGTTTTAAGGATGTTCGTCAACGGGATGATGGCACCATAGTCCAATCCTTCGGTTCCTATCGCACAGCACGACAATCCCCCATCATATCAACGACACATGCTCAACGCCGATCCGATGCGACTGTTAAAATTATACCAGCTCCTTCGGTCGAATTGCCTCAGAATGAATTGATAACCATACCAAAGCAATTGGTTCCCTCTAGACCGGAAAATGTCACCCGTCAGGGTAGACAACGCAACTATATGTATATACCCCTAAGTAATGGGGGGGACTCAGTAAATGGGGATGCTCTATTGCAGTTGCGTCCAAGCAGGAATGCCACCTTGTCTGCCCTGGGACCACCAGCTGATGGTGTCGCAGCTGTGGCCGAAGAATTTGGCTCAGAGTTGGTCAATCCAACTGGGGAACGCACAGAGCGTAGTGACCTAATGGCATCGGCTACTTCCACTTCGACGGATCTGTTAGAACCTGAGAATACGAGTCGTCGTGTGGGTTTCCAATTTCCCAGCTATAGCCTTAAGCCAGCCACACCCTTTCATCCGCAATCCTATCGCGAGGATAATCCCATTTTTGGCGAGGATTTGGGACAACCATTTACTGATGATGACAATCATGAAACGCGTCATACGCGACAACTCTACTTCGATTCTGATATATCTCCGCCCGGTTCCAGTTTTGAGTTTCCTGGCTTGTCATCCAACTCCAAGCCTCATCCATTGACCAAACTCTATCGCGATGATGTGACCAAATTTGGTGATATCAATGGACCGATCACTGCTCTGCCCCAGCAGAGACCCCAAAGGGGTTTCTATTTTGGTGATACTGAATTCCGTACAGGTCCACCGCCACCACCACCAAGGCAATTTGGTCCACAGAAGAATTTTCAGGAGTATGTGGGACCAGGAGGAGTCGAATATCAAGGATCCCGTAAAAGTCGCTATTATCCCTATAAATCATCGAGGAGTCCCAGAGTTGTATTTCCAACCAATGATAATGTTGGCACAACAGGACCCAGTGGTTCAGCCGCTGTTACAGGACCTTCCGGCACTGGCGTCTACTTTAGCGATAATATAGCTTTTAGGTGAGTCCCCCTCCCCCCCACCACCTTCTCTTAAACAAATGAAGAGTGAATGAATTTGTCTTAATCCTATTTGTTTCTTATTATAGAGATCAAAACTTTGGCATCAATGAGTTGGCTGCTGTGCAGGATGTGCGCAATGATTATAGCCTACAGGATTTGGATAGTGCCTCCGAAGCTACTAGTAGTCCCCAATCGGCTAGCACATTCAAGGAGAAGGGTAAGTTGCAATTAGAATAAAAATTTAAGTTAAGACTTCCTTTAGAAATGTTTTTGCTGCTGCTGCTGCTTGCACTTAAAATGGGATACAGCTGCTATCACACCTAATCCCACTACTCATTCTACACAACAATCCCTATGCATCTATATACATATATACATATATATATATACAAAAGTATATACAAAACCAAAATATTCCGACAGTCGACATCACCACGGACATGGAGTGCCAGCATCGTGGCGGTACTTGCGAATTCTTTTTAGGCTGCTGGCTAAGCGGTGGCCTAATCCAAGGCACTTGCAATGGATTATTACGCGGCTGTTGTCATCGTACGGCCAAATCGGCTAATTTACGTAGCTCGGATAATGCCGGTCAAACATTGATCGATTTGACTGATTTGCCGCAAAAGAATTTTGGACCAGTTAACAATGAACCCAGTGAGTGCCATGTTATAGAGAGCACGTCCAAAAGCACAAAAAAACAATAAAAAAAAAAAAAAAAAATCCAGAAAATTTTACTAAAATGCCGCTCTTCAATAAAAATAAAAATTAAAAAAAAAAAACAAAATAGTAGCAAAAACCGAAAACAAAAAACCAAATTTGCATGCCGCTCTAACCACTTGGGTTAAATAGTAGTTCATTATATTGTTGTTGTTGTTGCTGTTGCTGTTGTTATTGTTGTTTTAGTTGTGCACACTTTAACTTTTTTTTTGTTTGTTTTGTTTTTATTATTTTTGCTTTAATTAAGCCTGCAATTGACTTATTAAATTACTAACAAAAGAGGCGCCAAGTGAAATGAAATGAAATGTAATGTAATGAAAGAAATTAATTGCCAAGCATGCTTATGTTAATTACCACAGCACGCTAATTATAATTAAAGCCATATTACACACACTCTTCTCTTAACGGCATGATAGAAGCTAGCTGCTCCATGTCCGAGACCCAAAAAAAAATAAAAAAAGATAAAACCCCAAAACCAAACTCGATTATAACCCCCCCCAAACAATGACGACCGACCGAACGAGTGACTAGAAAGTTGAACAAGAACTCTCCCATTGCGGCAGTGGCAAGACTTCAATGGAAAAAACAAAGAAAAAGAAAAACTAATGCATGCTCTTATATCTCTGTCTGTCTCTCCCTCTCACTCTCTTCCTCTCTCTCTCTCTCTATCTATCTCTGCCTGCTTCACTTTCTACTAATCCTTCTATATTATTATTTATTTAGTTTATTTCTTTAACTTAACCATAATCTATAATCATAATTATTTCAGGCTGCGGCATCTCTTTGGCCAAACAGACCGCCCAACGTCGCATTGTTGGCGGAGATGATGCAGGATTCGGGTCATTCCCTTGGCAAGCTTACATACGCATTGGATCTTCCAGGTAAGAAAAGAACTTTCGATATCATTCGTTAAATTTATTCAAACTATTGGAAGGGTGACCTCGAGGTTGAGTTAACCCCCCACGGAATGAACAGTTAATAGATAGGATATTCATTCCTTTCTCACTTTATTTTCAGATGTGGTGGCTCATTGATATCGCGTCGTCATGTGGTCACTGCTGGTCATTGCGTGGCTCGGGCCACTCCACGTCAAGTTCATGTCACTTTGGGAGATTATGTGATCAATTCGGCTGTGGAACCTCTGCCAGCTTATACCTTTGGTGTCCGTCGTATTGATGTTCATCCGTATTTTAAATTCACCCCTCAGGCCGATCGTTTTGATGTGTCCGTATTGACGCTAGAAAGAACAGTGCACTTTATGCCACATATTGGTGAGTTGGAAGTCTCTTTCCCTTCTTCCCTTCATACGTTTTTTCGACTAATCGTCGTTATTCATTATAGCACCAATTTGCCTGCCCGAAAAAAATGAAGACTTTTTAGGTAAATTTGGATGGGCTGCCGGTTGGGGTGCTTTAAATCCTGGCTCGAGGCTTAGGCCAAAAACTCTGCAGGCTGTCGACGTTCCAGTTATTGAGAATCGTATATGCGAACGCTGGCATCGTCAGAATGGCATCAATGTGGTCATCTATCAGGAGATGCTGTGTGCGGGTTATCGAAATGGTGGCAAGGATTCGTGCCAAGGCGATTCCGGTGGTCCCTTGATGCACGAAAAGAACGGCCGATGGTATTTGATTGGTGAGTAGCGCCAATATAATAGTCCAATAAATATGATAATTTATTGACTGATCCCGCCTTACTCTCATAATTTGCAGGTGTCGTCTCCGCTGGCTATTCATGTGCATCACGTGGCCAGCCGGGCATCTATCATAGCGTTAGTAAAACTGTCGATTGGGTATCCTATGTGGTGGGCCTTACAATGAACATCTAAGATCCAGAACTTACATATATATATATATCTATATATACTTACATATATTCATCGCCTTCTAACTACTACTCGCAAATGCCTGCTAAGTGGGCTCACTCCTTACTCTTTCCTTCTTCTGTCTCTTTCATACGTTTTGTATATATATATAAAAATCAGTTTCTTTCTTCCATCGATTTACGATTTCTGTTTATTTATATAACTTTTTGGCATTAAAATTAAGCGCAGTACAATTTACTTATTATATTAATTAATTTAAAATTAATTTACTTAGTCATATATGCGCTGTTATGTAATTTTAAATGAACCTATTTATGAACTAATTTTTGTCGCGTGTAAATAAATTATGTAAATGTTGAAATATAATTAATATACATTTTTTATATAAACAACAATTGGTCATTCATTTAGCCAAATTCATGGATTGAGAGATAGCCCCGGCATAAATAGCTGCTGCTGTTGCCTATAAGCAGCTGCCGCCCAAGCTGCATGTTCGGGATCATGATAATATAGGCCAGGAGTAGCAGAAGCAGTACCGTTACAATATTTCGATAACTGCTCCATCACACGAAATAGCGTGAAGACCTCGTGATATATCTTGTAGAAAATTACTAAAATACGCCCAAGCACACACGCACACACACACACACACGCACGAAAGAAAGGGTTCATAATGAGATGAGAGAAGATGGTGAAATAATCTATTGAAACTTACCCAAAACTAGAGCAAATACCAGGAGGCACATTAGAAAACTAGACAGATCTATAAAGAGGCCAGCAGTGGCATAAAAAACACCCAAATAAAGACCAAACCCAAAGATGACGCCATGAAAGATTAGCCATGGATACAGCAGGCAGCTGGTATTCTATATAGCGAGAGATATATATTACTGATCAGTCAGATCACTGTTTAATTGCAACTTACACGCGCCACACCAATAAGCAGCAAAAGGCTAACGCCAGTGTTGATCAACGACAGCCCATAAGTAATAGTGCTAAAGATGGCCAACACTTATATGTATAGTGTGGCGCAGGGGGGGATTAAGATTTCGGTATTCGGAATTTGGGGACAATTTAAGGACAACTTACGATTCGTCAGCAACTGTTGCTCCTCGATAGTGGTTATATTATTCAGCCATTGCTTAATCAAACGTTCAATATCCACTTGCCAATGCAATGTTAGCATGGAACTGCATAGGATAACCGATGAGATGATGACACCAAGCCAACCCAATATGATGACATTATATTTTAAATTCTGACACTGAACATAGGTGATGCAATTGGCCATGTTGCTGTTGCCGTTGCTGTTGCTGTTGCCATTGGCAATGCGACGTTTATAGTTATTCTTGATAGCTGCTGCAATTGCAGCTGATGTACTTTTTGATGTTTTGCCTGATTCATTTGGGGCCATTTTATGTCAATTGTTTGTTTTTATTTAAGGATCCGTTTTTGTTCGTTTTCGTTCTGTTCACGTGTTATTTCGTTTATCTTTTGTTATTGTTATTATTGTTATTGTTGTTGTTTCTTTTCATCGGTTTATTATTTTTTTGTTGTATTTTATTTGTTGTTGTATGTGTGAACAATGGAAGAACTAACGAGCAAATGTGCTTATTGATTGTTCAAAATGTTTTATGAAACTTCTAGTTAACTGAAGGCCTACTCAAAATCATATATTTTATATGCTAATCCCCCTTTCATCCCATCCCACTCCTCTCCTCTCCTCTCCTCTCCTCGCCACTTTTCACTCATCAAATTCCTATTCTCCAGTGTTGGAGAATTATGGTTTTAGAAAGTTACATAAAAATGGAATGGAATGACCTGCATTTCACGTTTTTCTTCTCGCTCCCATTCCAGTGATTCTTGTTATTGTTGCTGTCGCATAAAATAATTATAAGAGCATAAAAGTTGGCAAACATTTCCTGCACACCATTTCGTAATAATTAGTAAAGATGAAGATGAGCAGCAGCAGCAGCAACAACATCAACAACAACAAACGAGAACAGCAACAACCTGTTGATGATGTTAAAGAAGTTTTGTGGCAAGGTGCTTCTGACTTCTGTATGAATAGCGCCCAGTTTTAGTTTGGCCATCAGCGCGTGCGGTTCGGTTCTTAATCTTATCGCACTCTCTCTCTATCTCTCTCTGTCTCTCATTCTTTTATTATCGAGGCCATTCATAGATCTCTGACATAGTTTTCATATTATATAAAAATCCATTTTGTTAAATGCGTTAACCTATTTTACCAGTCAACAAATTGAAAAAAAAAAAGATAAATAAAGCTGCAACTCAGCTGGAGAGTGACTCACCATCCATCAAGTAAAAGTAGAGCAGCAAAACAAATGAAAGAGACAATACCAAAAATAAATAAAGTCAAACACAATATAAAACCAATCAATTTTCATACATTGAATCGGAGAAACGACTTTGAGATACGCACTAGGGGTATCCGATATACATACAAGTTATACGAACGAGTGCTATATGGATATTAACTTTGACATTTTCCAAGGAAATATTCATGGCTTTGATACTTCCATGATAAATCCGAAATGGTTTAATGTGCAATGTTTTAATAAAAAATTTAGTGAAAGTTAATTCTGATTTAAATCAATTAACGAATATCAATAATAATAAAATGTAGTTCTAATACTTGCCGATCAAAGAGGAAAACTGTTCGAAATTAGTCGAAAAAGAAAAAACTAAATTCCATCACATAAATATATCAAGTTCAGATATATATAAATTATCGACTTTTCTTTGCACCCTTCATGAATATTAGTACTATAGTGATAAGGCCCAAAAAATATTTATGAGGTATATTTTTCATATAACTGAAAGCTAGATCTTGTTGGATCTTTGGACTTAGAACAATTTAACTTTTCCTCCCTTTGATTCTGAACAGGAATGAGTATATATATAAGTAAAAGCTTTCAATTTTTAATAATTTCATTTTTTCATCTTTCGACTTTAAATGTTCATCAAATAAAGAACTGAGAATATATTGGAATAAATAAACAAATGATAATTACAACTAATAATAAAAAAAGAAGAAAACTTAAGTTAGTTTAAATAAAATGCAGCAGCTTTTAATGCTGCTTTGGCTCCTCCTTCTCCTACAGCCAAGTCCCCTAAAGGCCAGTAAGTGGTAACTTTAATCATTAAATGCAAATTTCGGTTTAGTTTTTCTTATTTATTATCTCTCTCACAATTTAATCTGTGTGTTTGATTAGGCCTGCTAAATACTTTATTAGGCGTGCCATCGGAGTGTGTCCATCAGAGTGGGATTTGGCCCTGTAAATTGAGCTTCTCCTGTTGGCTGCAAGGTGGCAAACATGCCAAAGGCTGCGGTCATAATAAATGGCTTTTCAGCTGTTGCATTGCCACAGAATCACAGCAGCAACACCAACACCAACACCAGCAACAGCAGCAGCAGCAATTTCATCATCATTATCAGCAGCAACAGCAATCGCCGTTGGAGAATCTTGTGGACTTAAACAAACTGAAAGTGGCCACTTTGAATAGTTTACCCAAGCGCATCATGTTGCGTCGTCGGGATGATAATGATGTGCTCACTAGCAAGGTAAATGTGAGAGAAAATTGAGCTATTAACTTTATTCTCTCTCATTCCGATTGCATCTCTTCTGGCACTTCTTTACACCAGACCCCTGAATGTGGTATTCCCCGCACAGCCCAGAATACGCTGCAGAAACGCATCATTGGAGGCCGTCCTGCCCAATTTGCTGAATATCCCTGGCAGGCTCACATTCGCATAGCGGAATATCAATGCGGTGGCGTTTTAATCTCATCCAATATGGTTGCCACTGCTGCTCATTGTATTCAACAGGCTCAATTATCCGATATTACAGTATATTTGGGAGAATTGGATACCCAGAATTTGGGGCATATTCAGGAGCCGTTACCTGTGGAAAAGCATCGTGTGCTACAAAAGATAATCCATCCTCGCTTCAATTTTCGTATGACTCAACCCGATCGATATGATTTGGCCTTGCTAAAGCTGGTTCATCCAACTGGTTTCAGTGAACACATTCTGCCCATTTGTCTGCCCCAGTATCCCATACGTTTGATTGGACGAAAAGGTTTAATTGCCGGCTGGGGCAAGACTGAGGCGCATTTGGGCCATGCCGGTACCAATATGCTACAAGTGGCCAGTGTGCCCATTATAAGTGAGTAAAGAAAAAGGAAACAATCTGATTGAATTCCCATTAAAGTTTCAGCAATTTTTTCTTCTCAGCTACTTTGGATTGTATACGTTGGCATGAAAGCAAACAGATTAATGTTGAAATAAAGGCGGAAATGTTTTGTGCTGGCCATTCAGATGGCCATATGGATGCCTGTTTGGGTAAGAATATTTTCCCAAAGAAATAATATTTTTTGGGGGGTGAAAAAAGGAGAGAAAAGTTTTTCTATACAGTCCTTACTTATAGGTAAGTTTCAAAATTCATAGCATACTTTCTGGCTGTGACTTAACAGAGCTCTGTTATCGAATAACATTATTTCAATTAATTTAAAGATTTTGGTTAATAAATTAAATATCACGAAACTAGAATATCAGTTAAGTTTCTCGATGTCTTTCTCGACATCTGAGATATAAATTAAGGCAATTAGGTATATTTTATATTCATATCATATCTAATAAATGATATTTTTCTGAACATTTTCAGGTGACTCTGGCGGTCCCTTGGTGGTTATGGAACGTGGACGATTTGTTTTAGTAGGCATAACCAGTGCGGGATTTGGCTGTGGCATAGATCATCAGCCAGGTAATGGGAATATAATGTCATAAATATATTTAATAAATAAATCTAACAATTTATTTTACATTTTAGGTATTTATCATAATATCCAAAAGACAGTCAAGTGGATACAGGATGTGGTGGAGCACAACGAACTTTAAACTATAAAATATCCCTCCCAATTCCACTTCAATATCTCTAGCTCTTTCTCTCTTACCTTCATTAGCAATGCAAATCAGCTAGCAATCTCATTAGTTTATTTCATTTAGCATTAAGCAATGGCCATGTGCAATCTGGAAGAGACAAAAAAACGAAAACGAAAATATTTATTAAATTAATTAAATAATGATCAGTTCAACCTTTTTTTTAGTGGTAGGTGGTAGTGGGTGGGTGACGACGAAATCGACCTTGAACGCAATCGACTTTGCGAGTGACACGTTCCGAATTTTTTCTACTGTGTAACACACAGTGTTGTGTCACATTTCAGTTTTGGCCTATTTGGTGAGGTGCCATAAATGGCACAATTACAACAAAAACAACAACAACAACGGCAACAATAACAATGTGCCACTGCTTAGTCAACAACGGGGCATTAATAATAATTTGTACATTAAACACATTAAACTATCAGACAAAGAAATTGCCAGAGTTAACTTCAAAGACCGAGAAAGAGTGAAATTTGTAAAAACCAGAGGCGTAGTCTCTCTTCTTTAACAGTTCTTCTAGTTGCCCTTTTGCCCCCTCTGGCCATACTGCTTATGCGTATTGCCCAATGTCTGCAATAATCAAATTAGTTACGCAGTGCAATTTGATTGCAACAACAACAATAACAATAAAACAAAACAAACAAACAAAACGAGAAAAATACTACAATTATGATATGGCTAGCAACTTGTCCATCGATTGATGACAATGAAAAATGCGGCAGACCGGGCCGGCGGCACAAGCCAAATCGGAAAAGTGTGTCATTGATTTTCAATAAATTTTCAACAAATCAAAAATCAATGGCATTAACTATCATTTAGTTGGTTATATCTATTTTTTTTTATTATCTGTCTGTTTCTTTTGAGTTTTTCATTATGATTTTTTTATTTGATTGTTTCACGCTTGAGATCAGTTTATGGCAAAAATAAGATGTTATTTGGCTTTCGCTTTGGTTTTCAGATGGTTTTTCCTCTTGCAATTTGTTCAAGTTTTGTTTGGTTTGGCTTGACAAATTTGTGTATATGCATGTGAGTGTGTGTGTGTGTGTGTGTGCGCGTCTGTGTTCGAGTGTGCGACGAAAACTTATGAATGCTTCCGCTTGGACATTTTTTTTTCTTTCTTTCTTTTTTTTCTCATTGTATTTGATTTAGCCACAAAATGCAATTTCCAGCGGCTGAGCTCAGCTGAGCCGAGCTGAGTTGAGTTAAAACTTGTTAATGTCTGCGGCGGCGGCTCTCTTAGCTGTGTGTGCGTGTGTATGTATTTTATTTTATTTTTTCGGTTTGTAGTTTTTGTATTTTATTTTACTTTTCACTTTCGATTTCAATGCGATACAAAGACTCTCACACGCACACCAACGTACACAACTGCAGAGAGACAAGACTTTGGCGCTTATTATTACTCAATAGTATCGCGATCGCTCAGTTTGGTTTGTCGCTCGCTTCAGTATATTTAATTTTTTTTTCTTTTCTTATTTTTTTGTTGGTTGAATTTGTCAGCCGACTGTTTATTAAGTGTTTTGACTTTAACGCAAACTGTTGGCGCGACGTTCGGCGGCTTGCACTTTTCTTTGAAACGAAAAGCAGAAAACTCAAAGAAAAGAAACCAAAAAAAGTCACAGAGAAATATGAACTAAAATATACGGAGGAGTTATTGTTGCCAAATTGTTTTTAATTTAATTCAATTTGTTTGCTTGACTCTGAAAATTTTGACTTCTTTCGTTATTGCGGGCCTATGCAAACGAGTTACCGACGATTATTCAATCAAAAAAAACAAAAAAAAAAAACTAAATAAATAACCCAAAAGAAACAACAAAAATACTCGCAACGCTGCTGCTACGTGAATTAAGTGAAACACAACAATTGCAGAAATCAGAGACAACAACAACAACAACAACAACGAAAGTATTGCAAAATGCCTTTGGCAATTGCATGGCTGCTGCTGCTACTGCTCCTTCGCCTCACAGCGGCAACAACAGCTGCCCAGAGCAATTACAATTCCATTTACAATGATGTGATTACACCCCAATTGAAACAAGCCATTGACAAGGAATTGCCCAAAGAGGCCAAATTCTTTGATGAGCTCGATTGTAAGTATATATGTACATAAGTTAATCTGTTTATATATATATATATATATAAAATGGTCAAGTCAAATTGAAGTCAAGTTCGTTGCCTAAGTCTTTCGTTTTGAGTCATGCATATGCAAATTTGATCAAATTTTTTACTCTAAATGATTAATTTCTTACACTTGTTTAATCCAATCCAATTAATTAACTCCTATACCGATTTCCGATTTTCCCATTAATTTTGTTATTGTGTATTGGGATTATGCAATTCTTTAACCTTGATGCTTGTCGATTCGATGTCAAGTTCGCTTCATAAGCATGACTCAGGCAATTTCTCAAACCAGAGACCAAGGGAGAAGAAAATGTTTAATTAATTAAAAGGCGAAAGTTGATGACTTCTTGTTCTGCCACCCAAGCGCAAAGGTGAAAGAAAACAATTCATCTTACTGCCTGCCTGACTTTTAATTTAACTTTCCAAAAAAAAAAACAAAATTAAAAAGAAATGAAACAAAATGAAATGAAAGAAATAAATGTTTATGTACATGAAAACCAATTAGCTTGAGCAAAGGCAAGCGCCAAAGCCAAAGATTTAACTTTAGCCCGAAGCTGGAGGAAATTGTGAATAGCCATTAAGAAACGGCAGCAATAGCAACAGCAACAGCAATAACAGCAACAACAACAACAACAACAATGAACACAGATCAGACAAAAGGCAACCTGCATATTACAAGTTCAATGGCATGATCGATATGTATGCAATATGGCAAAAGGAAAAAGCAAAAGTCTTGGCCAGATATATGTACTCATAGACAGGAAAATCAACTGCAATTAACAACAAATTGCAACTATGATGATGACGCTGCTGCTGCCGTTCCGATGCCGACGTCAAACATTCGAAAGTGCCAAAACCATTTTTAGCCATAGATTATAGATTATTTGTGTTATTTTTCAGTCAGTTTGAGTTTTACTTTTCGGTTTTTTATTTTTCTTATTTATTTTAATCGACATCAAAATGCCGACTGACCGCCGGCAACATGTTGCTAGCAACAAAAAGCTCGCAACATTTAACGAAATAAAAGTTGCTCCACAAGTGAAATGCCGCTTCAAAGTCATTTCTTCTCTTTTTTCTTTTTCTTTTTCTTTTTGTTTTTTTTTTTTTTTTTTGGCTGTTTCTGCCTTTGGTTTGCTTTTGGATTTTGGCTTTTCGACTTTTGAGCTTGGCTGCTTGTTGGCCACACAACTTTGGCTTAGTTCTGAAATGAATTTTCCAACGCGCGGTTGTCTTTCACAGAGCATGAAAACCACCACCACCAGCTCCAGCACCACCTCCACCACCACTAATAACAACAACAATAACAACAATATAAATTAAATTGAAAAATACAATTTTCTTTTGTGGAGCTGTGAGCCGAAGCGTAAACAAGAAAGTTAAATGAAAATAAAAGTGAAATCCTGTTTTATAAATCAAAAATTCAAAACAAAAATGATATAAAATTAAAGCAAGGATTGCAAAATTATTAAGTGAAGTTCAAAACGAAAGCGAAAGTATCATAAAACCGAGAAAAAAAAATAAAAAAATAATTAAAATCTTCAATTTAATTCGACGAAAGTGAAAGTCATGTGGTCAATACTTGCCAAGGACACTTGGCTAAGACACAGTGTCATTATCAGTATTGTCATCATTGCCAGCCATACGATCTCCTCAGCCTTTGCTTTGGGTTATCCCAGTGCTCAGCAGGAACATGATATGTTAATATTGGATGCTTTATCGCGACGCAGCGGGACTGGATATTATGGCGAGAATAGCGTCATGGAAATGCTATCCCGAAGTAACAATTTGACTTTGATTTGACTTTGACAAAGGGCAAAAACATTACAGCTAAACTAATGCCATCCTTTTTTCTCACACTTCTTTCTTTCCTCCCTCTCTTTCTATCATTCGTATTCTATTTTATGTTTTTCTCTTGCCCCTTTTCTTTTTTTTTTTTTTTTTAGTGATTCCGCAATCATGCCGCTTTCGTGGCCACAAATTCGAATGCGGCCTGTCCATCTCCTGTGTCTTAGGTGGCGGCAAACCATTGGATCTTTGCTCAGGCGGCATGATTTGGTCATGTTGCGTGGACAAAGATTTGGATGCCGAGGAGAACTCACATGCAACGCCGGTTAATAACACGAGTGAGTATATGCAACAACAACAGCAACAACAACAACAACAACAACCACAACAACTGCAATTTGCAATAGCAATAGCAATAGCAACAACAACAACAACAACTACAAATAAAAGAAGTTCATTCTGAAAGTCATTTCGTCACGATAATTGCAAATTGCCGAGCTTCAACTTATGCAATTGTTATATCCATTTTCTGTTGGATAATAGTCCAATAAATTAGCTCGCATTTCGAAAATGACAAACCAAATTGTTAGCTCTGGGTTAGAAAAGAAAATAGCATAACGGAAAATGAGGGGAAAAAAGAAGAAGATAAAGTCTAAGGAAAGACATAGAAAGAATGTTAAAAAAGAGTGGAAGGTGAATTGTTAATTTTTTTTTTTTTATTTCTGTTTTCATTTTGGGAAATAAGAAATGACTTTTATTTCCCCCATCTAATCGGGGCACACAAAAGAAAAAGATGAAGCTTAGATTCCGGATATGATTGTTATAAAGAAAAGATTTTAAGATTTCCGGGGAATTAAAGTAAATTTTAATTTTCAGTTCCCCTGTTTTTATTTACTCTCGTATTGAATTATTGTTAAATAAGGTGCTATTCATGTACATATATATACAGGTATATATATAAAGAACTCGATTAAATAGTTATTTTTTGATATACTTTTAAATATGATTGAATTTGATTAATATTTAGTATTCAAGGAGCAAAAATAAATTTTCATATTCATTCATTTTATTAGCTCAACCGATTGGTTTTTCTATTCAATGTTTCTAACCATTAGAAAAAGCTAAAACTAAACTAAAATTTATTATTTCTCGATCTGAAGCTTACAATTATGACGCACAACTTGATTCATTACCGATCAAATGTTCATACTATTGAAGTGCATATCGTAATATAAAAGTTAACTAATTCAGCAACATTTGCCAAATAACTTTTGTTATTTTTGGCTTCTTCATTGAATTTTTTCTTCTTCTGTTTTTTTGCCTTCTGCCAGCTGCCATTTTGTTGTGCTCTGTTTAATTTTCTAGGCTTCTGCAGTTAAGTTTTACGAGCGTTTATAGCATTACAACATGCTCGGGGGCATATAAATAATTCTTAGTGGAAAAGTTTTATATATATGTATGTACGTATGTGTGTACAAGTTTTGAGATTCGAGTTTTTTTTTGTTTTTTTTACCGCAATTTAATGTACGCACACGAATGAGTTCTGTCTGGCGGCACTTTCTTTGTCTGGGCGTTGTTTTTGTTTGTCTTTTTCTTTTGGGTAAATTTCCCAGGCGTCAATGATACAGCCAAAAATTCACTTGCGGAAATAAACGAGGGTGAACGTTCAGTTCAGTATGTATGTGTTTTTCTTTTTTTGCATTTAAAAGTGAAATTTTTTTTGTTGGCTTTTCTTTTCTCCAAGTTTTATTATTTCTGTTTTTGTTTTTGTTGTCTGATGCCAGTCACCAAATGTGGGAAAAATCTCGAAAGAAAAAAAATAAAAACGAAAAGTTACGGCATAAACTAAAACTAAAACTCGGCCATGCCAAAACCCTGAAAGTCAAGAAAGTGTTAATCAAGTCATCGCAGTCTGTTCTCTTGGCCTCTTCCACCACCTACTTCTCCTGAAGCCAAGTTTGAATTACGTGCGAAATATCGAGGCATTAAGGTCCGGTCTTTGTTTTAACTGTCACCCCCGATCGGGGTTGTGGAGAGGGGAGAGAAGGGGGGAAACTCTTCCGAGTTTTTTTTTTTTTGAAGTTATGTCACCGATTCATGTGGTCAGTCAGTCAGTCAGTCGAGCAGCAATTGTAAACTCTCATATCGAATACCTATTACACTATCTGAGGGTTTATTCAGATAGTTGACATTTATATAGAGAGTGGATATAGATCACGAATTCATTGAAATGGGTATCTCAAAAGTCGTTATGATATTCTCTCATCTGGTTTATGGGCTGCAATTAACCGAGTAAGTGAAAAGGTTCGACAGTGAAAGTGTATGAAAATCTGCCACATCATCATCATCATCATCATCATCATTACAATCATCATCATGAGTATCATCATTAGCAACATGAACATGAATCATCGCATTCTCACACAGGTGACATAATACACTTGCATGATATATATCCTGATCTGTCGCCGAATGCAAACAAGCCGCAACATCACAGCACAGCGCCCTCTGGCACCGCCTCCTCCTCCTCCTCCATCTTATCATCATCGGCATCGACATCGTCATCATCATCGTCATTAGGAGGAACAGGATCACGTCCAGGTTATGGAAATAGCGGCGGCTATTATAGCACCAAACGACCAGCTCCTGGCGGCGGCAATCCATACAAGCCTCCACTTCCGCATCGTCCGCATTTATCGAATCTAAATAGTTGGGAGCATGACACCAATAGTAATCATCATGGCATAACCAATCATTTGGATAACTTTTTCGATGCGGATTCACCTCAAGACGGGAATACACATGAGTTACTCCCAAATGCGCAGCCCTTTGCTGTGGGAAATGTCTTGGACTTAAATGCGGGAGAAGCAGCAGATGAATATCCATCAAGTCAGAATCAAAATAATGCTGTTCCATCATTGTCCGCCTATCGTCCAGTGCCGGGTACTAAAAACAACAATGAAACCAATTTATTTTTATGTAGTTTTGCGTTCAGCACCAACTTATTGAAAATTTCATTCACTCTCTCTCTCTCTCTCACTCACTCTCTTACTCACTCTCACTCACTCACTTACTTTAACACTTTCTGTCTCTCACTCACATGTCGGCGGTTACATCAAGATTAATTTGTTTCCATCTCTTTCTTGTATCTCCTTCTCTTGATTAGGTTGCGGCGAGGTCTACACTCGCTCAAATCGCATTGTGGGTGGACATTCCACTGGCTTTGGTTCACATCCCTGGCAGGTGGCCTTAATCAAAAGTGGTTTCCTTACCCGTAAACTGAGCTGTGGTGGTGCATTGATATCCAATCGTTGGGTGGTAACGGCCGCTCATTGTGTGGCCACGTGAGTAGATTACCTCCTACCATATGCTATATAATCTTCGATCCTTCTCATTCATTTTAGCACCACCAACTCAAACATGAAGATACGACTGGGGGAATGGGATGTACGGGGACAGGAGGAGCGTCTCAATCATGAGGAATATGGTATTGAACGCAAGGAAGTTCATCCGCACTATAATCCAGCCGATTTCAAGAACGATGTTGCTCTAATTCGATTGGACAGGAATGTTGTATATAAGCAACATATAATACCAGTCTGTTTACCTCCTCCTTCCACGAAATTGACTGGAAAAATGGCCACTGTGGCTGGCTGGGGCAGGACAAGGCATGGTCAAAGCACTGTGCCCTCCGTGCTGCAAGAAGTTGATGTGGAGGTCATCTCAAATGATCGATGTCAACGTTGGTTCCGTGCTGCAGGTCGTCGGGAGGCCATACATGATGTGAGTATGATAAACTTTGACATTCTTAAATATCGTCAATGATTTAATTTGATTATTTTGAAGGTCTTCCTCTGCGCTGGTTATAAGGAAGGAGGTCGCGACTCTTGTCAAGGTGACAGCGGTGGTCCACTGACCCTAACGATGGATGGCCGTAAAACATTAATCGGTCTCGTCTCATGGGGCATTGGTTGTGGGCGAGAGCATTTACCTGGCGTCTATACAAATATTCAACGTTTTGTTCCTTGGATCAATAAGGTGATGGCCAATGATAACAATGCGTAGTCCATGGCATATATATATATTGGATAAACAATAAACTCAAATTGAATTGGAAGACTGCAGTCACCCGCTCGAGGATGGGCAAATTCGATGGAATTCCGTTGCAGCTGCGTCGTGTGCGTGGAATGACCTCGATCTCAACAGATTGCAGATGGCCATGTGATTCCTCTATGACTCGGGGTTGCTAGTGTTTAAGGTTCTCTTAAACCCTTTCTCCTTCTCTCCCCCTGCCTCCTAATATTTATTATAATTTTATAACTTTATTAGTTCCCCTCATTCCCCCCTGCAGTTTTAGTTTGCACAAAGTATTTATTACATCCCCCCTCCCTCCCCCCTTCACCACTCATATCTACTGGAAAAAAACAATTTTATATTAGTTGTATATTTAACAAAGTTAATAAAAAAAGAAAAGTATTAAAACAGCCAAAATATTATTTCAATTGACTTAAGTGAATATTATAGAAATAACTCATAGTAATCAAAACAAATCGGAAGTCTTTCCTAAATTGATAATGCCCCTAAATAATAATGGAAACAACAGTGAAATTGTAATTAATTCAATCTAGGAAAAATTACTCATCTCCTTGTTTTCCGGAAAAGAAAAGGATTTTAATAAATTAATAATCTAAAGATGTGAAAAACTCAATTGTTTTATATATTTCATACTACATATAAAAAAGTAACGATTAGAAAAAGAAATTTATGATGAAGAAACTTTTTACTGCAATCGATTATTTCGGAGTTCAGATTTATCCATAAGCCAGCAGTTAAATGTAGAAATTATAAGAGGTAAATCGTACAGATACAAAGTTAACTATACTTTGTAGGATTTCCCTTTACCTCCTCCTCCTCCTTTCTGTCTATGTTTACTTGCACGAGAGAGGTTGGCGCCACTTATGATCGATCAAAATCTGTTGCATACTTTCAAGCTACCAAAGAAAATAAGAAGCTAACACAGAATGTAAATCCCCATTAAACCACGCACACTCTCATAGATACACACACACACATGTACATCGAGAAACAGACACATCTTGTCTTGACAGGGTTATTATTTGTCAGACAAACAAAAACAAACGGCATAAAGATAAATAATTTAAAAACAAAGAAGCGAAAGGAGAAAATTAAACAGTCAACCAAAAACTCTTCTCTTTCTCTCCACAAACAAAGGACCCAAACGACGAAGGAGACCAGTGACAGAAAGAGAGAGAGAGACAGAAGATGAATGGGAGACCTGCTTTGAATAGCTAATGTTCTTGATTTCCGCTAGGCTACCTTTAGGTAAATCAAAATATCAATGGTTAATGAAGGAAGCTTATCAGTAAGCAGTTTGATAGCGATCAAACAACTTACTCTCTCCAATCAACAGAGAGAGAGAGAGAGAGAGAGAGGGGAGAGCAAGAGAAAGACAGTGAGAGCTCTCTGTTTACGCTCTTACCATCCACATTTACCATCCACTTCTTTGGCCTGCTATTTCTTGTTGGATTTGACCAAGAAGTAGTAGTGGCAACTGGCCACAACCTGTGATTTCGGTTTTTCGGTCCGTCAGTTGCTGTGGAGCAGCGCCAGTGTCAAGGTCTCTCAAGTTCAAAATAAATAAGAAAAGCAAAAATACAAAAAAAAACTACCAAACAAAAAATTAACGAAGGAAAGACACGCGTCATCTCGGCATCTCGACATCTCGTCATCAGCATCATCATCATCAAAATGATATGAGAAGATATATTGTAGACGCGTCTTAAGATATATATATTTATCATTATATTTCTAAAACACGAATGTGTGTCTGTGTGTTGTTGTGTGTGTGTGTATGTCGTTGTCTACTTAAAATCATAAATAATATTTAATGATAGTTTAATGATTTTTGTTCGCTTCATTTAAAGTGATCTCAAAGTGCCGAAATCGTTCTTATCAGTGCGCAATTGAGGAGCAACAGAGTAAAGTTTAACTTTCTTAACCTAACGACGAGCATAAATTATAGTACACACACACTCACACACACACACATATAGGAATATACACCAAAAGAATGGCAACTCATTTGCACCACAACAAAAACAATAACAACAACAACAACAAAAACGACGACGACAACAAACAAAAACCAAAGAAAGAATGAGAAGAAAAAAATATTTAAGAAAATTCCTTATGTGAGGGCAGGAGCCGACGTCAGGTTACCCTTTTCCAACTCAAATCAATAGTCCTCAAAATTAAATATATATATATATATATACTAAACTATATATATAAACTGTATACATATATCAAAGAAGTTGCGTGATATTATATAGTTCTACAGATCAAGGGTTTTATAGGGTCAATCACACACATTATGTGATCTTTAATGTACTCTTCAGATTGGATATAGGGTATTAAAAAGCCACCGATTTGGTCGTTTCAGTGTTTTTTTTTTAATGCTTGTTGGCTGCTTCTGCTTCTTGCTATTTTAATGTGAAAGCGGACTTCCCCCCTCTATGCCACCCCCAACACCGTCAGTAACATTTGCCGCCAATCAGCTGTGCTCAACAGAGAGAGAGAGAGAAAGAGGGGGAGAGAGAGCCAGAGTACTCTCTGCACACACACACACAAACACAGAGCGATAGAGACAGAGAGAGAGAGAGACGGTGAGAGCCAAGAAGTTCATTTGAATAAGCCTAGGCAATTGTTGTTGTTGTTATTGTTGCTGGCCTTAATGGAAACCGTTATGCGAAGCCGAAGCTAAAGCCAAGCTCTAACTAGCAACGTCAACGCGAAGCGACGCACGCATGCGTCGTCGACGTTGCTTAGTATGTGTGTGTGTGTGTGTGCGTGTGTGTGTCTCTTTATACAAATATCTGTGCGTGTATTTGTATGTCGTTCTTCTTCAGCGGCAGCAAAATCTCAGCCAACTGCGACGATATTTTGCTGCTCGCATGGTGCTTGGTGGGGTCGGTCTTTGGGTCTCAGTTGGATCTTGTCAGATGTAAGCAGCTCGTCGCGGTCTTCACACACTGTTTGCTGCCCGTGTCTTTTGCTTTGGCCTGGCTTCTTCCTTTCTTTTCGTTGCGTTGCGTTGCGTTGCCTCCTCCGTTGTTGTGTGTACGCGCGAGTACGAGAGTGTGTGCGAGTGCGTCTGTGTGTGTGTGTGGTTCTTTGCATGCCGCAGATCTTTCCATTTACTAAAATTGGCTTGGCCCCACCACCAAGTTCAAAGTGCCAAAAGAAGAAGAAAAATTCTCATCAGCTAACAGTGTTTAAGCATTAAAACAAAAAGGTAGCTGAAGGAAGACCAAGAAAAAGAAATGTGAAAAAAGTAAAAAAAAATATATATATATATATACTATATAGTATAACCAAGTGTCAAACAAAAAGCCAAAAGTGAAGAAACTCATAAAAAAAAAAAACAAAGAGAAAAGAAAGAAAACAGAATAATAACAATAATAATACAGTTTAGGGAAATTAAAAGAAATTCCTCTAAACTGAACTGAAAAATTGTCTGTCAGTTAGTAAATTTTAAATAGTTGCCCAAATTAAGCATTTATTTGCTTCTTTCATTTTATCGTTTTCCGTTTTCTTCAGTTTCTTCTTGTTATTCTTGCTGCCTACAAGTTAATTAAGCGCCAATACACAATACAACAAAAAGAAAAACAGGCAACATAAATAGAAGCTTATAACTGCAACTGCAACTAACTGCATCATCATCATCATTGGCAACAGGAGCTGCAATATTGCAGCAGCAGCAACAGCAGCGGCAGCGGCGGCGGCGGCGACTAAACAAGAGCAACAAGTTCAAGCGCCTTGAAACACGGCCAAAGTCAAACGAGTCCAAAGCAAAAGCTGCTGCTGCTGGTGCTGGCTGCAAATTTATTGAAATTCCTGTAAAAAAACAAAAACAACAGACAGCAGCAGCAACACCACCAACAACACCAACAACAACAACAACAACAACAACAATGAGGCAAGAGTCAGCAGCTTAGCACAAGTGTTTCAATTGCGGGGCTGCTGCTACTCGGAAGACAAGAGCTAAACTTCTTCTTCTTCTTCTACTGCTGCTGCTGCTGCTGCTGCTGTTGCACCTTCTTCTTTTGCCTGGGATAAAAGATTTTTTCGCTTTTGGGTGCCACAGAACTGGTCTCTTGCACTCTCTATCCCTCTCTCTCTCTCTCTCTCTCTCTCTCACTCTCTCTGTCTCTCGTTCCTACTCATTCTTTTCGGTTTAGTATACAGGGTATTAAAAAAAAGGTATATTCTATGGAAGTTAATTATCAAAAGACGACTTTTCCTTAAATAAAACAAAAATATGTTTCAAGTTCTTCTCTCCTCTCTAGGAATACATTTTCATAAGCTAAGAATCCTTTTTTAATTTCTTTCTATATACTTTATTAGTATTATTCCTATTCCAAATCGAGTACTTGGTCATCATATGGTCGAATCGCTTCTTTGTAACTTTGACTGCTCCTTGACTGTGGCTCTTGTCAGTCTACCTTGGAAGTAACTTTGGTCTAAAATGCAAAGACTCCGTCCTCAAAGACTACAACACCGTCACACCTCCCCCCCTCTGTCACTCTCCTTCCACTGTGTGGCTTACACAATGAAGGAGTCGGTCGTTGTTATTGTTGTTGTTGTTGTTGGTGGGAGGTGTGTGGTGGGGATAATGGGTTGGGTTCCATTTGGCTGGAGGCCTGAAGAGATGCAGATGCATTATTTGCATTTCATGTTTCTTGCGTGGTTTTGCTCTGCTTTAGATCAGGTTTGTTTCTGATCAGAATGCGGTTGCCAACGACTGCTTGATAATTATTATAATTTGCAAGCGATTTGCCTGCAATTGAGAAGTTTGCCAAGTGAACGAAAAGCCAAGAGCCAACAATTAAATTGACCCTATATCAAATGAAGTTTGTGTCTTAAGTCTTTTGTTTCATACTAATTAAGTTACTTGCTGCTGCTACCAGCAGAAGTTAGCCAAGTTAGCTATCATAGCGGTCTACAACAACAAAAACTATGTATAAAATTTCTCCAAACCGTTTTTGGTAGAGCAGAAATGAAAGCCAAGTTAACAAACAGCAACAGCAACAACAACAACAACAACAACAACAACAACAACAGCAGCAGCGGAGCAGCTACCGCGACGACGCACTTCTTATTTGATTTTCTTTTCCCTCAACGGCGGCCACGGCAACGGCGACGACTGCCCGCAAATGGCATAATTCTTTTGTTCGCTCTTTTTTTCTTAGTTATTTCTTTTTTTGGCTAATTTTGAATTACAATTTCTTATATATTTGTTGTTGATAATTTCACTTTTCTTTTAAATAAATATACTTTTTTTTTTTGTTGTTACCTTTCGTTGTGGCTTTCGCTTTTATTTAAGGCAAACAAAATATCTTTTTAATAACAATAACGTATATTTGTTTATCCATGTGTGTGCGTGTGTGTGTGTGTTTATATAGTGTGTAATTTCACTTTTAATGACGTACTAACGACCAAACGACCGAACGACACTTTTGAAATTGAGCAAAGGAAATTACTTAATTGCCTTGAAACAGACCGAAATCATGCAAATCATGACTTGACCCAATTCTCGGACTCGTTTCTCCTCATCTCATCATCATCACAACGAAATCGTGTTAATTTGCACACAAAATACAACAACCACAACAATAACAACAACAAAAATAAATCTATAGAACGTGACCCAAATACACAACAATATTCTCTACATCTCTCTCTATATATACATATATATGTTTGTCTGTCTGTTTTTTTTTTTTTTTTTTTTGGAATCAAATACAATAATACGTTGATATCTAGAAAGATTTATCTATGGGGATAAGACCCGCAATTAGTTCTCTAACACTCAATTAAAGCAATCAGCGGAAATATTTGATAGCTTCCGTTTTGGCCTGGGATTTTTCTTCGCTTTATCTACGCTTAATTACCGATCGGACAAGACAACTAAACTGGTACGGTGGTTTAATTAAAATCTAATAGAACAGTGACGGGTTTTCACAAAAGGGGAAGGAGCTTTATCTTGCTTTAGCTTGATCGAGTCTCTTGGATAAGAATTGAATCTGGCATTATATGAGAGTGGTCTTAATATAATAATACAATGCTCATTTTATGATGTATATCGACTTATATTCGAGTGATTCCAGAGGAAATGGAAAGGGCAGAGAATCATCTTAGAAGATTGATAAAAAGAAAATATCTTAAAAATAATTCTTCAAGAGCAAATGAAACATTTTCCCTTGAGAGTTAGATATATACTAACGTAAAGTTTATTATACTTTATATATACAATAAAAAAAGTATTCCACATCCCTTCTCAAGACTAAAGTTCTTAAATCCGCCACTGGTATTTAGAGACATTTCCCTTCATTTTTGTACCAACTTTTTCTCGTTCTATTTGACTTCACGAGTTGGTTTTGTATTGTTAGTTTATTTTTTTTTTTTTTTTTTGTATCTTTTCTATGTTTTTGCGGTAAAATGTCTTTAAGCTAGACAAAGAAGTTGCTAGCTACAGCAGTTGGTGGTGTCAATGACCGTATTACGCAACAATGAAGATGAAGAAGAAGAAGAAGAGTTGGATCAATGAATGTTCTCTCCCCCCCTTTCCCACCTCTACCCACCCCTCTCTCTCTCTCTGGTTCTATGGCTCACTATATCCCTCTCGCTCTCTCCCATTTATTTGTTCGCTACTCTATCCCTCGTCACATCATTAGATGAAGATCCAGTTAAGTTTATGACAAATCATTCGTTTGGCTTTCTTTGATTTCCGCTGTTACAGTTCAGTTTATGTCATCATATCTGTAAAACTTTCTTCTCTTCTTTCTTCACAATTAGTCGTTTGTTGAACCCTTTTCTCGTTCCAAAATGGGCGTCGATGTCGTCGCCGTCAGTTGAGAATGCATTTTAAAACAGTTATATAAACCTAGCCTAAGATTATACAATCCATTTGGCCAGTTTGGTCAGTTTTCGGGTCGCTTTCTAAGCAACAGCACACACTTACACAAAAAAAAAAAAAAAAAAAAAAAACCAAAGCAAAACTTTTGCTTTCCATTGAAAAACAAATAAACACACACAGGCACACACACACATACACTTAACAAGAAAATGTCTCATACGCCCTGCTGTTCCATCAGCAATTTGCTTGAGGTTTTTTTTTTGTTTTTTTTTTTTTTTTTTTTTTTGCATATGCAAGTCACTCACTCATTGGGAGTGAGAGACTTTCTCTGACTTGAGTCACCCAGTGGATGGATTCTACGCACTTGCCGCGCCCTTGCCCATAATATATAAGTTATGGATGGAAACGTTTCACTATATATATATATATATATATGTATAAATATATATATATGCACATAACTGACTCATTTCTTTTACAGATGGCAGCAACAAATACCACAAACACATCATTAATATTATTAACAGTGCCCAAAAAAAGTAGAGCAACAATTAAGAAGATGCCACCACATAAACTCCTGCTCCTATTTATCTCCACATTGCTGGCAATATATACGACAGATGCCAGTCCCGTATTTGTGGATAATCCCAGCTTAGCACAGTGTAAGTAATTATTTAAACAATTTTAAGTGGAATCGAGACAGTCTCTTTTCAGATCAACGTATATATGTATGTATATACATCGTCGCTTTTTCTTAGAACCTCTTCTCTCGCTCCACCAGCCAACACTTTCTCTCACGTACAGAGGTCTATTAAAAGTTTCATTTTATTTTCTCTTGTTTCTCGGTTAACGAAATGAGTCAAGGGTTACATACACGCACCAAGGGAGCACCAAGCCATAACTGATATCAGCTGATATTACTCCCCTTTTTTCTTAAATCTCAATATATGATTTTCTTTTCCTCGTTTATCAAAGATATATCCAATAGTTTCAACTATATAGTGTACTTTTATAGAAATATCCATTCGTTAAATACAATTCAAAAATTTCTTAACTGGTTTACCATAAAAACAGATTCATTAATAATTAAATTTTTCTTCACTTGCAACACTCCACATAAATAAATAAAAAAAAATATATATATAAATGTAGTGGCAAAAAAAAAAACAAAGAAGCGAATCAAAAGACTTAAGCAACAAACTTGTTCTTTTGCCTGGTCATTTCTAATGAAAGTAATCAAAATTAATGAATAGCCCGACCGACCGGAGCGAGGCGTTGGTTTAATTGGGTCATAGCCATTAAAAAGACTCGAAATTTATATGCTATTAGCACTTCCTCTTTTAACTGGACACATCGAGAGCCACAGCTGCCAATTTGTCTAAGACAAAGAGTAGCCTTTGAAAACAAAAAAAAATACCTCGAGATGAAAAAGAAGAAGAAAACTTTCATATGGCAACACAGAAAGAAAAAAAAAAAACATAGCCAAAGCCGGCAAACCGTCAGGCAAAGCAAAGCAAAGGCAATTGAGGTCAACCATCCAAGCCAAGAATGTTGCCATAAAATGAGCAACCAAGTCAAGTCCAAGTCCGAATCGAAGTTGAAGACCAAGAAAGCGTGTGCCAGAGTCAGCAAGCCAGCCAGCAGCATTTCATTTTTATGACTGGACCGAAAGCAAAAACAAAAAAAAAAAAAAAAAAAACTTTTGAATAAAAAGAGAGGAAAAAAAATCTGAGAAATGGGCAGAGGCAGAGGCAAGTGGCTGCAGAAAGCGGAAAGTAAATTGAAGACAAGTGAAAGGGAAATAAACAAATAAAACCAAAAATAAAATCAAGACACAAACTGAACTCATTCCCAGCATATTCGGTCAATTCTAATCTCTACACACCCAAATAAAGTTAGCCCGACCCACTTTTTTAAATATACATATATATATATATATATATATATATATATATATATATATGCATATATCTATCTATATGTATACATTTTTTTTTTTTTTAGTTTTATCAGCATGCCAAAAACGAATTTCCTACATTGCAATGCGGGTCTGGGTCTCTCTCTTTCTCACTGTCTCTCACCCTGTCTCTTGTCTCTCTTGCTCTCTTTCTGGTGCGGGGTCTAAACTGCTGCCAAGTGGTTGACCCAAAAAACAAAAAACTACAACCACAACAACACAAACACACACCACAAAATCGAAATGCAAACACAGAAACCAAAAAGAGAAAAAAAAAAAGCTGCCGGTTTGGCGCGCGTCCATCCAACAGCGTTGACTGAGGCAGAGGCAGTGGCAGTGGCAGCAACGGAACGTTGACTGTGTTGTTGGTCTATTGAAAACGTGACAACGTTTTGGCTTAAATTTGTAATTTTTCCTCTTTTACTTTTTTCGACTTGTTCCCATTGCCTGAAAGTTCGTGTCTTGAGTCATTTGTTTTCTGTCGACGCTGCTGCGGCTGCGGCTGCGACTGTTGCTGCTGCTGCTGCTTATTGATTGACTTAACTCTACTTAAGTCATGTCAGAATATTTTCGTGTTAATTGCATAAGAAATGTGTACGAGAAGAAAAATACAGTTAAGGTTCAATAAACGCAGAACATCGGAGGCAACAGAAGGCAGTTAAGAAACGAGGGGGAAAGAAGAAGGAGGGAGTGGTGGGGGGGTAAAGGTTTGCAATGCTTATACAGGAAGAGTATTATGCTAGGGACATGTGCCAATGGGAAACTACAGAAAAAGTTTGAAATTGAAGGAAAATTTAATGAAAACAGGATATAAAATTTATAAATGGATCTAAAATGATTTGGAATTACCGACATCTATTTGTTTATATCCCGGTAAATAATAGTAGGTATGTAGGATTCATAGCCGGGCCAGAGAAAGAGTATTCAGTTGTGACCCACTGGACAAACACTTCAGAGAGTTCAGTCTTTATTTTGATTTAGCATTGGAATAAGTATAAGCAAATTCACCAGGAAAAGGCGTGTAATTTATGTGTCGTGAGTATTTTTGAAGAGCTTAACAAGAAGAAGCAATTGCCTCCTGCAGAACTGCCACCGGTTAACTGAATTATGTGTTGAGTTTATTTATGGGCAAACAAATGAGCAAGAAGCCAATCAGCAAGCCAGCCAGCCAGTCAGCCAGCCAGCCAGCGAGCCAGCAGGAGGCAGGCCACAGATGATTCCAAGGAAGAAGATGACAGCAGGAGCGAATTCTGTTGCTACCGTCCGTCCAGTCCATCCTCTTCTTCCTGCTCATGTCATTTGTTTTTGTTTTTGTTTGTGTTTCACATGTGTAATTACATAAGTTCAAAGCTCGAGCTCGAGCTCAGGCTCGATTACAAAATACTACCAACCAGATAGCAGATGATGATGATGATAATGGTGATAATGATGATAATGATGATGATGATGATGATGATGATGGCGATTCTTCTTTTAAAATGAGGCAAACACGAAGTAAAAGAATAAGCAACAAAGAAGAAACACAAAAACAAATCAAAAGTAAATAATAATAATTAGACAGTGGCTACTGTATAGTGTGTGTGTGTGTGTATGTGTGTGCGTGTGTGTAAGTGTGCATGTGTGTGTGTGTGTGTTGCCTCATCGAGCATTGGTTGCCCTTCAACAGAAGTTGGGGGTTAATGCTGGTTTATGGTCTCGCCGCTTCTGCTTCTGGCCACTTTATTTTCACTTATGTTAACTGTGTGTGGCTAACGGTAAAAAGAGTCAACACTCAAATTGGCGTACAAATTGAAGGCGTTAATCGCCCCGCATACAAAAGCGGAAATGGTGTGAGAAATAGAAGAATAGAAATAACAATCTTCTCTCTATCTCTGTCTCTGCCTCTCTCTCTGTCTCTTTATATCTCTAACATATTCTCTTTTTTTTTCTTTTGGTTTCTTTCAGTTCAATCTGGTCGAAATATACGACATTTGCCCTGCATAGTACGCAAATCGGGTAGATCGGGTGTCTGTATGTTTGCCATAGATTGCATTAAACAGAATGGAACACATCTGGGCACCTGCATCGATCGTTTCTATTTTGGCTCTTGCTGCGCTTTGAAGGTAAGTTAATAATTGAAAGTATGAGAACCACTTGCTCTGACCCACATTTATCTTTTATAATTCTAGGACGAAGCTTCTTTATTTGCTCCAGAAATTAACGATAACAGCATCGATCAGAATACTATATCACATTTTGCCCATGAGTCAACCACATTGCCCACTAGCACCCTTTTTAAACTAACCACCGAGGGTAGTAGTAGCAGTAGTAGTAGCAGTAGTAGTGGTGGTGGTGGTGTTGGTGGTGTCAGTGGTAGTGGCGGTAGCAGCACATCAAAATTTACACCACAAACAGCCAGCGAACTATTGAAAAATGTGACACAATCGTATCTAAGTACAGTGAAACCCATGCGAACAACAAATCCAACTACGAGAAGACCTTCATCATCTCACACCACTCACAAGAATTCACATTTTGTTGTGCGTACCACGGCGGCGGCGCCAACTGCAATCATTCATACGACAGCAAAGCCACCGCGTCGTCGCCCCACCACTTCGACGACTAGCAATAGGCCAGTTTTAACCACTAGCCAAGCGGTGGTTGAACAACGTATTGAAACCACAACAGCTCCCAGTAAATTTGTTACCTTTCAAATAGTTGAGACAACAACATCTTCGGCCACCGAACCCACTCATCTGATGGAAACTACAACTGCCCCGAAGCGACACCACACAAAACCCACCCACAGTAGTAGGACAACAACAACAACCACCAGCACAAAAGCGATAGCAAGCACTACAACAACGACGACAGCACGTCCAACGCCACCACTGCGCACCACCATCAGTAGCAGCTCCACAGTGAAACCTCATAAAACACAAAGTAGCCGTCGTCCAGCACCAGCTAAGAAGCCCACAACAACAACAACGACAAACACTTCAACATCAGGAACAAGAAGGCCTATTGAAAGCGGCAGCGGCAGCAGCACTAAAGGAAATACAACTGCAGCAACGACAACTGCACCACCACCACCACCACCACTTAGAGATGAAGTTAGCAATAATAATAATAATAAGAGTCCGACAACAGAACGAGCCACCATTACCACACATGCCCCGAGGCCAAAGCCGCAGCCAACTGGAGAAATTGTTAAAGTGCCGATACTTTTGGCAGACACGATACCAACATCAACACCAGCAACAGAAGCAACAAACAAGGTTAAGCCACCAACAACAACAACAACCACTAAACCAATAAAATCAACAAGCCCAACAACAACAACAACAATTCACCAGGAAGCAGCAACCAAGAGACCAACAATAATTAGCACCACCAAGGCAACAACAACGAAAGCAACAACAACAACAACAACAAGAACAACAACAACACTCCCGACAACGACGACAACAACCACAACAACTTTGAAGCCAACGCGTCGTCATACTACTAAACCAACAACAACTACTACAACAACAACAACAGCACCTCCCCTGCTTACAACAACCACAAGAGCAACAACAACAACAATAAAACCTGGTCTAATCACCTGGACAGATGTGGAAGGTGAACCGACAACAAATGCCAGCATCTCGAATGATTGGCAACCAGCAGCACCGCCATCTAACTGGATTCCTGTCAGCAATAAAACAAATGCAACACCAACAACAACCACCGCCAGCAGCACCACAGTGGGTAAGTAAATTATTTGAATTGGATGATTAAGTTCCAAGAGAATTGGACTAAAATATTTTGGATTTCTGTTTTAAGGACCACTCAGCAGTTCAGCCACCGATAAGGTTGTCATCTCAGTGGCCACCAGTGTTAGCACCAGCGAATCAAAGCCCGGTGCAGGATCTAGCTTAAGTACAACCACAACCAGTAAGCCTCATCGAACCACAAAGCCAACAAGCAGCAGCAGCACCACCACCACCACCACCACGACAAAAGCTACAACCACAAATGCACCGGTGACTGAATTCTCTAGCAGCAGCAGCAGCGTTGAATTGACCTCCTCCTCGACATCATCATCATCATCATCTGGAGAGATGAGCACCACCACAACGGATTACAGTGGCGAAGAATTAAATACAACCATTGATTCAACGGGCAGTACAACATTGGCCCCAACAAATGCATTGGAGGGCGTCGATTACAAAGAAGGTGAGTAGCGAATAAAAACTTGTTTTCTATTAATATATTCCCGACGGGACCGGGACCAAGACCAAGACCAACACCAAGACCAAGAGCCAGGACCAGGGACTTTGGTCCATAAGACAAAGATGCCTCTTGCCATTAAATTCAATTTGAAGGCTAAACATTGGCCTTGAGCGTATAAAACAAAAACAAAAACAAAGAGAAAAAAAAATATAAGAAAGAAAACTATGAAAAGGGAACTGAAATGCTAAGGCACTGAGGACTAGGAGTAAAAGAGTTGTTGTTGTTCTTGTTGTAGTTGTTGTTGTTGTTGTTGTTAACCAGAGTTAAAGACTCATAAATGGCTTGTTCTGTTCTGTTCTGTTCGGCTGTCTTTTGGGCTCTAAGCTTGACCACAATTTTTACAGCAATAATTTACTATAATGACTACACACACACACACACACCAATACACACACATACACAGCTTGAGTTCGGTTTTGAGGTTTGGTACGGGGTCATGCAGGAGATGACCGATCTTGATCCACGAATCGAGTCGTACGAACTAAAATATATACTAAACTGAACGCATCGCTCTCAGTCGTGGATCATAAACTAGGCCGTTGACTGTGGCCAAAGTCAAGGCCTTTGGGCCATGAAGCATTTTACATTTTCAGTCTGTCTATGTGTGCGTGTGTGTGTGTGTGTGTGTGTGTGTGTGTGTAAACTCTTCTTCGCTTCATGTTATTCGCCTGACTGAGTGACTGAGTGCCTCGTCGAGTGATTAAAATGTTTAAAAGCCTTTTTGCTTGGCCCATTATTTTAATTGTGATCTTTTCTTCTATCTTTCTCTCTATCTCTATCTCTCTCTCTCTCTCTCTCACTTTATCTTTTATATATCATATTCCTTTAATTTGCTTCTTTTCTTTTTTTTTTTTTTTGGATTTGTGCAGTTTGTGGCCGACGAATGTTCCCGGAGCCTCGAATTGTTGGTGGGGCAAATGCCGCCTTTGGTCGCTGGCCATGGCAAATATCGTTGCGTCAATGGCGCACCTCGACATATCTGCACAAATGCGGTGCAGCTCTTCTCAATGAGAATTGGGCCATAACAGCCGCTCACTGTGTGGACAAGTGAGTGAATGATGATGGAATGATTCGATTGTCATGAATCTTTTTTTTTTAACATTGAATACATTTTTAGTGTACCTCCTTCCGATCTCCTTTTGCGCCTGGGCGAATACGATTTGGCCGAAGAAGAGGAGCCCTATGCCTATCAGGAGAGACGAGTACAAATTGTTGCCTCACATCCTCAGTTTGATCCACGGACTTTCGAATATGATTTGGCTTTACTCAGGTAAACAATAATGCAAAAAGTAAATGAAAGCGTTTCTTTACTCCTCTCCCCCCACCCGCTTCCCCTCTTGCAGATTTTATGAACCGGTAGTCTTCCAGCCGAATATTATACCAGTTTGTGTGCCAGAAAACGATGAGAATTTCATTGGACAAACGGCCTTTGTCACTGGCTGGGGTAGACTCTATGAGGATGGACCATTGCCCAGTGTTTTGCAGGAGGTCGCTGTTCCCGTTATTAATAATACCATATGCGAATCAATGTATCGTACCGCCGGCTATATTGAGCACATACCGCACATATTCATCTGTGCCGGTTGGAAAAAGGGTGGCTACGATTCCTGTGAAGGTAAATGAATGCCTAAATCAAGAGAGGAATCCATATTCATTTCCATATTTTTTACATTGTAGGTGATTCCGGTGGCCCCATGGTCTTGCAACGTGAATCGGACAAACGATTCCAACTTGGTGGCGTTATCTCTTGGGGCATTGGCTGTGCGGAGGCCAATCAACCTGGCGTCTATACACGCATTTCCGAATTTCGAGACTGGATCAATCAAATTCTACAGTTTTAGTATATAATTTAGTGAATGCCTAGATAGAGCATGTCTTCCATTCTTAGATTCTCCAATTTAAATTCCGAACTCAAACTTGAACTCGTGCTTTGGTTATGATTCTCGTTCACAGACTATCCCTTCCCTTCCCTTCTCTCACTCTCTCGGACTCTCTCAATCTTTCTGGACGATAACTCATAATCCGAGCAACGATTTCAGTTGCCACCACCCGCCCCACACAAACACACACATACAGACACTGACACCCACACACACACATACACATATTTACCTCCACCACATGTTGCTGCTGTTGCGGCGGCAACTCATTTAAACACTTTCAATACCATAAACATAATTATAGTAATGATTAAGTTAGTAAATGTGATTAGCAAGCACACTAAAACATAAACCATAAAACTTTTTCCAATTATGCAGCTTAATTTTGACCCTTAATTTATTTTCATTTGCTGTAAATAATTTTCTAAATTATTGCATAACATTTACCTAATATTATTATTAGTTTAGATGTTCAACTTTCATTGGTTGGGCAAACGTACTTACTTATATGTAAAAATTAAGTTGCTTCTTTTTGCAAGAAATCAAATTATAACATCAAATTATAATACTTTAATCATATGTAGAAGAGAAGCTATTGTAATTTAATTTAATAATCGTATTGTAATTATTTATTTAAAATGCAGATGCAGCTGATGATGATGATCATGATGATCATGATGATGATGTTGCACCATATAATTCCAATTAAAATGTTTTAAACAAATTCAAATTAAATTGATTAAATTCATATGCCATGGGTGGGTTCATTCATTCGATTTCAGATGAATTTTCAGGTGTGAGGCATGGATGGACTTTGTTTATTAAGATAATGGCCCCACATCGATTATTGGGATAATTTTACATATTTCGTCCTCAGCTATGCTTAAAATTATTATTCAAAATTATGTATTTTTAGTTGTATTAAATTGAAGGATAGGTACTTTCTACAGTCTCAAAACTTCGGCAGAGATTTCATTGCGGTCAAGAATCGAGTTTCTTTTGTATTTAAATTTAGTTCTAAATTCCAGCGAGCTAATTTCTTTTATCCTTTTAGTAAGTCTAAGTTTCTAACAAACTACTAATTAATTAAGTAGTTTGTTAGAAACATGATTCTTTGCGTAAAAATATCCAGATTCAACCATGTAGATAACAATGTAAATAAAACTTTAACCGCAAGGCCTAAAAGTATGCAACACTAAATTAACCTACAAAATATTTGACTCAATTGAACGATTCACATTTGAAACGCGATATGTAAGAATCAATCTCTATTCATTGAAGCAAACTTTGTTGTTAATTGCATTATTTTTTCAAAAGGTCATGACACCTTCACCAAAGAGATCATCCACTAAAGGTATTTGTATTGGGTCCATCATTTAAATTCCCTGGACATAAAGTCGTCGCTTTGGCACTCATTCAAAAGATTTGTTTTATTTTCTGCAGAGTACAGAAAAACTTTCTTTGAGCAAACGTAAATAAGTAAATAACCAAAAGAAAAGAAAAAAAACTAAACAACGAAGTTTCCAAATGTATTTTGCATATGTAAAGTAAGAAAACGAACAAAATTCAATAAATAATGCCAAACATGTAGCAAACGGGGCAACACGCAGACCAAACACAGAAATTACTTGAACACATTTTTTACGCTTTTTATTGGTTTTATGACTAATGCATCAGGAAAAAAGAAGAGGGGGAAAACAAAAATTTTTTAAATCTGTAAATCCATTTTAAACAAGAGATAATCTTGGAAATGTATCTTCTTAACCAAATTGAAGATTCTTGTCAGTCTTCTGAAGAGTATCAACAAAATAAAAGAAATTTTCCCAACTTCATTCATACCGATTCTGTTTTCGAATGATTGTGGTTTTGATATATGTATGTACATATAAGAATCTCTCAGGTTGTTAAAGATAAAAAGTAAATTTGTTATATGTTGCAATGAAACTTTCGCTTTCAATTGTCGATGGTCATTTGCATGCACCTCTTATGGCACAACATACCTTCTTTCCTTACCCCTTCCATACCCTTTCCCCCACCTACTTTTCTGCTCGTGCCACACTCTTGTCTTTGGTACTTTTGTTTATATCGTGTGGGAGGGAGCGCAGCTACAAACTTATATGGACCTTTGCAAGTGCATGCAATCGTTTCGTGGAGGCACAGCACAACACACTCTCATATCATAATTTTTACTAGGCATCACGTTTCTTACACACACACACACACACACACTTTTAAAGATTATCAACGACTTTGATCACGACAGCAGCTGCAGCAGCAGCTGACCAATGCTAAAGCTTTCACATAATGTGGATAAGGTTAGTGGAAGTTCAGGATGGGGCAGGTTAGTACAAGGCATAATGAAGGCAGAAGGAGATGATGGGGCGGAGATTTGGCCAAAACGATTCTTATCAGATATAATAGCGAAATATTTGTATTTATTAATCGTTTAAAGGGAAAGTGAAAATTTGCCCACATTTTGTATTTCATTTTTTGCTGCTGTTGTTGTTATTGTTGTACACACACACACGTCTTTTTAAAGCCAATTTGTCGATTTATGACGTTTTAGGTAATACATAAAAATCAAAAACTATCTATAAAAAGTGAAAGCTTGCATAAGTTTTGTTTGTTTGTGATATTTTTATTTTTCGCAAGACGATTATATTGGTCAAAACGGGAGCGGTAGAGCATTCAAAATATATATACTACATATATAATATATATATATATATCAAAAATCAACCAAAACTAATTTCTTCCCACAACAATGAAAAACGAAAGCGATGAAGTAACTGAAACTTCTTTCGGCTCTTTTTGTGGGGGGCTTTTAATTTCAATAGAAAATGAAAATGTTGCACAATTAAAATACATTACAAAGAATCATTAAAAGGCCTCAAGATGAACATCATAATGAAGACAATGATGAGATGAAGATCATCATGATTGGTGGTTGGTGGGCGACGAGAAGGTGTCAGTCTACCGACAGGGATGGAGACTCAGACCCAGAAAAGACTTTCCCAAGTGGACAAAACAATACAAGGGAAATGTCTATAGACAATTTCTTATTTACCAAAAAAAGATTTATAGGGACAGCAGCCACCACCAAACCAACCAGCCACTACTAACCACTTGAGATGTTCCCCTCTACAGAGAAAAAAAAAACGAAAGTTCCACTCTGCAAGTGTCCAACATTAATTTCTTTCTCCCAATGGAAAAAAGGTTATACATATATATATATATATATATATATAAAATAAACAATTGGAAACTATAGGCTGAGAAATGCCACCGTTCTTCTGTGGGCTCCCTGGGAATTTGTTAAATGAAATCGCAGAAAAGCAAAGCAAACTGATCTCTTCAAAAAACATTAAATGATCATTAATTTGATTAGAAATGTGCAACCCATAGGAAATTAGACTTCATCCGGTAATTATTGGTATAGATAAATCTTGATACACATATATAAATACATGTAGTAAGCCCAAAACCCGTATACAATGAATGAATTAACCAGCAGCGCCTCTGGGACATGTAAGTGATTCATTTTGATCCATCGATGGATCGGAATCTGTATCTCAGCTTGTCTACAGGTGTGTCTAATGCTTAAATATGGGCGTCAAAAATTGTTATTTTTAGTATATAGATGATTTTGATGATCAAAGTTTCGTAATTTCAGCAAATTTAGAAAGCCAACAAAGTTATATAAATATATAGGTATATATTTTTTTTTTTTTTCAGCTTGGACTAATCAAATTTCCTTCTTAAAATTCATCAATTTTTAAATATTTTCGAATTTTCTTCAATCATTTTCCAGTAGCACACAAAATGAAAAGATGTTCAGTTTCGCTTTCTAATTAATTGCCTTGGACGCCTCCTACACAACAACAACAACAACAACAACAACAACAACAACCAAGTAAACTTATCAAGTGAGAGATATTTTCCCTTCTTCTCATTTTCGCCAATTAAACGGCCATACAAAAAAAAAAAAAAAAACTATAATATAAAAATAATAATAAAAAATAATAAAAAAAAAAAATATGAAAAAAGATCATGATTACCCATCCAACAGCAACGGAAGTTCGAGCAAAATTCTGTGAAAGGTGCAAAAGCAAGCAAAAAAAAAAACGCAAAACGCGAAACGCAATGAAGACGAAAGTCTGTTTGTTTTGTTTTGTTGCGCAAATGAAATTAAATTCAAATGGCAAAAAAAAAAGTGAAATAATAGTGCAATTAGTTAAGACCACCAACATAGAGAGGGCTGCTATGGAGAGCACTAAAGAAAGAGGGGGACGCATAGAGAGAGTAAAGCAAGGAAAAAGTCAACATTTGACTTGTGATCTTATGGAATTTTCAATACTCTAACAACACATTGAATGCTACAATCTATAAAAATATATACGATAATAATGATCATCAATTGGTTACAGACATATTAGAAAAATGAAAGAATAAAACCTAACCGGCTCCGGCGGAGCCATCGTTAGTTTACGAAGGGAACTGACCGTCTGAAATTCGTTAAAAATATCTAAATGTATTCTGACGATATACCAAAATTTTACATAATTAATCTAAAAACATTATTGTCTAAATAAATGAATAATAATCAACTATTTAGTAAGTAAACTGAACTAGATCCAATAAGGAATGAAACCTATCGCTTTGGTTTATTTATTATTATTTTATTATTTATTATTTATTTGACTAAAGAAAGGGTCGTTCTCTATCTAAGATGTTTCATATCTAATGCCGGAGTTGATATACTCCTCAATCCTCTACAGAGTTAAATTTCTTTTGCTTACATAGTAATAAATTTAACTGCATGGTGTCAGACAACAACAATAACAACAACAACAACAACAACTACAACACATTTCGCCCAATTCACAACTACACGGAATCTACTTAATATTGAATAACATTTGCGTAATTAGTTAATAAATAAAAAGTGTGCGAAAACAACAACAACAACAAAAAGCCAAAGTGTTTGCATACGATGATCTGCTATGAAAGACATTCGAGACCCAGACCCAAAGAGACCCCAAGAGACCGCAGCAACTGACTTGACGGAGGGCCTTTTTTTTTTTTTATTTGTGGGCCCATTGACACAGCAGTTAATTGAAATCGCAAGTTGTCATCGACTTCAGGCGGCAGCAATTTGTATAAATTGTTGGTGCTGTTGTTGTTGCTATTGTTGGTGTTGGTTTTGTTGCGGTTGCATGTTTTCTAAATAGTTTGTTCCTCGTTATGTTTGAATTTTTGTTAACGTGTCATATACACATTTAGTTTAACAATCATTTGGCTGTACTTGTTGTTGTTGTTGTTGTTGTTGTTGTTGTTGTTGCTGCTACTACTCACTTTCATTTACAAATTTCTTTTCTTTTGCCTTGTTTGCTTTTTGCTTCTACATTTATTATTATTTTGTTTTTTTCTTTTTTTTTTTCTTGGTTTTTTTGGTGTATGCAAACACTGGCTGGTCACTTGCTAAAAGTGAAATTATTGCTCTTTCAATTAGTTCGTTAGTTCAGTAGTGTAAGAAAAATAACTTCTATATATATATACGATAGTAGTATTAGTGTAAGTAGTACAAACCGTGTCCATCTACTGTGTGTGTGTACAACATCACATACAATTCCCTCCATGTTTGCATATTAATCATTATAAAAGGTCAATGATAAGGTTAGCCACATTTTGACCTCCATAGTGATTAATTGGTCCCTAACCTATGCTCATTTAAAACTCATTGAACTTTCATTTTCAATGGGCAAATTGATGAGAGAGCTAATCATCGAAAGAAATTGCTTATATCAAAGGCGTTGACAAGCAAATTTCAAATTGCCTTAGGTTATGGGTTTTCTATTGTGGTTGTTGTTGTTGTTGTTGTTGCTTGGTCAATCGTTTGGTTTTCTTCTTTTTTTTGCCAAATCAAACAATCTTCACTTTGATGTTTTCGCGATCCAATGCCAAAGCTGATGATCATCTTAGAAATTCAATTTCACATACTTGTCGCTCACTTGCTGATAATTTGAATGATTGATTGATTGAATGATCTCCACCTGCTGTTTGGCGGCTTAATAAGCAATATATTGGCGAATAAATTGGGGAAATATTTTATAGTTGAAAATAGTTGAATGGAAGCCAATTTCAAAAAAAATATAAACGTTTTTTTTCCCCCTTTTAAATTTGACCATAATTTCTTTAGAATTGAACATTTTGGCATTTCCAATTATCATTTCTTTCCTTTTTCCATAGATTATAATTTTCCATTTTGTTGTCAGTTCATCGGTTTTATGGATTTTCTTAAGTGTTTTTTTTTATTTGCGTTGATTGGCGATTTGTTTAGTAACCTTTTTTTTTTTCTTTCTTTGAGTTACATAATTCCTTGCCAATCTGTTTGATTGGGGTAGTCGGCATTATTTCAAATATATTTCACTGAAGAAGAATAATGTGTGCATATATTTTATCATGTGATTTTTGTTTTGTTTCTTCTGTTATAGTATCTGTATCTATGTGTATATATATTAATTTTCTTTTTTTTATATATTTTTTATTTTTTGGCACCTTCTTGGGCGAACGATTCATTGTTTGTG
Organism: Drosophila sturtevanti; assembly: GCA_018150375.1. Lineage (NCBI taxonomy): Eukaryota > Metazoa > Arthropoda > Insecta > Diptera > Drosophilidae > Drosophila > Drosophila sturtevanti. Next base: position 10,231,465 of record JAECWJ010000317.1, on the reverse strand, counting down.
CTTGGCCATTCAGCTGCAGAGACGGTGGCAGAGGAGACATTCAGAGTGAAAGTGTTTCGGGTCTCTTTGTTTTTTTCTCTTCTTTTTTTTTTCTTTTTTTTTCGTTTCATACACCGTTCATTATGCTAAAATCGTTTAAATATCCATCGGCTTATAACCCTGAGGAGCGTGGAGTGTGTCGTAATAAGATTGAGTCATGGTAATCTTTCCCAATAATAGCAAAATTTAGAATAACCCACGATTCGATACTAAGTTCTTGTCCACCCGCCGCCGGTCTGGAATGGGCCAAGTTTCCATTTCAATGGGCTTGGTAAAGACCAAAAAGCAGCAACCGAAATGAAACGAAATGAAAGTGAAATTCTACACAAAGATCGTGGAGCCACGCTTGACCAGCCAAACGTTTATGCTAATGTCAATTTGCAGTCGAGAGCCCAAAGTCAAAACGAAGTTGAAAACAAAACAATAACAAAAACAGAAAGAAGAAAAAAAACCAGATAAAGATTATTGCAAACTGCATGCATTCAGGGGAAATTTGGGTCAAGGAGATTTGCAAGAGCGAACTTAAAATGACAAGTGCACAAATGACAGTTATTTGTGCGTTTACTAATTGCCCACAAAAGAAGCAGGCCAATAACCTGGCTCAAATCGGACATGTAGATCGGACGCAGGCGAAAGCTCATTGCTCATTGCTCATTGCATTAACGTTTAACATTAACAGAAAAATCATTTACAGACTTCACAGCCTGCTCTGTGGTCTACTCTGTTAAGGCACTCTTTAAGCGTTTGGCCCCAACCGCTAACCATTTCAGTTGAGTTTCAAACGCGCACGCGTGCGGATCTACCAGACCAGACCAGAGCAGAGAGAGAAAGAGAGCTAAAGAGCAAAACGGCTAAAAGAGAACGTTAGAAAGAAAGCAAGCAGCGAGCAGCGATCAGTAGCAGCTGCCGAATTAGAAATGTTTACCAATTGAAGACGAAAATTGATAGGCAAAAAAATACTCTCACGTCTTACTCACGGCTCTCCCAATCGACCGACCAGCCAACCAACTGGCTGCCGCTCTCTGTGCTTTAAAGTGAAAGTTTAATATAACGACAAAAGTGGCAAAGGTCCGTTATCTCTGGACGTTGCTGCGGTTGCTGCCTGCTGACGGCCGCCCCATTGACTTCAACAGACATACGCGAACCGTTCACCTGAACGGACGCCACGGCCGCATAAAGTGAGAATCGAAGAAACGTAAGAAAAGTGTCTCTGTGTGCCTACCTCTCTACCCTCTCCTCATTCATACAATACAGTTATCAATTTAAATTGAAATCCAATTGAAAAAAAAAAAAAAAAAAAACGTAAAATAAATTTTGTATAACAAATTTTAAAGTCAAAGTTCGTGGAAAAAACGGCATAAATAAAAATAACACAAATTGCTCAAAACACGCGCGCGCTCCATCGCGTTCGTTGCTTAAGTCTTTTGTGTTTAGCGGTAAAGTTACAACATTCTTTATTCATATTAGCTTTTTGCTAATTTCGTGAAATTGAAATAAGCCAAGAACATATACTAAATCCAACATCAACAATAGCAACATCAACAACAACAACAGCAACAACAACTGCAACAACAAAAACAACCACAAACATGTTTAAGTGGGTTACGCCGGCCTCAAAGGCGCTGGGCCGCCCCATATCCATCACCTCAACAGCAACAGCAACAACAACAACCAAAAGAACCTCCACAACGTTACAAAGAAGAAGAAGAACACCAGTAGCAGCAACAGTAACAACAACAACACCACAAGCAACACGAATAACAGCAACAGCAACAGCAACAACAAGAACAAAAGCAGCAGCACTACTTTCCTTCACTTTAACAACCTTAACAACTTTAATAATAATAGTCGCATTATTTGTGCAGACAACAAGTGGATTTAGATCAATTGAAACGAATGCCAATGTCGGTGGTAAGTAAAAGACAAATTTATTATTATTTTTTTTCATTTTTTTTTTTTTTGTTGCCTCAAAGAAAGTTCCCAACAACAAAACAAATAAAAAAGAAAAATCAATTTGGCAAATTGCAAGCTCATGTCATCGAATCGTGTCACCTCTAAACCTCACTCCCCGTCTCTTTCTCTCACTCTCCCTCTCTCGCTCTCTCTCTCTCTCTCTCTCGCTCTGTGTGTGTCTTGCCATTAGTGAAAGCCTTGACAAAGAAATACATAAACTATGCCTTTGTGTCAATAAATGAACCATCAGAAAAACTTTGGCACAGAAAATCAGACTGTTTGCCACTTCTTTTTTTTTTGCGCTTAGTAAAACGACTTTCCACACTCGTCGCCGTACAACAACAGCAACAACATACACAAAACAAAACGCACTTGGCAATTATTTGGTTCATTTTTATGCCACATTACCGCCATCTGACACAAAAGATCCATAGTTAAATCTTGGGGATGAGGAGCACTAACTACCCATCTCTATATAGACTGCAAACTTCTTTTATGACACCTTTTTTCCCCTCTTTGTTTCCTCTTCTTATTCTTCTTCCGTTGATCAGTTTTTTTATTCTTACATGTTAATTGTTGCCATTTCTTGAAAAGTGAAACAAATTTCTTAATGTGCTAAGGTTATTAGGTCAAATGATGTCTAATTGAAAACAAAAGACTCAGACAACAAACTAATTAAATGTGGTGAAAACACAATTGGAACAATAAAGTCAATAAAAAAAAAAGAAACAACTCTTGATCTTTAGATTTCATTCAGGGAAATGATTTTGAGTACAAAAATCTTTACGATATGGCAGATTGAAGTATTTAATTGCAATAGTTAAAAATTGAATGAACGAACTTAACAATAAATATAGTTGATTGTATAGATTTGAATTAAATTAATTTGGATTTTACTCTGTACGTTTTATTCGAGGATAATATATATAATATAAGTACAAACCTTGCATTGATCAATGCCTCTTATATATAAAAAAATATATATATGTTATTTAATGATTTCATAGAGGAATATGTATATCGAACGATTGGTTGAAAAATTCTAAAGAAAATATATGGTCATGGTGTATTATCCTAGCAGAAAATATATTTATACATATGTAGAATGTTATAAAAGGCAAGACAAGCAATTACATATTCTAATTTTATCTACAAAAGGTTTTTTTTTGGAGATTAATTATATATACCATTAATGTAAACTTTAACGTTTTTTTTTTTCAAAAATGAAATAAAAAAAAAGGCTTGCTCATTCTCTTCTTTTTTCTTTGTTTATTTATGAAATTTCACACTCAATTCATATGGAGGAGGACCACAAAAATCAAAGACTCCATTTTTATGCATTTATCGATGGCTATAAAAAATTAAATAAAATGAAAAAAGAAACAAGAAATACTTTGATGGTTTTTCTCAAATCATTTATTTATCCAGCTTACGCTGTGAAAACCTTCACCACCTTTAACACAAAAGAAGAAAAATCAAATCGAATCATTGTACAAACACTTTACCAAGATATTGGATAGATGAGGAGGGAGGTGGGCGAGGGGGATTGGAAGAAAAATGGGGGGGAAGAAAAATCAATGCTTCCGGTAAGGCAAATGCCAATCATGCTACAACATATCATTAGTACATACAACAAAAACAATTTTCAATTTCTATTCAATATATTTTTCCTTCTCTCTCTCTCTCTATCTCCCTCCATCTCACTCTCTAAGTCTGAATGTGTTTATATAGTTAAAGGAATACGAATAGCAGATCGAATGCGTGCAAAATCAAAATGCAGCAGCAACTTATATATATAGGAACGACAACAACAACTGTTGCAACTGCAAGTGCATCTGCAACATGTTGTACAAGATCTTCTTAACCGAAACGTGTGCCAGTTTGCGGCTTTGCACTTGTCCATTTTGCAGTTGCTGCTGCAGTTGACTTTGCGGTAATTTTAGACTTGATAGTTACCAGTTGTCAGTTGGTTTTTCTCTGTATCTCTCTCTCTCATTCTCTCTCTCTATCTCTCTGTCTCTCTATTTAACTCTTTTTCCATCTTGTTATGGTGATCTACATAGATCTTGTTTCCTATATCTTGTTCAGTATATATTGAAATGTTCTCAATTTATGTTAATTAGTTAAGCACCGATTTCACATACGTATTTCATATATATATCTATATATATGTATAATAATATTGCATTCTCAAGGTAATTATTGTGAAAGCGACATTTTGCTGCTTTTTGTAACTTTCTTCGACTCTTCATCATTTACTTTATTTTCCTTCTTCTTCTTCTTTTTTTTTTACTGATAATAATTTAGTTCCCATAACCATTTTACACATCATAAAACTTAACGCAATCGCATTAAAACTGTGACAGATCCATCAACAAGTGTCAAAGAGATAGAGATAGAAAGAGAGAGAGAGAAACAGAGAGAGGGACCCCATTTCACCTTGCACTTCCCACCCATGCTATATAATCATCCATATATGGATGGGTTGGATGGATGGGGGGGAGGGGGGGGGGCAACTCTTCATACTCACTGATTTTATCTTTTAAGCTCATCAGCATTGTTTCAAGTGCTCCCCAACATTTCCTTTTATCGACACGCAGCAAAAGTCAACGAGTAACACAGTGAGGAAGAGGAAGAGGGAGGGAGAGATAGAGAGAGAGAGAGAGAGAGAGAGGCGTGTGTGAGAGAGAGAGAGACAATTTATTGGATCTGTCTAACAGGAAATAGCATAGCAAACATCAAATTTGTTTTGACATGTTTGACGGGGTGAAAGTGAAATTCTTCAACTCTCTGCGACGACTTTTTCCCACTGCTTCCGTTGCATTCTTTTCGCTCTGTCCACGCAATTCTCGAGCAAATCAATCGAATTCGTATTCAAAGTGATCAATATATATATATATATATATATATATATATATATATATGTATGTATCTATATATTTGCCAAAATGATGTCATTAACTGTAGACCAAAACTTTCACTGCTCTATCAAATACTTGAACTTTTATTAATGCGCATCATCGCCTTCTCTTGCCTAACTGTAGATAAATGAAAAAAACGTTCTTATTGTTAATTTCAATTGTCATGATTTGGCAAAAAAACAAAAACAACCAGATGAAAAATTATCATAATTATAATGAAAACAAAACGGAACGACAATTGAAAAGCAGCAGGCATACATACATACATACACACATACATACATACATATGTATGTATGTATGTGTGTATGTATAACTGAAGAACCTGTTGTTAAGTATTGTGAGCTGGACAATTGTGCTTGACACCGTGTGATTACCTTACTTATTGTGAACAACTGGCAAACAGGCAACCACTGACCAGACACCTCCTCGAGATGGCAGCGTGAGACAAAGACAAAACCAAAGACATACACAGAGACAGAGGAGGATCATAATGGAACTAGCCATTATATAATATTTATGTATTATTCTAAACGATATCCTATATATATTCTTGATCATAAATGTATATAGTATTTTCTTATTCCTTAAATTCATATGTTTGAGATTTAAGTACCGGAAGTCCGGCATTCTTTTTTTTGAATCGAAACGCAGATATTTTTTATTATGTACTAAGACCAATAAGATCTTTTCAATTTAGATTTAGGGCTATTTTAATGATGGAATACAACTTTTTCCTCTTCTTTTTTTTTGAGTTGTTTTCGTATTAAGTTGTTCTTTGGTCTTATCTCCACTCTTTTCTTTTATACGATACTTTTATCATAGGCTGCTCATCTCTGGTTACGCGCTTTTCTATATATATATATATATATATATATGTTTTAGTGTTCAGTTCTGGTTTTGCCACAGCAACAACAACTAAATTACAGTTGCTATTAGAATTGCATGCGTAAAATACATACAACCATACGAAACCTATATATGTATGTGTGTGTGATGAACGAATGAACAAGCTGTAGCTCTACTATGGGTGATGGGGGTACGTGTGTGTTTGTGTATGTCTGTGTGTATCTGTGAAGGGGTATACGGGGAAGAAGAGTAGACACATTGCACATTCACTGTTACTTTACCGGTCTTTTTGGTTGTTGTCGTTGTCGCCCGTCGCCGCATTTTTATTTGGGTCACTGTTACAATTTACACCAACAACAGCACCAGCAACAGCAACAACAACAACGCATACAACGGCAATCAGTTGCTGGTGCAGAGAGTTGGTCAGTCGACACTTGGATGCTGCTGCTGCTGCTGCTGCTGCTGCTGTTGCTGCTGTTGTTGTTGTTGTTGTTGTCGAGATGTCTGTGCCAATTTCAAGAGCCGACATTCGACCCACAGGCATTTCGTAAATCAAATCAAACTGAAATTGAATATCTACCAACTTTCCAAGAGCAATTTTATGTAATTCAAGGTGCTCCTCCTCCTCCTCCTTCTCCTGTGCTCCTCCTCAAGTTGCGTGCAAATCGTTTATACTACCTGATTTATATACAATATATTTAGATATACTAGCACATATGCGTGTGTATGTGTGTGTACTTAATTTAGTTCACAGTCCAATTCCCTGTATATTAGTAAGTAGAGCATGCTAAGACAACTTATGTTTAAGTTTATAATGTTCGATGTTAAACAATTCAATTAGCATGCGATTAATAGAAATGTTTTTTTACGATTCAGTGCAGATATGCATCGAAATACATATATATAAAGATATTTCTATATTTGTATATACATCCCAATATTTATGTAGATATATGAATGAGGTTCATCAAAGGTCGAGAAAATCAACTTTCCATTTCTCTCACGCAAACTATATGCATGACACGATATAATGCGGCGACAAGCACAAGAAGCGATCAAGATGACCAAGAAGATGATGAGTCGGAAAAAATGACGCACACGTAAATCCCATTAAAAATCATAAAGCAACAACAACAAGTTACACCACTAAATCATAATTACACTACACTGGAGAAAACAATTTTTGGTTGAAACTTAAATTAATATGTAGGATAGCACTTACTTATCCCCTACAATATTCTTAGATCCATATCGAAATGAATATATATTTCAACATGTCGGAATAGTTATTGAACATATCTATTTAAGCTAGAGAATGTAAATTCCTATAATTAATAATTTTAAATCTGAAATCTTTTCATTTTATTCAATTTCATTTTCATTTTGAAATTTCAATTTACTGCTATGAAAAAAAGAAAATGATATTGAATGTTTCTTCTCAATTTCTGATTAAGTGATTTTTCTTCCAGTGTCATAAGTCAACAATTTTCATTTTCCTTTTGTTTTTATTGAAAAGTGAAATTATCTGTGAAGGTATTTCTTTCTTTCTATCTTTTTTTTGTTGTAGTTGTTGTCGTTTTGTTGTTGCGTTGTTATGTTAATTCACATGAAAAGTGACATTTGGTTTTCAGTCAGTCAATAAAGTCGTCGTTAAGGGTAAACCCAAAGTTCAAGCAATAACAAAACGATATATAGAGAAGAGTTTCTCTAATGATTAATTAGACATGAGGAAAGAAGGGGAAGGGGAGTTTTCTTTTATCATTTATTGGACATTAATGCATCTCTTCATCTTTTCAATTCCAATTTACGTTTATTGGAAAAAAGAAAGAAAAATTTAATGTAAGTGCAAGAACATTTAACACTTTCACAAAGCAATTGGATCAAACTTTTTACGATTCTATATATGTATATATATATATATTCTACATATCCAAATACATTCATATATGTGCTATATCACACGTGGTCAGTATTATTTTTTTTTCTTCTTTATTTTTGCAGCTCTGAGCTAATTGATCGATAATAATTTTCCATTTTACCGTTAAAGCGCCTCGTTTGTTTACATTCTCAACGTTCCACAACCGATCGATCGATCGAGAGAACGAAGCAAGCGAGTGTCCGACGAACTGAAAACAAGTTCTCCCAGCCAAATGTGAGATCGCAACGGATCGTCGGTTGGCTGCTGGATCGCGCTATATATATGTATATATATAGCTATATGCCTTGGCGTGCAGCATATTCATGATTTAATTAATTTCCATTTGTAGAACTGCAGCTTCCACACACTGATAACTGTTAATCATTCTTCTCTCTCTCTTTCTCACACTCTTTCTCCCACTCTCTCTCTGTGAGTCTGTCTCTTTTTTACCCCGTCCCCCCCCCAAGGGCTGGTGCCCTCGTTTATTTGAACAAACATGCAATGTTGATGGTTTTCTCGGCTATTGAGCCAATTTTCTTATGTATATTGAATATGATTAATGATGTAGACAACAACAACAACAACAACGCCAAATGATTGGAAGCCAAATTGTTATCGCAGTTAACCAACATAATCTTGCCACTTTTTATGCATTTCCGAAAAATAAAACTAAATGACAGTAGATTACGTTTGGAAGCCGAATTCTTAATACTTTATACCTGATAGGACATGCTAAAGAACTTTTGAATGTCCTAGTAATCTGAACGGAACTTACTTTAAATTTATTATTATTGTTATTTCTATTTGAATTGAAGTTTTTTATTAAAACCTTCATTAATTAAATATTGCCAAAGATCAAAGATTACTACTACCAATTGTAGAATTCTTTTGATGTTTCAAATTCTTTACATATGTATATATTTATTCTCTTTCACGATATTAGGGTATTAGAGGAATGTATTAAAAGAGCGCAAAAATTATTCAGCCGTTTGACACACTTTCCCATAGCAGCCCAAAAGAGGCAAGCCGGCTTTTTGTTTTCGCCTGCTCTTCGTCTACTCTTCTCCCCCCTCTTCCTCTCTACGTCTCTTCGTTTTAATTTCATCGTCATCGTCATGTTTCTTATTCGCTATTTCTCGGGTGTCGCATTGTGATGATGCTGTAACCTATTTTGCATGCCTCGATTATTGCAATTATTCCAAAATATTTAGGATCAAAATCTTTGAATTTCTTGTTGCACCAATTAGGGTCAACAGAGAGAGAGAAAGAGAGGGAGAGTGAGAGAGAGAGAGATAGAAGGGGGAGAGAGAGTTCAGTTACTAATATTCATGTACATAAAATCACAATCAAATCAAACAGTCACGAACATTCTTTATTGTTATGTGGCAGGTGCGGTGGCTACTAAACCCCCCTTCCCTTCCCTTCCCTCTAAACTCTGCTGATCCACAAATAAAAATAGAAAAACGATATTTCGTGTCTTTGCATATTTAATGACAACAAGAGAATTTTTGACAATACATTTTTGAGCTAAAAGATATTGAAAGAGTCACATAACATGGCAGAATATAAAATATGAGATAGAGCAAGAAAGAGAGAGAGAGAGAGAGAGAGAGAGCGAGAGAGTGAATGAGTGAGAGAGAGAGATTAATTGAATAGACCCATTGACATGCAAATGCATTTCTTTAAATCTAAAAATCTTTCGCGTTCTGATAGGATTGATTATGAAATCTGATTACAAAATCCATGCGAAATGGTTTAATAAATAATCAGTATAAATTCTAAAAGAGTGCAAAAAATTATGACAAATTCTTGAACTGAGAAATTTTCAATAGGTCATTTAATAAGCTTTTTAACTTGTTTATAGTCTCCCAATTAACTTTATATATTGTTTATTCAGTTGGAATATAATTAATATACTTATATATATATATATATATATTTAAATATATCCAAGTTTATGCCAATATTATTAGTTTCGATTTCAGTATTTGCCTTAAATCAAAATAAATGATGCTAAACAGCATAATTAAGGCTGACTTTACTCTCTCATTAAGTTGCCGTCTACCAACTAACAAAATCTCCATAATTATGTACAACGCGAGCTGCTCAATTCACCTAACAACACAGTGGAAGGGCCCCCTTCAACGTGACTGACTGTCTGTCCGACTAACTCACTGTCTGTTAAACTGCCCTAGCTCAAAAGCTTTGCCCAAGGCATTTTTCCATTTTCCCTATCCCTCCCCCTGGTTGCCATCTCTCTTATGGTTTTTCTCTTCCTTCAACAGTTTTCTCTTTCTGTTTACGATGTGCGGTAGAACACTTAAAGAGCACACTTAAGTATCTAATCATAAAAAAAAACGATACGAAATAATATTTTAATAATAAAAAAACAAAAAAAATCAGACTTGAATTGTCTTGCGGCACTAGAGCAGAAAAACGAAATGGAATTGTTAAAGAGAAGAAGAAAGCCAAAGTAAATAATAAAAATAAAAATAAAAACAAAAAATAAATAAGAAAAAGAAAGAAAAAAAAGCACTATCACTTTTCTCAATTATGTATTTTGGCCGTGTCTCTGGCGGCGATGTTTATTCTAATGGAAGTTTTTGCTTTACTTTTTTGATAATTCACTTGTTTCTGCCATTGTTTACTTTCACTTGGGTTTTCCCCTCTCTCTCTCTCTCTCTTTACTTCGCTCTTTACTTCGTACTCCTACAACTACGTGCCTAGCAGCTTAAAAATCTTAAAGTAAACTGTGGCAAGAAGTGAGATTCCTGGCCAATTTCGTTTTCGTTTAATTAACATGCAGTTAATTGATTCCGGGAGAATCTCACTACTATGTCTCACCTATGTATTGGTGGGTCTTGGGTCTTGGTCCAAATTTGGCATCCCAAACATTGACATAGTCTCAATCGGAAATGGGAACACTTGAGCTTGAAGTTTGATGGGTGTTAATTGCCATGAAATCAATCACAATCAATTTCCATTTTCTCCACCTTCTTTTTGTGATGGCAGGGGTGGGGTGGGGTGGTCTGGGCTGAGTTTGGGCGGGGGTAAATGTCAATGGGAAGCTGCTCTTTGGCAATTTTTTAATGAGGCAACTTTTTATATCAAATGAGGCGGAAAAAAAGGCGACGTGACTCTCTCAAATGCAATCAAAGTGCAATGTGCCCACACACCTGGGCAAAAGTTTGAACTTTGACTGGATGGCACTTTCACTTGAGGTTGTTGGCTAGCTACCTTTCGAGCAGAACACTGCGGTTCGTAGGCAAAGTTATTATTATTTTTTTTTTTATAATTTTTCGTAGTTAATTGAGTTTATTGTTTTTTAGCAAACGGCACTGCTTCAGGCTTTTTGTTCATATAATTGCCACTGAAAATGAGCAATTAAAACCCGAGGGAAAACAATTTTTGTCACTTTCATTTAAGGAATTTTTCTGTATTTAGTTGACAGATTTATTTTCACTGTGTGGCAATTATTTACAGTTGTTCATAGATGAATGACAATTTAATTAGAGAGAGATATATAAAGTTAAGAAAATAATAATCTACCTTCACAGATCTCGAATCAACTTTATGTCTTAATCTCTATTTTTTCTTTCCCTCTCTATCTCTCTCTTTTCAGGTGGTCGGAAATTATTTGGTGGATATCGCATTACCCCCAAACACTGCCGAGCCACAAAGACTTTACCCAGTTCGGATCCACGTTCGAATGGCCCAACAATTTGTATGTTTAACCATGAGTGCGCCCAACGTGGAGGAGAAGTGGTAGGTGCCTGCATGGATGGTTTTCTCTTTGGCGCCTGCTGTCAGATACCACAAACCCATGAACTGGCCAGCACATTGATCAATGATGCGCAAAATGCATATTTCCAGCAACATCAGCAACAGCAACAAAAGTTGCAACACCAATCTCAGGCCGCCCAATCATCATATGAAAACTATGGGGAACAGCAATTGAGCGAAGAGCAATTACCATCATCTTCTCAAAATATTGATAAAGTGTATCAACAATTGGGTAGCAGTAGTACCCCAAGCAATGGCTACAATGGTGTGGAACAGACACAAAATGAATTTGTTTATTCAAGTACCTCAACAGAGGCTACTTCCCCCTCCTCCTCCTCCTCCGCCAGTGTGGAGTTTGTACAGGAGCAAGAACACGAGGAGCCAGCATCTGTCGAGAAGGTACCGGAACCACCTACTCTGCATGTCCACAAACATTCGGTTAAGATCAATTCACCATCATCACCACCACAAAACGATGATTTTGTAATGCAAGTACTAAGCACTTTACCTCCGGAACATGCTCAAGATCATCGTGTTACCTTCACCACCGAAGTGCCCATGAAGCTGTCAAATTTGGATAGTCATGCCAGTTCTGAGTCAAGCTCATTCGAAGAACCAACATCTCCGACTCAAGCGCCGACTACAAAACCGCCACCAACAAGACCTCCCACCAGGCCCCCACCATCAAAAGCGACAACAACAAAGCCAAAGCCAAAGCCCAAGCCAGTGCCCCAGTTGGTGGAGACAATGAAACGACCCAAGCCAAAGCCTGCCCAGGAAGCAACCACAAATATTCATCATCATAATCATCTGATACTGGATGGAGGTGAGTTCACACACAGCGACATTACCCATCCTGGAGCTGAAGCGGATCTGGTGGAGGATTTGCAATTCTCAACGGGTTACGGACCACAACCAATCTATGTTGAACCGCCTAACAAGGATACCAGCAGCACCCAGCCAGATAGTGCAGCAGCCGATGATAAATATGACTTAGTGCCAACTTATAGCAACAATAACGGTAAACGTCCAAGCGGAAATAATCCAGCTACAACCGTTTCATCCATTACTACCCATGTTGATTCCATTGAATCGATCATTTTGCAATTAAATAATACCAGTCATGGTCCTAGCTACAATGTTGTCAATAACCAGCAAACACCTTCATACGGTGGTTATCCCAGTTCGAGCCAAAGCGCCACTGAGCAGCCCTCCAGTGAATTTTATCCTGACAATAACAACGAAGCTGATAAGTCCTCATACACAACTGATGCTTCCTATGATCCACCAGCAATGTATGACAAAGTTTCTGATGAACAGGAAATCTCGGCTGAAGCATCTCCAGAGTTGCCCACAGCTCGACCTATTTATGGCGAAGACGACACATCTGCTGCTCTCGAGGAACATACTATGCCGGCCACCGGATATCATGATGCCATGTCACCATCGGCTCCACAAACATCCGAGTTCAATAAAATGCCTGTTATGGGAATCGCCTATCCAGTGGATATGTCCTACATTGAAGAGGAATCCGGTCAGTCGAATACTGAATCCAGCTACCAGGCACTTGCCCAAACCCACACAGAAGAGCCCCAACAGGCACAACCATTGCCAGCTTATATACGACCCACTACAAATGCCAATAAGCCAAACCATCCGGTTATCAGTTACATTGGCATGGTGACCATGCAGAATTATAATACTAAGAAACCATCGGTCAATGATTACCAAAATCAGTTGCCCGCCGAAGTCTCTGTCTCTTCACACACAACCAAAGTACAAGAGGAATACGTTGAGAGCCCCTCATCGGAAGGTTATAGTCAACCAACTACCACAACAACCACATTTATCTCCTCCACATCAAAGCCACTTGCTCAACGTCCACAATACGATACTTTCGATAGCTCTTCAGTGCGTCCAGTTTTAGTGACGGCAAGCCCCAAGCCTCGGCCGCCACGTCCACATGTTAGCTCAAAGAGACCTTCCATTAAGAAACCCATCAGTAACGAGAGTACTAAGAAGAAACCACAGCTTGGCAGCTACGGTCAAGGCGAAGAGGAGTCACCCATCACTCACATTCAAGTTAATAAGCCTTTTAACAATTACAACAATAAGGTAGTCGCCGAGCAGACAGAGCAGACGAATTATCCACAGTCAGGAGAAGCTCCCACCTCAAACTATTATCAACCAGAACAACCAACGCCAACAACAAGTTACAAGCAACCAGACCAAACTGTCTACACTCAGACAGAAGCTTCCGTTGAGAACTATGAGCAGCCAGCAGATGCAGCTGCAGCTGCAGCTGCAGCATCCACTTATCAGCAACCAGCAGCCGCAGCATCCACTTACCAGCAAACAGAGGAAACGAGCTACCCTCATTTAGCACAAGCAGTTCCTGTTATTAACTACGAGCAACAAGAAGGTGCTAAAAGACCTACTGCCTCCAACCCTGGCCAATCAGAACCCTCCATCGTCAATTATGATCAGCCAGCGCCCCAACCTTCTCTTGTCTATAATGAAGAAGCTGCCGTAGCAAGTTCACCAGGACGTAAGCCCTCAACATCTAAACCCGTTTCAACGAGCTATGTAACCGGACCTAGTACTCCACGTCCGCCTGCAACAGTGGATTATCACTACGACAATGTGCCACCTCTATTCATGGCCGATGATAAGTTGGATGCCTTCATTCAAAGTACTGCTGAAAATATTGTAGGATCAACGCCGGGCAACTATCAACCTCCACTTTATGCCACGGCTTCGACGCCCGTGCATGTCCATCGACCAACCACAGCCAACTATGGCCACAAGAAACCCGGCTTTGTGCAGATTAATAATACACCGAAACCGCCAAGACCAACAGTATTGATTACACCCAAGCCGACGGCTATCAATTTGGTGACATCCAGTGATGTGACGCGACGACCATCGGCTCCACCATCGGTAAGCTCGAACGATTTCGAGGATCCAGGGTACTTTGGCAGCAGCCCCATGCATGTATCTGCCTTCACACAATCCACCACAGAAGCGGAAGCGATTTATGCAGTGCCATCTGATGACAAGCCTGCATTCCCAGGCTATTATGGGCCCACGCCCACATATCCGGCATTTTCAGTGCCCGGTGAAAAGGTTGGCCAACAAGTGGCCAACGATGAGACGTATACGTCACCGAACGATTTCGTTAACTTCCCGCCTGTGCGCAATCCAAATTTAAATATGTCTGCTGCCTCAAGCGCTGTAACCAGCGACTTGGAGCTCTCAACTCCCGCTTTTGTTGAGGATATTGTGCTGAAGGATAAAATGCACACGTTGGTGCACAAACTGGTTGCCTCATTGCAGGGCAACTTTGAAGCCTTGGCCGATATGATTGATGAGACGAACAATACGGCATCTACCTACCAGGCGGGACCAATCAGCGGTGGAGGTTCAGGTGCAACGACACGGAAACCCACACGTAAACCAGTGAGAACCGGCAGCACAACCAAACCCAAGGGAACCACAACAAAGAAGCCAGTAACGCGCGTGTCAACGAAAGCACCCAACAAAAAAACTTCAGTGACCACACGCAAGCCGCAAACCAATCGTCGGACTACTGTGGCACCATCAACAACAACCCGGAAGCCCTCAACGAAAAAACCTACACGTCGCGTTAGTACAGTAAAAACAACTACAGTAAGCTCGGCACGTCCTGCCGATGATGAGATTGTCGACGAGGAGGATGAAGAAGATGTGAATCCGAATCCGCAAGACAATGAAATTGATCAGGACAACACACTAAGCTCATACGGTGGTGCTAATGGACGCAAGATTCGTAAGTATTGAAACAGAATGAAACATGTACAAGCATAGACCCGAAACAACTGTCTCTTTCTCTCTCTCTCTCTCATTCTCTCTGTTTCATACTTACAATCTGTTGTTTTCTTATTTTCTCTCTCTCTTGTTCCTTATCGCTCATGTACATCCAAACAATCCCAAATCCATGCTTGCACTTGAAATCATTCCACACTATTCCAACTGTTCAGCTAAACGCCGCAAACGGCCTGTTCGCCGGAATCATTGAACGCAATTCCTAGTAATCCCAAAAGCAACCTTAACCCCCCCCTCCCCAAAACCCATCCCCACCCAATCCTTACAGCAAAATACACTTAGTTCTATGCTTTCACTCACAGTCACTTACTTTCACCAACCAATTGGTCTCCAATCGTTCTCTCTGTTGCTATGTTACTTTTGTCTCTCTCTCCTTCTCTCTCTCCTTCTCTCTCTCTCTCTCTATCTATCTCTCTGTAAACACTCCCTCCTACTACTCCTAACCTCGCATTTCAATCCCCATCAACAGAATGCGGCGTTCGTCCACATGTCAAGTCTGGTCGCATTGTTGGCGGCAAAGGCTCCACTTTCGGAGCCTTTCCCTGGCAAGTTCTAGTTCGTGAATCCACTTGGCTAGGACTTTTCACAAAAAATAAATGTGGCGGTGTGTTAATCACTAGTCGCTATGTAATTACAGCTGCTCATTGTCAACCAGGGTAAGTCGGGATATTGCACTTACTAATACAACAACACTGACATACATTTTGTTTCCTATCCCCCCATATAGATTTCTGGCATCTCTAGTAGCTGTTATGGGGGAATTTGATATATCCGGGGACTTGGAGAGTAAACGTCCTGTCACCAAAAATGTCAAACGAGTCATTGTCCATCGTCAATATGATCCTGCCACATTTGAAAACGATTTAGCTCTACTCGAAATGGATAGTCCAGTGCAATTCGACACGCATATAGGTGAGTACCTAAAGAAAAAACTTTATCTAATTCCTCTTCTAATATTTTCCCATGTGTTTAGTACCAATTTGCATGCCCAACGATGTGGCCGACTTTACAGGACGTATGGCCACAGTCACAGGATGGGGTAGACTGAAATATGGCGGCGGTGTTCCATCAGTGCTGCAAGAAGTTCAGGTGACTATCCCACACTCTTTTTCGAAATCTTTTAAATTGATTACAACTCAAAAATTACTACGCTTAAATTAGGTGCCAATTATTGAGAATAGCGTCTGTCAGGAGATGTTCCACACAGCTGGTCACAATAAGAAAATACTGAACTCATTTTTGTGCGCTGGTTACGCCAATGGACAAAAGGACTCGTGCGAGGTGAGCTACCTTTTATCTAACTTTCCATTACACTTTTTTTAACTAGTTACTAATCTTAAATATTTTTATGTTTACTATTCAGGGCGACAGTGGCGGTCCTTTGGTGCTTCAGCGTCCCGATGGACGTTATGAGTTAGCTGGTACTGTGTCGCATGGCATTAAATGTGCGGCGCCATATTTACCCGGTGTCTATATGCGTACCACATTCTATAAGCCATGGTTGCGTAGCATAACGGGCGTCAAATAGAACCATATCGAAAAAGAGCATAAGAAAGAGACCGAGAGAGAGCGAGAGAGAAGGCGGAACAAGTGTAAATAGAAATAGAGTTAAAAACGAATATACACGCAAATACAAAAGACAAATGTCGCTCCCACTATCATTCCTCTATTCCCTTTTCATCATAACTCCCCCTCCCTCCTAAGTCCATCACATCATCGCTTAGTTTAATTGACTAAAATGTTTTTTATTATGTTTTTTTCTTTGAAGTAAGCGCGTGCCTAACAATTAGTAGAGTCTGAATCTGAATGTGTTTAATGTGTTAAAGAAGAAACAAAACAAAACAAATTGAAATTAATTTTTAAGCAAAACATTTATTTCATAGTCTTATTTATTTATTTATATATTTATTTATTTATTCCATCATTGATTTGATTCAACTAAAAATGGACAAATGAACGATATACGATAAACGAGAAAAAAATTGTTAATTTTCATAGACAAATTGTTGTTAAATGTGAGCAAGCGAACAAGAGAGAGAGATATCAAATGTTTTTAGTTCAATTGAATTTACTAATATTATTTAATTATATATTGTATTTACGATTTATTTATTTAAATTAAGTTAGTGCAACAAAAACGAATAAAACAGCAACAACGAAGAAGCCGAAATAAAAAGCAAAACAAAAAATTTGAAAAATCAAATTCAAAGTAAATAGAAACCCCTAATAAATCCGAATACAAATCAAATCTTCAATTCCCGAGCTGGTAGGTAGGAGTAGGTAGGTAGCAGACAATCTGCAAGCTCAAATTTCATTTTCATTTTAACATAAATTTTCACATTTCCCGAGCTCTATATACATATAGTACATCTTGGAACAATCAAGAGGGGGAAGGGTCAACGAATGACACCTGCCACACCTGCTGCCAGAATGCAATTTCCGTTTGCCCCAATGCCCAAGACAAGAAAAGTGCATTTTCTCTTTACCCAATTTCCTTGTCCTTGTCGGTGCATAGAGAATTTTTAATGGATCCGGAGGGTGGAAGTGGAAAATGTCCAAGTTTCATTGACTAACAAGAAGTCAATGCAATGGCCAAATTTGACCCCTCATTTTATTAACTTGTTCAATTTTACGTTTAAAGAGCGGAACTTTCTTAAATGAACTTGCGGAAGATTTACTAGGCACTTTAGCCATGTTATGGATAAAATTGGGGCAAGGTAAGCAATCGAGTTCCGTAACTAAAATACGTCGACTTGCTAGTTGCACTATTAATACTAACAAGGACAATATAAAATTATCATTCATCTTAACAAACAGTACCCCAAAGGATAAAGAATTTTCGAGAGAAATTGAGCGAAACAAATTAAAATTCTTGGATTGGATTGGACACGTTTCAAATTTAAAGCACAAATAAGTGCATAAATATTGTCTCAAATTAAGAATACACTTTAAGTAATTTGTGGATGAAAAATTTATGGCAAGGGAATTGAACAATTTGCATATACAACAAACAATGAATGAGAGAGAGAGAGAGGGAGGATAATGATATTCATTATCCTTGATAAGCATACAAATAATGTCCCGCAAGTAACTCTGGTCCATTTTATATACATACATATGTATATATATGTATGTGTGTATATACATATATATATCCTATATACTTACCAATCCATGAATATGTTTAACTAAATGAAATTTTAGCCTGGAGCCGACGAGCTGTGATTTGTCTGCCTTCATTTCTTTTCTGTATTAACATGCTCATTAAATTTGCAGATATTAATGCAAGGACAAAACAGTCGATGCCGGTGGCACGGGCCACGTGACGTCACTGCCAAAAAGGAAAAGAAAGCACACACATATACACACACACACATACAAAGTAAGTATGGGTACACACACATAAATGATGTATATGTAGAATCCTGCCATTGATATTGATTCGTAGGCCAAAAGCTCTTTTAGCTGCCTTTTTGCCTGACCGACCCAACGATGAACAAAAACGATTTTTAATTCATAAAAATCAACAAAAGTGAGAGAGAAAAGCCGCCGACAACGACGCCGCCGCCCGCCGCCAAAAAGCTTTAATCAAAAGCAAAGGCAATGGCAATGGCAAAGGCAAAGCTTTATTTTATTTTTTTTTTCTTCTTCATTCGAACAGCGCCGACAGGTGTTGCCTGTTTTTAGTCAGTCGCTCAAAGGACGAGCTCTGTGCAGGTACGTGTAGCTGCTGGTTTCCTTCTTCTTCTTTTTTTTTTGAAACAAAGTCAAGTGAAGTGCTGTAAGTCAAAAGTCATGTAAGTGTCCAATTGCATTTGGCAATTCATTTGCATTCATGTTAACCACAGTACACTCTTCCCCCTTCCCCCTCTCCATTCTCCATCTCCATCCTCCGTCCCTTCCTTGTGTGTCATAATTAACATTGCCAGAGCTAAATTAACTTTTAGTACTTTATACCGCAATTCTGTTCGCGGTATGTTTTGTGGTCATGCTAATTCGCAGAGCTTGCATGTGTATGTGTTGTGTGTGTGTGTGTGTGTGTGGGCGAGTCTTTACCTTATATATCTCCAATTTCTTATCCAATTTCTTAACGCCCCACATTACGCTTAATGACCATTTATAGGATACATTGCCAGCCATTTACTTTCACAAGAACAGAAAAATAAGTCATTAAATTTAGTAGTTGGCTCCACGTTCTATTTTTGTAATTTGAGTTTGGTTGCCTTTTTATTAGCCACTAAGCCAGAGTTGTTGACAGGAAAATCGACCATTTAATGAATGTGTTATATATGTATCTATATACATACATGTATATATATTATGTCGTCATAGATGGGTAGCCCTTTTTTTTAAACATTTTACTTATTGTTAATGTGATTAAAAATATTATAAGGCAAGCATACATTCTTGCCATATCAAATCATATATTTATACTTGGCTGTAAATTCTGAATAACTTTATGATGTTCATAGGTGATAATCAATTGTCTAATTTCCGATATCAGGCCAGCATCATTCTTGAGGATAAACTTTTATGTTGGTTGATATTATTTTCCATGTTTCTACTCGATTCGATATTCGTTCTAAAAATGGCAACATCTGATACTCCATCCATCCATCCATCCACTGTGGAAGTAAGATTCATTCACCTTTGGTTAATTGTAGGTCACCGGCTGCTCTCTTTGATCGATCCCCTTTGGATAGAAGCACCAGCACCTCCGCACAAAAATATTCCATTGAGCATCAAGTTTTCATTTTAAACTATTTAGTTAGTTTGTTGTAGTCGAGCTACTAGTTTCGATTAAGATTGTAGTGATATCCAATTCAATCCACCAGTTGACCAAGAGCAATCTTCTCCAATTTTCGACTATATTTCGATAAAATTATAAAGTTTTGTGTCGCTTTCAATATGATTTTCGCTTCTTCAATATGAAAGTCCTTTTTATTATTCAGTAAAGACACAATCCCATATCGCTTTCAGAAATTCCCGATTAGTTAGTTGCTCTAACTATTTCAACAGTTTGCTTTTTATAAATAATACTAATCTTATCGAATGTGATTGCCGACAAAGTGATAAAGTTGAAAAATAGCTTTTTGTTTAGATAACGACAACTTTTACTTACAAACTTCTACTTGATGAAGCAAAATTAAGTCTAATTGAGATATATATATGTATCTACAACTTGGAAAACTAACTAATTGCCAATTTTGTACCTGGATAAAGGCCCAGCAGTCTAAGAATAGAAAGGCAATTAATATTTGGCGCTTGACCATTTACGAGATAAGATGAAACCGCCCCCATTAAATACGATTCCAATTGGGCGAAACGAAGAGAATAAGCCATTGCCGCAGCCAACATTTCATTTCATTGCCAAGCCAACACCTTAAGCCAATAGCAAAAGGTTAATGGGCCAGAGCGAGAATATCAATTACACTCTGCGCGACCCCTCCGCAACGCAGATCGGACACAATTTGATGATGGGCCATATAGCCGGTGTATAGCAACAGTTGTTTGATGTTGAAATGTAATTAGTTGAGATTTGATAAAGGTTCTGGCCTGCCTTGGCTTTTGCCTTGGTTAATTGTAATTAGCCTCCCTTTAAAAGTTATGTCAAAAGTTTGACAAGCCTTCTTCAAGTAAAAAACAAAAAAAAGAACAAGCTAAAAGCACAGCAAAAGAAGTAAAAAGAAGGCTTTTGCCTCTCATTAATGAAATTGACTTCCCACGACAAGCCAAGGCGTTTTCCTTTGAATATGTCACGATATAAGTGTATATATATATATACATATATATGTACATTTGTATATACTTATGTATTTAACAGCAAAAGTTTCATTCTGTCACGATTCTGTGAACAGAACTATGGCAAAAGACAGAAGAGGAAATGAAATAGAAAATATATTTTGTATTTTAAACCATTCGGTCTCTCTCTATTTCTCCTCTCTCTCTCTCTCTCTCTCTCTCCCTTCTCTCTTCTCCTTCCGTTATTCTTTTTATTCAAGTTAAGTTGAATACAAGAAGAGCTGCACTTAAGGTTGCTGGCAACTGCACCTGCCAAATAGATGGATAAATACTTAATGAAATGTTAATTTAAAAGTAAGCGCCCAAATAAGTATGCTACATATTCAATATAGGCAGCGAGAGTTGCCCTTTAAAATACATTACACGTTTTTCTCATATTTGGAAATCACAATTTCCTTTTCCATATACGCATTTCCATTACCCTTATGTATGCATGTATGTAGATATCCTGCCGGCAATAACAATGCCGGCAGCAAGGCAAAATCATAAATTAAACCACAGCCTGGAATTAATACCAAAAAGCAAAAGCGACAATTTTAATGACCTGTCGGGGCTAGGATATAGGATACAGTCAGGAAACAACAGGATACAGGATATTGCATGCCGCCGGTCGTCAGTGGGTAGATCGTAAAGCATTTCGCTTCATCTGCTGACTGAAGCGATTTATTTATATTTTTTTTCCATCGTTTTAATTAAGTCTCTGTATATGGGATATGCTCGCGTTCCTTTTGCCTTTTTGCAATTTTTTAACGACTTTCCAACTCCATTTTGATATCGCAGCAGCAGCAGCAACAACAACAAGAATAAGAACAACGAAAAAGAACGTGCCCATTGGCAATGTGGTGGTAGGTGATTCTAACGTGTTGGTCCAATATGAGAGGCATTCGGATGTGGGCAGCCGTGTTGCTGCTCTTCAGTTTAATTTTGCAACTGAAGGACACCAGCGCTGAGTCCGCCTTTTCCTCGAACTTTAATTTCAATTCCCAATCGTTGCCATCAGCAGCAGCATTGGCCTGGCATCAGCAGCAGCAGCAACAACAACTACACCAGCAGCGTAACCAATTTGGTCGCAATTCCCGAGACTTCTTGCAGCGCTCTGCCTCACCCATCGATGCGGGGGGTGGTGGTGTTGGTGGGTATAAAGATTATAGCCAGCTATTTGATGACCAACAATCACGTCAGCAACAAAAACAACAACAACAACAACAGCAACGGCCACAGGTGAGAAACTCAATCGATAAATCTTTAAAATAAATAGCCGAGAATGAATTTGAAATGAATTTTAATTGATTTTTAATTTGGTTTTTAGTGTTTAACATGGCTTTATTTATAGTTATAGGCCACCATAATCTTTCCTTTGTAGCGATTCGTTATTTTCTCCTTTCCAAATTAACTTATGCACTCACTTATGCGCCTGGTGGTTTATTGATTCACTCATTATATAACGCATACGCACTGTTGCTCTTGTTGGACTAATTGCAGCTGCGTCGTCGACAACAAACTGAAGTTTATGGCATTGTAGAGCCCCTGATTGAGGACACACCCTGTGTTGACCGTGCTTGTCTAGTGAATGATGATTGCTGTCCCACTGGTGTCTGCGTCAATACATATGGAGGTTAGCAACGATGGATGGGGGAGATGTGGTGGGGAGAGGGGGGGTGAAAACTCTTTACTAATTGCATTTCCATTGGAATTTTTATGTTCATCAGAGGGCAAATGTGTGTATGTCTATGGACGGAAGCGAAATGAGGAGATTGATCAGTGTCAAAGTCATGCGGATTGTCCAACCGGCAGTATTTGTACACTGTCCACCCAGATTGAGGGAATTTGGCGTTGTGAAATGCAAAAGGAGGAATCGTCCTTGATGCAAGAAATGTTTGGCCTAAAGCCAAAGCATTCATTGGGCTCAGATTGCATCAGTAGCAGCGATTGTCAAGTGAACATGTAAGTATACACTAGGATATAGGAATGGGGGAAAAAAGGATGCGAAAAAGTTCCTTTCAATTCTTTTGCAGTGGAATGTGCTGCCAGCAGCAGAGATTGCATCATCGGGCCATAACCAAGTTAAGTTGTGGCTATTTTCGAGATGCCTTCGATTGCATAGATATGGCCGAGGTAAGGATGGATCCAACAAAAGATAACACGAGAGATCTATAATTCATTTTCACTTGTCTCACATTTCAGCATCGAAATATATGAACAGCAACAGAAAACATATCAAAATCAATATAAATATAAAACTACAAATATATATATATATATATATATATATATATATAACTTTTGAAATATTAAATACTGAAAATACATATCAACTTCTTCAAGAATAATTATCAATTAAACATATACATAGAAATATATACCACACAATTATTATATACATATATTCAGAATAACAATCTTAATGTGTTTTTAGAAACCAAAAAAAAAAAATCCCCGTAAAAAATACTGACTGAGGCATTCAATGTTATTCAAAAATACAGCAAGTATTACCAGATATAATACAAATACATAAACGTATATACATATATATATATACATATATGTTCTTATTGCACACATTTTATTCAAATCTGAAGTCTCAATGTGTACAATTGTTACTATAAATTAATGAATATATTATCAACATTTATATATGTACATATGTACATACATACATGCCCACAACTTTATGTATGTGTGTATTAGTATGTATATGAATCTGGTTATAATTCCCAGGCATTTTAATCATAATGCTTTTCATTCGAAAATCCAAAAGAAATCAAGTCAAGTCGTACGCTCATATGAGAAAATTTAAATGTATAATATTAAATTATCCAAACGAGAAAAAAATCAATGTAAAATAATAAAATAAAAATGCACACCTAAAGTGCTGAAGGGCTCAAAAGCTCGGAAAACCAAACACGATTTCCATTTTACTTGGGAAAAGTGGCAAATGCTTTAGAAGTTCAACATTTGTTTTCTTATGCATACAAGCGGGGGATAACCAACTTGTAAAATTTGTTGATTTTTCTGTTTGGAGTGAAAACAATTTTTGCACAAAGTGTATCAAATATAAACAAACATTACAAAGGATTATAATAATTACATGCACATTACATTTCCAACTGAAACTAGAAAAAACTTTTTAACAATAAGATTGCTTTGATCTTAAGATGGATATAAAATCCCAATAGGAATAATTTACAGTGAAAACTCTCTTGGACGAATCGACCTTTTTCTACGCTCAGAAGAGCTGAACTCCCCGTGAGTGGACATAATTATTATAATTGGAAAAAATATTCTTTTGTATCAAACAATCGGGATAAATTCCACTCGATTAAGAATCAAGATTTATTTTTCCCTAATTCGTTACCTTTTTTCCGTTTTTCTTTTAATTTTTACTTTTACTTTCTTTTACTATAAAGAAATAGCGGTAATAGCAAAATGCAAAAAGAAATTCACTTACCTTGTAAATATTCAATGCTCTATCTCCCTCTCTCACTACTTTCAATTGCACTCTAATGGAACTTTTCAATTGATCACATTTCACAGTTCACACAACAAAAAAAAACAAAAAAAAACGAATAAAAAGAGAGCACAGAACACCACTTCTCATCACTTCTCACTCACACGCACGCACGAACGCATTCGTTCATTTTTGCAATTCCGTTTATGCACATGCGTCGACGGCTGCGCCCGGCGGAGCCCCAAAAAATTTTGCATTCCTTTTTACTGCAAAATGCATTTAAAACACAATCCGATATATTCGCGCATGGAATCGTTGAAAGCACGTCGCACAAATTATAATTAAACTGCTTTTAACACTTTTCTACAGATTATACACGCAAAATTAATAAAATACAAATAATTAGCTTGCGAAGGCGGCAATCGCCATTAAAAGATTGAAAGTGTTGCCAGAAACTAAAGCAAGGAAAGAGAGGCCGCCTATCTGGCAACAATGAGCAAGAGAGCGAGAGAGTCAATTAGGAGAGCAACTTTAGCAATTGTAACGGGATCGGTATTTGCTTATAAGCGTAGCCAGCATATGAATGAATTTAATATTAAGATAAAAAATAAAAACATACTTTTAAAAATACTACATATGTATGTATGTACATATGTAACTATTGATCTCCATCTATGAAGAAGTGTTTTTGAAAAGTTGAAATTGGGGATCATTGTTCAATTAGGGTCCCCCTTTGTTACGTCATTTACCTTGATAAGTTAGAGCGTTTTTTAATATAGAATTTCTTAAAGAATCTTAAACATAGGTAAACCACCTTGATATAATGTGTAATGCATATAATCAGAATAGTTAATATAGATACAAAGGAAATACTTGGAGCTTATCAATATATACATATGTATGTATGTATGCATAAGTGTAATGCTAGAGCTGCCAACTCAACTGCGCACTGTAGTGGCCGTATCGGGCTCAAAGTTACCCTCCGGCAACTCCCTGACCAAGGATAGCAATTTCTCCAACTTGGTTATCTGCAAAGTGTTCTGATCCAAATAGAGTTGCTTTTTGGGCGGCTTCACCATGACCCGCAAATTGGGCGACAACTTTAAAGAGGTTGTTACACCTCTGCAGGAGGAAAAAAAGTATGAATGAATTTATGTCTGTATGTATGTATGTACTTACTTTTCATCTCCCACGACTATAAAGTGAAGCTTCTCGTTGAACGCCAGGCGAGTGAGTTTATTCTTTCGTTTGGGGACTACAGCTTGGATGCAAATGGCCTTGTACTTATTCACATTCAAATCAAATACATGGACCTTTCCCTCGGTGGTCACAGCGGCGAATACTGTGCTTGAATATGGAGCCCATTTGACATCGCCCACAGCCGAACCCAAATCGAATATAAATAGGGGATCGGCCCTCATGTCCTCCCAGACTTTTACGCGCCAGTCACCGCCGCAGGAAACAAAAATATTCGAATTGAAGCGATTAAAATCGATGCGATATACAGACATATTGTGGGCATTATAGGTCATTAGATACTTTGAACTGAAGGCAGTGCTGCATTTGTAGATGAAACCGCTTTCGGTGCCCACAAGGAAGATTTTTGGATCAACAGGATGGAACTTCATACAACAGCCACCGCTTTTAAGGCTAACCTTAGTACCATCAGGACCATCGACTAGACCATCTTCCAAATACAATGTAATAATTGTGGTTACCCATAATTTGTTTTGCATCAAAATCCAATTAAAGACTCGTCCATCGGATGATACTGAATAGAAATTAATCTCGCCATCGGCCATATCGGGTCCCCATTTTAGCTGCCAAACACATTCGCCATGCTTACAGTTGACACCCCTGGAGACATATAAAGGATGTTTGCAATCTCCACGCAGATTATAGACAGCTACATTCCCATCATAGAGGCCAATAACCACCAGAAATGGATAAGTCGGATGTATATCGCAACACATGACGCCGCAATCAGTTTGAACTGTGCGAGAAAAAAAAAACGTATAAATCGTATGGAATTTCAAATTCTGATCGAATAACTCACTTATATAATCCGGAAAGGAAGGATTCTTTACAGTAAAAAGACAGAGATAACCCTCATTGGTTTGTTTCATAAAGTCATCTATAATAGATTGATATGTATATAATTTAGATAACTATTTTCTCATTCCATGTACATACGTGAACCAAAGCACACAGCAAACAGATCATAGTAACTAGGATTAAACAAAATATCTGTTACACTCATCTTTTTCGTCTTCTCGTATTGAAATTTCCAAAGTGGCAAGAGATTACCCTCACCGTCACGAAACTCATCCGCCGGATCCTCCCAGTAGCGATAATCATTGGCTATATCATCATAGATATTCTGATTGATCATTCGTTCGAGAATTTGCCAACATTTTAGATATTTCTTATTAAGCTGCTCGGCCATGGCAGATTTATCCTTGAACTTCTTTTGACGCATTCCACGTTTATTGGTGCGATCATCGCGTTTAGTATCCTTCTGCTGATCCTCATAGTCGGCCAAATACGAATCATAGATGACCCACTGTAATACATTTGCACCAAATTGAGAACGAGGTGGCGGAATGGTTTGAGTATCCACATTCTGTCGAAGGGTAAAACAAAATTAAAGAAAAACTATTGAAGGGAGGAAGGAAAACTTACTCTCTTGGGATAGGCATAGGTCAGAGCGGCACGTTCACAATAATTAAATTGATTAATTAATTTTCGTTTCTTAGTCGTTGTAGTAGTTGGTGGATGAGCTTCAGTTGGCTCATCATCGTCAGGTGCAGCCGCTTCACCATCTTCCTCACCTTCGACACCGGACTTGCCAGCACCCTCTTCTTCCTCCTCTTCACCTTCTTCCTCTTCGCCGCCTAAAGCAATCTTTTCATCCACCTTATCATCATCTTCACCTTCGGCCTCTTCACCCTCTTCACCTTCACCCAAATCCATATCACGTTGCTCCACCAACGAGTAGTTGGGCATGGGCAATGGATAAGCAACATCATCAGTTTCCTCTGCTTGACGACGTGCCTCCTCCGAATCCACATGCAACGAATTACCCGGAAAACTAATAAGAGTCACTGTATTACCAGGAAGAGGAGCTGGCACAAATTCACCCTCTTTGAAACTAAATACCACCAAATTCTTCACCACATTTGTATTGGTCGGTGTTAGAACTTTGGTCACCTCCTCGGCCAACTCAGCTTCGGTTAAATCCAATTGATCATCCGGCTTCAGCAATTGGCGTGACTTCATCCAGGCATCAAAATCATCGGCATCCCCACCGCCGCCTCCACCAGTACCATCGCCCTTGGACTTGGACGTACGGATCTAAATTTTAATAATGAAAAAATATCGGTAAAACAAAAAACTAAGCCAATCCAAAATCAAATCAATTGTGCAGTATATATATATATATATATGTATGTATAAGTCTATAACACAAAGCAGAGGAGGCGAATTTAGGGACAAGAACTTACCTTTATCGTATCGAATGATAAATTGTGCATTGAATTTTTTGTTTTTATTGGAGTAATTAAAAGTTAGGTTAGGTTAGGTTAGGCTTTTTAAGTTTTGGGGTTCAGGATTGAATTAATTCTAAAAAAGAAATTAATCATGCAACATGCAACGTTATCTTTCCAATAATCGGGTAACCATAGAACAGGGCACTTTCAGTTACCTCCTGCTGTGTATCATCGGATTCCTCCTCAGATTCCATGCAGCTAGCAGCTGACATTACGTTTTCTTTTCTTTTCCTTTTCTTTTTTTTTTTAAATTAAATTAAACTTTACCTACAGTAACCACTGAGCTACAATCTACGAAACGTCGGCTACAAATTCTTGATGTATGTATGTATATTTACAAGTATTTATGTTTATAGATATAGAATGTAGATATATTGTATATATGGGGTATTATGTTTAGGTACAAGTATACATATGGAGGAAAAGTACGATACAAATATATTTACAATGCAATCAGAGAAATTGTACTTGTATTTACAATATGACTACATGCAATCTCTGAATTTAAAAAATGTATATAATAAACTTGGAAATTCGCCTTCAAAATCCAAAAGAATATTTCCATTTTAGAAAACAGACTTCACGCAGTTGCTCAATCCGACAATGATATTGGATCACTTCCAAGCACTCGTAAAAGGGATAAAACCAATGTAGCGTAGGGTCACTACGCTTTGAGGAATAATATCTTAGATATTTGAAAGCGAATTCCTTTAAAATTTAAAGTTTTTCTTCCATTAAATCGATCAATCTTAATTTAAATAATAATAAAAATATTTACAAATGTCACTCACACACACACACACAGCAGAGTACACATAAACCAATCATACACACACTAATGCATTTCTACTTGCTTTCTAAATATGTTCTAGGACTAGAGGAAAAACTGCTGCTATACAAGGGATTACAGGATGCAATTAAAATGGTCAATATACCGCCATGGCTTTGTTAGCAAGTTTCCACATCTTGAGAATTACACAAAAATACTAAACAAAAAAGGAAAAACGAACAACCAAACAAAAATTAGAGAAAAATACTTGTAGTATAAAAAGGTCGC
This sequence comes from Drosophila sturtevanti, assembly GCA_018150375.1. Classification (NCBI taxonomy): domain Eukaryota; kingdom Metazoa; phylum Arthropoda; class Insecta; order Diptera; family Drosophilidae; genus Drosophila; species Drosophila sturtevanti. Next base: position 10,202,283 of record JAECWJ010000317.1, on the reverse strand, counting down.
TCAGTTAGTTCAAAACTCGTGTGAACGCTAAGGTAAACGTAGACCAACTGAATCCAAACAAACAAAAAATATCTGCGGCAAAGAATTGCAAACAATTTAAACCAAACTCCTTGGAATGAAATGACTGCTGATGACGTCTTCCATCATGTCAGCGGCCTCTTCACGGTAAATGGAAAAGCGGAAGGTAAACTTTTTCGCTACCGGCAGACGTCAGTCAACTGGCTCAAAGGTAGCGTCATAGTATTTAGATGGTAGATGGGGTCAGAGGGGGTTCATATTGATATATTAGCCTAAGAGAGGAGAGGGGCGAAATTGAAGGAACAGTGGATTTGGTTAGGGGAGAAAATAAACAAATTGTACACAACTCCATTAAGTGAGATCCATTCTCCACTTTATCCACACCACCCGTCCGTCCGTCCGTCCGTAGGCCGCCAGTCAGAATTAGTTGCTTACATAAAAAGAAATTTAGGAATTTTATGACGAGAATATTGGGCGGGGGCACGCGTAATATACATATAATAAAAGGTGAGCCTAGAGCCATATACGTGAGTGATTTATTGACTATTTTATTGCGTCGATTGTGATGGGCCTTCAACACTCCAGCTCGAACCGAAAAGCAACTCAAACCAAAGCCTCTGCCCCAAATTCCCAAAAAAAAAAAAGGAAAAACTTAAAAGAATACCCAAATATAGTAAATTGGTAGCTGTAACAACATTGCACCGTTGTGATCTGGCACGCACATGCTGTGCCCCCTCTACCCCTCTACCCCTCTTCCCCCCATCCCATCCCTCCTCTCTGTCGCACCGTTCTTGAGGAAATTGCAAATTATGTTTCGTGACAAAGTTCCATTCCGGTTTCGAAGCAAAACTTATTAAAAAGTAATCGCAAATTTTTGAAAAATGTTACAGAAATAACAACGAACAAATGTGACGACGAAGGCCACACACTGACTCTGACTGACTGACTGACTACCGGGGTAAGGATTCCCAGTTTACTTGAGGTTCAGTTTAGTTGTAGCTTTCGAGGCGTTCGCATGGATTATCCCCATTCAGATATTATCCATCCATCCAACCATCTTGTGCGTTATTATCTGTGTGCATTAACGAGTTTGCATTTTTCACTTACCTTTCCTTTATTCTGTTTGCCATCTCCTTTACTTTTCATATCTGGCATGATATATCCAATTCTTCGTCTTTCACTTCAGCTTTTCTTTTTCAGTTAATAATTTGTGGGAAAGTTTGTGTGAGTGTATGTGTGTGTTTGATGTGTGTTCGTTTAATCAGTGATTATAGAATTTCAGTCGGAATTTGTTCTATTTTTTTTTGTTGTTGCTGCTCTTGCGATATATTTATATATATATTTGATTATTTCTCCTGAAAATAAAAGTAACTCGATAATTTTTTCGTTTTGTGTTGCGTTTGACAAAAGTAAACTTTACGTAATATTAGAAACTAAATAGACAAAAAAACAAAATGAACCGAAATTTGCCATTTTGCCTGCTTTGACTTGTTTATTTGAGTTTCTATAGAGACTCGCACACTTGAAGCCATTTGCATATCGATTGGTTTTGCATTAGAAATGATTAGAAGAACAGTGGAAATACAGATTCAATTAGTTAACAAAAACAAGGAGAGAAAATTAATCAATCCCAGACATCCATTAGGAATAGAAACTTGTCTCCCATTTATGGATTGAAGGAATTAGGAATTTAGAGAAATGGTTGGGTCCTGATCCTTTATCAGTGAATCAAAGATTGATAACTGAAGAATATTAAAACAAAGCCCAGTCCTTTGACTGAGTGATTTCTTAATATACATAGAAACTGGATTCGATGGAGCATTCTTCAAATGAAGGATGTTCAGTCTTTTTCTCAAGATATCTCTGTTTTAGGAGCAATAATTTTCAATTTTGATTAATAACTGACTGACATAAACATTAATAATTCATATAGTTTAATGATTTAGAAGTAATTATCATATTTGTCAAAATTTAGAAATCTCTTCATGATCTTGTGTATGTGTGTGTGTGTGTGTGTGTGTGTCAATAAAAACATTCTCTTTCACTTTGTTTTTCTTCTTTTACAAATATTCATTTTTTTCGATTTTTATTTAAAGTGCCAGTAAAAACGCAGCTTAAAGCTAAAAGTTAGACTCTGTTTACACTTTCAACGCATTTTTGTTTTGTTTTCAACAGTACACGCCCAATCGTACATACATATATCATTGTTACATCATTATACGCCTTTCTCCAACTTCTACATTCATTCCATACATACATCAATCCAAAAATCATCAATTTCACATTACTCTATATATATTTCGATCCGGTCTCGGTCTCGGTCTCGATCTCTATATCTCTTCTCTCTCTCTCTCTCTCTGTTACACACATTTCATTTTAGTTTTTAGGTTTTAGTTTTTTGAGCCTAACAAATTGAATATTTGAAATAGAGTTTTATCAATTTTTGTTTTTGCCAAACAACCAATCAAATTGTCATTGTGTGTGTGTGTGTGTGTATATATATAGTTAATGTTTTGCCTTTTGTTTAAATCTTTAGCCAGCAAATTATAGTATAATTTATCATTTCAAGTCTTTGTTGAATAATTGTATTCTAAACTCAGTACATTTTTTAAAATGTGGTGGAGGGGAGTGGCAGGCAGAGGGCAGGGGGGTGGTCTGGGAATAGATATATGTATGTATGTATGTAAATTAATAAGCTGAATTTGTTAAACATTCATTAATCCATTTAACATGTGACCAATTGTTGTTGCTCTTACGACATTTCTATAATCTATTTACACATTTTACAATTACAGGAATTACATATGTATATAAACTAAATATAAAGATATATATTTATATATATATATATATATGTGTGTTTATATATATATATATTTAGATCAATCGATCATCGATTGATCGTACAGGAAAATTATGGAATAAACTTAGTTTGGTAAACAATTTCTTATTAATGTTTTCTTCCATTTTTACTTTTACTTAACTTTTGCGGTTTGCCTAAATTAAATAGGAAATCAAATTTCGTAGGCCAAAAACAATTTCAACAATCAGATTTCACTTATATATATATACTATGTAATTTTAATGTATGTAAATGCTTAGACTGATGTAAATTAATATATATTTATATATGTATGTATGTATGTATGTAATTATGTTAATCTCTCAGCGTTTATATATGTGTGTGTGTGAATGTGTGTGGTGTGTGTGTATATATGTATGGGAACATTTGGTTATTGCAGTTTGAGGTTTCAGTTGAAGATTAGATTTCAGTTTCATTTTATGGCATTTTGTTGGTGAATTGGATATGTGTGAGTGAGTGTGTGTGAGCATGCGTGAATTGTATGTGTCTCTATGTGGATGTGTGTGTGTGTGTATGTAATACATTTAGTTTGACCAAGAATAACACACACAAATATACATATACAGGACTTAAAATTATATGTAAATGTTTCAAAATTGCAAATCGATTTACTTGCCATCGCTCGGTTTCAAACGATAAAGCTTAACTTTAATCCAAATCATATGACTGACTATATCCTAATTTTCGTATTTCAGTTAAAACAAGGACGACTTTTCTATCATATCACTTTCGTAGGAACGATCAAACTAACCAAAACGAGGAATCAAATTTCAAAATATACAAAAAATCGGACAACATTTATAACCGAAATTCCCAAAATCAATCGGACTAAGAACTAAAGATTATTTGACTATAAATCGGACTAGACAATAGACATTTTTTCGGGTATAAAGAGAATTTGAACCAAGTCTTAGTGGGATCTTTTTAGTATATAAACTAAATGGCGACTAGTTTTCTGCACTTATAAATATTATTGCTAAATTTAATTGAAATCGAATGACTATATAATATAGTCATTTATATATAGATAAAGAACCGAATCAATTTGAACCCGAACTCAACAACAACTAGATCATTTTGCTAACTTTGACTTCCCGGAATATTTACGTCAAAAGATTCAAAACCAATTTATTGGAAAAAGGTTTTAAAATTTTTTAACTGAAATGTGCATTATCATTCATTTTCTTTTGATATTTTTTTGTTTTTTGTTTTATGTTCATGAAACATTACGGAAATATAGTTAATTTATATATATAAGTATATATATATATCCATATGCATGGTATATATATACATATATATATATACGTATATCGAATTTTTCTTTTCATATCTTTTATGACTATAGTGAATAAAAAATAGGAAGAACAAGCTTTGGTTATAACAGAAAAACAAAAAAAATAAAAATAAAATAAACTTTATAATGAGATGGGATGGATGGGTGGATAAATGAATAAATGAGGGAATGAATGAGAGTTTTAGAAATAAGCAAAAGGAGGGCGAAGGAGGGGCGGTCGGGGAGGTTTGTGTCTAGCAGCAGGTGAGCAGACGACGGCGCAATTTCAATTGTTTTTTTTTTGTGTTTTTATAAATTTTCATTATTTTTAATATGATTTCCTGAGTTTATCTTTTCTTTGTCAACTTTTTTTCTCTTCATGAACCTCTCTCTCTCCGTCTCTTGCTCTACCTTTCTCTTCCCCTTTCTTTTTCATTTTGTTTTTTTTTTCTTTTTTGATTTGGGCCTAAAAAATGGTTGATTGATTTGTGGCTAATTTTGCGCTTACGTTTTCGTTTTCGTGTTTGTTGTTTTAACTGCTGCTCAGTCTTGGCAAAGTCTTTTACTGTAGATTTTTTTGTTGTTGTGAACAAGTTTTATATAAAAAAATATATATATATATATATTTTATATAGATGTGGCTACTATATGTATAAATTATGTTTATATCAATATATATTTACATATATGTATGTATATATATGAATATATATATACAGATTTATTTGTTTTTTTTTTGTCTAGGCCCTAATTTGTTGTTGTTGTTGATAGCACTAAAAATTGGCAGTGCGGCAGTTAATAAAAATACGCCGCCATCCCCAAATGCTGCCAAAAACAAACCGAAAAAGGATAAAAGCAAAAAAGTGTTAATATAAGGTTGCTTTAAATTCCGTATCGTCTATTTAGTATAAACTGTTCCAACAATTTAAAATCCTTAGAATGCACCTTGACCAAGGCAAGGTCATTGGTTACTGATTGAACGATCGAACAATTTATCTACGAGATCTGGATCCCACCACCATTTAACTCTGTGCCTAGGGAAACACCTAACAACTCGGAGAAGCACACCACCACAATTGGATCTATATCTATATCTATATATGTATATATCTGGGATGACCTCGATCGAAGCGGAATTTAAAGCAATTTTGGAAAAATCTCAATTAAAATGTCATTGGCAAAGTAATATATACAAAACGATGGGAAAGTTAAGATGAAAAAAAAAAAAAACGAACTAACAAACGAACGAACGAACCTTGGGGCAAAAGCAATGAAAATGTTATAGGATTTTGGTATTGGGGGTTCTATTTACAATTTTCCTTTTCGTTTTAGTTTAATATTTTACTGTTTTGGTTTTGGTTTTTGTTTTTTTTTGTTTTTGGAACTGCCATAGTTAAGGTAACACGGGGCCAGGTTACAGGTTACAGGTGTGTGTTTGCATTTCTGAGTCACTCAGAAAAGGAGTCCTTTACCACTGGGTTTGTGGTGTTGTTGTTGCTGCTGATGGTATTGGTGTTGGTGGTGGAATTGGTATTGGTGGAGGTGTTGTTGGTGGTGGTGGTGTTGGTAATGGTAGTGGTAGTGGTTGCTGTCGCCAGACTAGAGCCACAATCAGTTCTTTACTTTATCCTCCACACTAATGCTGGCCAAAGTCTTTTTAATTCGTAGAGCTGTTAGACGAGCCACAGGATTTGGATACCAGCATTCCTTCATCACTTTGGCCATATTGTGGAGTACATCGGAGGCATGCCAACGATTCGGTATACTCGGTCGACACTTTTCAATGCAAACTACCTGAAGGTAGAAATTCATAATGGATTGATTAATGGCATCGATAGTTTGACCTTTTCATTTGTCTTACCTTTTTCATCTCCTCAATGCTCGGATCGGGTTGGACTGCATCAAAATAGGGCAATTGATATTCATCATAAATCATTCCCATATTACAACGACGAGCTATTTCCCACAATATTAAACCGAAGGCATAGACATCGGCACGTTTATATGAATCAAAGTGCTGGGCATTCATGCTCTCATCCAGTACCTCTGGAGCCATATAACGTTTAGTGCCCACACGATGGGTTGAGGGTATATCGACAGAATCATCCTTTTCCACATGACGCACAGCTAGACCCAAATCACCAATGGCACAGCTCAAATTCGATTTGACCAATATATTCTTGGATTTGAGATCACGATGGGCAATGGCCGGCTTGCCCCGAGTACCCACAATATCCATATGAAGATGAGCCAGACCAGTGGCAATACTTAATGACATATTTAGCATGGTATTTGTGTCCACAGTGTGAGTTGTTAGATAATCAAAGAGTGAACCATTCTCATGATAATCGGTTACCAGCCAAAGTTGAGTCCATGTCCCATTATCTAAAGACACACACAGACAAAACAAACAAAAAACAAACAAACAAACATTATTAATCCTCGGAATAATTATAGATATATGTATATATCTAATGATTACCCTTATTATCGGCTGCTATAAAACCCAATATATTCTCATGCCTTAGCATAACAGTCTGATAGATTTCGGCCTCACGAAACCAGGAGCATTCCTCTCGGCTGGAGAATATTTTAACGGCTACATTTTCGCCCCGCCAACGACCACGCCAGACCTCACCAAAGCGTCCCTTACCAATCACATGGCATAATTGAACCTGTCTAGCTATGGATCGCTGCACTAGAAGGGGAAGACCAGCTAAAAATGAGAGAGAAAAATGAAATATGAAATAATTAAGTTTTATTCTCTCAATAATCTAACACTCACCTGATCCCGATCCTGATGTGGTCATCTCAATGATATCATGTATTGTTGTATTACCATTCAATATGGGATCATAAACGGAATCCTCTTTCGGATATGGACGACCACTGGCTATACGTTTCCGTCGCTGACAATAATACCAGGCAAATGTGCCCGATAGGCATATGATTAGAGTGGATCCAACAATAATCCCAACCAATTCCCAGCTATTTAGCTTATAGTCGGTATGAAAATCTATATTTGATATCAAAGAACAAAGTTAATCCAATTGTAGCCCCACAATCGAGCAAATCAGTTAGGAGAGAGAGAGAGAAAATGTGTGAAAAATTAATGGAAAAATTAAGAAAATGCAAGAGGCGTTTGATTTTTTTTTTTTTTTTTTTTGTTAGTCGAGCGGGCAAGCGAGGCGAGGCGAGGGTAGGCGTGGCGAGCGAGCGATCGAGCGAAGGGTTGGGTTGCGCGAAAGACATGCAGTGCATACAATAAACAAAAATAAATAATAATAATAATATCAATTATAATTATTATATGTAGTAGAAACAAAGCAAACAATTCAGGTGCAATAATAGAAAATAAAACACAAATAAACCGAGAACAAAAACCAAAATCAAAACCAAAACCAAAGTTAGTGATTAATTATTGATTAGTAATTCTATTTATTTATATACAAGTTAAATACACTAACCTGGGTGGGTGTGGGGGTGGGGGGGGATTATTTACAAACCTCTTGGGCGCTACTCAACGACCAATAAACGAATACTTATATGACTATAAAGAACTATATATATAAAGTAGTTCTACAGATACAGATACATTTGTAATATGTATAGGTGTATATATGTATATATAGACGAATGAACACAACGACGCTTGGCAACAACACACACAAATAAAATAAACCAGACTATATTTATATCCTCTATATCCTTTGTATGCTCTTATCCTTATCCGTATCCTTATCCGCACCAAAACGAACGAACATTCACCCAAAAAAAAAAAAGACAAAACAAAACAAAACGCATACACAAAAAAAATTAAACACACATACACATACGCACACACACACGAACACACACACAAGTGCAATGTAAATGAAATAAACTAAAATAAACTACGGGCGCGATGTGAAAGAAACCAACATACAGAGGGTGATCCGGGGGCAGAGGCAGAGGCAGGTTCATAGGGTGGGAGAGATGGAGAGGAGATATACATAAATAACAACTTGTTAAGGCGAACATTTCTTAGTCTGTACAATCAAATATATTTAAATATATACATAGATAAATTTATCAACTAGTTTATCTAACAATTCTAATATTTACTCATTAAGATATATGTATACCTCCTGGATCGGTAAACTTAAGAAATTTCCCTCAAATGATTACTACCAATCCCAAAATAGATGAGCAGACTTTTTTAAGTCTGTCCATAATTAATAATTGATGTATTTCTTTAAAATTAGTTAAAGATACTTTTAATTATTAAAAAAAATTCAAATTCTATAAAATATAAATAATCGTATCATCTAATAAAACTTTTCTTTTAGCTATAATAATCTAATGGATACACCTCCTCTCTCTTCTAGTCATAGTCATAGAAAACTGAATTTTTCAAAATAAAAAAATATTACAAAATATTGTTCATAATTAATACAAAAAAAATTTCTCATATCCCTCTCCTCTTTCTTTCCCCTTTTCCCTGCATTAAGCAAATGATGGCCAGACAGTTCCGAGACTTGTAAATGAATGCAATTTATTTATTTCTTCTCTTCTCTTTTTTTTATGAATGGAATGAATGAACGAATAAGTTGAAATGGGTGCACAGACAGTTAACACACTCAGACACACACACACACACAAACACACTGAATGACAAAAAGACGCGTGTGGGAGGGAAGTTTTGGGGTAAAGTCTGGGACCCTTGAGACATGTTTTTTCTTGTTTCTTCTTCTGCCTATTTTCCGTGTATTTTTCTCCCTTTCATCGAGTCAATATGATAATGAGGCAAAAGGTCAAATCCGACAAGAACAGTTATACAAAGACAAATGGTGGACAGGTGAAGGTGGTGTCGAGCGGGGTGGGGGTGGTATGGGTGTTTGGGAGACAAGGTTATTCGTTGTAGTGCGTAGGTGGAAAACAAAACAAAAGAGGAGAAATGAAGGAAGAGGTTCTTCTCCATTCTCCATCCGGCAAAGACGAGACAACAAAGTGAGAACGGGACCCGAAAGGAGGACAAAAGGGACAAGATAACGGCGTCTGCGGTGAGGGCTGAAAGCAAGTGCGTATGCATGTGTGTGTGTCTGTGTGTGGGTGTGTATGTGTAATTAAATGGTGGCATGTGTGTGTATGTATATGCATGTGTGTGTGTGTATGTGGGATGCAAATGATTCTTGCTGACATGTATGACATGGGCGTGGCACAAATGATTTCATTGAAGAATTGGTAATGGGCGAGTGCGTTTGGTGGCGGTGGTTGGTTTCGTGAGTGGGTGTTTTTTTTTTTTTTTTGGGGGGTGCAAACTCTCTCTCACCTGGTATTGTATCATTGTAATTTTCGCGCGTATTGCAAAAATCATCATGACAACATTTTGTGGCTGTAAGTGGTGTTTTAGCATGACACCAGGCGGGATCTTCGGGTGGTAAGTGGTTTTCTAGGTGCAGGCATCTACATACACACAATAGTTTTAAGGGATTTTGTTTGATTTTTCGTACTATTTTTTTTTTTTTTTTGTATTTTAAGGATATTTTTAGTATATTTTGAAAGGGATTTGTTTTTGTTTTTTTCTAATTAGTCAAAGGGTGGCATTTGCGATCCATCGATTTTTTGTTTTAATTTGCAATTTAATTATTTCTGTTAGTGTACACGCAGCAACTGGCTTAGCAACTGTTGAAAATCTGCTTCAGATCAGTTGAAGTCATTTAGCAACCATGAGAAACCATGGAGAACAATTAAATTCCCCCAGCTAATAGCCTTTTCGTAGCTCAGCCAATTGCTGCGTGTGTTGCAATGTATTATTCGTGCTATTTTCTTCTTATTAACGTTAGCAAATAATGAAATTAATTGTATCGTGTATATACAAAGATTAATTAAATTATTTTTCTCTGGATAAAGTAATTGCAAATTCCAAAAAAAAACAGACAGAACACGCCCAATGCCGCCCCTTCTACATCGTTTCTAAGTACAAAGTTAATTTAGTTATTTAAAAAAAATTTATATATAAAAAATGTTGCTGTTATTTGTTGTTGTTGTAGTTTTGTGCAGGTTTTTTGTTGAAAAGCAGCTGTTGTTGTTGTTGTTGTTGTTGTTGAAATTGTTTACTTATTGTTACCACTTAAACTAAATGTTGTTGTTGTTGTTGTTCTTTTTAAAAACAGCTTGCGTGCAAATAGAGCAGCAGCAGCAGCAGCAGCAGGAGGAGGAGGAGGATTAGCAGCAGCATCAGCAAAGCCGGGGTGGGGCGGGAGCACAGCAGCAGGGGATCTTATTAGTATGGTCGGGGTGGAGGGGGAGGGGGGATAAGGAGCAATCAGAGAATAGAAAAAAATCAACTAAATTCTACAAGGGGATAAAAAGTAGAAGCGGGCACCATAAAGCAGTTAACAAGATTTAGATTCTACCCCATATAGAGAAAGATATATATATGTATATATCTATATACATTCTACAATAAATCTAACCCAAAACACCACAAATTGCAGTAGGAAGAGAGATCAACATTAACTTGGGTGATATTTATATTGATCCCAATTTAGTTATTCCTCTTCATATACGCACACACACACACTGACACACACATACATACATGCACGCACATGTCAATTTTCGGATAAAATTATATTTCAATCAACTATATTGGTTCTCATATTTGGAATTATCGATTATATATATTGACCATATTTAATATAACTACATAATCCTTTAAATTGTGTCACCCCTTCGTTTTAATATACAGTTAAGGGAACTGTTAGGTTATGCGATCAAGTCCTGTTAATTTGGTACAGTCGCCAATTTTGTGGTTATGTTGAAAAATAATCGAATAAAGTTTTTATTGAGATTTGTATTAATATTTTCATTCATCCATTCATTCCATATAATTTTTATATGGAATTATTTTTGTAGATCTCTCTTTCCGTTATAGATACATATTTCTTTTTAAAATATTATCCACCTAAACACCATTTATCGGAATTGATATAAGTATTACTACTCCAAAATTAGCACAAAGAAGAACCAGCCAGAAATCGTTATACATATATGTATGTACATATGTATCTACAACAATATAATATTCCCAATTTGTTGTAGCTATTTTACATATAACTAAAAGAGAGTTTTATATATACATATATGTATAGTATATAGATAAATATCGAAAATTGATTGGGCATGCAAAAATTGAAAGGAATAGAGAAAAACTACGAAATAATTTATATATGTATATATTTATATATAGTAAAAGAGAAGTAAAAGCTACTAAAATTCTTTATAGTTTATAGTTTTTTTGTTTTTGTGTAATTAGAGAAAAGTAGAGACAGAAGAGAGAGACAGCAGAGAGAGAGACCGAGTGATAGAGAGAAACAGAGATATATATGGGAGAAATATTAAAGGAAAGGGGAGCGGAGTGGAATAAGGAAACGTGCTAAATTATAAAAACAAAACAAAATAATAAATATATATCTCATTCTCTGGAAGGCGAACAAAAAGTGCAAAAAATAGATAGAGGGAAAACTAAAAAACAAAAGTATATTTGTATATAAATAAATATTTATATAGTATTGTATATTATTTGATTCGTGTTAGAATAGAGAAAAGAGCGTGTTGTTGTTGTTGTTGATTGTGTTGTTGTTGTTGGTTTTTTTTTATATAGTGCATAATTAGCATAAAAAAGGGTTTTAAAAAGATAGTGCAAACTAGATAGTTGTTGTTGTTGTAGTTGGTATTTAATTTTATATTTTGTAATTGTTGTTTGTGAATGTTTTTTGTTTTTTTTTTTAGTTTTGTACCTGTTTGAAATATCCTTTTCATTAGCTCCTCTTTATTGCAGAAATCATCATTACAACATCTAATTCTAAACGTATTAAGCTTATTTTTACTCGTGAGACATTCCAGCGGCTCACGACTGATGTCATATTTTTTTGGTAGGCAACTGTACCACACACACGCACACATACACGCATAAAGAAAATGGTGTACGGAGTTATTGCAATGGCGAGAGCGAGCGAAATACGCAGAGCAAGGATATATATACACACACACACCCGCACGCACACACACACACATTTATCAAATATTTTTATACAAAATCACATGTGTGTGTGTGAGAGGGAGATAGATAGAGAAAATGGAAGAAAGAATATAAATAGTAAAATCGAATTAGTTTTAGCTTTGGCAAATGTTGTTGTTGCTTTTGTTTGTTTTTTTTTTGTTATTTCTTTATCGGAGTACAAATGGAAAACCGTTAGGTAAGAAAAGATGGTACGACCATCGTCAATTGAATAACAATACGGCCACACTGTTTTTTACTTTAGCCATTTTGTATAACATTTGCTTTTTTAATGGTAGTTCAAGGCCGAAATATTTAAGAATTTTGATCTATAATCTGAAAATGTGGGTTAAGAAGCTTTTCATAAATTTACAATAATTACAAACACCGTATAATATGCCGTTGCAGAGTCACAAAGTGTTGGAAAAATATGAAAAATCGAATTGATTTCAGAAAACACGTTTGCAAAGCCTCAAAGAGATGGAAAAATTAATAACTTTGATTTTCTATTTGTACTCCCCCCAATATTTGGTGTTGTTGTTGTTGCTGCTTTTCAGCTGGTTGCTAATTGAGATTTCAGTTTTGTTAGTGGGCAATAAAAAAAAACAATATACATACATCGGCTGTACATACATATATGTACATATATGTATGTATGTATATCGTATATCATAACAATAACAATTGTAATTATATTATGCATATATTATATATTTGTTATATTCGTTTTTTTTTTTTTTTACGAAAAAGACGAATTCTTCTCGCTGCTTTTTTGTAGTAAATTGTTGTTGCTGTTGTTGTTTTTTGTTGTTGCTGTAGCTGTAGCTGGTAGTTTTAGTAGTGCTCGGCATTATTTTTAAGGGTATATATGTAAATATATATGGGGGTGGGGAGTTATTATTTTTCATTTCATTTCATTTCAAACTCAACTTTATTTCGAACTCAACGAGCAAAGAATGTGTAACGGAACGAACGAACGAACGAAGAAACTTGAGAACAACGTGCTTGAGAAGAGTGAGAGAGAGTAAGAGAGGTAGAGAGAAGAAGTGGAAATGTGGTAACGGTAATGGGTATTAACGGTTATCAATTAACGGTTAACGATTAACGGGGATCGTGCACACAATTTATGCGCACCTTCATAGGAAAGCTGGGCATTAGTATCATCATTATTATTCCGATCAACATCATTATCATCATCATCATCATCATCATTATGATTATTTTTATTATTATTATCAGCAGATTCATCATGATCAGAGTCAGATATGGTGGCATAATACTTGATTATCGGTCGCAAATGGCGATTACAAAAATCACGATCGTTGCAACAGGCGTGACCACCCCGACGAGCAGCTGGCCTGGCAGTGGGTCCACCATGACGACCATCGTTACACCAGATGAAACGGCCAGGCGGAAAGCTCTGCGACATATTTAGGCATCTGTGTATCCCATACGATACAGATAAGAGAAGAAGTTTTATCGTAATATCGACGGTTCTACTAACTCTAGTTGTGGGAATGGCTTTTCCTTTCTTTTCCTTTTCCCTTTTTAGCCTGCCTAGCAGAGAGAATGTGAAGAGAATTGAGAGAAACTTACCGAAAACTGAATATTATTTTATTATCCGCATCCTTTTCAACCGAAGTGAAGCAATGTCCATCCGTTTCGCAAATGTGATTTGTCTCCTTGCAGATATCGCAATGGCATTTGATAAGTCCTAAGAATAAATAAAATTAATTAATAAATAATATTTAAATTCAATTGGAGACTTGTGTAGAGATAATTTAATTAGCAAAGATTTAATAAAGTTCTTTCTTTCGTTTTCTTCGCCGGAAAAATTCTACTAAAATAAAAGTTTTCATTCAATTGAAACGGTAAAATCCTCTTCTAAGTCTATGTCTAATATCTTTTGACTAGTTTAAATGAAGCAATTAACTAAATGTTTATACTAATGCTAATACTAAATGTCCATTTAAATAATTAATGATTGAAATTCATAAATCATGTGGTTTTCTTTAACTGATCAGAGAAAGAGAGAGAGAGAGACAAGAGAGACATGCCCTCAGGGGCGTATACGAAGTGACTCGTCAGTCGACGTCGACGACGACGAACGCCAAGCCAAAATGAAGATGATGGCGATGAAGCGTGCTAAAGCAACAACAAAAGCATTTAGCATTAAAACAAAAACAAAAACAACAAAAGGCAGACGGCGCGAAGACAAAGTGTAAAGTGGAGGGCCAGACAATGCGACCAGTTTTCAAACACCCCTCCTCCTCTTCCCACCCCACAACACACACAAACACACAAACACAAACACATCAACATACATGAATCTATGCTCCGCTCCCTCATACTTTTAAGCATAATGTTTACCCTCATCCTCTTATGTTGTCGTTGAATGCAGTTGCAAGTGCAACGTGAGTACATGCATGCACGGCAACGATGATGATGATGATAATGATGATGATGATGATGATGATGATGATGATGATGATGTTGTTGTTGATGTAGTAGTGGGAGGGGGTGTGAGAAGGTATCATTGGTGTGGGGGTGTCTGGTTGCTTGCATTGAGAGTTGTCTGGCTTTAGCACATTGACATCAAATGACGTCACGAGGTCGCCAGACAATGCACACTGGGCCACTGATTCTCGAAAAACAATAACAAAAACAACAACAAATTAATCAGACAAAATTTAAGCTATTTAATATAGTTAGCTAATAACTTTCAGTACAATCAATCAATTTCATTTCATTCGTTCAATGCTTTTCCTAAATTTTCACTTTAACTATGTATATTTAAAACTAACAAAATAATTCATTTCCTATTTAGGATCATCGATATCGGTTTTACTTAAAACCTTTTAATATGGAAAAAGTTTACTTTTCAAGATAAAAAAAAAAAAAAAAAGAAAGAAAGAAAAGAAAAAGCACATGTTTTGACAGAAGAGTAGAAATTCGTTTTTAGGATAATTAGAACACATGTTAACCACATTTAGTCATGGCTAAAATAAATCTAACTATTAGGTTAACATAATTTTAGAAATATTTTGTACAAAAGGAGGTACAAAGTGGATTTACATATGAAAAAGTGATCAGACAACATGGCGTATGAGTGATATTAATACAATGTATCATTATTTCCCTTAGATAGTCTTATCTAAATATGTTTAGATCCAAAATTAATTATCGGAAAGACTTTTATCTTTGTAAATGGCTTATTAAAAACAGTTTTTCAATTAAATACACTAAATCAAAGATTAAAACTAAACATAATATCGTCACATATGTATAACGTGACTATAAAACACGTTTTTCTTAAATTTATCCAAATAACTTTCTAATTGAATCGATTGTAAAATTCAAATCAAATTTAAAAGATTCCTACAAAAATTTCCTTTTATTCCTCCTTTCAAAGATTTCACCATGGCTTTAAAGATCCATTCTTTGCTCTTCCAACCCAACAAAAGTTCAAGTCGATGAAGTGTGGGGTAAACATCGATTAGAACAGATTGGTGGGGTGGTGGGGTGAGTGAGGGGGGTTTAAGGCTTACTTTCATGCTTTTTAGTCGGTACAACTCCTCTTATTGCTGCTCCTCCTCCTCCTCCTGCTGCTTGGGGCATAATTGTTACTGCTACGTTGCTGTTATTGTTGTTGTTGTTGCCATGGCTGCTGCTGTTATCAGTGTTTAGATAAGCCTCACCAGCTGCTGCTGCTGCTGTTGGCGCCCTTGTTATTATTCCCGCTGCCGCTGATGTTGCTGCTGTTGCTGCTATTGTTGTTGTTGTTGTTGTTGTTGTTGCTGTTGGCTGCCATTTGGTGGCATTTGTATTGATGATCATTTCAATTGGTGTAGCTGCAGCAGCATTTAATAGGAATAAGTATAAAAATATTTCAATTAGGTTAGTTTTTCGCACCTTTTTTTTCTGTGTTGTTTTTGGTTTTTTTCTTTCTTCTTCTTCTTCTGTTTTCACTTACCCCAATTGAAGGCCATTAAGCAGCAAATTGAGAGCAGACAGAGATAAATTTTCATGGCCATTTTCATGCCTGATTTGGGTTTTTGCTTTTCTTTTGCACATACACACACATATACCACTCACACCACTTTACCAAAATACACGCGCTGGCACACACACACACACACACAGAGGCAAGTTCAAAGTCTGCCACACTATTTTGTTGTGCTTTTATTTTGTTTTTGTCGTTGCGTTATTGTTGAAGAAAATTGTTTAATTATTTCGAGCGGGAGATTCCCCTCCCCTTTTAAACACACACACACACACACTGGCACAGTCGCGGGGTCACTCTTTTGCAGTCTCTCTCTCTCTCTCTCTCACACACTCTCACTTAATTTCTTTTAAATTGCGCATTTAGTGTTTGACAGGACTCATTATTGCAAGGCCCTCGATATTTATTAATTTCTTTCTGTAACATTGTTAATGAATATCCAATTAGGATTTGTCTGCCTCCCTATCACTCGCACTCTGTTGCACTCTCTCGTTTCCTCTCGCTGTCTGTGTTGTACTCTCCGTCGTCGGCTTCGCCCCAAATCCAATTAGAAAAAAAACTTCTTTCTTCCACTTCTCTCCTCACTGCTGCTTCCCTATATCTTTCACGCACTTTGGCAGCTTTTCAATCTTATTTTCATCACGTGATTTTATTACTTTTCCATTCGATTTTCCACGATTTCATACTATATACATTTGACCGGCGCTTTCTATAATCCAGTTCAGCAATTTCCTTCCTTAAATGAAGGAGTTTTCATCAAATTTAACTAAAATTATGTAGACCCTACAAGCGCACACACACAATATCAGAATATCTAGAGATGTCACTGTATTTAGGTATAGCACTATTTTTAGAGATGGAACTTTGACTGCACAACAATTTGTTCGAGCAATGCTAACTCACTGTTAGGATTTTATAACACTGATGAAAGAGAGCGCCACAGTGCACTCCAGTTTTGTTTTTGCCGTTTAATTCAAATTGTTAATTCTTATCAAATTGGAAAATATTCTAATCTAAATACCTCAATCGATCAAGAAAATGAATTCTAAGGGCAGAGCGACTCAAAGGTAAACTATTTCCAGATTGTAACACTTGGATTACATTAACCTTAATAAAACATTGGCTTATTTGAGCATTCTTATAAATTATGCAATATATCAATGAAATTATGAGTTTTTAAAAGGTAGTTAAAATTGTGGTTCCACAGATTATAGAATTAGGTTAGAGATAATGAAATAACAGATGGATAACTCAATGTTTTGAAAACTAGATAATCCAAAGAGAATGTAACTTGTAATTCTTTTGTATTTTGTTTAAACAGAAATTTATTTCCGATAATTGCAGGTACTACTGATAGTGCCAAAAGGAATCAACGTGAATCGAAAGATAATGAAATGCCAGGACCCTTCGCCCCTCTCCCTCCTTCATCTGTCCACCACGAACGCCGTTTAGTCTACTTTTCTATTGCCACAGGAGGCTGAGAATGGATAATGGTGGCATGCCGGGTTCTGCTCCTTTAGCAAATCCTATAACATTCATACAACGAAAAAAAAATATACAAATCAATCTTCGTTCTTCTTCTTCCTCTTCGGACGCACATGGTCATTGCAATAAACTTACCTAGATATAGGACAAGTGGAACAAAACCCCAATGCAATGTTGTTTGCACCACATCAACAACCACGCCCAGCCGTTCCTTGACTCCTTCGGAAAGCACCATTCTGCTATTTATTTAGTTTACTCAAGATCTTTGATTAATTTTCTTGGCAAAGAAATTATGAAATGTCTAATCAACAAAGTGAGTGTTGAAAAATGTCAAAATCTGAAGCATTTTAATTTGCTCCGACTGAATTCGCCCCGCTCACATGAACATTAGAGTTGCCACCTTTTAAAACACATTTTTTTTCATGTGCCCGTGCCATGCGTTCTAAAGAAAAGAAAATTTCTTTTCCTTTTTTTATTTATTATTAACAAATTAGATAATACTCAAAACGCAATTTCTACAGCAAAGCAACGGGACGGATAGGCGCCACCATTAATAAAAATAGCAAAGGTAAATAAGACACGCAAAGAACAAAAAAAAAGATAAATCAAGAAATACGAGAAAAAAAATCGATTTGTATTATGTAAGGAAACTGTTTGCTTTATCTTTCAGATAAAACAAAAGAATAATTATACAGTTATTTGGTTAAATTTGGATCATGAAAACGACAAATCTGGGCTTATATGCATTTCGTTTGACCTTCGGACAGGTGAGCATATGACAAACAAAAAAAAACAAAAACCACAAAAAAAAACTCGACGAATGAAATCAAGGAAACAAATTTGTTGATTTTGTGACGTCACAAAATGACTGCAAAACCGGAACTAAAGGCGGGCGATCCGTGTAGGGAATGTCAGGCCAATGGATTGGATCATAAATTGCGTTATTTCTATATAAATCTCGAGGAGCAGTTACTAAAGTGTGAAGCTAGAACTTGCTTATGGCCGCACAATGACGAAGTCTCCTCAGATGAAGACGACGACCCGACGAGACTAGAGGAGGAGAAACTGGAGAAATGTCAAGTGGAACTACCTGCAATGACCAACGATAATGATGATGAATTTATTTTGAAATTGCTGGAAGATTTGGCATCCACCGATAATAATCCATCTAACGATAATGATAATGTGGAATATAATCTTGATGATTTGCTGCCCATGCCAGAACTCTTGCCAAAGAGTCCTGTCCAGCCATCACCAACAGCAACCAAGCCAAAGGATTCGAACCCCTTCAGCACACCGCTTCGGAAGGCTTCCATTTTACCCCAAAAAGAGGAGGAGCAACTGCAACAGCCACTTAATATTATAATTAATATGCCGCAAGTTGATTGTGTCGTGCCTGGAACGTCTGCATCTTCTTCTCCCAATTCCAATTCCAACTCCAATCCCAATTCTTCTGCTCCATCCAATAAGCCGCTGAATATAATCATCAGTTTGCCAGGAACTAAAGAAATATTCCCATCGAAGGCAAATTTAAATTTTCTAAATGCCTCCAAATGTGAAAAGGCTCCTTCAACTGGAACTGGAACTGGAGGTGGACGTAAATCAAGGTTGCCAGTACATCGGCAGAAACCACAGGATCGCTCAGGATCATCCCTAAGCACTGCCACAGTGAGGCAAATGCTACGAAATTTAGAAAAACCAACAAAAAATGCGGAACAGCTAGAAAAATAATCAAACGAAAAGCCAAAACAAAACAAAGTCAAACGCGCAAAAAATAATAATCTAGCAAAAAAAAAAAAGAGAGAGACAAAAAATTTGCATATATTTATTTTATTTTTAACTTTGGCGATTGTTCATTTATAATGCACGGCACGCTTCAACCGCATGATAGAAGGAGAGAGGCCAAACATAAATAAGAAGCGATTCCGGTCACTGCTCATGTCGATAGCAACCCATGGAATGGGGGAAAAACGAAGGAATGCGTCACTAGAAATGCAATCCAATGATTGATTTATGACAAAGGAACACGCGTAATCCATTTGGAGTTAATGTGAAAAGTGTACGGGCAAACTTCTCATATTTTCAATTTAATTTCCTACTTTAAGATTATAATGGAGATGAACTCGGTAAAGGAACGGGGAAAACCTGTTGCTACATGCGAAGATATCGGTCATTAGCTTAGATTATGATTATATTTGTCACATTCCATCGACGCAATTTTTGTCTATTTGTCAAATTTGTATTTAGAATTCTTCTTCCACCTTGACCCACTGTATTTCCATATCATCAATTTATTGACGTCACAAGGTGGCGATGTGGCGATGTCGGCAATCAAAGTCATTGACTAAATCTGTTTTTACTTTTTCGCATATTTCCGACAAGTGTTTTGCTTAATAATCCAATTGCCTCTATTTAACCGCCAGAAGGTATCAAAGGCATGTGGTGTAGTGTGTATTATTACCCACTTGAAGAGGGAGGAAGGGAGAAAGGGAGGGGGGAGGGAGGCACAATTAGATCGATAAGATTAGTTCAATGAACGTGGGAAATCTGTGGGGGGATTTGAACCCGTTGCCAACCCATCATGGCTATCGTCTATTTGTGGTCGTCGTTGTTGTGGTGGGGGGAAAACGCTGCGTAGTAGCAAAGCTATCACCCACGGACGCTATCTATGTTGCTGTTGGGCATTTAGCCAAGTTTACGGCACAGACATTTTACTTTTGTTTGTTTTTTGGTCAAATGATAAAGCAAAGCAAAAATAATGCAATAATTATTCATTTTATTCTCTCTTTGTTTATTTTTCAGGCACATGGCTTCACCACAAATTCGGCGGGGCCCAATCGTGTTGTGACCCGTTCGGCTACCATGTTGGCTGTATTTGGCATAGCCCTCTCCTCGTTTAGCCTGAAACAACTGCTGGCCAAGAAGCACAATAAACCAAATGCTCTGCGCAAGCTTTAAACAAAAAAAAAAGGGAGAAGAAAAAAACGGGAGAGAGGCGAAGAAAATTTAGCCAGATTATGGAGTTGTAGAAGTTGTGCAGTGGAGTGTTCCATCATATTTTATCAATCAATCCATTCATATTGTGTATATTTGTTATAGTTTAAGTCATCATCACAACTACACCTAATCCTCTCATCCAAACTGTCCACCTACATTAATCCAACAAAACAAAACAAAACAAGACACAAATTTTCATCACATGGAACATGGCTGCAACTTCTCGGCTGCTGGGATTGCTTTAATTTAAAATTGTTTACTATGTTTTTTCGATTTTGATTTAAATTGAAATATGTCAGAAAAGGTATATATATATATATATAGAGAGAGAGTGAAGATCGATCGATATATGTATATATATATTTGGTATACGTATAATTTATTATTTCCGCCAACTGAAAAGGAATAACATTTGTGATAAATTTGCCAGAGAGAAAAAGAAGAACGAGAAGAAAAACCTAGCAACAACAAATTAGGAGAAAATTCCTCAATCTATATCCTCTAATATATATGTTTTTTCCTTTATTTTGTTTTCCTCCTATTGGTTTTCCTTATACTCTCCACACACGTATATATATATACATATATAGTAAAAATATATAAATTTTAGTTATGAATTATGAAAATTCTAAATTGATTATAGAAACGAAACAAAGAAACGATTAAGAAGGGATACCAAGAGCAAGATATATATATATATATATATATATATATATATAAACAAAGTTGGATAGTCGATTACCGCTGACACAGTATCCAAGAATAATTTAGTTTTAGTTTACTATTCAAATAATATATGCATTATAATCCATTTGAAAAACAAATTACCGACTTTTTATTTATTCTAACTTGTTAAATTTCTATAAAACAAAAAAGGGGAAGAATTGGATTGTTTGAAGAGATATATACTCGTATTACCCAATTTTAACTAACAGTTTTCAATATTATAGAACGATTTTGAAGATCACTAAAGGAACTTATGTAGAAACTTGGAATGTTATTAGGAATGATATTTATATGGAGATATTGATGGGTATATATATTTCAGTTAATTTGATATATTAAATTATTTCTCATAATTTTCAAAGATTATATGTTTTTCGATGCTTATATCCAATTATGTAGAAAGTCAATCACGAAAATATAATGCAATAAAAAGTCTCTTTTCTATAAATTGGAAACTAACTTAAGGACAAGGGGGAAATGATTTGGAAGTCTTTACTAAAACTTACTAAGGAACTTAATTAGTAATTAAATGATTGAGACTGAAAAAACCGTTACAATTTATTTGAATTATTTACAGAATTCAAATTTGATGTAGATGTTGCCTCCTATGGATATTATCTACATGATGGCGGTGTGAATAGGTCTTTAGATTTGGGCTATCTACACATAGATTGAATTTTAATCGATAGTTTCGATAGGCAGTTCCCTGTTGTTTTTGTTGTTGTTTTCGTTAAATGGGTGACGTGCACGTCTTAAAAAATTGTTAATAATATTAACTATAACTGGGCTAGCCGGCCGCAATCAATGCAGTAGGCGGTCTACACAACAGCGAGCCAGAGACTGAGAGAGCGAGAGAGAGCGTGCAGACTTGTCCAACCTTTTCACACACTTAATCCCAATCCACATCCAAATCCAAATCCTTACCCTCACTCACAGACAGACAGACACACAAAAATGGGTATTAATGTAAGCAGGACGGCGGATTTATCATCCAATGAATGGTTACAGCGATTTGTGGGTCGCCAACACATTCCCCATGATGATGAGGTCTACTGGAGTCAGTTGCTCAATTATAATATTGTAATGCCGGAGAATAGGTGAGAGGGGATAGAGCAATATTGCATTTATCGTTGTCAACGTCATCAACTTATATATGTACATACATATGTTTGCAATCATTTCAATTAATTCCCCCCTTTCCCAACCCATAGTCAAGATCAACTGAATCTGGATTCACGATTGGAATCGTTATGCCAATCTTTTATTGGTCATAACTTGAAGACGGGGAACTTTGGATCTTTGGTCACAGTATTTCTTGAGAAGACCAGCGAGCTGTTATCTCTATCGGATCAGGAGAGCAACCTCCATGTGTGGCAGACCTTCAATGCCCTGTTCATCATAAGGAGCCTGGTCAAGTACATTAATGAGACGGGTTCTGAGTTTCAATTGCTGCAGCATTTCGAGGCTTTACCTAGTGCCGATCAGGCGGCGTTGGAAACTGCATCGATAGCCATTGAGGCAGGAGTGGAAGCAGCTGCAGTTGCTCCACCGCCCCTCATAGTGGATGGAGCGAAATTTGAGACTTTCATTGATGCCTTGGTCAATTTGATTGTTGTGATACCTGTTAAGGAGTTTACCTATCATCTACATCTGGAGGCCGTCAATATGCTGATTACCCTTCTATCGGTGCATCTATTTGCTCCACAACCCATGGACAAATCCATTGTATTTCGCACTGTCTTCAAGTGCCAGCATGCGAATGTTCTAATGTCGGCACTCCTTCACTTTGTCTCCCGGCTAATAGAGGTTCCTCACACAATGTTTGGCTCCAGTTCGGCTGGTTCTTTCGTCTTTGGCATTGCCGAATCATTGCTATCCATTTTGACATTTCGCAAATCTCAGGATTTACTTAAACCCGCCCAAACTGTTGGCTCTAGTTCCAGCCTCGAGATCTGTAAGCAATTTCGCTCTCATTACCCATTGGCCAATCAGAGTCTCTTGTTGATTCTGATCTTGACCAATCATTGTACATCCCAAGAGAATCCATATCGCACCAGTCTCTTTGGCTGTGCCGATTCAAAGGATTCACCCCGTTCCCAACATCAGGCACCAGTATCCTTTCAAATTGATTTCTCTGCCGTTTACGAGACTCTAAGTCGGATTGTTACCATAGATCAGGCCACATTGTTGCTATATCTACTGCTCCATCGAAATGAAAGATTCTATCGGTTTGTTATGCAGCAACAGGATCTGGAAAATCTTGTTATACCCATTCTACAGACATTGTATAATGCACCGGATAGCAATTCTCATCACATATACATGTCCTTGATTGTCCTGCTGATATTAAGTGAGGATGAAGGCTTCAATAAAAATGTTCACACAATTGTAAGTATTATCGGATATATTAGATTACTACTAGTTAACCAACTCTCTCTCCCTCTCTTGATTCTGTAGATGTTAAAGAATATATCCTGGTATACGGAGCGAACCATATCGGAAATATCCTTGGGCGGAATTCTCATATTAATCGTTATACGAACAATACAATATAATATGTTGAAAATGCGTGATAAATATTTACATACAAATTGTTTGGCTGCATTGGCAAATATGTCTGGACACTTTCGTGCCCTTCATCCGTATGTGGCGCAACGTTTGGTCTCTCTCTTCGAGACACTGGCACGTAAACACACACGTTTGGATGCCCAACTCAAGGAACCGGCATTGACAGGTGCTTCTGGTGGTGGCAACACAGGAGAGGATTCCACAACAACATCAACGACGAGTACCGATGGCAATGTCTTTGTCAATGTCTCCGGATGCACACCAGAAGATATGCTGCAGGATTTAAGTGTTTTGGAGGAAGTGCTGCGCATGGTATTGGAAATATTAAACTCCTGCCTGACAAATCAATTGGTCTATTGCCCAAATTTGGTCTATACGTTGCTCTATAAACGAAGTGTCTTCGAGAGCTTCCGTAGTCATCATGCCTTCCAGGATGTTATACAGAATATTGATATGGTATAATCCCCCTACCTACCTACCTCTCGATTCCTTTTTTCATACTGACTATATCAATAACAATTTCTTTTTAGGTGGTTGGTTTCTTCTCATCGCGTTTGCAACGTGTCCAAGAGCAACGTGGAGAACTGGGAGTCAATGAGGTGCTCGAGGTGATATCAAAAGGGGCCAGCCAATGGTCCAGCGATCGTTTGAGGGTAAATTCAAGATGAATATCATCTGATATTTTTATTTAAATTTCTATTCTATGCTTTCTCTCTCCTCTCGTTATAGAAATTTCCCGATCTTAAGTTTAAGTATGTCGAGGAGGATGCTCCCGAAGAGTTTTTCATTCCCTATGTCTGGACATTGGTCTGTAAATTTGGCTGTGTGCATTTCAGTTCGGAGAGCATCAAAAGTGTTACCACAGATATAGCCTGCTAATATTATGCCACTATCACACACACACACACACACACACACACCATACACACACACTCTATTTAATTTCAGCTTCCAGAACGAACTAAAGCTACTAAATCAATCCAAAGCCAAAAAGTTGATTTCTTTTGTACAATCTTCTCGTTGACTATATACAAAAAAAGTAAAGAAAAAAATTAAGAAAAGATAAACCGAAAGTTAAGCTCCACTAAAACGCCTATTGATCGATTCGAACTAAACTAAACTAAACTAAACAATATATGATATATATATATATATATGTATGTAAAAGAGATAACAAATTGGATATATATTAATATATATATATATATATTTACATTGTATATGTTAGTTCTATGATAATTATATATTTAGCAATTGAAAGAAACATCTATAAATTATATACATATATATATAAACTAAAATTGATTTAACTATATTATTTTTAACGGTTTACAGGTTTTTTTCTTTCTTTGGGTTTCTTTTTAAGGTTTATCAGTTAAGAGATAAGTTTCGTTTTATATATATGTATCTGTTTATATATGACTTAGGTCAGGTGATGAGAAATTTCCTTATCTACAGATAAACACGAGAGAAATTGTTTTATGCATATAGAAAGATATATAAATAAGATTAGCCTTGACTTTCGTTAATTCCTATATATTCGTTATAAAATATCAGTTTTTAGCCTCTTTTTTGTGATACCAAGGATAATGATAAAGATTGATTATATATAGATAATAGTTTACAATTTACTTAAAGATGTTTTTAGGCTGTCTATATAACTGACCATATAACTCCCATGACAATAGTTAATATCAAAATGTCGACAAAATCGATTTACTATATTGTTTAGAATTAGTTTCTATTAAAGAATCGTGTTTTCCTTCTGTTTAATATTTATTCCCCAAGTATATAGCGTGGATGTATGTATATATATACTATGTATATACGAGTATAGTCGCATCGGTAATGGGGAATTACTTTTTCACTAGTCAAGGGCATATATACTTATATATATATGTACATTCATAGCTAAAGTTGGCCCAGCTCGCTTCGTCTTCTTCATAGTATTGCTTTATGCCTCCGATAATGATGATGATTATGCCGGTTGCCCATTTACACTTCATAATGCATATTTGCACTATCAGCAGCAGCAGCAACAACAACAATAACACAATGGCAACAACAGCAGCAACAACAAAGAACTGACGACGTTTTACTGCCTACAACAAAAGTTCGTTGACTTGTAATGTAGTTCCCCCCACCCCATTGACGAAGAAAAAAAGAAGGGGGATTTTTGTGGTCGGCAGACTGACTCTTATTTGCTGTTGTTGTTGTTGTTGCTGTTGCTAGTGTTGCAGTTGTTGTTGCTACTGTTGTTGTTGTTGTTGCTGTTGTACGTTGCTCTACGTGCCTTAAATAAATAAATTGCCAATTGCAAACTGCAAAATGCAGAGGGGGAAAAAAAAACAACACACATTAAAGTTGCCTCCTTTTGTTGTTGCAACAACCTAACTAACTAATAAAATTCATTTACAGAAAACGCGGAAAATTTGTTATTGCTATTGTTGCTGTTGTTGTTGTTGTTGTTTTTGTTGTTATTTTGTGCATTTTCATGCGTCTGCTACGTTTAGCGCATTTTAATTAATTTTTCCATTTTTATTTGTGTTGTTGAAAAATATTTCAAATTTCTTTCTATGCGGGTTAAAAAAGTTTATTGACTTTTGTTAATGTTGTTTGCCATTTTTGTTGTTGTTGTTGTCGTTTTGTTATTTTTAGTAATCAATATTTATATATACATATATATATATATATATATATGTATGTATGGTTATGGTATATGTAGAATTCTATAGCCACATCAGCAACTTGCAACATATCTTTAAGCAATTGTTGCGCAGCAGTAGCAGCAGAAAAATGATTTGTTGCAAAATCCATTGTGAATTAATTAAATCAATAGCTAAATTATGACATCGATAAATATTATTATTGGCATTTTTTTTTTGTAGCCGGTTGCCGGTTGCGTTTTTATGTTGCAATCGACGATATATCGCCCGCATTTTGCCCAGCAGCAATCAGCAACGGCAACCAGCAACCAGCAACAACAACAACAACAACAGAAACAACAACAACAGTTCAGCTCATTCGGTCATTGATCTACACGTTGGGGCAGGGCAGGTCCCGCAGAAAAACAAAACATTTAATTGGAAATTTGCCCTCGTCTTAACGCCCGAACGGGGATTGCGGTGGGACCGGGGGGGGGGAATCGGGATGGCAGCGCGTGAGGCAGTGGTCTCACGCTTCAGCGATCGCGTGGCGATCTCTTGCACACTGGGTTGGATGACCCGATTTAGTCAAAAACGAAGCAGAAAATGATTGAAACTTGATTTAAATGAAATTGTTGAATAATAAAATACAAAATGGCGGAGCCAACATTGCGGATGAATTCGTTGAATCGAAATGTTTAATACTAAAATATCAATCATTCAAATTCGGATTTCAATTAATCCAAAATGGAATTTACAGAATATGACTTTTCTTCAAATTGAATAAAATTCTTTTTTTTTTTTTTTAAATATTGTTACAAATTAATTAATGTGATTTTTTACTGATATATGACTTTAGTTTCAATTGATCCAAATAATTCGATAAACTAATGCTAAATATGAAAGCTGTCATTATTTTGGCATTTAACAATCACTCTAATAGCTTGACCCACTGTGCAGCGTTTGTAGCAACATAAATAATAGATTAAAAATAAAAAGAAAAGAAAAAAAACAACACACAAAAGAAAAATATGTTCAAATTGTTTTTTGTTTGATTTTTTATTTGTTTTTTTTTTCTTTATTTTTTTAGCTTTTTGGGTTTTGTTTATTGGCAATCGATTTAACATAAATTCGCACCTTTTTCTCAATTGTTTATAATTTAACTAACGCTGACGCTGACGCTGACGTCAGTTGTCGTTTTTGTGGTTTGCCTAGACCCAACTAGGAATCCATTGATGACGACCTTTGTCGCTGATCTTGTTTGCTTTTCAATTGTTCGACTTATTTGCATGTTTACTATAAGAAATTGGTTATTTCCCCGTCCCCCTCCCCCCCCAATAGGCTATGGATTTTTGGGCCATTTCCAAGTGAAATCTATGAAAGTTGTATTACCCCCGGCAGATAATGAATCAACATGAATAATAACAACATTTCCGATCACAGCAATGTGAGTGATCTTCTCAAGTGTTAAAACTGCAAAAAATTAAAAAAAATAATAGAAAAAATTCCGCAATAGGCTAGGTCGAGGGCATCTTCAAATGTTTCTATCGAATCTTCTTGAATTTTCGATAGAGTTTTTGACCATTTGCAAATCGAAAGAATCGGCATTTTTTTTATGATATAATGATATTTTAAATTATTTAAATATTCATATAAAAGAATTTACTCTGGTTTTCACAATGTTCCCAACAGTTAATTTAAGGGAGTATTCCCTTCATTAGTAAAAGGAATCTTAGAATTCGATTAGAAAGATTTTTAATTAATACCGGCATTAATTAATTATTAATTTATTAATTAAATGTCGTTTTTTATTTACTCTAAAATACTTAGTTAAATGTATTAATACAAACTAAAGCCTTCCACTTTCTAATGATTGATTTTTAGAATTTTTAATTTATTCTGAGACAAATTTCTAGAAATATCTTTGTTCTACTTTTACTTTTTTCTTATTTCATTTTAAATTATTTAATTGAATTTTATTTTATGTAGAATGAAATGAAAAATACCAAAAGAAATTATAAAAATATTTAAAATGCAATCATAATATATTCACTTAAGTCAAAGAACCGATATAATAGAACAAATTCAACAGGATTCTACAGGATCTAAATCTCTCTCTTCCTTCCACTTTATCGAATTCCCTCCTATTTAATTTAAATGTAAAATACATAAAAATATTTTATTTGTAAAAAATATGAAGATATCTTCCCTTGACTCTGTTCTTTATTTTCGTTTCAACATCGAGTTTCAGTTCTCCTATCCATCAACTTGTAGCCTAGGATTTTCCACATTTTCATTACCTATTTAATTCTGTTAACTGGATTATTTTCTTCTATAAATAGAAATTATAAATTCACGGTTTTTTTTTATTGGTTTGTATAAAAAAAGATATGTTTATTTCGTTTCTTTATCACAATAACTTAATAACTAATTATAAAGTACAGTTGTGCTTAAACTAAAAAAAATGATGAATGAAACTTTTAATCGGTTTTTGTAACTAAATATTAAATTTGTATAAATATGTGTAAAGAGAATGGATATGATGTGCATGTGTGTGTGTGTGTGTGTGCGTGTGTGTGTAAATGCTGCCTTTGGTTCGCTACTTTTCAGAGGTGGCCTTTGGCAACACCCTTCTAATTCGTCGTCTTCTTCTTCTTCTTCATGTTGTACTGATCCTGATCCAACAACTACATGCCCTCGCAAGTGGCCATGCAATCCTTGTAGCTGGCAAAATTATTCTCATTGCCATCGCATCCACCAAATTTGAATTCGACACACTTTTTCAGCTCGGGATCATAGCGCCAGCGCGGAATCAGGGCACGACAGACACCTTTACGGGCAGGCATTAGGCAAAATTGTTCCGGATGGGTATTCCGTCCCGTATTGGCCACATCATCCAAAGAGATGGCATCAAAAAATTCGCTAACATCATCGTACAGATCCATCGGACGAGCTTCTGTCCAATTGTTGGCCATTAGCATCACCAGAAGGAGTAGAAACAGCGGCACGCTCATATAGTTTAATTTACGATCGCACATTTTTGTTATTTTTTCTTTTGCTTTTGCTGTTTGTTTATTTTAGTTTCTTTCACTTTTTTCTTTTCTTTTGATTTTTGCACTGAATTTTGTCTTTGAAGCTGTTCACCTGGCTATTTGCAGCTGTAAACTGATTGCATTACAAGTTACCGCTTTTGGTTTTATACAAGGGACGTGACTTGACGAGCGTCGATCCATCGATATACATATATGTATATATATCCAAACATTCGATCGGTAGCCACGGAGTCGAAGTCAAAGTCGAAGTTGGGGAGAAGCTTTCAATTTGGCCCAACTTATGAGTCGCTCTTTAATTTGGCTCTCTTAACTAGCCACAAGTTGGCAAAGATCGAAGTAGTAATAAGTTATTAAGGTGACCAGATGCAAATAGAATATTGAGTGTTACACTTAAGCAAAATGTGGATAGATAAAGTGAGACTCTGACATTAGGATAAAGCTAGTTTATATATCAGTTTCTCTATCTAAATTTTATCAAATTAAAATAAATATTAACTGAGTTAATTTCTGTTGAAAAATTCGCAAGGTGACCAGAGGGATTGAAAATCCAAAGTATTTTACTCAAAAAGAATATACAAATTTGCTAGTTTGAAAATTAATTGGCATTAATTAATGTTAATTAATTAATGTTAGTTGTGAAATTATTAAGAATTAGTTTTAATTTCAGTTGAAATTGGGATAATTTCTCCAATTTTGATTTATAATTTATTGACATCAAATCGATGGAGAAATTATACTACATACATATGTATATATACTATAATATTTAATAATCTTAATTAGATATATTTTATATATATATATTATTATTTCGGTACTTTAACCTCTTCACATTTTGTATCTCATTTGTAACTAGTCCCATTTGTTTATGACCTTAGCCTTTGGACAAACTCACACAGAAAAAGATATATAGAGAAAGAGAGAGAGAGAGAGAGAGAGTGAGAGAAATAGATAGAGAAAGAGATAAACAGAGGGATAGAGAAAAAGGGAAAAGAATTGCCTGATAATAAAATAAACAATTTTAGTGTTGTGTTGACTCATTTGAGAATTGTCTGGTTGTGAAGAGAAGTGCATAGAAGTGGAATGGTACAGAGTGGTTAGGAATATAAGGCCAGAAGGAGTAGCTCGAGGTGGAGGAAGAGATGAAGGAGGAGGAGTCAGAGCCAGGTTGGTGGCATTAATTTGTGCAATTGCCTGAGGCAGGGCGGTGCGGTGCGGTGCGGAGCGGTGCGATGATATCTACGAGTTGGATGTAACGCATAAGCAGGTGAAGGCAATGTTGATGATGATGCTGAGAAAAAGCGAAGAGTGAAAGAGTGTTGGAGATGGTAACCAAGCCCAACCAAGTATCTTCTGGCCATGATAAAAATTGCATGAGCTTGCACTTGGCATTTTATGCTGCTGCTGTTGCTGCTTCTTCTACTTCGGATACGGCTACGGCTACGGTTACGGCTACGGCTGTTGCAGACGTTCCCAAGTTGCAGTCAAATTTTCATTTTTCCACTCACGTATTTCGATTAAATTCTCATTTTGGTCATAATTTTCCAGTTTTTACGTTTGCCTCGGCATTAAATTGCCAGCTACCGTCGTACTTACTCACCCACCCACTTATTCACTCACTCACACTCTTCCTCTCTCTCACTCTCTCACTTACTCACTTTCTCTATCTCTTTCTGTTCTTTATGTGCGTGTATTGCATTAAAGGAAAAAGCCAGAGAATACATTTAGAAAATTAAAAGTTTCATCTTCAGAAAAGTAAGTTTATTTTACTTTACTCTTCTTTATCTTCATTTTCATCTCTTATGCCTATTCAGAGCGAGATCTGTTGTTGTTGTTGTTGTTGTTGCTATTGCTGCGATTTGTCTTATGTTTGTCTTATTTTTCTCACACATAAATCAATTTCGAAGGCTCGCCAAGTTTTTATTATTGGCTGCATAAATCCGTTAACAAAGCCCGGCCACCTGATGCTCCTCCTCCAATCAAAGTATATTTTTTTTTCTTTTTTCCTTCTATCTCTTGTTACGTGTGCATACGTGCGTGTGTGTGCGAGTGTGTGCGAGTGTGTGTGTGTGTATATGTTTGGCTAATTTTCTTTTGGCTCATATTCCCTCCAAAGGGAACTGGCAGTCAGCAGCAGCAGCAGCAATAAACTTTTGCAATAAATTGAAAAATACTGCGACATATGCGCTTGGATTGTTGCTGCAGCCCTAGAGTATGCAATGATTTTTATATGGCAACATTGCGATAAACTTCATTGCATACTTTGGGGCGGAATATATTATGTATACATTGATCTGGTGAATCGAGAAACTCAAAGATCTTTATATACAAAATACTCTCTATGGTTTAATGCTATGGTAAACTGAGTAATTAGCTGAGCTTGATTATAGAAAATCTTCTTTAGAAGATCAGTTGATCGAAACAATTTATAAAAGAAACAAATCACAACTATGCCTTTCCGAAAAATAGGGGAAAATTCCCTAGAAAATTCTTAACCTTTTGAGAAATTTTATAAACTTTATCTTAGTCTTGAGTAATATTTCTATTACTTCAACGCTTAAACTAGTTGAGAATTATATCTAAACGAAAGTTAAGAATGGGAGAAGGGGAACGCGAAGAACAAGAGATCAAATTTATATATGATTTGCCGGTGTTCTTTCAATTTTTTATGGAAAATTAAACAACAGTTTTCAGATCACTTTAGTGAGAGAATTTTTTACAGTTACAAGAAGAGGTAACACGGGTTTTCTTTTCCCGCACACAAGAGCGGGGGCCCTAAAGAAGGCAAATTTGTTTATTGCTGGTTTTTCTTTTCATTAATAATTAATGTAAAATTTTGAAATTTCCAATTATGAAATTCTATGAAAATCTCCACACTTAACTAAATTGGCTAACTAATTCAGGCACAAAATTTCTGCCTTATTGGCTGACAAATTTTGATCATTTTGCCATGGGGCCAATATAAACGAAATATGGCAATAATATGGCAACTGCAATGTAATTAAATTACTTACCCCAGGATAAACCACACACACACCCACACACACACACACACATTGCAGCAACACGCACAGAGACAGAGACAAGGACATGCAGTAAATCCATCCTTTTAACAGGATGTAAACGCAAAATACCAATGGTCCACCCAGAGATCTATCTGGCTGCCCAGAGGCATATTTCAATAAAGCCACCCGCAAAATAACCGCTGTCAATATGCAGATTAACGCATCAATTACATGACACGCCAAAAGCGTTCGAATGCCCATCGAAGGGGGGGATAGACGAAGAGGGGAGCGGAGAGAGACAGAGTGAGCGAGAGAGAGAGAGAGAGAGAGGGAAGTGAAGGTATCCTGGCAGTTGTGTTTATTAAATTTCGATGGCGAGAAAAACTGTTGCATGCAAAAATACAGAGAGGAAAAAAAAATGTCATTTTGCTTCAATAATTTAATTAATTGCAACATTTTGAGTTGCAATTTGAATTCCATTCAGCAGCCGCAACAATTTTACCATTATTCCTCTAAATTAATTCCATATAATTGACTTTGCACTCAGTGGTCAGTCAGTTGCTCCAACTCCATCGCCAGCTTCCAATTCCCACCACCGTCCTTCCTCTCTTTATTCTTGTACTTCTTCTATTGCTGCTTTGCCAACATTTTCTTTTTTTCTTCTTTTATTTTTGACTCGTTTATTTTTTTATGGTCGTCGCAACACAGAAAACATAAAAACGTCTGTTGCGTGTTGCATATGGAAAATTGCCAAAAAAAAAGGAGTCAACAAAAAAAAAAAAAAAGAAGGAACGCAAAAGAAGTTGCAAAAGGAAATGTTGCCAAAAAAAAAAAGGAAAAAAAAGGAATAGTAAGTAGTAAAGGACAAGGCGGGACAGGGTAATGGCAAATAGCCATGACAGGCAGAACAAGAAGAGGCAACAAAAAAAGGCAACACTACAGGATAAATAAAATGTAGCAAAGAATGATATACCCTATAAGGATAAATTGATTTTAAACGTTGCTAAAAGCCAGCAAAGTGGATGGATTATTAAAATCGTAAAATTATATTATATATTGAATTATTTTGTAATATTTTTAAAATATATTAATATAGTTAAACTAATTTAAAGGGATATCTCATCGAAAAGTGTTCATTCTATTTCTGTTTAGTTTCTCAATGACGGAATGAATCTACTTTCTTTTCAATTACAGGGTATCCTCGATAAAGGAAACGTTTTTATAGTTGTTGTTGCAAGTGCATGTGATTGCTTTATGAGGTTCAGATGAACTCAAACTTTTCTCATTGCTCGAGTCACGTGCCGCTTGTCATTTAGTTAATTATCAGCAATTAGCAACGAATGTTGCCCAGAAATTATATTAAATGGAGCACAACTGAAGTAAATATATATGTAGAGGAAAATTGAAATATATATACGTATGTATATATATAGAGATGCATATATATATTTCTATATGTATATAGATTTACCGTTCTTTCATTTGAATTTGATATTTGGTTGTCCCGTTGGCATTGCAGGTGTCTCTCATGTTTATTTAATTTGATCAATTGGCGGTAGATGCTTGTCACAATAAATTTTCTTTTGGAGCCATTTTAAGAATGCACAAAAAATGGTCAAGCGGCAAATGGCAAATAGAATGGACAAGAATTGGAATGGTAGGAGCAAGGACCTGTTTCACGTAGAGCTTTGAGTCAACACCTTGGCAAACATCGTGGCAAATGAAAAGAAATTGCCGATTGCTAGTGGAGTCTGTTCGCCAGTCAGTCAGTCAGTTAGTCAGTTAGTCAGCCAGTCCATGGGATACAATATTTTTCAGTTGGCACGTGCAGGATCCTTTTGGGCACCTTCATTTTGTTGCATCGACTACTACTACAACTTGTTCATCTTGTTCTTCTTCATTCACATCCTGACAACATACTTCAATGCGATTGCATTTAAATCAGTTTGGTTCGTGTGTTGCCGGTTGCGTTCTAGTCCTTCCTTTGCCTTCTTTTTCTCTTAGTCTCGCCCTCTCTCTCTCTCTCTCTCTCACTCTCTCCCTCTCTGTCTCTCTCTGCTCATAAATTATGCAAAATTTTTTACCAGCTTCTACTATATAGATATATAGATATATAGATATATATATATGTACATATGTATAGATATATATGCATATGTGTGTTGTCTATGTGTATGTGTAAGTGTGTGGTGTGTGTGTGTGTGTCTGTTTGCGCCATTTGTTCATTTCGAGACCAATAAAATGAAACATTTCAAAGTTGTAAATATGCAGCCATTCGATGCGATGTCTGCGTCTGCCGCTCGTAAACAGTGTTGCCCAGAGTGGTTAAAGATACAGGGAGGGGAAGGAAGAGGGGGTGGTAATGGTGGTGGTGGAGGAGATAGTGGTGTTGCTGTACGGCATTTTGTCAGTAATTTTCTATTCCGCTTAATGAATTGCTTGTTTGTGGTTTCCCAACGAGAGAGAATACAAACAACACTTTTTTTTTTTTTTTTTAGCTCTTTGCATACGCATAGTAAATGCATTTAAATAAGTTTTCAATTTTACATTTTCCCCCCATTTTTTTTGTGTTTTCTTTTTTCTGCCTGTTTTTTTTTTGTTGCTGTTGTTCTTTGCCTTTGGCTAAAACAGAGTGAAAAGTTGGTGGTAACATAATATTTTACTCAAAAGAAAATAGAAAAAACAAACGAAATGTTCATGCCCCATGTCATGTACTTTTTTTTTGTTCTTCTTCTGTTGCACGGCCAGTGTCCTGCTTCGTGTGTCCTGTGTCTTGTGTCCTATGTCCTGCGTCCTTTTATGCTGTTTTATTCTTTATTTCTTGCTCATAGTCCGTGACAAGGCAAAAGTATTGAGGCATAAGTAAAAATTGCTGTCACAATTTGGAAAAAACACACACACATACACACACAAATATGTACAAATAATAAAAAAAAAACAAAATATTTTTCACTGTGATGCTAAGACAATGCGACACAAAAGAGGCACAAGACAGACAAAAGTAAAAAAAAAAAGCAAAAACAAAAAAAAAAAAAGAAGAAGAAGCCATCTCGAGTTGTTGGCGCATTTGTGAAATCCGAGAACTTATTTAACTAGTAAATGTTTGAAGTAAAAAAATTAGGGGGAAGAGATTAAGAGACTGGTGAATATAGGGGGGGAGGGGAGTATGCTTTTTAGTTGAAATTTATCTTTAAGCATTTTTTGAAAATGTTGCAAACTTGCAACAAATCAGTTATAAATCTATAAATCTTTACCATAAGTTTTCTGATCTTTCCAATATAGTTGGATATAGGTTTAATCTATTTCAATTGGAAAGTGAATTATTTGGATTAATTAAAATTGTTTTGTTTTATTTTTTTAGTGGTTAATAACCTTAAATTAACTTGGATTATATATAAAAAAATCTTTTCTGAATGACTAACTTTATTTAAAATAAGTCTATATATTTCAATTCAGTTAATGCAAAGAATTTAAGAGATTTTATCATGATTGTTCACATAAGTTTTACGCACTTGTATATTTAAATTCACATCAGATTTAAATAGAGTTCAGTTTATATAACTATATCATAAAGACTTTTAACAGAATCAAATGATATATGTATCCTCCCCATTTACCATGAACTCCATTCTTGACTTGTCAAAAGTTTAAACAAACTTCATTAAATCATATCTTTGGCCTATTCAATTTAATCATCTTTATATATATTTTGCTTTACCTTATAGGAAGGGGAAGGGTGGAGGGGGGAGAGGAAGAACTTTTAATTCATTGTTTTATACAAAATGGATTTCAGTAAACCGCACAAAACTAAACTTTTTAATCAAATGCTCTCGCTAATTACATTAGTTTTGCCTCGATGTTGCTCATGTTGTAGCTCATGTTGCTGCTGTTGTTGTTGCTGTTGTTGTTGCTGTTGCTTCTCATGTTGCTGCTGGTGCGGTGCACTTGCTTTACGTTTGATTATTTTCAATTATTTCGAGTCGCGCATTGTGCTGACTTTGTGGCATTGACATGACTGTTGCGTATGTGTGTGTGGGTGTGTGTGTGTGTGTAAGAGTCAGTGTCATGATAACACACATACAAAACACTCACACATTTATGTTGCATGCAACACAGACAGAGGAGACGGAAATAGGAAATGTTATTGTCGTTGCCTACAAGCAACACACTTGCAAAAACTTTGGCAAACAAAAAAAAAAATATGATTTACATTGGTGTAAAACAAACAATAGCGTATGCCACAAGCGGAGGGTTGAAGCGAGGGGGGGGGGATGTGTCGAGGAGTAGCAGTTACGTATGTATGACAAAAGAACATTTCATGTTAAACAGCTGTCGGAAGCCGCCGGCGCAGTCGTCGTACCACGTTCCATATTGTGTGTGTGTGTGTGTATCTGTGTGTCTGTGTGTGGCAAGAAAACTTGCAACAATACTCATAGGCAGGATATTCACCGCTCTCTCGCTCGCTCTCTTATCAGGTGGAAGGTTGTCAAAAGTTGCAACCACACCTGTTGCCCTACCACCACAATCATCTTCATCATCTGTAAAATCAGGGCCGGATTTCGTTAGCCATAGTTGACATATATATATAATGATTCCTCTCCTGATCAAAGCTCAATTTCCATAGATGGAATCAAGTCTGTTGATGAAAACTTTTCAATTCAAATGTTTTTTTTTCATATATTTTTTAAAACAGATTTTTCGTGAATTTTGCAATGAACCATTTACAATTCTGGTGGATCCTAATGGTCCTAAGCTCCACTCATTTGCTGGCCACACAAGAACAGAATCAACCAGAGACCCAGCAGCAGCAGCAACTGCTGTCGGGTCATCAAAAATTGATCAATTTTCATCAGGCTGTCAATGAGGCACGACACGAGCTGCAGGAATTGAGATCTAATTATAATGAAAAGATGAATTCAGGTCAACCATATCGTCAGCGTCGGGATTCCATTGATGATATGCTTGCTAGTTTTGCCCAAGATGCTGCCAGCGATGGAACTGCATCTGGACAAGAGGATAAAGAATTGCAAAAGGCAGCCGATGCCTGGTTTCGTGACTTTCAAGCGGGTTTGTCAAGGACTCAACCCCTCGAATCCAAGGAGGGAGTCAAGCAGGCACGAGCTGTACCCAATAAAGATAAGGCCAAGAATTTTCTTAACAATTATGCCAAGTCAATGGAACGTACAGAAATTGGTAAAGTGAAATTGAAATATAAAAATGTTCCCGATGATACGATCATTTTGCAAGCGGATCGTAAGCATCCATTTCAGGATGACGAGGCTAATACGGCAACACAATTGGATATTAAATTGAAACAGGTGCAACAGTTGCTTCATGATCATGAGGAGAATCAGGCGAGGCAACGTCTTTTCAAGAGCAACAACAACAACAACAACAAAGCAAATGCAAATGCAAAAACCAGCGATCAATCAGATAAATTACCACAATATGGTGATGAACTTATTCCCGATGGGGTATATGAACAGACATTGGCTCGTTTAAATTTTCCCCATTTGCCTTTAAAGGCTAACAATTTATCCCATGAGGCGAACTATAAGTTATCCAAATTTGAGCAGGAGGCATCGGAGCATGGTGTATCAAAGTTACCTTATAGATTTCCCTTTAAGCGTAGCTCATCCAATTTTAATCCAATGAATGAGATTAAGCTAAAGACAAGTAATCGCCTGATGCGAAGGGGAATGGGTCCTTCTCTGCCCAGTAACTCCTTGACGGATACACGAAGAGCCCATTTGGTGGATGATCTGATCAAGCGGAAGGAGAGAAATATGCAGCAAAGGGAACAGCGAGATCAGCCGGCACAGTATGAGGAGAATGTGGATTCTCTAATGCCACAATATGAAACTTACTCCTTAATGTCTGCCAGTTCCAATATGGATGGAAGAGATGGAATGCGTCAGATGATGGATACACCGCAGAGTTATGATTATCGTTTGCCTCAATATGAACAATTTCATTCGATCAATCAGCGTCCCAATATGAGGGATTATGCGAGAGTCAAGGATTTGGAACGCTACAAAAGGGAACCAGTTGCAATAGAGAAACCTTCTGAAATTGTCAAACTGACTCAGACAGATGAGAAGAAATTAAAAGCAAAAGAGGGTGAGGGTGAGGGTGAGGAGCAACATCAACCAGAGGATGCAAATGTTGTGAGTGAAACTAAAATAGAGACCGATGATCAACTGCATCATCATTCAGAGGCAGTTAAATTGGAGAAATCTATGGAAGAACATCACCAGAATGAAGAGAAGTGTCTTGAGAGTCCAATTAAAGAAGAGTCTAAGGGAGAAACCAAAGTGGAATCCAGTAAAATATCAGATTTAGATACCAGTCAAGAGCAATCGGTGCAATCTAATCCCGGAGTCAAACAAGAAGTTGAAGCGAAGAGTGAAACGGAAACAGAAACCGATTCCTCTTCCTCACATTCCGATAAAACAGATATACATAATGATAAAGAAGATGACACCATGTTGAATCTGAATTTAAAACTCAAAGTGGAGGATCCTGTCAAATCAGGAGGAGTGGCATCAGTTGCAACTGGAGAAGCAGAAGCAACTGCAGTGGCAGATTTGCCCAAAGAGGAATCTTCTAAGGCAGGTCAATCCATAAAAGTTAATTCGGATGCAGTGGTTAAGCTGTTAGCCAATGAAATCTTGCAATTGAATGGGGATCAGGGACGGGGCAAGCGTGCCATTCTTAGGAAACCACCACGACGACGACGACAACCACAAGAGCTACAGCAACATCGGCGATCGAAACGTTCATTGGACGATATGGAGGATCACAATGGCAATCACATGCATGTGGGATCATTAAATAATCGTCTGCTGTCCTTAGATCCGGATGATGAGGGCGATACAGATCTGCTAGAGCGTTATGATGAGGATGAGAGCGAGTCACTTAACCCACAATTCGATGGCAATCCGTATGATAATGCGAGAAATCAGGTGCCTATGCTAAATCCCCGACAACAGCAGCAGATTTATCAGCCAGTACCCCAGCAACAAGTCCAATATCCACAGCAACAGCAACAACAAGCGCAGCAACAGCAGCAGCAGCAGCTTACCCAACAGCAGCAACTCCCGCAACAACCACAGCAGCAATTGCCTCAACAACAACAGCAACAGATATTGCATCAACCTTCCAATTTTAGAGCCAGTTTTAATTTAACTCATTTTTTTAATGAGCTATCGAAATTACAAAAATTGCAACAGCCCCAGCAGCAGCAGCAACAGCTGCAACAGCAGCAGCAGCAACAGCTTCAACAGCAGCAGCAACAACACCAGCAGCAGCAACACCAGCAGCAGCAGCAGTTACTGCAGCAGCCATCATATCAGCAGCAACAACCGCAATCGCGTCCACAGCAGCAGCAATATCCACAGCAACAGCAGCAATATCGACAGCAACAGCAACCGCAGCAACGGTTGCAGCAATCTACACAAATGCAGCAATCAATACCCAAAGCGATTCCCAATGAGAACAAATCTTTATTGCAGATAAAACAATCGCCGGTTCATCGTTATTTGGGACCATTTTTTAATAAGCAGAATAAGGGGAATATGTTTAATGATAACTGTATAACTACAGTAGATCCTTTAACAACAATTAATCCCAATTGTGTGCCCATTACGCAGCCATCAGGAGTACCATTACCAATTACAACGACAACACCAACATTCACGTCAACAATCGAAACAACTTTGAATCCAGATCCAACAGGAGCAACAACAGATACCACAGCAACAACAATTGCAACACCGTCAACCATCAACAATACAACTGGAACAACTGCAGAGGGAGGAGCAACAACATCAGCAACTACTGTGACACCCATGGACAACATTTGCAATAATCCCGATGTCATGAAATTGAATGTCTCAATCAATGCAAATGTTTGCGGTGATCCAAAAACGAAACAATTCTATGGAAATGGTTCAATCAATTTGCAACCAGGTTACGAGCGATTAAATGCTGATTATGATATAGACGATACATTGCTAGATCAGGATCAGGGGCAAGATTATGCCTTGGTGGATGAATCAATTGGAAATATAGCAATGGATAACGAGGATCGGTATGCACGACAAGCACGTAGACACAAGCAGAGGGTACAGAAAGAGAAAGGAAAGGATCCATCGAAGCTGAATACGAATGTCAAGGACTCT
This sequence comes from Drosophila sturtevanti, assembly GCA_018150375.1. NCBI lineage: Eukaryota > Metazoa > Arthropoda > Insecta > Diptera > Drosophilidae > Drosophila > Drosophila sturtevanti. The sequence continues at coordinate 10,161,417 of JAECWJ010000317.1, read as the reverse complement.
TCATCAGCTAAAAATAAGGATAACGCAAAATGGTAAGTTAAATCGGCCAATATTATAGAATTATATATTCCTCCCATAATACTAATTTCAAATCTCTCGAGGTAGCGGCACTTCCGGAAAAGGGAAGGGTAATGATGACGATGAATCTAATTCGGATGGTATTGAAAAATTAATATCTGGTAGAACATCTGAGGATATTGTCAATACGGTTTTCGATGTTGTAAGTAATGATCCCAGTATGGATCGTCTTGCCGCTGTCTTGGAACGGAATCGCAAGTGTTTGCAAAAGAAACCGAAAAACTTTTATCAAATCCGTAACGATCATAATGAACAATATCTGCAGAATACGGAAGAGATGGTTAGACAAACTATGGAAGCAATTAGTGGAATTATAGATAAACAAGTTAGGCAACGTGCATGTATACCTTTAAGACCCGATCTGTTGGAGTTCTATGATACCATAGTTAAAACTATGGCGGATCAGCAAAAGTGCCGCGAGAAACGTGAAAATAATTTACAAAGTTTAAAAGAAGATTTCAGTGAAGATATACATGCATTGGATCCAACTAAAATCGAACAAAAATCGAGAATTGTTAAGAAATTATTACGTCAATATGATGAATTGCCCATGGAAGATCAGCGATCGGTATCGAATATACGTGATGAATTGCTAATGGATTTGATATATTTGAGAAAAATGGCCGATGCAGTTGAACGAATTCAACGTAATGCAAAACTGAACGAAATTCTAACTAAATCCTCATCTAAACAGAATGAAATGTCTGATAATGGGGAATATTCACCGCGATTTATCAAATTGTTGAAAACCGCGGAACTGTTCAAGGGAGCGGGCGAGCAACAGGCGAAAGCTTTTGTTGGTCTATAAATATGGAAGAAGTGGGGGGAGGAGAGACAAAACTTGTTTTTCTTTCACACTTTTGTTTTGTGTTTTTTAATCATTTCGTTTATTTTTGATTTTTTTCTTACTTATTTTACAAGAAATTTTTTATATAAAAGTTTGTTAACCAAAATAATGCGATAGACCCAAATTGCCGCCAAAATCTGTTTTGCCACTGAAAGGTCCACTTGTCCACTTGGATGCAGTGGCACCTAGATCAAGTCGTGTATTCCTATCCTGTGATTGCCATAGATTTGCACGTCCACCCAATTCCAATTGCTTGCCAAAACCGGGAATATTGCTGTGTGTCAAACTGGCTCCATGTCCATTAATATGCGAGTAATCCAATCCAGCTCCATTACGTTCAAATTTAAAGCCATTGGCCAATTGATTCTGTGAGGCAAAGGCCTTGGCATCCAAATTGTGGACTCCATTATTAAAGAGATTCGCATGAGCCGTCTGTTGGAAACTATCACGAACTCCGGGAGTGTGTGTCTTGGTCAATTCCAAGCCATGTCCATTACTTGAGAGAGATTGTGTATATCGATTGTTAGATTGAAGAATAACCCATACCATGAGGTTCCAACTTACTTGTTGTATGCCAAGCTGGCACCAGTGGTCACAGGAGTTCCTGGCTGAGGTCCACCAGTGTGTGTATTGCCTGCAGCAAACACTTGTCCGATCACATTATGCTCAGGTGTTCCAATAGCTTTGGTCAGATCCAAACGAGCATCAGCACCACCAGTGGGATTTGATGTGAGAGAACCACCCAACACCTGACGACGCACTCGAATGGGTTGGAAAGAGTTCGGTGGTGGTGGCGGCGGATAGTAAATCAAAGGCTGAGCATGTACTCTCTGAGGTTGAGCCGCTGCATAGGCAACCAGAACGGCGAAGCTCACCATAAGCATGGAAACAAGTTTTGCTGTATTCATTTTTAGATTGGATTACTCTCTCTGTGTCTGTGACTGTTTCTGTGTCTGTATGTGGACTGTGGATGCTGATAGACCGCTGGCGGGTCTTTATATAGCGATTCGATTTGATTTGTGTTTTACGATGTGATTTACATGCTACCTTATCAGTGGGAATCATGGAATGTAAATACCCGTTGTTCTCGCCAGGTGCTTTACCTTGTATTGATTGATAACAAAAGTCCCCCTACCCCTCCTCCTCCTCCTTCTCATCCTCCTTCTCCAACTGAGATGACGCATCTAATCAGTTGGGGAAGATTGTGTTCTGTTCTTTTTTTTCATTATCTCTTTTATGAAATATAATTAATCAAAGCAACAAATATGCTAATTATGATTTCATTTCTTGATAGATTAAAGTATATAGTAAAGTTGATTTTAATTCAAAATAAATCCCAAATCTAATAAAATGTTTAAAATATGGGATTTATCTTAAGTATATAAATAAACGAATTAATAAGGCCTTTGATTTAATAAAGTTCATGTATAAGAGCTGATATATATATATATATATATACTTTCAAATATGTTTATCACTTAAGGAAAAAGATTTTATTGATTAAAAACTCTTGCAAGACCTGTGGGAGCTATATAATATGGTTCAGCATTTCTAATAAAGTTTGGTATTGAATTTTCAAATTTATACTTAAAATGTACTTAATTTAATTTACTAATAATTGATTGCCAAGATAACCCATTTATTATTCCAAATCAACTTTCCAATAAATCGTTCGTTATTCATTTGATATTAATAAATTTTAGACAGATTACTGAGAATTATAAGAAATAAAAATATATTTTTCATCGTATAACTTTTACGACTTTTCATTCCTATATGATATTGCCTTACGATCAATGTAGATTTGGAGAATATCGTGAATATATAGGAATATAGATCACATTGCTGATATTTTGTGAAGATCGTTTTACATACATATTAATACACTTTAATATATATATATTTATATTCTTTTAATGAAATTGCCATTTTATTTACGATATCGATCTAGTAGTCAAGAATTTTTGTTAATAACTCTTCTAAAATAATAATATTTTAAATTGAATTTTGAAATTGATTTGATTCCATTTTAAAGATGCATTTACCATTGCTAAATCGCTATAATCAGCTAATGCTGCTGAAGAAGCAAATCAAACGCAAGGCTCGTCGGGTAAAGGAGTTAAAGAAATTGGCCAATGAGCGTTGGCGAAGGGTACGCAATATCCGTTCCGAGTTGCTTAAAGAGGTTCGTCAACTGCTGAATACTCGTCATAGGAAGGATATTGAATTAAAGCGAATCCGGGCCAAACATTCACAGGATGCCATGTTGTTGGTGTACAAAAGATGGTTAAGAAGATGGAGAAAATCGCTGCGAATGCAACGCCAAAAAAGGGAGAAACTGTTAAGGCAGGAGGAGGAAAGGGATCGTCAATTGAATCTTTTAAAAAATCAATTAATTCGACATCCGAAACATAAAATATTTGTGGATAAATGTTTTACCAAATTGCGCAAATCTTTACTTCAATGGTTAAATTCACCAGATAGGGATCCGAAATTGGATAATGTCGTACATAACTGGGAAGTGGATGTGATGGCAATTAGGAACTATTTAATGGATACGGATTTGAAAAAATTAAACCCAAAAAAGTATGCGAAGAAAAGGGCAAAGGATGATATGACCATCAGCGGTTTCTCTTTATTCTGGGACATGGAAATCCAGAGAAGGAAACCCAAATGGTTACCATTGACCGTACCATCCATACCTACGGCTTCTAATGAACTAAAATTTCCTGATCAAATTAAAAAGAAAAGGCTTAAGAAAAAGAGGCACAAGCAATATCCAAGAATTGAATACTTTGATTTTAATCCCGATCCAATTGGGAACAAGTTGGAAATGCTAACGCATAAAAGAAAGAAATCGAAGCAATCTCCCAGAATTAAAAAAGATAAGTTGCATTCCGCTCAAAGTCACATCAAGTTAAAGGTGCTGAAATACAAAAAAAAGAAGCCAAAGGCCACAGAAAGTGGTCCAACTCTTGACGAATTAGAGGCTTTAATTATGAAACTAACCAACGATGATCCCAATTTAAATCCTGAGAAAGATAAAAAAAAGAAAAGAAAAAGGAAAAGAATAGCAGCAAAGAGACCAAAGTTGAGTAATAGTCAAAGAGAATCAGAAATTCTGAATCAAAATCAAGATATTGGAATTGGTAAAGATTGGAAATTGAAAAGTATTTTAGAGAGAGAAGCTTTAAATGAAGACCAACATCTGCCTCATTTACGCAATGCGAAACAATTTCGATTATCTTCCCAACGTCAATCCAAGGGCAATCGCAAATCGAATATATCTCGAAGATTTTCCAAGACAATCAAATCCCATGATACATTGGAAAGCAAGGAAGCCCACTTAGAAGAAAAGAATGAAAAAGAAAGAGTAGAGAAAGCAAAAGAAGAAAATGAAGAAAAGGAAGGGATAACAAATACGGAAAAGAAAGCGGCAAATAAGGAAAAGAAAGAAATAAAGAAAAGAAAAGGAAAAAAAGAAAAGACTGAAAAAGATGATAAAGAAGAAGGGGAAGAAGGTGAAGAGGGGGAAGAAAAAGTAGAAGGGAAAGCAGGAAACTCTAGGAAGAAACCTAAGGGAAAATTGTCAAAGCTCTTGAAGAAAAAGGACTTACATATTCCAACGCAAATTGACCAACTAGAAGAAGAACACAAAAAGGAGAGGGATAAGGAGGATGGGGAGGGAGAATCGAATGATTTCTCTAAAAAAACGACCAAAGGAAAATTGCCAACGATCCCCGAGGAAACGAAATTTAAGGAGTCTCCGCAAACTGAACGTTACTCCGGGAAAAAGACATTTAAGGAATCTCCGGAAAATGAAGGTTTCCTCGAGGAAAAGCAATTTAATGAATCTCCGCAAACTGGACGTTACTCCGGTAAAAAGTCATTTAAGGAATCTCCGGAAAATGAAGGTTTCCTCGAGAAAAAGCAATTTAATGAATCTCCGCAAACTGGACGTTACTCCGGAAAAAAGACATTTAAGGAATCTCCGGAAAATGAAGGTTTCCTCGAGGAAAGGCAATTTAATGAATCTGCGGAAAATGAACGTTACCCCGAGGAAAAGAATTTTAAGGAATCTCCGCAAACTGAACGTTTCTCTGAGAATAAGAAATTTAATGAATCTCTGGAAAATAAACATTTCCTCGAGGAAAAGCAATTTAAGGAATCTCCGGAAAATGAAAGTTTTCACGATAAAAATAAATTAAATGAATCTCGGCGAACTAAACGTTTTTCTGAGAAAAAGAAATTTAAGGAATCTCCGGAAAATGAAGGTATCCTCGAGGAAAAGCAATTTATTGAATCTCCGGAAAATGAACGTTTATCTGGGAAAAAGAAATTTACTGAATCTCCGCAAACTGAACGTTTCCCCGAGAAAAAGAAATTGAATAATCTACCGCGAAAAAGTTTCAGACGCAAAAGTCGAAGATCTTCTATAAAGAAACTTGCACGAAAATCCGACAATTATCAGATAAAGCGAATATCATCTCTTTCTGATAGTATAACATCGATGATTGATAACGATGATAGAGAAATCAAAGTAGAAGCGGAAGAAAAAACGTTGAAAGGTACAACCAATCAACCAAATAATAATATGATACCAATTGGCCAAGAAAGAGATCTACCAACTGATAAGTCAGAAAGCAAACTCGATCAGAGAAAAAGTTATGGCAATGAGCGTAATTTCGATCAATCGATAAAGACATATCATACGAAACTAAACAGGATATATAAACAATTGAGTTTGCCAGATGTTAATGAGAATATCGATCAATTGGAATCGGTTAAACATTCTGTGAAAGAATCTCTTAGTCATCCTCAAAATAATCTCAAGCCAAAGAAACAAAGAAGGACGACCTTAAAAGATTCATTCGATTCATTATCTGATTACCTCGAAGGGCAGGACGAAAACGGACCCATCAAAAGTGATCCTCTTTCAAAAGAAAGAGCTGTATATATTGGAACTTCGTCATATTCTCTCATAGACAAATTGTCGGCCAATCCTAAAGCGAAAGCATTTCGTTTTAAGGAATTTAAACTCGAGAGCAGATATCGCGACATACAGCGTTTCCTTAAGGGCATTATCGAAAGAAATGATGTCATAAATGCTGTCCCAGATCCCAAGGCTATCATGAAAGTTGTAGAGGATCATCATATGTGGAAAAATTTAGATGGATTGCACAAGGAAATGCGATCAGCCGGTTTTGAAGATGATAAGATGCGAGAAATTTTAAATGAAAAGTATTTGCAATATTTAAGACAGATTGTTGCTGCCGCCGATCAAAGGGATAAGGTGAACACAAGTGGGCATGGGTCAAGCATATATGGAAAGTTCGCACTCCCTCGCCCAAACCATGTTGCTGGCCTTCATTTGCAAAATTTTAAGCACGATGTCAAACCTTGGGGAAGGACAACAGGCGATATCATCATTGATGTTGGACGGTCCAAGGTTGCTTCCATTTTATTTTCTCCCGAAGTAAGGACTCCAAGTCGAAGTCGTTTTCAGAGGCGACCTGATGCTAAGGTACAGAAAAAGGTAGCGGAAAGGGAAAAAGCAAGGGAACAGGAAGGGTTTACGACGCATATATCAGAAATAAAGAATATTGACGCTACTGTCGATGAATTTGATCAATTGAGTGAATTTCTCCAAAAGAGATCCACCAATCCTATCCTTTATTATCAGCAATTGAAAATCGATAAGGAGAAAAGAAAGCTGGATAAACTTTCAAAATTGGAACATGAAAGGAGGATAAAAAAACTAATACAGAGTTCCGATACGATGGATTCCGATTCTAGTGTTTCGTCACTTCGGGAATCGGAAGTGGATCTACAGAATATCGAGGAACGTTATTCCATTAAGAATATACGTGAGATTTTTGATAACTTCACAGAGTTTTTTGAATCACGCCCAAAAAGTCCTTTAATCGTGAAGTTGGATAGAAAACGACAAAAGGATAATCAGAAAGTTCAATATAAGATTAACAAACCGATTCCCGATTCGTCTCGAATCGTAACGAAAGCGAAGCAGCAGCTGAGATCACCCCAACAATTGTTCTATGCCCCTCGACAAACATGCCGTGAGGCAGCCACATCCGATGACGAAGATTGCAAATGTTCTGATTGTGATCAGAGAGGAGAACCACCCCTGGATTGGAAAAAGTGTCCTCGATGTGGTGTTGAGGTACCCATTCCTCAATCCTCATCCCTATCATCTGGCAGCATTAAAGCCTGTGCCAAAAATGACATCATCCGTTCGATTACTGAAGATATTTGTCATCGTTGTGGTTTAATTCATGCCAAGGGAAGATCATGTCCTCAATTGGCATTCCTCAGCAAACTTGAACCCTTGTCCAAACTGCAACTAATTGAGACTGCAGTTAAAAACCAGACCCAGTGTCAGACACCAATCCCAACGCCAAAAAAAGTACCCACATTTTGTTCACCTTGCGATAGAAAAGTATCCAAAATTTATAAACCTTGCGATACAAGGGAAATGAAGCAATGGTTCAGTATCTGGAAGAACTCTGCATTTTTTGCCAGTGCTGCATCATCATCATCATCAGTGTCATCGTTACCACCACGAGGATGGTCATGATCATCACTTGGCAGCATTTGATGAGCCCAAAAAAAAAAGAGAAAAAACCAAAAAAGAAAAATGAGAAGAAAAAGAACAAACTTCTCCAATGAGAAACATTTTGTTTAAGTGCAAAATAAATTTTAGTAATGAGTTTGCCGCGTTTATTCTACTGAATAGGGATGGATTGAGGATGAAGGGAATGGATGGGTGGGAGGAGCTGTTAAATGCTTTGCCAAGTTTCATAAAATATGCAAAAGACTTACACACACACAAACACACATACACCAACACCCATATACCCGATGCACTCACGTAACTCGAAAATGTTTGCTGGCTTTTAATACACTCACTTGCTGCAACTTCCTCTCCCTCTCTCCTCTCTTTCATTTTCTCTCTGCGCCTCATTCGCTGCCTCAAATGTATGCAAGATGCCACATTTTTTGGCCAAGTTGTTTCTTCTACCCTAACCGGAGAAGAGTTATCCAAATTTAGCATTATTTGGCAGAACTATGAGGATTAAACAGATTAATCTATTTGTATAATCATCCTGATCGTATTTAAGGATATTTCTAATTAATTTAAATGTCTTCATCGCAGGAAGAAAGGCGAATTCCTACACTTAAGACTTTCATTAGAAAAATACATGATTTTGGTATTAAAATAAAATACCTTTCCCATTCTACACATCTCGTATATGATATTTAGGTAAAAGTATTATTTAAATAACAAAGATTAGCACGACATGAAATGAAAATAAATCAAATAGATTAGATCAAATTTTTCTAATCCAAATATATTTATGATCTTTCTTTTTCTCATACTAAAAGAGCATAGAAAAATCTTGTAACTCAAATTACACTTGATTCTCGTGTTATATATTTTTTTTGTTGTTTTGTTTTTGAAGGCTGTAATGGAATTTTATTGCACACTCCTTCGCATTCTGTTTGCGCAAGCGAAACATGTAGCAGACATTTTCCATAAATGAACAAAAACCAAAAAAGAAAAAAAATTAAAGAAAAGAAAGAAAAAGCACAGTGGGCTGAAAATTTATAAAGGAAACTCCTTGCAAATATGGAAAAGATATATATATTTATATATACTATACTATCATGGATTTAAAGCAAAGGGAATAACAACGAATGTTGTTGACAAGGTAATAAAATGAACTCGAGTAATTTGACCAGTTGATTTTGATAGGCTTTAAGAAGTGGGCTTAAAGTGCTCAGTCTCTCTCTGACTCTCTCTCTCTCTTTCGCTTTTTGGCTCAAATGACCAGCTGTCGTTTGGAAGGCAATAACATTCGGAAATTGATGCCTGCGATCAATCATGAAGCCAGCAACAGTATTCACCCTCTACATAATACCCATGCCATGTCCAAATAGTCTTCCTTCTCCTTCTCCATCTTCCTTCTCCTTCTCCATCTCCATCTCCATCTCTCAATGTAAGTTGAGACATTTTCATTTGCATTTTCTTGTACAAATCGAAAAAGATGGCATAGAATGGAATGGAATGAATGAACGAATAGATGAATGAATGAATGAATGAAGGAAGAAAAACAAACTGAATGCTTCTGCTTCTGCTGCTGCCGCTCAATTTGGCTGCTGGCTAGTAACATTATCTTGTTTGGCCATGACACGCGACTAGCAGCCAAATCAGCAAGTGAAACCAAAGCCAACCAAATTTGAATTTGAATTTGAATCTGTCTTTTAACGCATTGTGTTTTTGGTGTCTAGTTTTTTTGTCAGCCATTATTGAGGTTTTTCTTTTTGGAAGCAGAAATCAACAAAAATTAAATGCCCATTGTAATAACATGAAAATATTTTCATTGTCGTGTCATTGTCATTTCCGATTGCCATTGTCATTGGGCAATCATCCAGTTTCTAGTGGGAATTGCATTTTATTAGCTGTCACTGTCAAATTTTAATTAATTCTTTCCTTCTTTCATTCCTCTATAAATATATATGTATATATATACATATATAAGAACCTGATAACAAAAGGACCAGAAGTAACAAAAGCAAACGCACAAGACAAAAGTCTATCTAGGAAAAATGTGTGAGTTGTAGCTAATATTGGCCACAGGTGGTGTGGTGTGGTGTAGTGTGTGTGTGTGACTAAGCAAGGAGGAGGTGAAAATAAGTAGCCTTAAAGGTACAGCAAATCGGACACAACAAAACAAGAGAGCGAGAGCGAGAGAGAGAGGAAGAGTATGAAAGAGGGAGATAAATGGAACAAGCTTAGATTATAATGAGTAATTTTTTTTTTTGAAAAAGTAAACAAAATAATAAATATTTTGTGTTTGAAATGTGGAAAATCTTCTTAATATTAAATCCAATTATAGATTAAATGATAGAAAAAGGAAAAATTTTAAACTGCCTAAAAGTAGGCAAAGAAAAATGTACATTCGTTTTTAACTAAGTATGTATATAATTTATAGTTCCCTAAACATATTTTCTCTCCCTCGTTTAGGAGAGGTATTAATGGAGGCTTCACTGTAATTCTTTTTTAAGTTCTCAAGAAATAATTGTGATTGAAATCTCTAGAGATTTCCAGCATGCATTCAAAATAAAAAGTTTCCTTACTTATATATTTTTATATATGTATGTGTATCTTTGCCCTTACGAAACTAAAAAATGTTAATTTTGAATTCTTGAATTGTTAAAATCTTTATATACGATAACTGCAATTTGCACTTAACCCTTTGCCACTGCCATTTTCTTGGCACACTTGGACAATTAAAGCAGCAAACATGTTGCCACGCCCACTTACAGTAAAGAAGAAGCAGCAGCAAAGCCACTCGAAAAGTTGGCCGCAAAGTGCGAATGCATAATTAATTCCAATTATGAGTTTACCCTACAACATCTCATTGGCAACATTGGCACCACTTGGCTATCATGCTTGAGATCCTCCCATCTCCATCATCCCATTCACAGCGTCTCTCTCTCTCTCTCTCTCTCTCTTTCTCTCTCTCTCTACCTCAGAGACAGACAAGATGAGCAACTTCAGAGATAGCGAGACAGAGAGTTTTTTGTGGTAGGGAGGGGGGATGTAAGAAGGTTTTGGGGTCGACTTATCAGCGCATCGACAGGCTGAGGCAGCCTTCCCATTCCCCTTTCCCCTAACCACAGTTTCTCAACCCCCCATCCCTTTTTACAGTGAACTTTGTCAAGCTTCGTGTGCCGTGTGCCGTGTCCTTGTTGCATAGTTTCTGGAGTGAGTGCCTCCAAGTGCTTGGCATGTTTAAACACATGCTCAAGTGTCATTTAGAGACAGTTATCCTGGCTTTCCAGATAAAGATAGAGAGTGAGAGAGATGGATAGAGAAAGAGAGAGAGAGAGCGACAGGGAGTGGTGGATGGGTTGTAGGTGGAAAGCCAGACAATTGATGGCCATGTGATAAGTATTTCGAACCGACATTTTTACCCTCCAATTACAAAATGCTAAAAATTGCAATATCAATAACATTTTATGTAAAAAGGAACACCAAGGAGCAGCAGAAAAACCTTTAAAACAGGCGGGTAAAAGGGGGGTATGGGTTATGTCTAAGTGTTGCCGCAGCCTTCAAAGCAGGAGCAGCAGGAGCAGCAGCAGGAGCAGCAGAAGAAGTTGGCCCGCCTTTACTATTAACGGAAATGCATTTTCTCTTTGCTGTTGTTCCTTTTTAAGCTGCTCCGTGGCTGCTTCTTCTCCTGTGTGTCGCGTCTGCCCATGGTCTCAAGTGTTTTAATGGATTTTCTAGAGTTGCATATGCCTTTCCTTTCGTGTATTACTTTACTGTCAAGTTTGGCATATTCCATTGACATCACCCTTCATCATGATGATGATCATCATCATCATCATCATCATCCTCATCATCCTCATCAGGAACATTCTTATTCTCATTTTTATCCACATCGACATTCACATCCTCATCCCCATCTTTATCCTCATCATCTGCATCATCGACATCGACATTCAGCATCTACACATGCATCAATCATACAAAACGAAATGAAATCCCACACAACCGCAAAGAGAAACTGCTTAAGCCAATCAAAAAAAAAGAAAAAAAAACGAAAAGAACGAAAAGAACCAAGTTTAGTTCATAAAAGATAATAACCTGGCTTACCCGCATGCCACTCAAAGGAATTTCGACTTAAGGAACAACAACAACAAGAAAAATGAAAAAAAAAAGGAGAGTAGAAGCCAGTCACAGCTGCTGGCAGGAGACACACCAACAAGAACAACAACAACACACCAACGCCAGCAAGGACAAAAGCCTATAAATTTGTAGATTATTTGCATATTCCACGCTGTGTGGCACTTGGGACACTGCTTGCCACGTTTATTTTTCCCTCTTTTTTTCTTTTTTTTTTGTTTTTGCTTCATTTTGTTTGTTTTCTTTTCACGTTATTTTTTTCCATTTTTTTTCCATTGTATAAAATTCAATTTTCTTGCTGTTATTATTGTCGTTGTTGTTGTTGCTGTTGTTGGCTGCTGCATAAACTAAACTAATGTAAATCAAGCGACATTAAACGCATAATGCATATAACAATAAATATGACTGGATCAACTTGAATAGATTCCTTTTCTCTCTCTCACTTATCTCTCTCTCTCTCTCTCATTTAAGAATTAATATTTCTTAACACGGCAGCTGGGAAATCTCGGAAAATGCAAACTAACTATTGCATTTGATTGTTATGGCATGGATAACCGGTGGAATATATCCTTTAAAAGGAACAGATTAAAATAACTTTAACATTCCTTAAATCTTAGATAATCGGAAATTTATATAACATTATACTTAGGTTAAAATATTTATTGAAACTTGGAGTAAATTATTTAAATTTAATTTAAGTCTACTTAAATTCTTTTATCTAATAAATTTTAAAAAAGTTTCTAATATAACTATTATAAGGTCTTTCTAACTAATAAATATAGATTATGATTATTATGTTATTAGAATTTTATTGATCTGATTGATACCATATATATATATATATAGAGTATACATATCTAGCATATTCATTAAGAAATACGTATAATCAAATTTATTGGGAATGTGATCATAAAGTGGCAATTTAATATATTCCTATAAACAATATTGAATCCATATTACAGATAAATTATATAAAATTTTTATTATATAGATATTGATAGATTGAGATACATGTATCCATCCTTCCTTGTCTTCAGGTCACTTAGCTATAGTCTATATCAAGGTTTGGCTGTACATTTAATATTATATCCGAGCGGAATTATATATATATATATATATTTATATCTGTAGTTTTCCAAGATATCTGTGTTTGTTAAGTTGTTAACCTGAACAAGCTATATCCAGAATAGCAACTATAATTATTTCACGATCAGTTCATAAATCATTTACGATATCATTTTGTATTCCTTTTATCATTAAGTCATCAGTTTGTTTGTCTTTAATGGATGGGTATGGTATCCTTTATCTTTCAATAGATCATATAAATGTTCTCGAAAGGATAAGGGATAAGGATCATAATGGTAAATTACTTACAAAGTAACCGCATTTGTTCCAATAATCTGTTTTGTTTATTGGTTTTTTTTTTTTATTTTGCTCCGAATGATTCATAATTGGCTCTGTGATTCGAGATTCCTGTATTCGGCATTTGGAAAAGTGGAATAATTCAATTATCGGGGAGTTAATCGAACAGTGAAAGTGCCAAACGAATTGGCAACATCAACATCAACAATAACAACAACAACAATAGCAACAACAACAATAACAACATGTACAACAACGACAACACATGAGGGAATTGAATCCCGCCGCCAATCAACACGAAACATTTTAATTTATGCGCTTGAGGCGTGGCATGTGGCATGTGGAGCATGCCGTGTGTGATGCGATAGTCCGGTACGGTCAGGTCCATGACCATGACCATGTCCATGTCCATGTCCAGGCAAATTGCCTTAAATCATTTTTAATGAAATTTCCATAGGGACAGTTGGAGAGTCGTTGGCCGTCAGCCAATGCTAATCTGTATATACGCGAATCGCGATGATGATAGTCGATGGACCATCCCAATGTCCGATGGTTGAGCTGGTGATAGCTGTCAGTATCGGATTCTTGTGGAGTGGGTTGGTTGAGGTTATGGGTGGGTTGCTGGCTTTGAGTGGGTCGTTTTGGCAAGTTTGCCCAGTTGATAAATGAGTCATTTGCTTAGTAATTTAAGCATTATTTCAATAAGCATCTTCTTCGTTTCTGGTCTCCTCTTGAGGGTCAACTGGTAACCAAATACTCATTACATAAAGCAAAAGGGGGAAAAAAAAAAACATAAAAGGGGGGTAGTGAAGGGCTCACAAGGAATCGGGGTAAAGGCAAACAAAATGGGTGTGTGAACAAGAGGCAGAGAGACAGAGAGAGAGAGAGAGAGAGAGAGGGGAAAGGAAATATGCTGATGTTAAATCTTTTTGGAGGCAACTTTTCAATGTGGTAAACAGAGGAGGAGGAGGGGGAACTAAGCAAATTTTTGGGTTAGGGTGGCCAAGTACATGTGGTGATGATGCTGCTACTACTGCTGGTGTATGAGTACGGGTGTGTGTGTCTGTGTGTGTGTGTGCTAGTTAAGCCAAAGACAAATATTGACTGGCAAAGTCAAATGTATGACGAGGCGAGCATTTAAAGTAATCGAGTGTTAAAAACGGCAAACGCAGCCAAACACACACAAGTGCACACACATCATCACACACACACACACACACACAAAATCAAACACTGGATTTTCCCTTCTTTTCACTTTTCAACCTTCTCATAAATTAACACTGTATGTGTGTATATGTGTGTAAGTGTGTGTGTGTGCGTATGTGTGTGCTTAACGAGGGGTTGGCAACACAAAAGAGTGGAATTTTAATTCCAATTTAAGCTGGAATTACTTTTGCTTTGATTAGTAGACTTAAAAAACATTTCAAATTCATTAATCGTTTACATTGTGATTATTTATTCACTTGTCCTGTTTCGAGTTAAGATTTAGATGATTTTTAATTTCTATAAGATATATGTACATAGTATGAGGAAAGACTTAGAAGAAGCTTGAAAAAACATCTAAGGATACGGCATAGAAATTTAAGTATTTCGGATTATTTAAACTCTTTAAATTATTTCATAGGTTATAAAGATAATAGAAGTAGAGATTGGAAGAATTTCGTTTATTATATATAATAGGATCAGATGAAAACAGTTTCGATTTCGATGTAAAACATCACCTGTTACACCATCAGATATGGAAGCAATAGAGATAATCGATACAGATCGTATTATATACATATATTGCATTGAATATATATTTGTAACATTTATGGGAGTTCTCATTTCCGTTAAAAATGTTGCTTAAAAAACAATTTGTTGTTAGGATCCTGGCTACGTCCATGTGTGTGTGGGTGTGCGGGTGTGCGAGTGTGTGTGTGTGTGGGAAATCACAATCAAGCTTTAATGCTTCATTAAAATATACATGGCGGCCCATAAATTCAAGCTGACTCCGTTATGTTTTACCTCTGTGACAGAGAGGGAGGCGGAAGAGAAGGATGGCCGCTTTTTTGGTAGGATGGGGTAGGGTGCTACTATAGGTTAAAGGAGGGCGGGGGAGGGGGCGGAGAGACGTTGAGCCAGTCATGTCATAAAAATCTTCTAAAAAGCTGGCAGCAAAGTTTTTTCCATAAAATAAATTGCTGCCAAATAATAGTCAGGGCAACCCGTTAACGTGTCGAAGTCCTTCCATTTACCTCCTACTCCGTCCGTGTGGCACCACTACCTCACCCCATCCACCCATCCACCCATCCACCAGGAGCAACAACCCCTCTGCAAAACATTTTTGCCCCCATTTAGCCCGCGGCAATTGATACTGAAGTTGAGTGCCGAAGCTCTCGCACCATTTTTGTTTATTAAATTACAAATAAATAATGAGACTGATGGCAGCAGTTGACTGACTGACTGCCTCTATATAGCCTGCCTACAGTTATTAAAAACTTTACAAAAACAATTAACACAGTCAGCAAGAGTCAGCCAGAAGCAATAGAGTAAGAGAGTGAGAAAGAGGGTGGGGCGGGAGAGGGGGCAACTGAGTACTTCCTGTCATTATTTAAAGCAAATGATAAATTGCTCAAGATTTAACAATTTAAGTTTCTATTCAAGTTTCTCACATTCTGTATCTAGTATACCGCTTTGTGGCCAAAAAGCATTAACCATAGTTTCCCACAGTCACAACAACAACAACAATAACAACTGAAGTTACAGCCGCATCAACCGCTCCCCACCCCTCACTCTCTCCGCACCCTGCATTCTTCATCCCCTTCTTGTTGGTTGAAATTGGAATTGCAGGCACAAATAAATTTTGTTCTCTGTATAAAATATATATATATGTATATATATATATATACATATATACATAAAAAATTGCATGTGCATAAAAATAAAGTCAGATGAAGAGAATCAGAATCAGTACCAGAATAGGAACAATGCCAAAAAGCAACAAGCATAAACCACCAATCGTCGTTGCCTCTTTTTTCATTACAACCCTTCCAGAAGGGGGGTAGTGAAAGAGGGCAGTGGTGATGGTGGAGAGATGGAGGGGAGAGATTTGCGAGGAGATATTCCCATTGTTTGCAGGCGCGCAGTGATTAGGGAGTGGCATGAGGCTGGCAGGCAAGGCGAGTTCCTCCTGTATTTCCTGTTCTCCTTTCTATATTTTTTTTTCATACATATATATATATATACTTTTGCAGGGGAGACTTGTAACTTGGAGACTGCAATACAGAGATTACCATTTTTGGAGACTTTTTAAATTTCAAAACAACTTTAATTTTAGAAATATTTGAATATCATAAACTTTTAAATCTTTAGAGAATTTACAGTATATAACATCGTAATCTAAATTAAGGGATATTGAACCTATTCAAAATGTGGAGACTTTTCAAATTCAACTGTCAATGGAGGCTCGAATATTTTTGAAACGTTTATAATATCTAAGAAAGTGGAGAACTTTAAAAGTTTCATTTTAATCAAAAATTCTTTTCACAATATGGAGACTTTCCAATTTCAAAAGACCCTAACAACTGTCATAGGAGAATTCAAAATTTGGCTAATGACATTTCATAGCAATTACTTTGTATACTTGGAAAAGTGGGTAAAATCAGACATTCTTCAATGTGAAAATGCCTTCTATTCCACTGTCGTGTAAACAGAATTTAAAGACCTTCAATAGTTCCCTTATCATTATTTCAAAATCTAACAGAATGATAAAACACTTTCTAAATGATCATTATAAAAATACTTTTTCTCTATTATGATATTTGAAGACAAAATATGGTTACATTAAATACTTAAAATATGAAATTTTTTAAACTTCTTTACCCCCTCCCTCCCCGCGCTGACTTTAATATGTATATGTACATTTAATATATATAATATATGCCTAACTTTGGCATTAACCAACCGCTGCAGCTGTCAGTGTCTCTATTTGAAATCTGTTCGGCCAGAGAGCTAGAGTTTTCACCATCAACACATTCAACACATTCCCCCATCCCTTAGGAGCCAGCACCCCCTCCCCCTCCATCCATTCCGCCATTGAAGCGTGCGTTTTGTGTTTTCTCTCTAACCAAAAAGGCAGGAGGAGAACTTGTCCGATCCGTGGTCCCTGCCTGCCTGTGTGTTAGTCTTTGATTTGTCACACCAAAGCGAGCTTTTCATGGCAAGCTGTCAGAGTGAGTTTTCCTTGCAGTTGCTTCCTTTTTTTTTTTTTTTTTTTTCTATTTTTATTTTTTGTTCCCATCTGCCGGACTACTGCTACAGACGAGACAAGGGGAAGAGGAGTGGGCTCACTCAGATTGTGCCTGTTCCATGTCCAGTTTAGCCGTTGGCTGATTTTTGATGAAAAGTTTTCAGTTTCCACATTATTCCACAAAACCCACCCCCCCCCTCTTCTCTCTCTTTCCACTCTCTGCCTGGGATATCACTCTAGCCATCCTTCTCCTTCTTCTCATTCTCATTCTTATTCTCATTCCCGTTTCCGATGCTTTGCGGTTGAATAAAGCTTGCATTTTTCTGCTGTTTTCGCATTCTTTTATTTCTCTTTTTTCTCTCCTTTTTTTGTTGTTGTTGTTGTTGTTTTGTTGTTGTATTTTAATTTTGCACAAATGGAAAATAATAATCAAGACAAATAATAAAATGGACGCAGGCGAAAAGGTGTTGGCAATGGCAACAAATAAAAACCCCAAGAAGAAGATGGAGGTGGCTTAACCAGAGAAAGAGAAAGAGAAAGAGAAAGAGGAAGAGAGAGGGGAAGCGAGAGAGAGAGATATGGAGAAGGGGCTGAACCCGAACCCAAAGGCGACCCTAAACTGGGGAGGATTGGATTGGGTAACTTTAGAGGGTTGCCCGCAGCAACTCGTGGCTTTGTTTCGAGTGATTCTCAACAAAGCGCAGCATGCACTTAATTCTCTTTGCACACACATGACATGGATGAGGAGAAAGATGTAGAAGAAAAAGCATCTGGAGTAGCAGGAACACAACGGCAGACATGTATGACAGGCTTTTTATGCCTAAGTATCTTAAGTTGTCAACTCGAAAATGAAGGCAAAAGAAATCCTTTAATTTGCAGTAAAATGCAAAACGTAACGCCACATAGGAAGAGGAGATAAAGAGAGAGAGAGAGGAGATGGAGATGGAGATGGTGGAGCAGTGGGTAAATCTGTCTCAGTGGAGGCAACAAGTCAGCCTCAGCGTACATTGGACTTTGCCACTTGGCATGCGAGCCTCAAGGTATGCAGTAAATTAAAATGCAGTGACATAAACAGGGTGAAGAAGAGGCAAGGACAAGGAGGATGGTGGCACTGCCGTGGTAAAATGGCGGATGAGGGAGGGGGAAATGGATGTAGAGGATGACAACAGGGCAGCCAAATGACATGCTCTCCATGCATGAGGGTTGCACTTTCTTTCTGCACTTTTCACATTAAAAAAGTTTTGCCCGCAAGGCAAGCAAGCAAGAAGTAAGAAGAAATGCCAAACTGAACTTGGGTTTTGACAGGACACACACATGTACATACACACACACACACACACACATAAACAGTCTTACCAAAGTTACATTGCATTGAGCTTTGATTTGCTATATAAAAAAGTTTCTTGCTTTTTGTTTAACTCCTGAAGCACACCTCGTGTGTGAGTGTGTGTGTGTGTATGTGTGTGTGGGTTGTGTGTGCATGTGAGTGTCCTTGCCCAGAAATCTTCCATCGCTTTGCATATGAATAGCCAAGCATAACCAGTGGCAGCGGCAATGTGACTGAGCCCAGAGCCACACTGCTTATGGCCACGTTAATGGCAAACTAAACTTTACAAACTTTACTCTCCTCTCCCCCTCCCCCTCCTCCACCTACTCCTCCCTCTGACGCACGCATACGTAATAAAAGGTGTAAATGAGCAAAAGAACCAACAGGCGGCAAGCGGTTGGCAGGCAGCAACCAACTATGGAAGGTGTGCGGGTAAGACAGACATCATGGTCTTACGCCTTGGTTACCCAGGCTCTGCCCACACACACACACACACATACTCACACACTCACACACTCACACACATTACACAAGGGCCACTTTGCCAGCTAAGAGCTGATGCAAGGGTTTGGTTTGCTGACAATCCTGTTGGTCCTGTCCTACAATGGTTCGAAATACACTTAAATGGCCGTCAAATTGAAGCATTAGCTAAAATCTTTAAATTAAATTTGGTTTAATTAACTGAATTCGTTAATTAAGCATGACTTGTCTTAGTATAGGAAATTGACTTAGACTAAGAGTTGAAATCTGTTAATTTTTCTAAATTTTTAACTTGTTTAATTGCTAAGCTTCCTAGGATATTTATTGGCTATAGAAACTACAATAAATATATATGATATATATCTTTAGCTAAAGGCCTATAGTTAATAGTTGACTGCATAAATGAATAGAAAATGTTTAATAATTACAAAGATAACTCAAGCAACTTTGCATATCAAAAAATTATTAACAATTGAAAATAATTTCCTTCACTTAGTTATTTAGAGTAAATTTTTGTAGCTACTTTTACTACTGATTAGGCGTTTGGATTAAAATAAGATTGGATTAAACGATTCCACATGGTTTCCATTTCTTTTCTTGAATAAAAATGTTTAACAATTTTTTAACAATTTTTTTGATTTGTTGATTGTTTCCGTTTTTTGATTTAGAATCACTTAACTTTTCGCTGCACTCATACGATTTGCTGAACTGAATTATTCTGCAGTATATTAGAGGATTCTAATCCATGGTACCTTATGGTGGGTTTTGTGTGTATTAAACTAAATTTAGCGTCACTTTGAATTACGGCAACTGCAAGGACGATGACGATGACTTGCCTGCTACTACAACAATACACAAGATGAGGGAAATTCAAGGGAGAGGGGGAGGGGCAGCAGGTAGCAGAGAGAGCAGGTGGAGTTATAGAAGTAGCCCGGTCCGTGTGTCTGTAAGTGGAAATGGGTATTGTGTAAGTACAGGTTGTAGGAGGAGTGGGATGTGGAGAAGGGGAGGGGTGACCGAGGTGAGGCAGAGGGAATATAATGCGCTGCTGCAGCAAGGACATCATGTTTGCAAATTTATGTAGTTGTAAGTTGCTGGCTGCCAAAAGGAAATGGTAGGAAAAAATATATGAAAAATAGCAGAAAATGTGCGGGCAGCAAACAAAAACGGAATAAAAAAGAGAAGAAAAAAAAAGAAAAGTCAGAGTGAGAAGAGAGTGGAAGAAGAAGCAAGAAGGTATAGAATGAATTGTAGAAAGAGCTGCTGCTGCTGTTGCTGCCACTGCTGCTGCTGTTGCTGTTGCTGCTGTTGCTGCTGTGACAAGCTCGGACGCGTTTAAAGTGCAATTAGCGCACGTAATTGTAATCGAGTTGGCCGACAACCAAGCAGGACATGAGAGGTAGAAGGCGTAGAAGTGGCAGAACTAAGCCTCGCGGCTGCCACGCAGCTTCCGGGGGCCACCTGCCCCGGCTTATGGCACAGGGCCGAATGCGCCGAATGCGCGCCTTTCCTTTAAAGGCAACCAGGGAGCTGTAAATAAATTTGGCACTTAATCATATTTACGGATTTTGTGGGCATATATTTATTTATGTGTCCCACAGTGCCAAATTTACTTACTTATTTTGTCCTTTCTCTTTTTTATTTCTTTCCTTTTTTTCTATATTTTTTCGTGGCAATTTACGCGCCTTGAGAAGGTTTCCCTTCCCCTCAACAACAAACTAAACTAGAGATTTGAATTATCAGAGGCGGGGGCGGGGGCGGGTTCGTGGTGAGTGGGTGTGGCTAACGGCTAGCCAATTTGGGCTCATTTCAAGTGTCTCCTCTTAACAATGGCAACAGTCTCGCTGCCAGCCCAAGCCTAATTATGCGTTCCACAATGAATGGAGCAAGATTTGAAACCGAGAACCGAAAAAAAAATTCCAAAAAACTGAATTGTAACATTAGCCAAGTTGTTCACTAATTGGATGAATTGTGGTGGCCTCAAAGGAGTGCCTGACTTTTGATGACCCCTCGTCCCTCATCATCACCCTTCATCTTTAGTCAATTACCCTCAAAATTCTCAACATTATGATTGCATTGTTTGATTAGCCAACAACTAAAAATTTTACTTCAAAAACCAAATATTGCAAAATTGTTTAAACTAAAAATATAAGAACAAGATCAAAATCAAGTCTATCATATATATATATATTATTTTTTCCCAATTATTTTGCTTTTCTTTTTTATGTTTTCAATCAGTAATAAATGGGAAATTGATAAACTTCTTTGTTTTTCCAACTGTTTTGCGGTTATCGTTTGCGGTTTAAGTTTAATTTATTAAATTTTCTCAACATTTATTTAATTAAAATTATTGTTTGTAGTGTTTATTTTGTTATTTGTAAATTGATTGATAACATTTTACAGAAAATTTTCTTTAATTTTTGGGTGGAATCAGTTTCTCTCCCATCTCCCCCCTCGTCATCGTCTCTTTGTCTCGTCTCTTGATATTTGTCACATTGTTTATTTGCAACTATTGTTGCATTTGTGTTTATATTATTGTTAAGTGCAGCAACAGCAGCAGCAGGTAGCCAGGTAAATTCAAAGGGTTGAGGCTTAAGGGGAGGGGCGAGTATTGCTGGAAAAGTGTCACTTGAATGCATTTTCATTTACACCTCATTACATCTCACTGGCATCATCACAATGAAAACATTTCTCAATGTGAATTTCAGTATTGTGAATGGGCTGTGAAAATGTTTTTAATTGAAAATAATAAAGTGAAATGCAAATCTCTAACCGAACAACGAACATGTTAATACTCTAACAAGAAAATTATTTATCTTTATATCAATTCAAAGCAAAGGGAAAATCTTTGTTGCAATGTGAATTCAAACATTTCCAATTTGAAATTTTTCTAGAATATTTTATTTTGTTTTTGTTTTCTTTTTTACTTATTTTTGTATACTCTTTCTTTTCAATATTTCTGTTGTGCTTTTAGTGCTTGTTTTGTTTCTATTGTTTGTGGCGTGTAAAGAGAGCCAGAAAGGCTGAAACAAAATACGAAAGTGATAATTAAAAATCGCAGTTGTTGTTGCTGTTGTTGCTGTTGTTGCTGTTGCTGCTGCTGCTGTTGAATATTGTGTTTTTTGTTGCATTGTTCAGTATTTCTTCTTGTCTTGTCAGGCGGCAGTGAGGATATATGCACATATACATATATTCCAATCAGCATTCGATCTAACAATGATTGACGGCATTTTCTATAGGCCATGTGTAAAAGGGAGCAACTGCAGCAACAGCAGCAACAGAAGTAGGAGTAGGACAAAGAGCCAGCTAGCTGACTGATGACAAACAATTATGCAAAAATCGCAAACGTTGGCAAAAAAATTAATTTTGCATTTTTAATTTTATATGCATAAAGTGAAAGAGAAACATAGAGAGTGAGAGAGAGAGGGAGACAGAGGAGAAGCTAAAAAAGAAAAACTGCTGCCTTAGCATTATATCAGGATTGATAAGTGTTTGGCACCAGGGACGGAATGCCATGAAATAGCGCCTGATTCTTTAAAGCATCTTCAATTATTTGTGATTTTTTCAACTGATGAGAATATGAAATATTATTACACTGAACTACGTTGATCTTTAATTTTTTTGCAATCGTAGATTTTTAGATAATTTTCTTATCAAAGATATAGATCATATATAAATAGGGAAAAGTTGATTTGAAATGTAAATTAAAACTTTGTTTTTTAAACTCCATTTAATTTGTATTGGGTAGTAAATATAGGTTAAGGATTAGTATTCCATATATCTATTGATCAGATCTTTCTACTTTTATCTAAAATAAATTATCTTTGATATGTTAATTTGAAGATTTTTCATTCGATCGGCGGCAATACCTTTTTTACGCCCCCAAAATGCGGTCTTTAGGGGTAAAACTCATTCCATCTCAGCTGAGATTTTGTACAAAGAGAAGCAGCAGCAACAGCAGCAACAACAGCAGCAGCAGCAGCAGCAGCAACAGCAAACAGAAGCGGCAACAGCAGCAGCACCATCAGGCGAGCAGTTATCGGTTCCCGGACGTAAAGTGGGCTGATTTTGTTAAACTGAATAATTCCAAATTGTAATCGTTGGCTTAAGCCAACAACTCATCATCATTCTGAAAGTGAAAGAGCTAGCTGTTGGTTGTTGGTTGTTGGTTGTCTTGCTTATCTGAGATGTTTCAATTGCAACAACAGCAACATAGACCAAAGGAGCAACAGGGACAGGAGCAACAGGAGTATTCTCCATTAATCCTTGTCCCCGATGAGTCCAGTCAATTGGCTTTACCTATGCAATTTCCCGACATTTGGCTCCGTGACAATTGCCTCTGTCCGGAATGTTATTTGCATCAAACTCGAAGCCGTTTGCCACAATTGTGGCAGCATTTAGATACAAAAAGGATACAGGTTCGCCATATGAATGTTGAACAAAAAGAGGAAATCCTTTATATTGAATGGAATGATGGTCATCGTTCCGAATTCCCATTCGATTGGCTAAGAGAAAGGGATTTCTCATTCGCAAATCGAACGCAATATTTAAAGAACTTTTATCGTCCTGAACCAAGACATTGGAGTGGGAGAGAATTCGCATCGATACAAAAAGAATTTCTCTATGAGGATCTGATCTCGCATGATGATGTACTGCAGCAATGGCTCTTTCAATTGGCCGTCTATGGCATGGCCCTGATCAAAGAGGCCCCCTTGGAGTTCGATGTGGTCCGTCATTTGTGCAATCGCGTCGGCTTCATGAGACGGACCACTTATGGTGAGGAGTTTTCGGTCAGGGCACAGCCAGGTGCTAGCAATTATGCCTATTTGGCTGCACCCTTGCCTCTGCATACGGATATGCCCTATTTTGAGTATAAGCCGGGAGTAACTCTTCTGCACACTCTGGAGCAATCGGATTCGCCTGGCGGTGTCAACCTTCTAACAGATGCCTTCTTTGTGGCGGATATCTTAAAGCAACAATATCCTGAACAGTTTCGTATTCTTACCGAAACGCCTGTGGATTGGGCAGATATAGGAAATGATAATGATTTGGAATTCCATAACATTTGGCGGTCGCCCGTCATCAAGTGAGTATCCATTTAAGAGACTTTCAGACTTGACCCTCATTAAACCAAAAAAAAAAAAAAAAACAACACATTTTCCTCTATTTAGTGTCGATTCGGATGGCCGCTATGTGCGCATCAATCACAGCATTCCCCAACGCGACAGTCACTTTAATGTCCATCCCGAGCAAGTGCGTCCTTGGTATGAGGCCATGGCTCTATTTGTTCGCCTTGCCCATGAACAGGCATATGAATTTAAGACCAAACCCGGCGATGTTCTCACATTTAACAATATACGATTGGTTCACGGACGGACTGGCTACTCGGATACGGAACAAAATGTACGACATATTGTCGGTGGTTTTCTCGACTGGGATATTGTCTATTCACGTTGGCGTATTCTCCAGCATTCCAAGAGTGCAATGAAATGATTTGAAAACTATTTAATTGTTGTTAAGAAATATAACATATTATAAATAAAACTATTAAGTGAAATTTTAGAGACTTTGTGTACTCAATGTTTAAATCTTTTCTAAAGGAACAGGGTATGGCAAGGGAGGGAGAGGATGGAAAAGGAGCAACTTTTACTTTCCCATTTTTCCATTGTTAATAAGTTTTAATTCAGGGCTATCATCAGAGAATGTTAGTCATGAGATAGTTTAGAACTATTTCGTTTAATCGTAAAGTAAAAGATAATGCAAAAACTGATGATACAGTTGATCAATGAAACAGATTCAAAGCAATAATTATTACAGAGTAAAGCTAGATTTACTTTTCATAAGTATTTTTTAGACATGATGAAATTTTTAATTAAAGATTTAGATAATACAAATATTATTACAATCTTTGACTTCTAATTTTAGTCACATCATAGAGATACCCCCACTCCCCTCTTTTAAATCTTCATAATACATTGTATGAGATTAAATTATTTTAAACAATTCCCTAGGGTAATTTTTAATCGATCATTTGGTGTGTGTGTGTGTGTGTGTGTGTGTAAAAACACAAGTCAATTGAAATCAGGCAAAGTCAAACACGCGAGACAAAGTGAAAGTCCAGTACACGTCATTGTTTACGTTAATGGACATACAAATTAGCTTATCAGTGAGTCAAACTGATTCAGACGGAATACAGTACAATATATGTATGTACATATGTATATGTATATTTATATAGCAGAGTTTTGTTTGCTATTTGTTGTTTTAACTATATAGCTATATAGCTATTTGCGGTATTTGCGATTAGCTGGCGATGTTGCTGTCGTATTCCGTGTGGTTTGATTTGGTTTGCTTGCTGCTGTTTATCAATTTCTGGCAATGCCCAAAATCAACATTGACTTGGCTGGTGGCTGGTGGCTGGTTGCTGGTAGCTTTTAGCGTCACCCACAAGTAAAACATGGCAAGATTTTTACGACTTGCCATTCTGACGGCACCTTTGCCTGCCTCCCTCCCTCTCCCTCACTCTCTCTCTCTCTCTTTATATCGCTCTGTCCTGCTCTGTCTCTCGCTTTCTGTCTCTCTGTCCTTTAGTGTGCGAGTGTGTATGTGGTTGGCCACAGGCAAATCCTTTGGAAATCTTTTTATTTATGTCATTGATGCTTACCGCACAAAAAAACAAAAAGAAAGAAAAGGAGACACTCATACACATACACACACCCACAAAGCTGTAGGACATGAATTTGTTCAAGGCAGCAAAGAAAATCCCTCTAATAATCCACATAATAAGGCTGTGTGGCAATGTCAGTGGCAGTGGCAGTGGCAGTGGCAGTGGCAGCAACAGGCCAAAAGGGTTGCCTCTCTTGTTTATAAGTTCATAAAAGTCAACGACTCGAAGAGGCGTAGAGCACAGTAGAGCAATACGGAATGTATCGTGGGTAAGAAGAGGGGGAAGTGGGGTGGGGGCAGGGATATGTGCAACCAAACCGACTTGAAGAACCAAATCCAATTTCGGCTAAAAAAGAAACACTCACACAGAAGCGAAAGAGAGAGCGGGAGGGGAGATGTGAAAAGAGCGACAACTTTTTACTGCAGCCATAATGTGTAATTGAAAACCTGCCCTAAATTGCACTCCAGGGTGGTCCGAATTCAACTCCCAACCAACCCTCAAAAGCGAACCACCATTCTTAATTGGCACAGGGTCAGTCAGCAAAAGGAAAAACGGAAAAGAAAATTGTATGTGTTACGACAAATTTACACTGAGAAAAATAAATAAAAGCTATTTTAGATTTCAATTTACGTTTACGTAAATGGAAAATTTCTCATTGACATTTGCTTCAACATGGAGCCCAAGGATCTATGATCTCTGAGTTCCAGATGCACATCCCCTCAATGATATATCTAATATAGTACACACAGATCTATTCACACTTTCCTCCAGATAGATAATCGACTGATTACTTAAACCCAAAAATCAAGTTCGTATCTGATTTAAGTCCGCAGAAATCAATTGTTCAGATGGGAGAAAATTCGATACGCAAACATTTTGGTAAAAAACACTTTCTTCAATCACTTTATTTTACATTTTCATGGAACAAGTATACTATCAATCTTTTTGTTGCATAATTTAGGGGGGCAAAGGAAACATTTCACTTACTCGCTGAATTTGGGGCATATTCCATTCCATTTCTTTTCTGTAGGAAAATGGGAAAAGGGGTTTTACCAAATAATGTGCTCAATTTGTAGTCTACTACTTGTACAATTGCCAAACTAATGCCTCTTACATACAATTTCCACAATTTCCGGTTGGCAGTGAAGACCGAAAACCCGTGTGACCCCATCCAAAAACTGGAGGCATGCCTGGTGCCAAGAACTGTCACAATGATAAACATGAGGCAATTGACGCCATCGTCATTGTCTGTCGTCCATGAATTGAATTAAATCAACTCAAGTGCGACAGCAAGGAAGGAGCATAACTATATCCATATCCAACACAAATGCTGCCACATCCTCTTATCGACCACATGCTTGCGTGTCCTCCTTTTCCTTTTTTTTTTTCATTCTGCTGACATGGGCATAAGCAGAAAGGGTTTTCCTTACACTTTTCTTCCTTTTTGGATATCAAATTAATGACTTGGTCATGCATGATCAAGGGCAAAATATATGTCATTATAGCACAAATACAAAATGATGTCAACTCTTTTCCTCTCTCACCTCCCCCTCTCTCTCTCTCTCAGTCACTTTTATTCTACACTCTCTGTTCTCTCTTCTGCTCCTTTCTGGTTTTGTCCTGCCATTCAGGATATTAGCGTAGCTCAACTGCTTATTTTTGCTTATTAGAATTGGCAAACAGGGGACGTGGAGACCGACCATGGATATGGAGTTGCTTTTGGGGAGGGAGTGGGAGGGTGAGTAGCTGCTGCCGCTGGAGTGTAATAAATTCTTGTGTTCTTGCAGCAATTTCCAAGTTTATCACCAAAGTGTGTAGTTGCTGTTGTTGTTGTTGTTGTTGTTGCTACTGCTGTTTGTCTGCCATGTCTGTTGCGGTTATGTGAAATCACATCGTAAAAATGTCCAAGTCCAAATGTGTGCGCCAAAGCTCATAAGTCCTGGCTTCTTCTTCTTCCTCCAACCACCTCCCTCTACCCACTACCTCCCTCGCAAAGACAACGTCTCACCTGTCGTGTGCCGTGTGTGTGTGCGTGTGTGTACAACCCTTTTTTTTTCCTTTCTTCTTACCTTTCAATTTATAGATGGCGCCCATATAAATATTTATTTCTATGTACAGCTGCCTAAACCCCGGTCTACCCCCCTCCCTTCCATCATTTACCCCCTTTTTTCTTTTGCGCTGTGGGTTATATCTTCACATTCTAAGTCGCCACACCTTTGCATCATTATTATTTTTATGTGAACATCTTAAAAGCATCTCGCGCCCGCCGGATCAATAAACATTCGTCGTGTGTTTGATACATTTCTCAGGTTGCATTTCTCTTCCCCTCTTCCTCTCTCCTCTCCCCCTTTCTCACTATCATTCTTTCTCTTTCTGCTTTTCGAGTTTTATTTTATTTTTGGTTTTTCAATAAGCGAAAGTGGTTTTTAAAATAATTAAAGGTCAACAGAAACAGAAACCAAAGAACCAAAATGTGCCACTTTAGCAACACTCGCACACACACACACGCACATACACACATACATAGATATTAATTCGTGTTGCACAGAGATAACAAGTTGCTGAATTTGAATTTCGAATTTTATGCTTTTTGGGGCCATAAAACAATGGCAAATATATGTTTTATTTTTTTTCTTTTTTTCTCCATTCGTTCTTTCTTTTTTGTAATTAGGCTAATATATAGCGCAAGTTGGCAATATGCAGGAGGGCGGGAAAAAAGAAAGGAAAGTGAAATAAATTTATGCAACTATAAAAATAGAGCAATGAATACCCTCTACTGAAACTATTTAAATTTTAAAATTGACAAAACTACGAAACAAGATTTCAATTATTAAAATAAATTTTATAAAATTTACTATATTATTATAAATTTTCTGTTTTGATTGAAACTTAATAAATCATGAAATTTTAAACATATAACTATTTCCGGTTATTATTTATGTAACTTTAGAAACTAATGAAACTATTTGACATTGAGGCAATTTAATTAATTTCGAATTTGACTTTTTAACTCTGTCATTTCTGATAATTATATCAATATATTATATATGTAGTTATAAATAATATATGCATAATAATAACAAGTAGTAGCTAGAAATGGTCGTACATTTTGCATCTATTTTATGCCACTTATAGGGTATTATTTTGCGCTTAAATCATATGCAAGATTTCCCCCTCATTCATCCATATTTGGGTTTAACATAAATTTGTGTGCTTTGGCTTCAATGCAGATGAAATCTATGTATCCTTCTGCCAAGCGCATTTAGATTAATGAACATACACACACACACACACACATATATACACATGTACAGACACATTCAAATGCAAATGCATTTGTTCGACTGACAGGTAAAATGGTGAATTATAAAAACCGAAATATATAGAACAGAGCAGACATCAGTTCAATGTGTATAAATGCCTGCCTTGAGGCAATAGCATCAGCATCAGCAACAGCAACAACAAATACAACAACAGCACCAAAAGTGACAGCAACAACAACAAGGACGATGTAATTAGTGCACAAATTGAGTAGCATTTGGAATTAATAACATTTCCGGGCATTATAATTTGGACAATATATCACAAGCTTGATGTTGCTGCTGTTGTTGTTGTTGCTGCTGTTGTTGTGGCTTGTGGCATGCAAAACGTAACGGTAAATTGGTTAACAATTATACAAATCTCATAATGAAGTTAAAATCCCAACAATTTCATTCCATTACTATGATATTTGCCGCATTTGCCCTTCCGTTTTATGTTCATTCCCCATCGTTTCGTTTCGTTTCGTTTGTTCACTCTCGTTCGTTCTCGTTTTGGGTTTGTTCTTCTTCTTTATGTTGCTGCTGCACATTTTGCCATAGTCATGGTCGGTAACCATTTGCCATTGCCTGCGGTCAGCAAAATCTCGCCAGCACCTTCTCATCCTTATCCTTATCCCAAATCCCTCACTCTCTCTCTCTCATCCCCCATTCCCATCTCCATCTCTCTGGCTTTTGTTAAAATTGATTAGATGCTGTTGTTGTTGTTGCTGCTGCTGCTGGTGCTGTTGTTGGTGCTGCTGCTGGCTTCCTGGTGGTTAGTTGCCTCACTTTACCTACAGTTGGATAGATCCACTTACCACCAGGCCAATTTGCAGCTTTGTTCTTGAGTGTAACCCTTAACAGGTGTTGATGTTTGCTAAGTAGCTGGCTATAACCGGCTATATCCTTCGGACTCTTTCCTTTCATCCTTCTCCTTCAAGTCCTTCAAGCTCCTTCTGCCCAGGTTGGTTTGCTCCTATTTCTATTTCTGCTTCATCCTTATGGCTAGCTGCACATTGCTTTGATTATTTTCTATTTTCTACAAATTGTATGCAAATAGTTGAGGTTTACCCCAGGCCAGAGACAAGTTCAGTTAATATTTTCCAACAAACAACCACAATATTGACTTTTCCACCTGGTCCAAAAACTAAGAAAAGCAACAGAAGAAGCAAAAACCATCAGAGCAAATTGCTCGAAAATCTCTAAATCGAAGAATTTTCAAACAGAGGATGCGGGTTTAAAATACACAACAAAATAATGCGTAACTAAAATATAATATCAATTAAATTTAAATCGTACAAGCAAAGATAAATCTGACAGAACAATAAGGATAATATGTAGAGAGAAAATCTTTAAAGATTTTCAATCTAGACATAAATCGTATATTGATAATTAAAAAATTATTTTCTCTTTAATTTAGTTGTTAAATCTGAAATACATAAAGAAATGGAGTGGTATATAAAGAGAAAGGAATTGAAAAGTTCTCGCGATAAATATATATGTAAGTAGAATAGAATAAATGGGAAATGTCACACAGATAAAATGTCTAAAATAATAATCAATGCGATAAATAAGAACTACTATGAATTTTTCACTATATTCTGATATATTATAAAATAAAATATTTTTACAGAAAGTTACTGAAAACTTTAATATCGATTGTTCCATTGGAAAAACTATTCAAGTTTATAAATTTCTGATTCTATGATTGCTTTCATAAGTTCCATATGCTTCAGTTGACAGTTTAGCTAATTGTTTATTATTCCTTGAGTAATCCTTGCTTAAATTTCCTTTCATTCGCACAATCGTATTATAAGCATAAACTTATTAATACATTGGCAGCTAAATGAAAAGTTAAATTTGAATTTTAATTTGGCTAATTGCTAACACACACACACAACCTCTTACACCTGTGTCATTTTTCCGAGCATTGCTTGACAATTTTATGAACTTAATAGGCCAAACATTTTGTCAAAAGCGTTAGGGCCAAGTGTGGCATATGTTGGCAACCCTTTTCTAGAGTTTAGCCTCATTAGACGGAATAGGAATAAAACTCAAGTTTTTATAACCCCCCAGATCGTAAACAGAATTGAAATTGCCAAGAGAACTTGAGAAAATGGAAGTTCCTTACCCGACACCCCTCCCCCACCCCCTCTCTGTCTTTTAGCGAATGTATATACATATATTTGTGTGTGTGTGTGTGTGTGTATGTGTGTGTTTGTGCAGTGGCTGTTTAATAGTTAACGAGCTAAACTTGCCGCCTTTTGTGTGATATCCCAAAATGACACTCTTCAACCCCCTTTGTAGAGTGCGATAGGGAGAGAGAGGGGGGTGGGTGGGTGGTTGGGTGGATTATAGAAACTAACCCTTTCGGTCAGCTGACCATTGTTAGCCTTGGCCATTGTTGCAAATTTTCTTTTATGCGTTTTGAAGAGGTTGTAAAAAGTAGCATCGACCGGAAATTACAAATGTCCATATAATGTCAATACATTGAGCAGATTAGTGGTTGTCATGTGGGTCGTTAAAGCTATATACAACAGAGAGAGAGAGAGAGGGAGCAGCGGAGGGGGTGGGGGTGTTGGGGTTTTGATAGAAAGAGAGATGATATTTAGGTTGGGTTTCAAAGATATATACATACATGGGATAGAATATTTAAAGGCTGACCGTTATTTGCTTTAAACAAACAACTGCCAAATGCCGGAAGTCATTTGCATGCAAAGAGCAATGTATGTGTATATGTTTCTCTATCTCTATCTCTCTCCCCTCTCTCTCTCTTACTCTGTGTGTGTCTCTTTCTCTATCTGAGTTTGTGTGTGTGTGTGTGTGTGTGTCTGTGTTTAGATGGATTTGCCGATTTGTGGTCCTGCAAATGCATTAAATGCCTGCGTAAACAGTGTGCAACTTGGGTAATCCCCGCCTGGTTTAGTTCACAGAGTTGACAAAGCCAGAGTGGGACACGCCCTCCTAAAATACATGTGTGTGTGTGGGTGTGTGTGAGTGTGTGTGTAGTATGTTTTGGCATTTTGTGTTAATTTCATGCCTCTGCTGTCTATGTCTATGACTCTGGGTGCTCTCTGAATTATGTTTTTGATTTTAGTTGACAATGAGCGGGCACAAATTTATTGTCTACAACTGCAAAATCGAAGCGTTGACAACAACAACAACAACAACTGCATTATGGGCGTTTTGCCAAGTGCCAACTGCCACAAGGCGTGGCCCTGACAGTTACACATACACGCACACACACACACAGACATACGCACACACGCACACACGCACACACGGAACACAAAACGCCAATGCCAACGCCTAAAAGTATGCAACACGCATTGGACCGACCATTGCTCTGCTTCGAGTTCCCATTTCCTCAAAACATTTCGACGACCAAATCGGACTTCTCTCTACCCAAAGGAAGGGAGCCAAAGAAGAAAAAAAAAGGAACATTTGATATGAACAAAGTCCCTAGGGACCAACGTTTTGGTATTCCTGTTGCTGCTGCTGCTGCTGCTGCTATTGCGGTTGGCATTGGCAGTCGGTCGGTCAGTCAGTCGGTTGAAGTTTTTAATTGAAAATTTGTTACTATTTATGAGACTCATGGGAATTTTCCCCATTGAACAAGTGAGAACATAGCAAAATTATATTGAACAAGTTAGTCTAGAAAGAAAAACATATTAATATTGATTTAACTTTGATGAAGGTATTGAAAAAATTTACATAATCACTAAATAGTTATATCTTATCTTATCGTAAAAACAGTTGCATCAGATAATATAGCATTAACTCTTTTGTTTAAAACAATTTCTCAATTTTCTTCTTGTTTTTGGATGTCTTACTATTGTACTGAGGCACTTTTACATGTCTAGCAAATTAGTAACTGGCCCATTAAGCGACTTTATTTGTGTGCGGTGCATAAAATGGAAGACGACATCATAAACTTGCGGCAGGATCCCCCCCCCCCACCCTCCTCCTCCACCTCATCTGCAGAATCATGCCGATTCCATGGTCATGTCTAGGTGACAGTTAAGTGGAAATGGCAGAGGAAATGCACTGTCGAGTTCCGTGTCTCGTCTCAGTTCCATGACCAGTCGTAGTTCAGTTCAGTTGGTTGTATTTTTTGGCATGCAGTCAAGAAAAGGAGTAAGGACAGGACCAGAGGCTGGGGCAAGCCCATAAATGTGTTTTTACAGCTGCCCTGGCAACAGATGGTGGCAAGAGAGGTAAGGAGGATATCGGCAGATGTCCATGCAGTAGGAGCAGCAGTAGCAGCATGTTGTTTGTCGATATTTGCACGCCACATGACAGACCAAATGTCCTGGCAACGTCCTGACAGTGGCAACGTTGTTGTTTGCCCAGCTAAGCGCCAGGGATTGCTTGCCCAGGTAACACATACACACACACACAAACACACACACACATACATCCAGTAAACGGAGAGGAAAAGATAGCTGGCTTGCAGGTGTGATTTTATGCAATTTGCTTTCATATTAAATGAGTGGACCCGGGCATATATACATACATATACACACACACACACAGAGAGAGAGAGAGAGAGAGAAAGAGAGAACTTTCATTCATTTGGTGCCGCTGCCTTGGAAACTCAGAATCTCAGTGTCTGCGCCCCTATATATCTATCTACTGAGTGGGATACGGATTGGGATTGGTAACTGTGACTAGGACTCTATACTCATCGTACATGGGCAAAGTAACTGTGCAAACGTTGCAGCTGCAAATCCGCAATCAGACAAAGCAAATAATTTTGCAAAAATAAATATGAGGGATTATTGTGCAGGCGGCAGCTGAAAAGTATGCTATAATAAAATGCAGCTAAGTCGTCGTCAACGACTGACGACTGACGACTGACGACCAGGAGCAGGACGCTTCGTCCTGACTGACGATATTAAATTTCAAGTGCATGTGTTAAGCTCCCCATCCCTTCATTCCCACATCCCTCATCCCGTTCCCATCCCAACCTGCAGGCAATGTCGTTTTGCTGCCATTGAAATGTTGTCCTTGCCAGTTGATGCGCTGCATCAGCGTAAAAAAAAGGATATCTACCCCACTGTAACAAATAAAGGGCAGATGGAAGCTTGGGCGGTTGGGGGCCGGATCCCCCTCTCCCCAATAATAACCCACGACATTCATTTGAATGCATTTGCCACTTGAGAGATTAGCCTTACCTTGCTGCCAATGCCACTGATGCTTCTGTTGCTGCCGCTGCCGCTTCTGTTGCTGCTGCTGTTGCCTGCCACTGCCACTTCCACTGTGTTTGCATTTCATAAATTTACTTTTGTCATTTTATTTTTACTTTTTTTTTGTGTTTTGCCCATTGTCTATTTCTTGGTACTTCGGCCTCTCTTTTATACCCATCCCCTCCATCCTTTCTCACCCCTCTCTTGCATTTTTATTCCCAACCAGAGTCAGTCATTATTTTGATTATGTAATACTTATTTTTTTGTTGGCATTTTTTTGGACAGTTTTGTTTGCTGGATTCGTCTCCCCCACCCCCCTTTCTTCCCCACCACCCAAATGATTATTATTATTATTTTGCCATTGTCTGGCCCTTGTGATTTTTTTTCTTCTCCTTGTTCATTTTTTTTTGTATATTTTCTTATTTTAAAAATATTAAAAAAGCAAAATGCCAGCTTACTAATGTTGCATAAACTCATTGTGAATGAGTTGCAAATAGAATAGCAACAAAAGCAAACATTAAGCGGAAAAAAACTACAAAAATAAAAATAGTAAAAAAAAAAAAATACGGTTGAATGAAATTTAAAAATATTCCTTTTATTTTTTTTACAAATGAAATCAACGAAATGGTTTTGAGTTGGATTTGCATTCGAATCTTGGATGAATATGAGATGAAATGCCAATATTTAGAGTTATCTTTCTATATAATATATTTCGACTTAAGTTAGTATATCTGAACATTGAAACATAACTAATTTAATGCTAATTTAGATCTATCTAAATACACTTCTTTAATTGTTAAAGTATTTAAAGGGAAATCTAATTCTAACTTAGATGCATCAAATTGATCCAACAAAAATCTGAACTAAAATAAAGTAAATTCTTTAAATTAAAATTAGTTTTGGTTTTACTATGTTTAATGGCTGCTTAAAAGCGATTAAGGCACTTGTAAAATTTGATAAAGTTAATGACATTTTTGGTGACAAAATTTGACTTATTAGCGTTATAAATTCGCTCATGGCTGTTGGCTAACTACAACTACAATACAATTATCCTTGCCTGCCAGGCGTCAATTTGTGATTTCATTACAATGCTTAATCATCATTACAATTGCCAAAAGATAGAGAGAGAGAGAAGAAGAGAGAGAGAGAGAATGACACGGATGGGAGAGAGATAGGAAATATAGTAGTCAATGGGCAAAGTGTGGAAAACTTTATGTCACAATATTGTTCTCTTCACACTCACACTAACGCACACATGTGCATAGTCGCAGACACACACATGCACAATAAAAATCGCCGCACAGTGAAATGGAAAAATGGTGAAAATGGCAAATGGCATTCTCAGTGCAATTTCGTTCTATGTCACACCGTTCATATGCCTGGACGAATTGCCGAGTTGCGCGTATTTGTTGCTACTATTTGATTATATATGTAGCCATATCATGGAACGACTGTTGGGGCATGCCATGCTGGCACCTACACTCACTCACTCACACACACACACACACACACACACACACACTAACACTAGCAACCGATGGAGACGCACAAGCGTCAAATGCAGTTTATACCCCGGCCATAAATCAAAATTTTTGGTTTCTGCCTGTCAGACCAGCCGCCAACAGCTCGAACTGGTTCCTAGAAACGGAATTGTGTTGCCTTTTGTGTAACTCGTTTATTTTCGTGGTCATAATTTGCCGATGACGCGCCAACAACAACTATAACAACAACAACAACAACAACTTCTATGTTCTATGGAGCATCTGCAATTGCAGCTGCATCTGCATTTTGACCAACAAATTTCTGACCAGCTAAAATATTGGTTTAGATTGTGTCAAACAAATTGAATTTTTGGATGGCGGAGAGAAAAAGAGAAATTTTTTTTCTTTTTTTTGTTTTTGACCTTAAGTTACATTGTTACAGCTTTTGTGGAATGTGTGATCTGGGAATAAAAACCAGTCAAACAATCTAGAAAAATCTGAAAGAACAATTTTGTCTATAATATTGTTTTTGTTCTAGAAATCAACTTTATTTCTATTAACAAGATGTAGTAATCATATATAGACATATTTTATATTACATAGGTATATATAGATGTTGTATAATGTAATCAAATTTAATAGTTCTGTAGCTTTTGTAGGTTCTTCAAACACACAAAATAAAAGTGGAAAATGGGAAATATTAAGCCTTTGACAAATAACATATATTAAATTGTTGTTATTATAGGCAATAAATTGTTATTTATTACTAGAAAATTTGACAAGGCTTTAAGAAACAAGTGCAACCAAAATTTGGATTAACTGATTTTAAATTCCATAAATAGATAGATGAAAAGAAGATAGAAACTTAATGACAGCATTTCTTAGAATATTATAATAAGCCGCATAATATATTATATTCATCATTTATATCATGGTAAAGATAATTTTTCTATTATATTTTCCCTACTTTCATAATCAGCTTAAGGCAAATGCAGAGAAACCAAAATTCTCATCACCATCAATTGCAGAGTTTTAGTGAACAATATACACATTCGTTTCGATTCCGATAGCCATTTTCCACTGATTTTCCATGTAATGCAAGTTAGTGCTGAAAAGTCAGAATAATAGTCTGGTTTTCCTTGCTTTTCATTTTTCGCCGTTGTTTCATATAAACATAAAACTAGCTTGTTTTTTTTCTCCTGTTATTTTCTTCTGCACGAAAATGCACTAGATGAAATTTTCCGCATGAATGGCAAAAATTATATTTTGTGGTGTAACGGGGAAAGATTCCTTTTTTTTTTTTGGGTTGCCATTTTTATCGGTTGCCATCGATCTTTGGCCTGTGTATTTGACAGATCGAAATTAGAAATCGCCGACCACACACGTACACACACACACACACAGAGTGAGAGAGAGAGAGAGAGAAAAGCTAATTGAATTGTATTGAATGGTATTGTTATCGAATCGAATTGTATACGAATTGTTGCCGAATTACAGGCGATTTGTGGCTAAGTGCATAGATGTAACAAAATGATTTTTACGCGGGATAATCGCGAGAGCTTAAGTGATTTTTCATTCATATGCAAAGCAGTCGGATGAAAATTTCTTTCCCCCCTCACTCCATTTCTCTCTCATTTTCGCTTCCTCTCTGTACTCCCTTTTCCTGGTTGACTTGATTTGACTTGGCACGAAGGTAAATGATATTGAGCGCCACTTAAAGTCAGTTTTACAAATTTGATTCTCATGTTTGATTTTGGTGTGTACTTGAGGGTTTCAGGGGGATTGAATCGTGACATGGATGGTAGGATAGGAGGTGGATATGCATAGTATGGGGATGGGGTTAAGGGGTGTAAGGGTGTGTAAGGGTGTGGGTTAGAGTGGCGCGTGTCTGCGAAATTGAAAGCCCGTTGCCAATGTCTGGCAAAATGAGAGCCGACTATTTATAGTCTGACCCCGACTAAATGAAACTGTAAATTAGAGACAGCAGCAGCAGCAGCATCGGCAGCAGCACAAGACAAAGCCACCGAGCTCATGATAATAACTGCAGCGTAACGAAATGAAAAACAAAAAACAAAAAAAAAAAAAAAAGAAAAAACAGAAAAACAAAGGCAAACAGAAAAAAATATAAAAAATGAAGAGAAAGAATGCAGAATGAGTGAACATAATCAAACGCAGCGCCTAAAAGTAGGCAGCATCCAAAAAAGGGGAAATTCATGCAAAATGAATTTCTCACTAGAAATGAACCCCAAATCCCGAACACTTACGAACAGAGACGAATGAAAACGATTCACATTCGTTAGACTTTACGAAGTGTTGAGCTTTTTGGCATAACGAAGCTTTTTGGGACTGAAGCTGAAATTTTGAGTGCGTGTGCGCAACTTTGGCGACCAAGAAAAAAGGGACAGCAATTTTCCCCTTTCGGATGCTGCCTGCGTTTCTATGTAAGTGTAAGTGTAAGTGAACGTCTAAGTGTGATACACTCTCTGTGTATGGGTGGCAAAGTGTGTGTGCATGTGACTGTTTGTGTATGAGTGTGTGTGCGTAGTGTGTTAGAGTCTGAGGGCTTATCTCTGTATCGGTTGTAAGTGTTTGAGACTCGCTGCTCTCCTCTATTCCTCCATCGTTGTCTCGTTATCGCCATCGTTGCCGTCGTTGTCGTCGTTGTCGTCGTCGTCGTCGTCGCCGTCGTTGGCATCGTCGTCTTGCGTTTCTTTTCTTTTTGCATATCCCCACCCGGAAAATTCATCGTGTATGTGTGTTTTTTTGGCGGTATAAAAACCCCCGCAACGCATTTTCTAGCCTCATAAGTTGGCAAACCATTGCGTCCTCTGTGTGTGGTCCTTTTTGGTCCTACTGTCTCAGTGTGTCTCACTAACAAAACCAAAAAGGAAAAACAAAAAAAAAAAAAACAAAGATAAAAACAAAAAGGACAACAACCAACAAAAACTCAGTCCAAAACCAAAAAACTAACAACAAGAACAACAACAAAAATTGTGAAGAAGTGCAAGCAAAAACTTTGAAAAATAAACTCAAAAAAAAAAAAAAAAAACACCCAACAAAAAGAGGAACAAAAAACTAAAAGATCTAAAAACCTCTACGTAAAGTGTTTCTACTGAAATTGTTAAACAATTGTTAAAATTGCTAACGATATTTCTTTTACATTTTTTTGTTCGTTTTCGTTGCTATTTTATTATTTTAATATGTATTTAAATGCCAGGCTGTTGCAATTGCAGTTGCATTTTTTTTTGTTTTACTTTAATGAGTTTTTGCTCTTTTCCATTTCCCAAAAGCAATTTGCATAATTTGTGGAGCAGCCTGTGAATTTATGTTCATGTTTATTATTGTTGTTATTGTTGTTGTAATTCATTTATTTATTTATTTATGTACACACATTCAACACCTTTAACAATGGCAGGAACAATAGCAGCAATTACAATTACAATTACATATATTGCCAATTAAATTGATCTCGAACTGAGTCTATCTCTTTCTCTCTTTTGCAATCTCTGGCTTGGTTCTGACCTTGCTAAGCTTGATGAACAGAATTCTATATTCTATATATACATACATATATAGTAGGTACATATTCATGATATATGTACTCATTGTTGAATTTAATTACAAAATGACATTTGACTGCAATTTGAACAAGCTTTGTTAATTATGCAAAAGAACATGCTATCCCACCACATAAACATACACCACGCCCCTTTTGCCCCTTTTAACATTAAAAAGTTGAAAACGAAAAATATAATTAACAAAAAAAAAAAAAAAAGAGAGAAAATGCAAAAACTTTATAAAATTCAATTGAAAATCATTCAATCATTAAAATGCAAATGTATGTAGAAGAAGGCGGCATTTCCATATGAGAAGGTAAGCAAATAATTTAAATTAATTATTTCATCGTAATATTAATTAAACAGTATTTAATCGAAATTCCCACTAACAAATTGTTGTTGTAATTAATTGAAACCCAGCAAAGGTTTAGTCAAGCGGTAAAAGGCCGACAGAAAAGCTCTCAATCTATATATTTCTCTCCCCTTTAACAAGTATGTATATATATATATACATATGTATATGAAGCTAGATATAACCTTCCAATGATATCTTTAATCCGTTTCGATTTTATGTGAATTTCTGCATTATTAATCGTATGACAGCTGTCAAAGGAACAATAGAAAATGCAAGTAGAATATATCTAACAAATTGCATAATTTTCACATCATTTTAATAAGAGATAAGTGGAAAATCTTAGGGAAAGCAAATCAATATTTATTGGTTAATTTGTACGCATATTGAAGGCTTCTATTATTTAGATGGAAATTTCCATATTAAAGCTCATGACTTTTCACTACGGACTCACGATCGTTACCTTGAAAATTGATCATTTAAATTGATAAAATTTAGATATTATCTCCCAATTATCTGTTATCTAATCTACCATGATTAGAAACAAAATGTTGGATAATGAATTTCCTTCCGAGAGAGATAAACCTAAAAATAATAATGATCAACTTTGCGGAATGTGGTTCCGATCTTATAATTGCATTTTCATTCGAAAGAAAATAATAAAGAAACAAAACGAGAGTTTCCTTCGTACAAAAACTGATAATATGATATGATAGGCATAGATATATAGATATTCCGATTAGATAAATTTAAGATATATTTTCTTCAAAGTTTTCAGTTTTCAATAAAATCTAAACAGATTTTGCGAAAAGAAATGATAGATAGTGCAACCAAAAGAGGTGTTATTTAGTTTTCAAATGATTTTTCTGCTATCTTTTTATTTTCTAACTAAACAAAAGTTGGAAAAGTTAGATGATCTCTAGAACGATTTGTAATTTTTATGTAACAATTGAGGCATATTCTTGTCTAATCTGAACGAACGTAATAGAGACTATACTTTCTATATATCATCTCTCCACTAAAATTTCGGAGAAAACATCAATAATTTTAGTGTGAAGTAATTAGTTAATTTTTGGGAAACTTAGATAATACTTATCTATATCATTTTGATTCTGTTGCTTAATTCTTGCACACAAATCTGCTTTAAATCTAGATTTATATTTTGTTTATGTGGTCAAATCAAATTCCAATATTAGTGGTGAATTTCTATTGATATTTTGGCGGTTGCAACTTCTATCTACATACGTGAAACATTTTGAAACTAAGAAAATATTTTAAATGTTTCTACTTCTTCAAGCCCATAGATTTTCTTTAATGAGATATACATATAATGGTTACCTATCACACGATGCCACCTAAGATAAATTTGAAATTAAATTATAGTCAAGTTCTTTCAATATTTTACAAATAATTATGCCAAGTGGATAATAAATTTGTATTAATACTATCAATTATCATAATTCTATTGGGAGCAATATGGATGTGATTTTTGAAAGATGTCAGTTGAGAATTAAATTAAATGAAATGGCAAATATATATGTATGGATATATAAATGAAATATGTCAATCAACATAAAATACGCAAATAAATTGAATTTTGTATCATTTTACAGAAGCGGGTAGAGAGCAACAACAAGCAAATAAGTTAACAAACAGGCAAATATATTAATTGATTATATGTTATGGCATAATGATTAATTAAATAAATTGAAAGAGATGGAACTATGTATATTTGCATTTAAAAGACCCGCATCAATATTGTGTGTGTGTGTGTGTGTGTATATCTTTGTTGTTGTAAATCTGTTAACTGGCAAAAGGCGGTGAATTCTGCGTTGGATTCGGGCAAGCCCTTTAAATTCCAATTAAAAGGAAAATGTGAATAATTGCAAAAAGTGCTTAGTAATGTGTACCAACTAGCAAAAACGAAGAGAAGGAGGTGGAGTTGCAACTGAAGAAGGAAATGGTGCAAAGGCAAAAAGAATGCATTACTGCAGTCTAACCGAGAGAGGAGTGTGTGTGTGTGTAGAGAGAGGAGAAGGAGACTCAAAAGCAGGAAAAAAAAACAAGGTCTTGTTTTTGGCTTGGCTTAATTGCATTTTAGTTGATGCTCAAACACACATACCCATACACGTTCACACACCAACGCCCAAACATACTCGCACAACCACACACAGACACACACACAGACACACACACACACACACACACACACTCATAAGGCTGAACGCGTTTTGTTGATTTTTGCGCCTGCTTCAGCATTTCCCGTTGACATTTTCAGTTATTTTCCGATTTCCCTGCCTCTGCCACATCTCATGCCAAATGCCTCGCGTTCTGCCTGCTTCCGTTTTATCGTTCTAGTTTTGGGGTCCTTCTACTCATCCTCCTCATACTCATCCATTTGGTTCATGGTACTGGTGGCTCTCGGTTCTAGCATGTTTTTCCAGCTAAATGTGTTACTGTGTTTGCCTCAAATCAGCTTCCGTCACATGCCAAGCGCCACAAAATAAACAGAGAAAGAAACTGAGAGAGCAAAAGAGAGAGAGAGAGAGAGAGACAGAGAATGCCAAGTGATGGCCAAGTGAGTCGAAAAAAAAAAACTGAGCAGCGCATATGCTCGCTCGTTAAAGTTTGCCTTCTCTTGTTGCCTCCTCTGCACTCCACTCCACTCAACTCAACTCATCTCATGGCATCTCATCTCATCCCGTCTCGTCTCGGCGATAAAGTGCAAATTTTGTTAATTATTCGTGCGTTCGTGCGCTTTTGCCTGAGAGTTTCGCATAATTGCCACAATTTCCACCAAGAGCCAGGAGAAACTTCGCTCCAAAACAACAAAAATAGGAAAAGAAAAGGAAAAGAAACAAAAAACCGGAACTAGACCAAATGCATTTTTTCCTCATGGTTTTTTCCAACATTTTCCTTGCTCGTTTTTTTAAGCTGTTTTCCCTTTTGGTTTTTTAATGATCAGAGATTGTTTTAACAGAATGTGTGGATGATGTTAGATAGACTTACTAATTAGCTTTGTTTAATCTAAGTACAACTGTGGACATGGACATCTAACAGTTATGCTGACCACACACACACACACACACAGACACACAAACTCAAGCACACACGTTACGTTATTAAGTCAACAATTCAGTTCGGGGTTTTCCCAGTTTTGCTTCATTTTTACCTGATTTCCCACACCTGAAACGCACTCACGTTCGTTTTTACGTTGGTTCGTTTGCTCTGGCAACTCTCTCTGGCATAAATTATGCAGCCAAGTGTGGCAAAATATTAACTGAAATAGCAGACACACACACCCACACACCCACACACACACATACTCCTACACACACTCCACATCAGGTTAGATGTTTTTTTTTTTGCTTCGTTTTTTTTATTTTGTGTAGCCGCTCTGGCGTATACGTAACGTCACTTGGCTGACTTCCGACATTCACCTAACTGACTCTCTGGGTCTGACTCTCTGACTAGGATTCTTTGCCTCAGCTGTTGATGCAGCTAGCTGATACAGCAATTTATTTTGTTAGCCAGTTGGATTCGGTTTGGTTTGGCTTTAACCAAGCAACAGAATTGCAACCGCTGGAGTGACTTTTGCTTTGGATAATGTGCTTATATCTCAATTATCAATATAAATCGAT
Source organism: Drosophila sturtevanti (assembly GCA_018150375.1). Taxonomy (NCBI): domain Eukaryota; kingdom Metazoa; phylum Arthropoda; class Insecta; order Diptera; family Drosophilidae; genus Drosophila; species Drosophila sturtevanti. The sequence continues at coordinate 10,118,192 of JAECWJ010000317.1, read as the reverse complement.
TGATATGATTTTCTCTAACCGCAAAATTTGTTTTGCAATCGTCTGTCGTTGAGTGTCCTTGCACATCACACTATCCATCATAAGATTTATTTGATTTTAACCACTTAATCATCACAGATATAAAAATAAAAATGAAAATAGAATTAAAATATAAAATAAAAGCAGTTTCAAATGATAAACATAATTAAATATTTTTCATCTACAATCTTGTAGTCTAGTGTTAAATCCGATTGATGATGATGAAAATTCAGGACTCTTGAATGGAAATGCATATGCCAAAAGCTAAAAGGATAAGCTGCTGATGGTGTATGACAAGTTTATTCTGGCCATAAACTTGTTAACCAAAGTCTCATTCAATTCTGAAATTTGATTCAATCATCCAAAGAGTGAATTTACTTACCTAAAGCGCTAAGTGGCTAGAAATGAAAAAAACAACATAATATTTTTTTTTATACCAAAAAGAAGTTTATTTTGCTGGCAATAACAAAGTAAATTTGCTCAAGTGCAATGGCAACTGTAAGTAAAAAAAAAATAAAAAAATTGAAAGCAAGGAGAGTCAAGTAAATCCCCAAGCAGTGAGCTCATTTTCACAATTAGGAAAAAAGGAGGAAAATTGAAAGCTCGGTGTGGCGAAGAGTCAGAGAGAGAGAGAGAGAGAAAGGGACATAGAGACCGAGACCGAAATGGGGGAAAACTTTAAACAAAATGTTCAACTTGAGTTAAGGCTTTTGTTTGAAAAATTAAATCCAAAAAAATCCTGTAAATATGTATCTTGTATGCACAAGACTATGTGATACCCTGTTAGAGGTAATACTTCCTTTTTCATATTTATTCTACATCTAATTTATATTATATCTCTTGGTAAGAGCCTCATACGATACTTTTTAAGGAAGAAGGGCTTACCAAAAGTAAAAAGGCAACCCGTTAATAACTGAAATACAAATTTGGTCAAAAGGATTCAAGGATAACATTGAAAAGTAAACTCTCTGACGTTTCACGATCAACAACAACGAAACAAATTTATCGGAAGTGAAGTTGAGATTTATTTCCATTTCAGAAATCTATCATTACGAAATGATTCATCGATTTGTTGAACAATTATCAGGATTAATTAAATTTTAATGTACACGGTTAAGATGAATGCACCCAGAAATGGTTTCGACTGCGATTGTAAAATCTACCAAACCCTGACACAAAAGGTGCTGATACGGCAAGGAAATGAACTAGTTCGAAAGTAGAATCGAAATCGATTCGAATATAACATCGAAAAATAATATATTTCACATTATATTTGCACATTCGAGCAGACTCCTGCATCTGCTGCATTAAAGGGTATTTAAAATAGTAAAAGAAAAGATCGTATACAAGTACACACATATATATATATATATACATTTTTTTGGCTGCTCTTGACGGTATCGTCGACGTGGTCGTCGTCACCGTCCTTGCAGTTGCCGTTGCTCTTGGTTCTTGTTTAAGTGCAGGTTCTTTGGTCCTTGATGTAGTTGTTGCTGTTGTTGTTGTTTTTGTTGTTGCTGTTTTTCATCTTGTCCCTCTGTTATGCTTGGAATTTGCTTTGCTTTATCCTTGTTGTTGTAGCTCCTTCTTTTTGGTGTTTTTTTTTTACTTTCTCTTTTGGAGAAGCAGAAGAAGAAGAAGCAGAGGAAGAAGAAGCAGAGGAAGTAGGTTTAACTTATTTCTTTCAGTTTTGCATTATAAAAGGTAGGAATTAATGTGAGAAGAGTTAAGAGACTAACCAAGAGAGCCGACGAGAGGGGAAATGAAAGGGTAAAGAAGAATCTCCACCTCTTAAGTTGACGGGTTTTCTTTTTTTCTTTTTTCTTTATTATTATTATTATTTTGTTTGTTTTCTTTTTGCATTTTTTTCTGTGTTTCGTGTGGTTAAAGCCTGAATGTAATTATTCCTTGAAATGGCTTTAACTGTCTAAGCCAGCAAAATGTTGCATCTAAACAAATTTCGTTTTTTGGCTTATCTATTAAACTAATCCTCAAATCGCTCAACTTTGCATAATGCAATTCCCTTCTTTCCAAATAAAAACGAAAAATAAGGACACGAAAAGAAACGCAAAATTTATTCAGCTATTTGCAAATTTTCTGGGCATAAAACTTGTCCTGCCCCCCTTGTCACCCGCCTCCACCTTCCGCAACTACAACTTCCTTGCAATGTCCTGTCAGTGTATCTCTCTCTCTCTCTCTCTCTTTCTATCTCTGTCTCTGACTCTGTCTCTCTGTGTCTTTCTGTCTCTGTATATGGCTAAAGTTGGTTCAGGCCATTGCCGATGTCATTTGCATACAAGTAAGAGAATAAAGGGGTGATAGGAAGAGAGAGAGAGAGTGGAGTGGAGAGTGAAATGGGAGGGGAGGGAAATTGAGTTCTGGATGCTGCCTGTCAACAATCTTTTAGTTAGTTGCCCGTTAGGCAAATATATATTTTTGGAGCCTGGCCTGGCCTGTCCTTCTACTACTTTTAGACCAAAAATTCAATTGTCACAAAAGTCGTTGATATCACTGGATTTCCACTTGAGTTCACATTTTTGCTTTTTCAACTATTTGTGTGTGTATGTGTGTGTGAATTTGCTTAATTTATTTAACAAATTGCTTGCAACATGCTAATGTTGCAAATCGCCTGACAAATTGCTCTTGCAATTCAAGTGGCGATTTCGTGATTTATGTTAGATATAGAGAAACATAGAGACACAGAGAAACAGAGAGACAGAGACACAGAGATGAAGAGAAAGAGACAAATGTGGGTCAAAAGACAAGACAAACAATGCAACTAAATGTGCAACCTACTTTCCAATTATATAGACTCTAACCAGACCAGAGGCAACCGAACCATAGCCAAGGACCAACCACACAATAACAGAAGCACCAAATGGCGAAAGGAGGTTATGCAGGAGCAAGAAGGAACAGAACGGATGAAGCTAACAGGAGGCGTAGCAAATGGAACAAAGCATTGAGTTTAACAATGGATTCTGAGGCCTGGGTGAGTGCATTTAGCTGAATTACGGCTGCTTTTTCTTTTAGCATAGATACAAGGGATACGTGAAAAGGGAAGAAAGGGTGAGAGAAGAGGGGAATGCATCTACCTACCTACCTACCTGCATGTGCATATATGTTTTCTCTGTCTCACGCGTTCACTGTGTGAAGTGAACTGCAACGAGTTGAAGTGGGTGAAGGCCCTTCCCTTAGCATCTCTTTCAACCCCCCCTTCCTACTTTAGGAACCTGCACCTGCCCGCACCTGATTACGCCAAAGGCAAACCAAGTACCTTTTGTGCTATTGCCACTCCCTTTTTTCTTCTCCTACCCGTTCTCCTTTGGACGCCATCATCATATCTTAGCTGTCTTATGCCTGCTTTTGGTAGTACCATTATATGCCCAAAATAAGGCCACTCAATGCCACTCCCGAGTGGCTATACAAGATGACTCCATAGAGTGTAGTCTCCTCTCTCTGTGTGTCTTCTTTTATTTTTACCACTGCTCTTCTTCTTCTTCTTCGTTTTCATGTCCTTTACTTATTATCTTCTTGTTTGTTAGTTCACCTGCTGGTGGCTTTCAATTCATTTGCAGAAAATATAATTTTCATAATTTAACTTATTTGACTCTAATTAGTTGTACATTTTAGTTGCAAAAACTTTGTCCAAACTAATTGCTGTATAAATACACGAGAGGCGAAACGAGAATGAGATAGAACGAATGAGAGATAGAGAGAGAGAGAGAGAGAGAGAGTGGGAGAGAGTGGGAGACTTGCTATTTAATTAGGCTTTGTATGCATAGAACTCATCCCTCTTGTCCTCTCATCCCTCTTGTCCCCTCTCATTCCTCTTGTCCCCTCTCAGTTTACAGTTTCCATTTCCGTAGCCATTTCCGTTGTAGTTTCCCTTTGCTTAGCTGAAATATTAACCCAGTTATGACCTATATTTGCCTGATTCATTTAGTGTCACGTTAACCCATTAAGCACACGATTCAGATATATATATATATATATATATTTTATATAGACATCCCTATAGAACTAAAGATACAGAAGATACAGTTGTTTGCCATTATCTCTGTTGTTCACCTTTTATGAGTTGAGGGAAGGACGGAAGGGAGGGTAGAAAAATGCACAAAAAGCTTAGCATAAATGAGCAACATTGCCGCGGTGCCTGTTGATGTTGCCCGTGTCCGGTAGCAAAGCTCATTAGCGTTGCAACAGCAACATAAAACGGAAATATTACGTATACAACGCGGTGGCCAAGTTTACTTTAGAGCTCCCTCTCTCTCCTTCTCTCTCTCTCTCTCTCTCTCTCTCTGTACAGCTAATAGTGCTTGGGGTCAGCACGAGGGGAGAACTAACTACTATTCGCAAAGGGATTGCAAATTAAAAAAAAATAAATAACTAAAAAAAAAGAAGCAGAAAGTTTTTGTTTGCAAAATATCATTTTTCTTTCTGTTTGATTTTAATAGAATTTTTTGTTAACATTTCTGTTGAGGGAAAATATATTTGGAGGGGAAATACGAGTAGAATATATAAATTCGTTTCAAATAATTTATGAATTTTACATAAAACTTGAAAAAATTAATATTTACTCCTTGAGTTATAATTTAAATTCATTCTCCAATAAATAAAAAATGTTCTTGGCTTATTGTACAAAACTCATGATCAATATAAAGATATAAGTTACGAGTATAAGTACAAATAAATAAGAACAAATATTAAAATTGAAAAATTTATTATTTTCGTATATCTTTTTATCCGTTAATTAAGTTAATGAATTATTTATTTTAAAATACAATCTAAATTCTCATTTCAATCTGGATTATTCTTCTTATTGACCGGAAAATCTGCATTAACTATTGCTAGAATATATTCTTGACTATAATTTCAACGTGGAAAAAAATATAAAAGAATAATATGTGTACAATGCAAAAAGAAAAGTTTTTTACCCTTAAATTTATATAGTCATAATCATTTTATTTATAATATTAAATGCCGTTGATAAAAGTTATTCCTTTAAGGTGTAGATTTTCAGATTCAAAGTGAGCTTTTTGATTGTTTTAATTGATATTAAAAATTTCTTTACGATAACTGAAAGACTGAGAAACATAATTATATGTAAATTTTTGCCATAAAATTAAGTTTGAACTAAATTTAGCAGTGACTTTATTGATTGCATTTTATTTTAATACTTTAGGCAAAGAAACATAAAAGTAAATTCCAACAAAAGTCTCTGCAAAGAGATGTACATATAAAGATAAAGTTCAGATTTATCTCTTGAGTCAACTTGGCAACTTTTTTGCCAGATTGATGTTGTGTATGCAATGCAAAGAGAGAGAGAGAGAGAGAGAGAGTGTGAGAGGAGTGGAGAGGGAGGGAAAAGGGGGAGCCTGTTTTTATTTAAGATGCATTTAACTACCATAAGGAGATGGAAAAGTGTTTTATCAACAAATTTCACAGTCGGTAGCCATTTATAAATATAATTAAAGAAAACTCTTACAAATTAATTTAACTTGAAAAATTTAACAAAACTGCAAACAAGGCAAAAGTTTGTTGCAACAACAACAAGAACAACAACAACAACAGCAATAACAACAAAACTCAACAATCACAAACAATAAACAATCAAGTTGAATTCAATAGGGAACACAAGGAGATGGAGAAGCAGATGTGGAGATGAGAAAAGGATCTGGCTGATGATGACTATGGTCATGCAATTGGCAACTTTTTAATCAACTTGAAAAATGCAAATGCTAAAGAATAAGCAGTAGCAACAACAAGAGGAACAGGAGGAGAGGGGTGGAAGAATGGTGGATTAGCAGGAGGTTGTAAAAAGCGGAATTTGTTTTTTTTTTTTTTTTTTGTTTGTTATATATAGAAAGCGGTAATTGGCTAACAGAACGGGGCGTTGTTAATAATATTGTATCACTCACTTACTCAGTGTTGTATCCATATGTGTGTGTTGTTCAGTGTGTGTGTGTTTGTGTGAGTGAGTGTTAAATTACAAGCCAACAGCTGACGCCAGTGATTCAATTTGTCAGCTTGTTAGAAATGGACATCTATGGCGTGGAAGGACAGTGTGGAGGGGGGAGTGTTTCTCATCCTAGCGATATAAGAAATGATGTGACTTTTAGTGCCTGCCTGCAATTTGAACTTAATTAAAAACCTTGTCGGAGTAATCGTTGTGGTGTCCTTTAGTCGCCGTAGTCATCGTCATCGTCATCCTGTCGGTCCCTTCGTCCAGCCATCGTCTGACGTGCCAAAAGTAGTTGAAAAAGTTCGATTCAACGTCTTCGTCTCGGCTGTCTGCGGTCGTTGCCTCAAAGTGCAAAATCCTGTCCCTCTCACTCCCCATCTTTAGCTCATTCTCTCTAGTTTTATTCTTTCTTTCTTTCTTTTCATGCCGCAATACATGGCACAAACACTTAACCAACTACACCATTTGCCCCCAACTCCATTTTTTTTTGCTATTTTTTTTTTTTTTTTTTTTTTGCCTCTCCACCTCTCCATGTTGTCTAATTGAGTTTCATCTGGCTCAAGTAAATTGCTTTCGATGCCTCGAGTTGATCAAAGTTAATTCAATCTTTTTCAATTTTAATCGCAAATTCGTAGTTAGTTTTGTCAGATTTTAAGTCGTTTTTCTTTTTGCTAAAGAAATTTAAATATTTAGTATTTAGAACACACACACACACACACAACATAAGAATTATACGTGACAATTATTTGCAGGATAAATGTTTCGTTTTCGCCTTTTGCCTGCATCATATATGGAATTCAGTGCATTTCCATTCCAGTTGCACATTTTGTAAAAGTTCCTTGGTAATCTATCGTGAAGAGATTTTGCTTTGTTCGCTTTGTTAAAAGAAATGTCTTATAATATAGAAAAGAATATATGATATATATATCTTTGCTATATATTGAGTGTGTTTTGCTATTAGGAGAAGGATACTACAATGATCAAAGCATCCTTGTTACCAGTTGCTGTCATACACACCTTTAGTTTACAACAAAATAGAATAATCTACAACAAAGTTTCTTTTTAATTAAAAACTAAATGCCATAAATATTAAGTAAATGCAATTGTCCAGCCACCCCCCTCCTTTTTGTTGCTTATAATTAGAGTTAAGGCTAAATCCAAAAGAAAAGGCACAATACAATGCCCAAAGAAGGAAGACCAACAACCGACTTGACTGTTCATTCAGCCTCCCTTTTTTTTCCATTGCATACTTTGCGGTGTGTTTGAATAATTTAAATGAAATTTTCCAGGCCAGCAAACACTTCACACAACTGCACCAGTTGTTTTGTAAAAATATTACACACACAAAAGGGCAAACAAAATCTAAGCGAAATCACTGCCAATATTTATATATATATATATATATACACATACGTATGTACATATAGGCACCGATATATTTATATATATATTTACATACTCGTATATATCTATTTATACATATTTATTTGTGCGCAGTAAATCACAAAAAAAAAAACAAGTAAAAACAAACCCTTTAAGCTAGACAAAAATAAAATAAAATGTTTGCGATTAAATAAATGCTGATGGCCACAAAATTTTGGTTTTAAAATTTTATATACATATATTGTATATATATATGTATGATGTATAACCATGGCAAAACTGGACATATTTTATACCCAATAAAAATAATAAATTACATAAATTGATTTAACTTTATTTTAATTAAATTGAGAAAGGCAGTTAACAAATCCATGAAGCATGGCGAAAAATATAAAATTTACTTTAAAAATAAATTTTGCTATTTCTAATACAATGTTAACTGATGTTTAACGTTTGGTTAACGGTAAAGTCATTTATTTCAGAGTTTTAAATTTTCTTAAAATTTTTCTAAAAACAAACTGCAATCTATTTTTCTATATATATATATATATATATCAGTTATGTTAATGACTGAATCTCAAATTTGGCAAAAATAAATTATAAAATTGAATTCCCATGACTAATTGAATTAGATTTCTTTTTAGCCAAGTTGGCTTCGTCGATAAATTGCACCTGCGGAGAAACCATCACGATTTCCAGCACCAAAATATGAACGAAAATTTAGAGAGCATAAACATAATATTTATATGTATACAGAGCATAACTATATGTTATATATATCTTCCATCACTTATCACATTTATTAGTATTATAAAGTATGAGCAATGGACTTTCGAGCAGTGGTTTATTTATCTCACTTTTAGCCGAAAAATTTGTTGTCTGAGTTTGTCATGCATTGAATAGTATTTATCTTTTAGCCATCATTTGTTTGCTGAATTCATACCTACAGTTTACCATGTATATACATACATACATATAGGCACACATACATACATATAGAGGGTGCAATGAATTGTTTATACGATATTGATATATTGTTGTTGTTTTAGCTGTTCTGTATTGCATTGTTGTTGCTTTGGCCATTCGCAAATACGATACACAAAATTCGAACGAAACGCGTTTAAACCATTTTTCTTCTTTTTTTTTCTGTAGTTTATTTTAATTGTCGATTGTCTATAGCGAGGAGATGGACATGGGAATGGGGTGGGACGTACACATTTCGCATATCGAGCAGTTTAAACTATATAGGAGTGTGAGAGAAACTAATATGCATTGGCCAACTACTACTCTAATCCAGGCCTTGTGGACAAAATTGTTGGTTGCTTCCTTTTGAGCCTGTCAAAACTTCCGTTCGGCACAGGATATGAAATGGCGTTTTTGTGACGATTTTGTGGGCCACTTCTCAATTTCTCCCCCTCTCCCCACTCTCTATTTCTCTCTTACTTTCTTTTGGACATTTTGACTGTTTGGTTTAGTTTTCTTCTTTCATTCATTTTTTTCTCTTTTCGGCTGCATGGGGGGTGGGGGTTAGACAGCGAGGGGGATGGATATTTTGTTTGTTTTACGCTTCGTTTGTTGTTTGGCTTTTGTCAGTTGTCGCGCAGGCAAATTGAAATGTTTGCCAGGCTTCACTTTGTCCTGCATGTGGGTGGCTTCGTTTCATCTGTCAGTTGGTCGGTCCGTTATTCCGTCAGTCCGTCTGCCTGTTGGTTGGTTTTCCCTCAGTCTGTTTGTTGATCTTTGACACCAGACTGTAATTGAAAAGTTTTTACGCTGCACGCTAACGAAAACTAGTTCAAATTGCTATCCATTTTTCCCATTTCTTTTTCGTTTATTTTTCCTTTTTTTCCTTTTTTCTGTATTGTTTAAAAAGTGCCAAAAATTTTATGGCCGCTTTCAACATTCGAAATATTGGCAATTAATTTTGGCCTTATCGTTTCTTTTTTTTCTTCTTTTTTTTTTGCTTCTTTTCTTTGTGCGCGCTATTTGTTTGTTTGAATTGTCTGGCTTAATTAATTTTTACATGTCCTGCCATTGGCCTGGCCTGGATACACCTGCTGCAAACCAACCAGTCGTCCATTCTGCGTTGGCTTTTATCGCCAAAACCGTGTCGCGGCCACAATTTTATCGATAGCAAACACACACACACACACACATACAAACACACTTAGACAGAGATAAACTAACAAATACATGGGTCGGTCATATATAGATATGGCCTATCCTTGCCTTTTTCATCTACTTTTCGTTTTTCATTTTTTATTTTTCTTTTTTTTTTGGGTTTTTGTTGTCACGAGAATTTTTGGCTCATTGCCAATGCATTGTGCGCCGATTATTTTGCCGTTTATTTTGTTCGCTTTTCTTTGGCTTCGTTTTTCCATTTTCTTTTTCGTTTTGTTTTTTTTTCTCTCATTTTTTTTTTAGGTCGGTTTCTGCTCGTGGGTTTTTCATATTAAATTTTTGTCACTTTGCCATGTCTATCTGCGAGAAGGCAGCTCCAAATTGGCTGCTTTTCAACAAAGATGCAACATCTGTTTTCATGGCTGATGCCAGGCCCAGCATATACACATACATACATACATATATCCTTTTGCATATCCTTTTTGGCTCTGGCGCAAATTGCAATGCACATGTTGACTGCCTTCCTTTCGGTTGCCGTTGCCATTGCCATTGCCGTTGCCGTTGCCGTTGCTCATGCTTCTGCTCCTGGTCTTGGTCTTGCTCATGTTGTTGCCACAGAAACCAAAATCCTATTCATTATGTCACCGGCTAGCAGCAAGCAGTTCCTGTTCCTCTCAATTCTCTCATTTTCTCTCCTTCTCCCCCCTATTGTCTTCTCTCTCCTATGTTTGCCATTGCCATTTACATGTCCTGTTTCGTTTCATTAAATGCTTTGCCAGAGCCTCAGTCTCAGTCTCATTCTCAGTCTCAATCTCATCCTCAGTCTCGGCCTTAGTAACACGAAATTACCAATTTATTTTGCTGGATTGCACACTATTTGGCTCACTTGCAATTGCCATTGCCGTTGCCGTTGCTGTTGCTGTTGCCTTTGCGGATGGATATTATAATTTTCTTGAATTGGAAAATTGCCCTAAAATCCTAAACAAAAAAAGTAAATGTCTAGAAAATTTAACAAATTGTAAGAGAAATTTACCTGCTTGTAGAATTCAAAAAAAAAAAATACATTAAATTATTGATTAGGTAAATTGTAGAGCAATTTACATCTGATCAATTTTTGGCTTAATATTACTATATGAAATGGAAGGAGAGTATTCCAATTTATTCAGATCTAGAATTAGTTTCATATGATTTCGAAAAAGCTTTCGAAAACTGAACTTTTTTTAAAAACTAAGTTCCAAAACATTTTTCTAAAACTAAATCTTATTAATTTAAATTTTTTCCTATATTCTTAACTTTTATAAATCTGTACAGATTTCATTTGATTATCTTTGTGTTTCAAAATTAGCTTCATTTCTTGTTAGATTGAAGTCAATTTTCAAATGGATTTTGTTTGTTCTCCCAGCGGGTTTAACTGGCATTCTAATGATCTAATTAATTAGTTTACCTTGCCAGATGCGCTCTGCCTTTCTTTCTTCTACCTCTCATTTTTTCCATTCTCATTTTATCTACCTTTTGTCTCCTTCTTCTTTTTTTGTTTTGTCTTGCTCTTTCTCTTTGCTTTGGCTTGGTTGGTTTTATATTTGTTTTCAAATTGCACGCACACATCCTGGTAAATTGGCTGAAAGTGTGCACGTTACCAGCTAATGTTGTGGCTCCTGGCTTCTTCTTGGCCAGACTATGTGTGTTTGTGTGTGTGTGTGTGTTCCACCCTTCATTTGTGGCAATGGCAACGGTGACGACCTTTGGTCTCCTGCTTGTCAAAGATTAAGCAAACTAACCTAAATGGACCGACGGACGGAGAGAGACAAACAAACACGCACTTGGTGAGTTAGAAGGGGGGCGGGGGGTTAAAGAAGAAGAGTATGGTTGGTGAGTCCTTGATGCACATGGACCAATTGCTGCAGCCATTTAGTGTGCAATAAATTCAGTTTTAATTTACTAAATGTGTTCGTTGTCTCTCACAAAAGGCGAATGTCGACCCCTTAGCGACCTTTAGCGCGTGAAGTAGACAAATGCCTGCAGAAGATATATTGAATATATATGTAACTGCAATTGTTTGCCGCATATCCTTGAGTGCTTTAGGCTATATACCACTCACTCTAACAGTATCTATCTTCCTATTTCTTTCTCTCCCACTCTCTCTCTCACTCTTTCCCAATATCATAATCAAATTTTTCATCGTATTTGGCCCCATCAATTAGGCAAATGCAAATGTTTTGCCTCAACAAATTAAATGCAATTTGCCAGAAATGACGATGATGATTTTGTGGCCAAAATGCTTGTTTTTGCGGTTTTTGTATACATTTGTGTGTACGTTGTGTTGTGCGTATTTGTGTGTGTATGTTGACCACACAATTTCCTGTCATTAGGGTCAGATGCCGTAAGTGCCTAAAGGGCAAATTATCAAAGTGGCCTAGCCAACATCTGATCTAAAGCCAGGGCAAAAGCCGAACAATCAACTTTATAAATTGAACTTTCAAGAATTTAATATATCACATAGTCAAACATATTGAATACAAATACAAAGAATACCCTATAAAGAAGTAGAAAGTAGAAGAAAGTATAGATATCTACACGTGTATATTAAAAGATACGTCCGACTTTCGCTATGCAATTGGAGTAATATTTTTCAGGAGATATTCAATTATACGTTTTCTTAGCAATTTTATTCGAATTCTTTCAATTTGAAATCTCAAAAATTATCAAGAAAGTTTTTTACAACTTTTGAAGTTTCGAGTGTTTCAGAATTCCAAAAGTTATTTAAATTTAAAAAACTTAAAACAATTTTCGTGTAATTATATACCTTTCACAAATGCCAAATACTTAACTCTTCTTCATATTTTCCTGCTTTCTATATGGCCTTTTACCCCCTTGAGAACAGGGTATATAAAATCAACCCCCTTTAGCCATTGTCATAATTTCACATTAACCCAGATTTTAAATGGCCAAAAAAATAAAAAAAAATATATATGAGTAGAAGAAAAACCTCAGGCGCTGAACAGCTGTGAGATAATCGTTGGCTATCTATCTCTCTCTCTCTCTCTCGTTCTCTCTTTCTCTGTGTTTCTTCTCTCTTTGTCGCTGTCTCATGTATATGAGACTCATTAGCTAAAGGCAGCAGCAGCAGCAGCAGCATCAGCTTGTTCTGACCTAAACTGGACGTTTAATTATGTTTCGCTTTTGCCTCAATGTTGACATATGTGAGTTCTGACGCCATCAAATATGCAACGGAATTGTTCCCCCGTGTGGCTAGTGCCAGGGCAACACCAAACAACGCATAAAATATCCAATTAGATTTTGATTGTCATACACACACACACACACACACACACACAGCCAGACATACTATGTATATATGATACATACATATAAATGAAAAGGTATGTCAATCAATTTTAAATGAGTTTGAAATGAGTCAGAAGAAAGAAATCTAAAACTCTAAATTTAACTTTAAATGAGGCCAAACAGTTGACTTAATTGCCAACTGACACTGAGTAAGAGAGACACATATAGATATAACAAGAGTAAAAGAGAAAGAGAGAGAGAGAGAGAGACACAAGTAACAGCAGGTGGTCGGTCGGTCTTCTCTCTGTGGCCATGTCCTAAGACTCAACCATTTTAATGCCCAACTAAGCCTCCTGCCTGCCGCAAACTGTAAACATCATTAGCCAATATTATATGCATTAAATTTTATGCCCAAAAGGAGGGAGACACGATAGACAGGGGGGGGCGCAGGAGTGTATAGTGGTTGTGTATGTGTATGGGGGACTTTCTGCTGGCAAGGCAAAAACTTTTCTTCTTTTGCCCGTAGTTAAAAATGTAAACATTCAGTGCTTTTCTGTGGCTTAATGCGGACAGCGGTTTGTTCGTTCTTACTTTACTCTCTTCTCTTCTTTTTTCCCCACTTCTCTTCACCTATCTTTGGGTTCCTGGTATCCAGAATCTGAGCATACAAATTGTCTAATCTCTCTGCCACATAGTTCAGTTCGGCTCTTGCCACCTTCTGGCAAACTGGCAAAAACTTTGTCATTAGGTTTAGACGCCAAAAAATACATAGATATACACACATACATATATATATATATATATATATATATGCATATCTCTACATATAAGCCACTTGCTTAGTATATTTTTTGGAAACAACAAAATGTGAAAAGTTTAAATTGTTTTTTTATTATTTTCATTTCAAAATAAATAAATGACCGAAAGGAGAGAAACTGACTGGATTTTCTAGTGACTTTAGGTAGATTTTTATACAGTCTTTTATGCATTAAAGTTTTTTACTCTCTAATGATGTTAGTTGAGAATTTTATATATACATACATACACATATATATAGTGAAAAATTTTATTTAGTTTTTTGTTGCAGTTTATAGAAAAATGCATATATAATTCTTTTTTTTGTTTGCTCCGCCCAGTTGGGTGCGAATTTTAATATTTTAATTAATTATGCTAGGGCAAGGCAAGGCAGCAACTGCAGCAGCGGCAGAAGCAGAAATATGCGTGGCGCTTAAAAGTATGCTATATTTTCCACTCCATTGGCCAAAATGTGCAAGTGGTTGGATGAGGAGAAGGGAAGGCAGCGCCAACTACAAAGGCTGCCATCAGCTTCGCCAGCTATGTGGCACTTTTTTAATTAGAGAGAAAAAACCACAAAAGATTCTTTCTTCTTCCTATCCCTCATCATAAAACGCGCTTCCCTCTCCCCACCTTCTCTTAGCCCCCCTATCATACTCTTTGTGGTGCATTTTTTGTCAACGACCACGCCCATGCTTTAAGGAGTGATGGCGGAGGGGGCGCTGTGCTTAAATTTTTTTGTATTTTTTAGCCTAGCGACGCTAAAAATGTAACCCACTTTTATTTGCGCCCGTCGCAAAAACGATGTCAAATGCTAATCTAACTAAAGGATATGCGACTAATTAAAAAAAAGTATAAGTTTGCCCAGCAGTTGACACACTTATGTATAAACATAATATTCTACATTTTTATTGCTGTTGTTGTTGTTGTTATTGTCGTTGCTGCTTCTGCATTTGTTTAAATATTTGTTCAAGTTTTAATGCCTTCGACGTGTTTTCCTTTCTCTCTTTTTTCTTTTTTTTTTTGTTATTGGCTTTTATTTATTTTGTTTATACATGTGTGTGTATGTGTGTGTGTGTGTGTGTTGCACTTGCCATTTGTCCTTTTTATATTTTTGCAGAGCTGGCTGCTGGCTGTGTCCTTTTGGAGCTCATTTAAATATTTACACAGTTGGGCCTGGGCCTGGGCCTAGGACAAAAGTTAAACTGGAACTGGAGCTGGAGCTGGAGTTTGTCGTTGTCCTTTTCCGCTTTAAAGTGAAATTAATTCAAGTAATGCGTTAGGGGGAAGAGGAGCCATTTATTTATCTGCTTGAGAGGAGAATGATAGAAGAATGGTGGGGGAAAATCCTTTTTAATATGCCTGACACATTTTTCATTTGTCATTTTGGCCGCAGCGGCTCGTTAGACGAAAACCACATCAAATGCCACACACACACACACACACACACACAGAGAGAGACAGAGAGAAAGTTTTCAGGACTCAATGTAATCGTCACCCGCATTGTCAGCATCTCCATCTTTCCCATCATCATCATCATCATCATAGTCATCATCATCGTTGGGAGTAGGAGCATCATCACCTACGTCATCATCGTTCTTTATTTTTTTTTTTTGCCTCATCACTCGGCACTTTTTTGCTGCTTCTTCTCCTCTATCCACACCCTTCATCTCTCTCTTTGGTTCCCTTCAGTTCGATTCACACTTCTGTTCTGTGTATCATGCATATCGCTGCAATCGCTATCAATCGACACTTTTGCAGCTTTCCTCGCTTCTTTACTTCATCTCACTTTTCTGTACTTTTGTCTGCCATAGTTTACTTTTCTCTCTCTTTCCTTTCTATTTTTTTCTTACTGTTTTTTCTGATAATCCTTGAAGGAAATTGTTTGGGCTTGGGCAAGGTTACTCAATCAACTCAAGCTGCAGCAGCGGTTGTTGAAATCTGGAACAAAATCAAATTCCATTTTCCTAACCCATCACACCCAACCGCCCTCCCCCCCCACTCTACCTATAGACAAAGTTTTGGCTTTTAGTTTTACTTCTCCAGGACATATTCTCGGCGACAAGTTCTCTTACCCACTCTTTTACTCTGTGAAAATCAACAGCATAAATGACGAACGCAAAAGCAAAAAAAAAAAAAATAAAAATGGTAAAAGAAATAAGGAAAAGGCAAACTGGTCATTAATCATTTGGGGCTTTTGTATTCGTGCTGGATGGGTAAAGCAAGTAAAATAAAGTAAAGTAAAATAGGAAAAAAAAAAATGGAAGCAACAACACGGAACGAGTACGTGTCCAGTGTTACGAGTCCTTGCTGGACCACAGTGCTGCCAACGACTCCTGTGATTGAACCAGATAGTTTGACACCTTTTGTTTTTATTACATAATGGGTGGCAGCAAAGGGGGGAGGGTTTCATATTTTTTCTTTTCATTTTTTACTAATAAAAAACTTTTAGTTTAAACAATTTAAAAAACTTTATGCTGACATTGTTTTGCAAATATTATATGTATATTAAATATTTTGCTAAATCAGCAATTAATTCTGCTTACCTATTCTCTTCCATCGTCCTGCGACCTAAAAGTAGGCAACACATTTTTTAACGTTTCGTGTTTTTTGTCTTTTTTTTGGGTCTGATATGATGATACCGAGTCAGATTTCAATCTGCTGCTCGTCCTTTTGCCTTTTTTGTTTTCCCCTCACCGACTCTCCTTTATCTATCTCTTCTCTTTCTATTTGTCTCCTTCTCCTCCTCCTCCACCCTTAGCGGCTTTTGTTTGTTGTGTAATCTATGGACTTGATGGCACAGCTGTTTGTCCAGACGGCCCCGGCTCCATGCTCCCTGCTATTCCCTCCCCTCAACCACAAATCACAACGAAGAAAAATGCTTACAATTAAGTGGTTAGGCAATGCATTAATTTAATTAAAAGGCAACAGCAGCCGCAGCAATAGCAATGGCAACGGCAGCAGTAAAATTTTGAAATTTGTCTAAATGCAAGCAACTTGGGCGTATTTAGAAAACACTTGACTTAGAGCCAACTAAATGGCATTTAGTTTAGCCTCGTCGTCCTGCCAACCTGATTTGTCCTGCCAGCTTAGTTCCCTTCATTTTTCGCCATTCCCGCTCTCCTATGTTCTCCTTTCGCATAGGGCCCATAGAAAAGGTCAGTAGCCTTATCAGCAGTCAGCTTGAAGCAGCAAAACTCAGGACCACCACCCACATATGATGTCTCTGGTTCTCTGTCAGCCCTCTGTACTCTCTTTCAACTCACACGCTTTCCTCTCTTTCTCACTATGTCTGTCTCTCTTAAGTTACTCTTGGGGCATTCTCTTTGTCTTTGGTGGGATATGCAAGCGGTGGCTAATTAAAGTGCTACAGCATCCGTTGCTTTTCCTTTTTGTTTACATTTCCCCTCATTCCCTACATGCGCAAACTCTCTCAAACATCTGTCACATTTTCTCTCTCTCTCTCTTGTCCCAAAAATTCCCGAAGATTTCATTATGATGTTACCTTCGGCTCGGCATCTCATCTCGCAGCAGCAGCATCTTCTTTTCTATAAAATTCATTCGGATTCATTTGGTTTCTGAACTTGCCCGTGTCAGGTTGATGGCAACGGACCAAAAAAGCAGGCCACAAAGTCAAAAGAAATAAATTTCAAAATGTACCAAAGCAAAGAAAGAAAAAAAAAAGAAACAAGTTAAAGAACATTCTGTGTTTGAAAAGTGCTTTGAGAATTTATAATAACTCTGTGAGAAAAGAGAACGAGAAAAATAGAGAGAGAGAGAGAGAGAGAGGGAGAGAAAGTTGCAATTGTTGTTCCTCTTATTGGCAAGTGTGCGAATCAATACGCAAAGAGATATGGCCAGTTGTCGTCGTCGGGGAAGCAACAGCCGCCGGCATTTGTGAGTGTATGTGGAACGGAAATTGGAAATGCCGTTATGCCACACACACACACACAAGTATATATATATTTTTGCTGACTCCTAAGATGCTTGCTGCCTTAAGTGTTTTTCTTCTCTCATGTAAGTAAAAGTAACATTTGATTCATTCATTCCATTTGTGTTGCTCGTGCTTCTTGCGAGTCTTCTAGGCGAGTTGGTAAATTTTGTGAAATGAAAAATGTGTTGTATACTTTTAAGCTGCTTGCTAAAATATGTTTCATATAAGAGAGACTAGAAAATGGTCATAAAGCACTTCATAATAGTGATAAATGTAAGGAAAAAAGTAAAAAAAAAGTAAACGAAAAAAAACTTATATTTATATAAATCCAAAGAAAGTTCCCAACATATTGTGCTTGAAATGATTATCCCTTTTTTTTTGCAGAGATAGAATCTGGGGAAATACAGTTAACTTATAAAGTTGCTCATTTTATTGCCCATTTAAGTAGTACATAAAGTTGAGCTATAATGTAAATGTATATCTCTACATATGCCCTCAAATGTCATGAATATGAATTAAATAAAAATAAAATAAACACACGCAAACACACATCCCAGAGACAGTCTCAACTTCTCCAACTATCCCCCGAGCGAACAAACAAATGCGTGAGAAACCAAATTGAATTGAATTGCTTGACATGACGGCATGATGACAACGTTGGCCTCCAGTACCAGTACCAGTCCCAATTCTATTCTCAGTCTCAGTCTCAGTCTCGGTCTCGGTCTCGGTCTCCATGACAGTTACACTCTTACCCAGCCTGGTTAGGCAAATGGTGCTTTTTGCCCCTCAACCCATCTTATCATATCCATATATATATATGTATATATAGATATACATATGTGTATAACAGGCAGCCTCTTGCTGCTCCAACGCCTTTGGCAACAGAGTCTCAGTCTGAGCCTTAGCCAGCTTTTTGTATGCGACTTTTGGGTAAAATTTTATAGCAATTTATTTGCTGTTCTCTTTCTCTATCTATCTATCTATCTCCCTCGCTCTCTCTCGCTCCATCTATCTCTCCTTCTCTTTTGCATCTCTTGGCAGATGGAACAGAAGCAGGAGTGGTGGAAAATGGTTATGGTTTTTGCCTGGCAACTGGTTGTATGTT
This sequence comes from Drosophila sturtevanti, assembly GCA_018150375.1. Classification (NCBI taxonomy): domain Eukaryota; kingdom Metazoa; phylum Arthropoda; class Insecta; order Diptera; family Drosophilidae; genus Drosophila; species Drosophila sturtevanti. Next base: position 10,099,589 of record JAECWJ010000317.1, on the reverse strand, counting down.
TTCTTGGGTGCCCAAATAAATGCCTTTGCACTTAAAGTGTATTTGCATGCAAACACACACACACACAGACACACACACATTCACACACATTACACAGATATAGAGCGAGAGAGAGAGAGAGAGAGCAAGAAATATATGGAATCCTCTTCACTGTGGGTATCCTGACATCATTATTTATTTATGATTATTTTATTACATGTGTGTTTGTGGATCTGTGTGTATGTGTGTGTGCGTGCCACATTTGCTTAGCTCATCTGGAAATATGCGGAATATTATTTAGCTGATTATCATCTTTATCATCATCATCCTCAGCATCATCATCATCATCATCATCATTATCATCATTATCAGCATGAGGAGCTGGCAAATTTTAATTAAATTAATTATTGAGGCAATGGCCTCATCTGCCACGCCCACTCCCAGCGGGTAAAGTGTCATATAGATTGGACTGATTGGCTGCTAACCCACTGACTGCCATCCAGTCTTCTGTCCTTTCCTGTCCCCATCTATTTGTATTGGTCCTGGGTAAATAGGCAAACGACACTCACCCTGTAACCGCACCGCACCCCACCCCGCCCTGTCCAACACCGTCTTCTGCCTACTGCTTCATTCTGTATTCGATTTGCCTTCAGACTGTGGCCACTTGTTGATTGATTTTATTTATTTATTGCCTTTTCTGTTTCTGTTTCAGTTTCTGTTTTTGTGTTTTTATTTTCTCTCTTTCCCTCTCTCTCTCTCTCTCTCTCTCTTGGTTTTCCATTTTTATTATATTGTTTTTTTTTTTTGCTATTTTTCGCTTGAAAAATTTAACACATTTTGCTTTTGATTTGATTTTACTATGGGTGAATGGAAAAGAAGAAGGAGAAGGAAGATGAGATGGAGGCGATTCACTTCCGTTCTTGCGATAAGCCCTCATTAACATTATGTTTCACTATACGCTCTCCCCTCTTTTGCATAAGCAATATGTACGTATATATGTATATATATATATATATATAGAACTATAGTTTGATAATGAAATGTCTGACATGCACCCGCACAAAAATCACCAAACAACAACAATAAGTACAACAATGTGAGCTCATTGTGGCAGCTGCAGACAGACGGACAGACACAAACAGAAACGGAGACAAAATGAGAGAGAAAGAGCAAGGAAAGAGGTAGAGAGGGAGGGAGAGATACAGATACAAATACAAATACATATATATGTATATAAAGATACAGATACAGATATTTTGCTGAACGCACGCACTGTGATTCAGTTTTGCTATGGCACGAACATTCCTCTAATCTCAGTCACTGCACACACACCCACACACCCACACACACACATACATACACACACACATACATACATTGACAGACATGCATTTGAAATGGTTTAACCGTCTGATTTTCACATTGAATCCCAAGTATAGCGGAAATCATTTATTAAACAGTCAACTCTCTCCTCTACACTCAGTCTATTTCTCTCTCTTTCTATCTCTCTCTGTCTCTGTCTCTCTTAAAACTCTGAGCTCGTTTATTTCAATTACTTCATAATATGCATATCGACAGTTCCTACCATTTATTTTCATCTCCCTGACTTCTACTTCTCTCTCCCACTCTCTCTCTCCCACTCTCTCTCTCTCTCTCTCTCTCTCTCTGCCACTCTGACTTTTTCCATCTGTGGCAATTTTCCAATTGAATTGTCTTTAATATTTTAATAATCACATAAATTGAAGGATTTTCTTTGCTGCTTGTTTATTAGTATTGGGCCTTGTCAAATGGCTTCTTTGATATCGGAGCAAATATGCCATGGTATGCCATGGAAGTCCTGTGACTCTACTTCACTAACAAACACTGCCAAGTCCTTTGCCAAGGCTTTGCATGACTGCCGCGAATTAGTCACAATCGATTTACCAGCTCGTTACGACAGCCCGCCAAAAACACTGCGAAATGTGTTCACGCATCAACTAAATTAACTTCTTGCTCTGGGTAAATGGGCATGACTATTATTAAGTTGGCGGCAGTTGGTAAAGTTTCCCCCTAAAATAGGTTAGCAATTTATGTAACCAGGGACGGAATCAGAAAATCAATTGCCATGCGCTATTCAAATCAAGAGATAAATTAATTTATTTTAGAGTTGAAGTAAATAGTTGGTTTAAATGTCTTCCAGTTTCTACTTCATGACTCTTTTGTAGTTTATATACGATATTTCTATACATATGGGTAAAACTTTTATTTATCATAGTCCGTTCCTGTACATAAAGAAACCTTTCAAGTATCCCAATGAAATCAAGAGAAATTTAAAGGAAACGATAAACAAAACAAACTTTTTATGGCATGCTTCAAAGGAAACCATTGAAACGAATCCTTCTTCATTACAGACTGGTTCCGATCTAGAGAGCTTTGGTTTTTAACCTCCAGATCAATAGTTTTCCTTAGAATATCATTTGATTTATAGCTAGATGTTGCCTTGGAATATCATTCAATTGATTGCATATAGTGGGAATAGAAATAAATATTAAAAAAAAAATGAAACAAACTCCGAAAACGCCAAGAACAAGACCAGCATTAGCGGCTGCAGGAAACCGTCGTGAAGTTGGCGATGCAGTGAAGGTTTTCTGCCGAATTCGACCGATGGAATTACAATCGAGTTTCACCTCGTTAAGGGTGAAAAATTCAACGACACTTTCCATTAGCCCCCAAGAACAATTACAAATATATTCGAAACAAACAAGAAACGCTCCGCTGCGCGAAATTCAATACAAATTTAAGCATATTTTTAATTGTGATGCAACGCAGCGCGAAGTCTTTACCACTGTTGCCCAACCCCTGGTCGAGAATTTGATCCAAGGTCGTGATAGTTTGCTCTTCACGTATGGAGTGACGGGCAGTGGAAAGACCTATACCATGACTGGAAATTCAAAGGATAGTGGAATTCTGGCAGAATGTTTTCATGTCCTTTTTCGCACCATTTCCGACTGTCAAGCACAAAAGTTTGTGTTCAAGCCGGACAGATTGAATGGGTTTGATATACTATCAGAGGAGGATGCTTTCCAAGAGCGTCAGAAAGAGATTACTTATTTGCGTTCCATTACAAATGGTGTCAAGAATTACAATTCTCAAAATACGATCCAGTCATCTGTAGAATTTCCATTGTTAACTGGACTTGATAGAGGCAACATGTATGCGATATTTATCAGTTATGTTGAGATCTTTAACAATAGTGTGTATGACCTTCTCGAGGGTTCTGGTGCACAGAAAACTATGCAATGTAAAATAATACGCGAAGATGCCAAAAGACGTATGTTTGTCCATAGCGTTACGGAAAAGGAGGTTAAGACATTCCAAGAAGCCTTTGAAGTTTTCCAGATGGGACAAAAACGCAAGCATATGGGTTACACAGCACTCAATGCCGAGTCCAGTCGCAGTCATTCAGTTTTCAACATTCGACTCGTCCAGGCGCCCAAAGATTATCAAAATGGGCAAACAATAAAAATAAGTCAACTCTCCTTGGTGGATTTGGCTGGAAGTGAGCGCACTTCTCGCAGTAAGAACACCGGAGCTCGTCTGCGGGAGGCAGGGAATATCAACAATTCACTGATGACATTGCGCACCTGCCTTGAATATCTTCGAGAGAATCAGCAGATGAACAATGGCATAAACGTGCCGAAGAAAATTCCCTATCGTGATTCAAAAATAACACATATGTTTAAGAGTTTCTTTGAGGGCGAAGGTCAAGTCTCAATGATTGTTTGCATTAATCCCAAGATGGAAGATTATGATGAGAGTCTGCAAGTATTAAAATTTGCTGAGATGACTCAAGAAGTCCAAATACCTCAAGCCACACCCATTAAGGCTAATATTATGCAGCCGAAGGTTCAAAATACCCAAAGAATTTCCCTTAAAAGTTTAGAGAACGATCTTCCAAAATATGAGCTAAATGAGACAACAATTCAATTGCAAGAGCTCAGATCCGCCTTGGAGCTACGTTTGGTAGATCGTGAAAAAATTCGAAAATTCCTCATCATTGCCATGGAAAAAATTCGACAAAAACTTTTAGATATGTATAAGAATGATTTAGAGATCGCGAGTGAAATGACTCCCTTGTTGAATGTTGACAAGCAGAAGTCACAAGAAAAACGTTCAAAAAGCTCTGAAAACTTGCTCAGATATCGTCAATCTCCTGGCAATATCTTTTCACCGATTACCAATAATCGTACTTATCTTAATAAACCCAAATCGATTATGAAAATACCTAAGGTAGAGACCAAGAAGAATATAATCAATCAAAAACGATCACAGAGTTCCGAAAACTTACTCAGCGTTAGGAATCTTAAGAGGTCTTATGTGCCAGCGGTACGAACAGATATTTATGTTACACCTCGTCGTGTAGCGGCAGATTCAAAAGTGAGATATCCTCAATCTTCTAGCATTCCTACTCCTCTGATTTCCTATTTGCATACATATCCTAATGGACCCAAAACTGTTGGGAAATTACCAAAAGTCCAAAGAAGTATAGTCGAAGAAGCTGTTAAAAGTACTGAAGGGTATTCGAAAATAACTTTGCCAAATGTCGATAAACGAAACTCTCCTCAAAGCGTCGCTTCAGAGAAAAAGGAAAATATATCCAATCATCAACGTTCACAGAGTTATGAAAACTTGCTCACCATTAAGAATCCTGAAAGTTCTTATGTGCCAGCAATGCAAATGGATATTTATGCAACCCCTCGCCGTGTTGTGGCAGCTTCGAAATTCAGATATCCTCCATCATCTACTTGTGTGAATACATATGTTAATGTTCCCAAACCCCTTAAGAAATCACCGAAAGTCGATAGACGTATGTGCGATGAAGTTATTAAAAGTACTGATGGGGATACGAAACAATCTATGCTAGATGTCGATAAACAAAAATCTTCCCGCAGAGTTGCTTTAGAGAACAAGGAAAGTGAACAACGTTCACAGAGTTATGAAAATTTGCTTGGCATTAAGAATCGTGAAACTCCTTTCGTAACAGCGAGACACATGGATATTTATGCGACACCTCGCCGTGCTGTGGCAGCTTCAAAATTCGGATATCCTCAACCTGCAGGCAGTTCCACTCCTGTAAATTATGTGCATACGTATCTTCATAGAACAGAAACTGTTGAGAAATTACCAAAAGTCGAAAGACGCATCACTGCGAAACTATCTCTAATAGTTACTGATCCAGAAAATAAGGAGAATATATCCAATCAACAACGTTCACAGAGTTCAGAAGAACTGCTCAGCGTTAAATCAGTTATGAAATTAACAGAAACAGACGTAAGTCACATCCCCAAGGAAGTTGATATGGAGAATGGATTAGATACGAAACTGTTCAAGGGAAATGTGTGTTCCACATGTGGAAGGAGTGCCGCCCAGGATTCAGACATTCCTTAACCAGTAGCCGAAAAAGAGGAAAGGTCAAAACTATTCTATACCTTTGTTCATGTTCTTGTTTTTATATTGTGTATAGCCGTGTTTTCCCATTACTTTTTGTTAACAAAAATCTATGTAAAACTAATATCATGATATGTTAAAGATACTTTTAAGGATGTTTTCGACGTGCATTTATCAATATATTGATATATAACTAATCCACAACAGCCAAAACGGAAAGCCACAGGGGGGGGGGAGAGAGATTAAAGTGAAACATTGCGAAGCAAAGTAAAAGGGCCACAAAAACATATAAAAAAAGTATATACATATAAACGAAAAAACCGAGAAACCCTAAAAACCGAACTAAATACCGTTATCGTTTCTTTTTTTTTTTACAAAAGCAACAAAACACAAAAAAAAAACCGAAAAAAAACAACAGGGTGAAACTTTTGAAAACAAACTGTGCGGTTTCACTTTGTTAACAGCTCAGAAAATGTTTGTCTAATGCCATCAGTAGAAGGCAGCAATGGGAGGAGGTAGAGTAGGAGGAGGAGGATGAAAAGGAGGTGAAGCCACCACCAGCCGCAGCCACAAATAATGCAAACAATCTTTTAAAAGACCGCAAAGTTGCACGCCATCAGTGTGTGTGTGTATGTGTGTGTGATGGGTGTGTGTTATGAATTTTCATAACTTTCGACCGAAACCAAAAAATGAAAATCATCAAAAAAAAAAAAAAAAAAGAATAAAACAAAATGAAATAAGAGAAGAAAAAAATTACAACAAGAGGACAGAAACTATACTTAGAGCTAGCTGCTTGCAGCATGGGATAGATAGATTTATTTTTCAACTCACGTGAAGGGATAACAAAGAAAGCAGGAGAGAAAAAAAACTGCAGCATACTTTTGGGAGTTACATCAATACATAAATTGCCCGTTGGAGTTGAAGTTTGTGGATACATATGTACATATATATATATATATATATATGTTCTTGTTCTTTACAGTTTCCAGTTGATTTCATTTTTCTCTTTCTGACATCAAACAAGTTTTGTGATGCCTTTGCATAATCCTTGCTCTATTGGTCAGTAGCAGGAGCACGTTCCGTCTGCTCCTTGTTTTCGCCTTGACTTTAATCATATTTCCATCAGAGGACATGCTGTGCATATTGATCAAGGCAAATAATGCTGCTACTCTTATTTCTTTTTCCCCGTACTCCTTTTGCTCCTTTTTCTTCTCCTCCTCTTTCATTGCTGCATTTTCCTTTTGTTTTCTTTTTGTCAACTTTTTTCTCTTCGATAATTTTTTAATCTACGCTCTCAGTTTTCTCTTCCCACACCACCCCACTCTCCCCCATGACTTGGCAATAGTGGTGTAAAAATCAAAATGGCGTTACCGCATATGAATGGTAAATGAGAGCACGTGCTGGCATCCAAACAAGGACAACACGTTGTCAGTCAGCTCTGTGCGGGGGTTGGGGGCTCAAGGATTCGGACAGCAAAGTTGTCGACTGCAGTTTGTCTTCCTGTTGCAACTTTTTCGATTCTATCTCTACTTTTGTATACCCTTTTCAAATGGGGGTTTTTCTTTATAATGATTGTTGCTGTTAAAAAATAATTCACTGGATTCATCATTTCAAACACTTTTATGCTTGCCCATCACAAATATACCCCTCTATTTATTTAAAGGGTATTTAAAAACGTTAAACTTTTGCTCAGATTCCTTCTTTATCTTTTTGTTTTTGGTTTTTTTGAAAACCGAAAAATCGCCTCAAGTTCTTTCGGCTTTGCGAAGCGGAAACATTTCCCGTCAACGGATGTTGGGAGTTTCAAGTAAATTAACGTTAATTAACGGAAGTTTTATTTTGCGTTCTTTCACTCCGGACCAACTACTAAGTGGCTCAGCTCAGGTGGACAAATTAACAGAGAGTGAAAAAGAGATAGAAAGAAAGAGATAGATATACAGAGACAAATAGGATGATGAGACGAATTACCGTGTAAATGGAAATAGATATGGATATAGGTTTTTTGATGCTTACTTTCGCTTTGAGAGGCGCTTTTTTTTCAGTAGGAACTTGGCCTTTGGCCTCTCCACACGGTCCATACCATGTCAGTTTCCCCTTCCTTTCACTAGCATTATCCTCGTCGTCGTCGTCGTCGTCGTTATATGTACGTGCTATATATTCAATGCACTTTTGAGACAATGGAACTTATAGCATGCTTCAGATTGCTCACTGGCTGGCAGCAGGCTGAGTCCTGGCCAAAACAATGGCGACAAACAATTGAAATCTGTGCGCTTTGTTTTAGGCAAGAAGCGAGCAGAACCACAAAAATACGGAGAGCAGCAAAAAAAAAAAAAAAAATAAGGAAGAAGAAGTAGAGAAAAAAGTGAACGGTAGGTTGTCCTTGCCATGTTGTCGTCGTCGTAGTCGTTGTCCTGCTGCCAGGGGTGGGTTCCTTTTTGGCTCTGGCCAGTAGAGAAAAATTTGTACAGCTTTTAATTAAGGCAGCAAAGACAAGACCAGTGAATGAATATATATATATAGAGCTATATATAGAGCTGTAGTTCTCTCTGTATATACACATACATATTGTATTTGTATGTACAACAAATGAGAAAAGAAATCAGCAAGCGAGTGACGAAGGACAATCATAATTGCGAAAAGGAGCGGAGTCAGGCACGAGGGTTGCTTATTCGACGCAACAAAAACTGTAGAAAAATTGCTAAAAAGCAACGCCATTCAACAATGCAGCAGGAATTTTTCGTCCTTTTTTTCCCCTCCCCCGGTTCTTTTAGAGTGAACTACATGATTTTGGTTTCGAGAAATTAATTATCGCATAATTTTATGCCTCACTGACATCTGAAGGAGTCTCTTCTCATTTACCTTCCATTTTTTTTTTTTGTTAGATTGAAAGGAATTCAAAGCATGTGAATTGATTTTCAGTTTTGATGGCTATATTGAAAGCATTTTAGTCCCTTTCTGACGATTGTATTTAACTTACTCAGTTGGCCATGGCCATTTCCATATCGTTTGATTTCGATATGTATATATATGTAAGTATCCATGGCGAAGCCATTATCTAAATTTGTTTGTAAATCATTGCAAATGTTAATTCAATAGCTCAATCACTGACAGTCGGGATAGTCCCTTCTCAAATTCTCTCAAATGCCTTAGCACACACACACACACACGCACACACACACACAGGGGCACCCCTCCAAAAATACAAAAGAAGAAGAATATTTCTCGACATACAAAAGAACATCTCGGACGGGCAGTGCCGGAGGGGCACAAGCTTCTTCTAAGTTCAATGCCAAGTGGCTGGCCCTGCCCCAGTCTCCCTTTCTTATACGCCGCACACTCCGTTTACCCTATGTTCCTCTTGTATTTCTGTTTCTTCTTCGGTTTTCCTTTTGTTTGCCTTGAGAGATTCCTCTTTGTATTTTCTATATATATGTGTGTGTGTGTGTGTGTGTGTGTGCGCGTTCTTTTTTATTCTTTTGCTAAAATGTGAATGAAAAACGCAAAATTCTCTTCCCCTCTCTAAGACTTTATCTCTGTCTCACTCTCTCTCTCGCTCTTTCTAGCCAAAGGAAGACTGCTACTGCTTCTCTGCTTTCATATGCGAGTCTCCGCGATATTCAACAGATGTTGTAATTGCTCATAAAACTTGATGACGCTGCTGCCTGCGTCAGAACACGCGCAACCAGAACAATTTCAACAATGAGAGCAAAATGGCAACGCCAGCAGAAGCAACAACAACAGCAGCAATAGCAATAGCAACAAAAACAGCAACAGCAACAGCAGCAGCAGCAGCAACATTCTCTCTGTACCTTTGATACCCGTTATTTCTATGACCCAAGGAAGAGGTAAGCAGTGACATAATCATAAAAAGGATATATCCATATACATATACAGAGGGGAGGCAATTATTGACTTTGATTTCAATAGAATATGGGATATACATATCGAGGATATATCATAGTTTTATTTCATGATTATCTTAGGATCAGGTGGAAACGAATTTATTCCAAATAATGCAATTTATTTAATTGATTAATTAAGCATTCACATTCAATTTATTAATTCCATCATAAGTTAAATCTTTCTATTAATATTTAGTTATCTTCAAAACTCATGAAAATCGATCAATAATTTTAATTATTGCAATGGAATTTGAACTCAGAAATCCAACAACAAAAACAACAAAAAAGATTACTGGCGGCTCTCACTACAATTGCTTTTAACACGTTCATATATATACATATTTCGGTTAAACTAATTACTAATGAACTAATCATTTAATATAACATAATTACAATTGATAAGAAGAACTGATACAAAACAAACCGATATATATATATATATAATAGTATTCATACATTTTCTAACAAGTATTTCGGAGTCGTTTTCAAGTGTGTAATGCCTTCTTTCTAGCTGGGTGTGTGTGTGTGTGTGTTTAATTGTTTGTTTGTTTGTTTGCTTGTTTGTTGCTTGGTTTCTTCTAGCTTTGTCTGCGATTGCTCTTCTTTAGATATATGTATACCGAAATTATTTTTAAAGATGTGGAGAGGATACGTAAGACTCGGTGAAGCGAACTCTTCGCTTGACATCAGCATTCATACGTCACACTCAAACCGCACTCACACACACACACACACACACACACATACAGAAGATGCAGATACAGATGAAGATAGAGATACTTGCAAAGTAGAGTAAAATTTGCATATGCCTTCATCTTCAGCTTTAGTTTTATCTTCATACAATATGCTGAGCATCTGAAAAACCTCAGCGCATTTTTTCTTTACTTTTTAGCTTGCAAATTTGAAATATATATTTCAATCTCAATGTGTGTGTGTGTGTGTGTGTGTGTGTGTGTGTGTGTGTGTGTGTGTGTGTGTGTGTGTGGCTGTGTGCGCTCGGCAAAAGTTTTTGTGGCTGACTAATTCGTATGCACCCAGGGCTCTCTTTTTGCCTTGCCTCAGCCCTGCCTTGTCAAGCTGTGACGCAAACAAAGGACATTTTCGTGAGCCTCTAGGATAGCGAGAGAATGGGAAAGAGAGATATAGAGAAAAAGAGCGAAGAAGAGAATCCCGTCACCAAGAAACATGCCATTGACATGTGTTTTGCAAATGTTCTGTCTTTGGCATTTGCTTTCTGCTTTTTCTTTTCTTGTTTATTCTTTCTTTCTTCTTTTTTTTTTTTTTTGCTTGCTTGCTTGCCTCTTTTTACTGATTTCTGTCTCTTGTACAGCCGGCGAAAAAAACTAAAATTCGTTTTCTAATAAGCGATAAACATTGAAGGAGCCAAAATACGCAACAATTATGAAGTACAAGGGGCGAAATTGATAGACAGAGAGAGAGAGAGATAGAGAGAGAGGGAGAGGAGGTGAGTGAGTGTGTGTGTGTGTGTATTGCCTTCCTCTTTTCACATTCAAATGATCGTTGCAAACATCAACGTCGATTTTTATGCGGGGCAGCGCTGCCTTGTTACTGATAAGCGGAAAGAGAACAGCGACGTCTGCTCACCCTCGCTAGCTGCAGCAGCGACGTCGGCAGCGACGTTGACAGCATATTGCCTGTGTTCCATTTCATTTCCATTCCATTCAGTTGGTTGTCGTCAGCATTGGCGTTCGGTACAAACTCGTCAAGGATTTGAATGTGATTATAAAACTATACAAATACATACACACACATATATATATATATATATATATATTTTAGTATATATGAGTTTTTGTATGTTCAAGTTCGAGCTGATATGTGTGTCTTATCAAAAGGCAGACGCGGGCCCTAACATAATTGCCCTCAATCGTGTTAAATGATACAAAAAACAACTCACCCCATCTCCTCCTCATCCATTATCATCAACAACAACAACAACGACAACAACTACAACATGCTTTCAACCATCTCACATCTACCGCTTCAATTAAGCGTATCGCGGCATTTAATTGAAATGTTTTAAAGGCAAACAAATCAAGCAGCAGCCAAGCCGATTGAAGAAACTGCAAATATAATTGGAATTTCATACAATTTTCCGGCTATTTAAATGGGTGAGTTCTCTGATATTGCCACATGGCCATCATGCTCAATGTAGAAATATATATACATATATATACATATACATTTAGTAGTACAATCGCTTATCTCTCTTTCTCTATCCCTGTCTCTGTCTGTCTCTCTGAATTCTCTGCCAGTTGTTAGCTGATAAGCAAGCAAAAGTCTCAACTAAACATGACAAATGTCATTGGACTTTGTGTAGATAGATGACAAAAACTTTTCTATATAGAACGACAACTAATACAACAGCAAAATTGTCATATGTTTAACCCCCCTCCCCCCTCCCCGAAATGAACGCCCCTAATTAATGAATCTTTATAATTTATAACTGGTTCAACGGGTTTCTAAATACGAAATAAAATTTTAATCCTTTGCAAAGTGTGTGAAATTATTGAAATATTTAGAAATTTTTTACCCTACATCCAAGGGAAGATTAGTTTTTTAAGATCTGTGGAAGGACAACAACAAGCAAATTAAAGTTTCTATTTAGTTTACTAATAAGATAAGAAATGGGTATAGAATATTTTCTTTTTTGTTTAGATTTAGATTATAAATTAGATTATATATTTAGATTTTAACCATAGATTGTTATAGAGTATCTTCTAGTCGTCGCGTTTATTTCAAGTACTCAATTCCGTTGTTTCTTTAATTTTTCGTTTTTCTGTTTTTCGCGTTCTCCCTCTCGCTCTCTCTCTCTCTCTCTTGTGTCATAAATTTCGCTTTTATCATACACTCTCACATATTATTTAAGCGCAAAAAGGAAAGCGCAAAAAGATATACAAGAGATACACACACACACACATACATATATATATATATATATACAGTACGCGTATGCTAGAGGGTCGCCTGGGGAGAGGGGGGATAGAGATAGGGGGTCATTGAAGAGAGGAGTAAGATGGTGGGAGCGGTTGGCAGACACACACAATAAAATAAACACGCTGTGCCTGGCCTGGCCTGGTCTGCGGCTCCTCCAGTGGGAGCTCGCAAATGATAGCACTACAACGACTGGTCGCTTACACTATATACCACCGATATACACACATACATACTTACATATATGTGTGTACATTGTACAGTACATACACATACATACATACATACATATATACATATCTATCTCTTCTATCTATACAGTATTTGCATTTGTGAATGTATATATATCTTTATAATGTGTGTGTGTGTGTGTGTGTGTGTGTGCATGCCAGAGCAATAACAGTTAATTTATTCCAATTAAGGGATTTTCCTGTTGAATATGCGCGCCTCTGTTGTAGTGGGGCCAGTTTCCCTCACTCCTCTTGCTCCTCCTCCTCTTCCTTGTTCCACCTCTCTTTACTAGTAATACAAAATTGTTGTCTCTCCTCTCTCCCACTCTCTCTCTCTCTTTCTATCTTCATGCATATGTATCTCACTTTTCCCGTGAATTTCCCCATCTATTTTTTTTATTTTGTTTGTCTTTAGGGTTTTGTTTTTCCTTCGTTTTGTTATTGTCAGCATTTTTTCATTACATTAGCCAAAAAAAAATAAAAAAAATTAAATAAAATGAAAAGCCCAAAAAATTAGCAACATTTTTGTCCCATTTTTATTATTTTTTTTCTTTTGTTTTGTAAACCTTAAGGGATCTCAACTAATTTCATATAGCCCCCACACTCTTGCTCTCGCTCCCGCCCTCTCCCTCTCTCTATCTCTCTCTCTCTCTCTATCTCTCTTTTTCACTCTTTCTTTTCCAGACAAACTAATTTTATTTATGTTTTCATTTCCCCTTTTTGTGCCGAGGTGCAAGGGCAGGATGGGGATGGGAGGGATGACGGAACAGGGGGGGGACGCATCATATCCATCAACACTGACCCAAAACATTTTAATAAATTCGTTTGGAATAAAAAAAACAAAATGCCACAACACTAACAAAATACATAGCATTAAATGTGAGTGTGAACGGGGTAAGTGGCAGGAAAGGAGAAGTAGAAGAACAAGAAAGGGAAAGAGGAAGGGGGGGCGGCTAAACGGAAACGAAATTTATGCGCACATTCAACGCGTTAGCCAGTCAGTCAGTCAGTATTGCTTCGATTATTAAAATTCTAATTGAAATTCAAATGTTGCGTTGGAATTGCGTTGAGTTTAGTTGCTTATCGCTTTAAGTTGTCGTCGTTGTAGCAGTTGTCGCCATCGTCAACGATTGTCGTTCCATATGCCCCATGTGCCCCACATGACCATGCTTTTATTCCCACCCTTTACCCTCCCCTCATTGCCATGACCATTCTCATACCCAATAGCCATAACCACAGTGGTCGGCGCTTCCGCTATGCGGGGGTCTACATAGGAAATGGACAGTTAAACCAGCAAATGTGTGAAAAGAGAAAAGAAGAGGAAAGAGAGAGATAGACAGAGATAGTTAGAGAGAGAGAGAGAGTAGTTAAAACAAATGATTTCATCAGCTGACATAGAATATGCTAAATTTAACACTAAACATTTAAAGCAAGCAGATAGAAATCTTTATTTTAACATGGAAATTGCGTAAAGCCGCAAACGAATACTAAAGCAAGCCAATAAAATAGATTAGCTATTCCAAATTATATAGAATAACTGTACCTAAACGATACTCGATTGCTATATCCATTAGAATTTAAGCAAAAATCATTGAAAAATCGTTTAGTGTTCATTTATAATGAATGAAATGAAGATAAGGTCACTCGGGAATCAAATTCTAGTCTTTTCCGATATATCATTCAAATATGGAATATCATCTTGACTTGATGTTCCTTTGATTATATCGTTGTGTATATAGTTGGACAATTGTGATCGTATTTTATTATATACAACGGTCATCATGAAAAGAGATCTCAACATATTTCCATTACCAAAATGAGACCGATATAAAGAAGTATAGAATCGTATATATGCTATGAACAATTTACAGATATTATTCTGACATACTTGTCATTCCTTATTATTGCAATCCCTTGTGTTTAAGCAGGTCCTTTGGCCTTCTCTTTTCTTCTTCCATTCTCTGGGTTTAGAATTTTTTTTCTTTCGTTTTTTTTGGATTTAATTTGTTGGAATTTTCTACATCTTGGATATTTCTCTGTCATTAAATGCAATTAATCACTTTTTTGTCTGGGTGGTTTCTATTTCTTTTTTGCTGCTGTTGTTGTCTTCACATATCCTTACAGGCATGCAGTGTGTCATGTAATCTGTCAAATTACTCATGCAAATCACAGACAGACACGCGTCTAGGACTCGCTTACATACACACACACACACACACACACACGCTCACAAACATGTAATTGAGGCTGCGGTTTGTCCTGTTGGTGGTGGTTTTCGGATCTTTTCCTCAGCCCATCAATTAAATTGACTTTCCTTGTGCCTGCTATGGCCTCTATGATTAATTAGCATCCTTAGACTATGGTCCTATTCGGGGTCTGTCCATTTAAAAATTACATTTCCAATCGATTGAAGTCGACAAAGAATAGGAGAGAATGGGAGACAGAAGGAGAAGAGATAGAGAGAGTATCAACTGAACAGTTTACAAAAATCTTATCTCTTTTTCTTTATATTGCATGTTCCTATTTGCTTACATACTATGTATATATATATACATATATGTATATGTGTATATAAATGTTCTTGCTTCATTCTGTTTTATGTATTTGCATATGGTACAATTTCTTATCTGCATTTCAAGGGAAATGCTAATGCCACACGATAAGCTCAACTACAACGCGACTCGAAATATATAAATATCTTGGTCATTCCATTCTTAATCTTTATTTCAACTTATTTATGTGCCAGATTTATGACATTTTGTTCAGTTCAGCTTCAGTATAATTTTTGGGTTTTTTTTCTTTTTTTTTTTTATCAGCGGGAAAATTCCAAGCACTTAACACTCAACTCGGCTTGAACTCAATGCCACATTGAAAATTCCGCATAATTTAAACCCGCGATCGTTTATCATAAATTCTTAAGTTACCCTGTAGAACGATACGAGGGAAGAAGCTATATCGGTTCATTCTTAATTTGAAGTTGATCAAAGCTAATTAGTTTTAATTTTAACTTATTAATTTAAGGAAATATATAACTTACCATTTTGATCGGTATCTATCATCTGAAAATAAAAGGATCAAGTTGAAATTAATGAAAGTTATCATTGATTGAGATTTTTAGATTTAGATGTAGAATGAATAGAAAATTTTTTTAAAAGAATATATATTATATGTATAACAAAAATATTATATAATTTTTATAGATCTATTTCTATGTTGCTGATAAATATAAATGCAAATAGCATACATAGAATGAGATAAATATATCGATATTTGAATAAGTTTTATATGCATCTTACACTAAAGAGTTAGACCATTATAGATTACGTAGAGAAATTTACATGATAATTAAGTAAATTCTTTAAAACTTTACATTAATTTTTTTTTCTATAAGATTATATATATAGGAAATTTCCAAGTTGAGTTTCCTCCTCAACTTGCTGCATATATGTGTGTACATATATACATTTTAGTCATTTTATTGGCATTCTGCTGACCTAAGCAATGTTGCAACGACATATTAATCAGTTGAGGCATTAAATATCAGTTTATAGAATGTGCTGAATGCATCCACAATGTGTCTCCCCTCTCTCTCTCCCTCTCTCTCTATCTCTTCATTTCATCACAGTGGGGTATATACTCCTTTTGTAAATCGGTTTATGTTTTCTGCATAATTTGTTTGCCGTTATCATCATATTCATCGCCATCGTCATCATAATCATAAACATCATCATCATCATCATCATCATCATCATCAACATACAAACATGGGCAATTGCATGTTTCCGGTCTTTTTGGCTAAATTTGAATTATGATTTAATGTTAATTACTTGGAATATGGCAGAATGTGTGAAGTGTAGTTACTGCAACAACAACAACAACAACAACGGCAACAACAACAAGAATGTCAAAAACAACAACGGTAACAACAACAACAACAACAAGAACAACTTCCGTTGATTTGGTTTTGTGGTTTTTGCTTATTGAATATTTTGCCCAGTTCAGTTAAGCTTAATTAAACAACAAACATTGAAAGAAAGAGACAGAGAGAGAGATGGTGAGAGGGATAGCATAATTTATGAGCGTTTTGTGTAATTGGAAATTTTAATAGTTGTCCATAAACAAATTTTATCCCAGCATCGTTTTGTTCACATTTCTCTCTATTTCTCTCTTGCTCTCTCTCTCTCTCTGTCTCACTCAATCTTTTTTGCTAATTAAATGCAAATACTCTCTCACACATGAATTGGCATCAATGTAAATCCTGTATCCCTATATCCTTGCTTCTATGTATATACATATCTCTTTGTATGCATCTCGTTCTGTTCGTATTCTGGTCTGAATTTCCAATTTGCATTTGATTTTATATTTATGACATTTGTATGGCAGTTTCTCTCCCTCTCTCCCCTCATGCTCATGCTCATGCAGAGATTCTCTTTCTCTTTTTAGTAGTTTCTCTCTCTATCTCTGCTTCAATTGATTGTTTTGATTTTACACATTTCGAATCATTTGCGTACAATTTTCTACTTCTAAACTATAAAGTATTTTCCCGGGCCAAATTCATTTGCAATGCGTACACACACGCACACACACACACACACACACACACAGGCATAAACACAAATACACACACAGATGCACACACACAATTACCTATTCATATGCAAATGTCTCTGATTCTCTACTTTTTGTTGTTGTTCTTGTTGTTGTTGCTAAATGTCAACAGGCCGTGCCCATTTAACCTAAAACAAACAAATAAAACATAAAATATTGTAAATTGATTTTCACATATTTTCGATTTCTATTACGTTTTTATTTTTTTAGTTTTTTTGTTTTTTTTTTCTTTGGAGATTTTTTATCGCATTTCCATTCAATTGGCAAATTTCATTTCAATTTACAAAAGTTTAACTCTGGACAGTAAATATCAAAGACAGGTAGATCTATGTATATATATATATATATGAAATCGGTTCTAACGATAATGGCTTAAAGATTTTTATCCATGCCATCTAAGGAGAAAGTTCTCATATATCTCACATCTTGTTTCTAGTTCATTTAGCTCCTCTTTCACTTCTTCCTCTCATACTTTACAATGTAACAGTTTGATGGTAAATCGATAATAATGATGATGATAATATTGAGACGATGATGATGATAATGATGATGATGATGTTAAAGGATCCCAAAAAAAATCTATTCAAAATTCAAAATGGCAAGCGTAAAATTGTTTCAATATTCATAACGTTGGTGCTAAATACTCTACGCTCTCTTCTCTTCTCTCTCTCTCTCACTCTCTCTCCCTTTCTCCTTTTCTCTTTACTAACAAAGAGCCTAAAGATATGTGGGAATAGGTTGAACAAACTAATATGCAAAATAGAGAGGGGAATGGTTGGGAGAGGGGCGGGGGTAACTTCAACGGAAGCACATAAAAACTCAGTTTCGATGCGAGCCCAAAAAAAAAAGGAAGAAAAAAGAGAAGTGAGCTGGGGGATGGGGGGAGGGGGGTGATGCGGGGTCAGATGATGGCTCTGTGTGTTTGGTCAACATGTTGGAAATTTAAAGCACCTGGGCTAGTGGCATTGATAACGAAGCAGGCAATAGATGCCAGTAGAGAGACCACGAGGACATCAGGCCGCAGCAACAACAACAACAACAACACTAACAAGAACAACAACAAAGCGATTGCGTGGCCTAGGGCGATAGTCGAACGTGTCTATGGTCGCTCTCTCTCTCTCTCTGGTTCTATGTGTGTGTGCCTGTGTGTGCGATTGTGTGTACTGGCCAATTTCCATGGCCATTATTGGTTAGCCAAAGCGTTGCCCCAGCTGCAAACAATGGACGATGGACGTGACCCTTGTGGCCTCCAACTCTCGCCTCAGTATCTATATACATATATGTGTCTGTGTGCGTGTGTGTGTGTGTGTAAAATGTCGCCACATAAAAAGCGCATAAAAGCCGATAAGCGACATTTATGCGCCAAAAATCTCACTAGACGGAAATTCGGTGTAAATTTCCACCACTAGACGATGACACACAGAGAGAAAAATTGAAAAAGTTTTGTCGGGCTAATTGAAAATGGAGACACACCAATCTAAATACAACAAAGAGAAAGAGTGAGAGAGAGAGAGACAGGTAAAGGGAGAGAGAATGATCCTCTCGGTGTGTGTATGCCTGTGTGTGTGTTTGTGTGTGGATGTGGCATACTTTTAAGCGGGTTTGCTAGCATTTAAATTGACTCGACCCAAAACTAGCTGGCTTTAACTTCCGGCGGAAGATTTTATGAGCCATAGCAAGTTTAGACCGAGACCGAAGAGCAATTGGAGAGTTAGCACAGTCTCATAAGCCATCAACGGAGACAAGTAATGTTCGCTCCTGGGAGAGGCACAAGAGGAGATAAAGAAAGGAAGAGAAAAAAGAATGAGAGGATGAGAGAGAACCGACCATGCATCAGCGAGCAGTGAGCATGTTTGTGCCGAAGATTAAAAGCATGTGTCCGGTTTTATGTGCCAGCCAAGTTCCCTTTTGACTCTCTACCCCCTCTCCGCAATCTTACCACTCACCCTCTTTCTCTTTCTCTTATACTCTAAAAATTTATAACCGTAAAAGTGCAACAGTGAACAAAAAAAAGAAAAGCAGAGTAAAAGCAGAGCGAGAGAGAGAGAGAGAAATAGAGAAAGAAACGAACAGTTCCCTTGGTCGAGGAGCTGGTAGTAGTGGAGGTTCGTGGCTGAGCTTGACTGTTTGTTGGTTTTGCGGCTGTCGCCTGTCGAGGTAAACCAGTTGGCTGGCTGGCTGGATGGCTGGATGGCTGCTTGGGCTGGATAGCGAACTGGGCTGGGCTGGGCTGGTTGAAAAACGTTTTACAGCATACAGATAAGTCCTTTGGCATCCTTTTTGGCTTGGCCCGCGCGCGTTTTGTTGCATAGTTTTGATTTATTACACAGCAGCGGCAATGGCAACAACAGTGCAGCAGCAGCATAGCAAATTCCATTTCGAAATTCATAACGAACACACATAAAGTTGAACGTGCAGGGCATAAAAAACCCAGAGAGAGAAATAGAGGGAGAGACAGGAATGAAGAGGTAGAAAGAGAGAAAGAGACAGAGATGGTAAGGTGAAATAGCAACCAGTCAGGGCCATAGGTTAGTTTATATGCACAATATCAGCGCATTATATTACCACACAAGATGGAGTGACAGAAGGGCAAGAAGAGAGGAGGGAGAAGTGCAATACAGAGTGTGTGTATGTGTGTGTGTGCGAGCTAATTTCAATGCATGTGAAATGATATTTGCAGGTATCATTTGCTAGAATAAACACATGCCAATGGCAGAAGGAGAGAGATAGAGAGACTGCGAGAGAGAGAGAGAGCGAAAGCAAGCAAAACTTAACAATGAACCTTTCCCCTTACCCAACCTCCCCATCCATTCATCTATTGTGTTCCACAATACCTAATAAGGAGCTCTGAGTATACCCAGTAGAGACAATTTCAAATGTGAAATGTCAACTAGTCAGGTCTCAAGTCTTGTCAGATTGTCAGCAAAAACTGCCATGATAGAAATCGAAGTCAGATTTAATTGGAAATGCTAAAGCATGACTAAAGTTAGAAGAGGATTTTTGTTTGCTCCTTTTTTCTGTTTTTTTGTTTTTTTTTTTGCTGATGGAAATCAATTAGCAAGCCAATCAAAAAATACTTCAACTAACTCTAAATGTTTTTTCCCACCAAAATGCATTTTATTGCCAGCGCTTAGAAGTAGGCAACACTTTTCGGCAGTTTTTCGCATATTTTGTTAGTTGAGTTTTTTCTCGTTGGTTTTGCTTTGTTCTTTTGCCTTTTTTTGTTTTTTGTGCATATGCATGAGCAGAGGCTCTTGAAATTCTCCTTCTCAGTTTGATTGCTGAATTATTTATATGTTTTATACATGCGAATACCAAAATGCAAATGGAATATGCACATGAGTTAACAGCAGCGGCAACGATTCGTCTTTTTTTTTTTTTTTCCTTTTTTTGCCCTCTTTTGTCAGCTTTCATTTGCAAATTAGTGTTTGAATGTTGTATTTTTGATGATGGCTTCTTCAATATACATTTATATACATATATATATATATATATGTGTGTGTGTATGTATATACATTTCTTTTCACTTGGTTTTCAATATGTGGCACATTTTGTCAGCTGATGTGTTTGGCAAACATTTGGCGTTTTTTTTTCTCCCAATTTCATTGTCATTTGTTGCTGATGCCGATACTGGTGACTGCGTGTGATTGATGGTCAGTTAAAAGTCATATATATAACAAACGGATGGGGTAAGTGGGGGATGAGTAATCATTGGGATTAAGTCAGCTCTCACACCAATTCGATGCTGAAGCTGACCGGGTGCATTCGTACCCTTATCATTCTCGCGCCCCGTGTGCATATCTATACAACTGGACGGAGAACTGATAAGGGCTCGTATCACCAACTCAACAGAATAAGGTACGGTGCGGGGGGATAAATACAAAAAAAAAAAAAAAAAAAAAACAGAAAATAAAACATCGAAAAAAAGTGCAAAAATCGGTAAAGTGCTTAAAAGTGCATGGCATTTTAATAAGCTTACATAATGGAAAAGCCGCAGAGCAAAGCTACGTGCCCACGTCCGAAGAGGCATAAGCCGACTTAATCCCTTTTTGGCCCCATGCGAAATGGCGCACAAAAAGCCATGACAACGGCAACAAAATCCAACAACACCAGCAACAACCAACAACTATGGAGAAAAGTCAACCATTTTGGCCCGCATTAGATAATGTTTTATTATTCCATTCACCCAAACTGAAATATTCATCAAAATATATATATATATATATATATATGTATGTATGAATATACATATGTATAATATATAATAAAATTAAAACATACTGCTAAAAAAGAATGAATAAAAAAAAAAAACAACATATATAATACAAACAAATATAATAAAAAGTTCGCTTAACATTACAAACAAAACCTGACAGGCAAACAAAATTAATGAAATAAATTTTGAAAGGACCAATTGTGTGCATTTATCTGTGTGTGTGGGTGTGTGTGCGAGTGTCCCGCGGCGAAAAGTGAAAATCATTTTCAAATTAGCACACAGCAAAATGTTTGCACAAACTGTTTTGCAAAATGGCAACCAACCATTTTATAATTGTGCAAAAATTTGAAATTAAATTGCTGAATATATATTTGTATTGCATACTTGTGGGGGCAACAGACAAAGACGGGAGAGAGGGGAAAATTGATGCATTTACATTATGGGATTTGCGGTTGCGGTTATTAATTGCTTATCGCTACGGAATACCGATATGAACGAGAGAGAGGGAGAGAGAGAGAGAGTATATGAGAAGAGATAGAATTGTTGAAATTTTTTGTGCTCTATATCTAAATTATTTGCTGACAAACAAATGAAATTTGATTTTCCAGACATTCGAAAGGTGAATGGAATTAATTATTCAAGAAATAAAAATCAGGTTAACTTTGTTTTATTTTTACCATAGATCAGTGTAGAAGTAAGTTATACACAAGTTGTAAGAGATATAGATGTAAGCATAAGTTAACCTAAGTCCTCAAACTCAAACTTGATTCTAGAAAACAAAAGCAGAATTTCTGATGAGAAGACACAGTAAACCAGTCGAAACGCGTTGAAGGATAACAAGGATTAAGGACAATGTTTTGAATTCTGATAAGCCATAACAAAGACTTTGGAAAGAAACAAACAAACACACAACAAAATAGACACAATTCACTTATTAGCTTAGATAACAGCATGAAAATAAGAGGAGACTTGATTACAATTTCCAAATACTTTTTAAAGGTAAATAGGAATCAATTTCTGGGCTTCTTTTTTATGCTTAAGCTAAAGTCTTAAATATAAGCTTGATCCAAGTTGTAAAAGTAATATTCATATAAAATTACTTATCAATAAGCTAGTGATATATGATGGTATCTGGAACAGGTTTCGTTTCTAACAATAAACTCTATCAGATTAAAGCCAGGTTCAGTATCTGTTATGATTTTGCCCCTTTCATATATGCATATAGAATATATATATAATATGTATGTCAAATATATCATTCACATATATAAAACTGTTTTTATATCAAAGGAAATACATTTGGTTAACGTCTTTTCATTTACATTTTATAGCCCCCTTTGTTGTATTTATATTTTCATAGAATATGTTCCACAATATCATTCCATCAGATCTGAAGAAGGAGAAGAAGAGACAAGCAAGCTGGGTAATTAAGTCACTTGGCGAGTCAGCAGGCGGTAGCCCATGCCATTCGGTTGATTTACTTAATCTATCAACAGGATTGTCGCTCAATTCAATCCAAAAAAAAAGGCATTTCTCACATAACCTTCGCTTTAATTACAACAGCAACAATAATTGAGAGAAAATGAGAAAGGTAAAGAACGAGAGAGACGGAGTGAGAGTGAGAGAGAGAAGGAAATTGTATGCTGTATTCCCTGCGGTGACATGGAAGGATACTTTAATAAACAAAACCATTGGCACTTAAGAAATAAGCAATACACATTTAATGCTCCGGCCAAGCAATCAGCGAAAAATGCTGTTCTTGCTCATGGAATTATGGCCAAAGAAGGAGGAGGAGGAGAAGCATGAAAAGGACGAAGATGTTGAAGAGTAGAAGGAGAATAAGGATGTGGGGAAAAACTGGCCAGCGACAAAAAACAATCCGACATTCATTTATTATTTAATACGAAAACGCAATTCGTGCATTCACCTGGAAACCATCAACAAACGTCACCAGCGGGAATAAGCAGGAGTTGTACCTAAAGCTGCAGAGAGATGGAGCCAGAAGGCAGGCAGCAGGCAGGCTGGCAGGACATACGCACCCCGTGAGAATTGCTAGCATACACAGATACACGCAACACACACACACACATGGAGAACTAAGGATGTTCTGCAAATAGTTGGCATTGGCATTCGTCCTGGTTTCTCCAATGGTTTTCTTCGTTTTCGTTTCTTTTTTCTTCTTCGTCGAGTGGCCCCCGAAGGCGCAAGGCAAGCAGCAGCAGCCAGCCAAGCATAACGGTAAACCAAGCTGACGTTAACTGGCAGGGCGATAAACCAGAGAGGGAGAGAGAGAGAGAGAGAGTAAGAGAGAGAGAGGGGAGTGGTAGAGCGGGTCAGACAGGACCTACAGACACAAATGAAATTCAAGCAAATTGAAATTTTATTTCAGCAAATGTCTTGCTCTTTACGCCCTGTCTCGTCTGTCTGCAAAGACCAGATCTTTTATACCTTCTCAACCCTCTGCTTACCCACTCTCTGCTCTCTCTCTATCTCTCTCGCTCTTCTCTTTTCGGCAGTCTGGCATTTCATTTTCGGCTATGGCTATGTTAGCCTGGCAAAACTGGGCGCGATTTGTTGCACTTTTCAATTTAGATAAATTAAAAACAATGCCACAAAAACTTTTACAACTTCAACTTGAGCTACCACTTGCACTTGCAGCTGCGGCTGCATTTGTGGCAAACTTGGCCAAAACCGACAAAGAGAGAAGGAGACAGACAGAGAGAGAGAGAGAGAGAGAGAGAGAGACAGAGAAAGGAGTTTGTTTGGCAAGAATCAAACTTTCGAAATTTTTGAAGATGCCAACAGGAGGAACAGCAACATCGATACCAAGTTGTAATCATCAGAGAATTGTGCACTTTTGTTTTACCTTCTTCATTTTTGTATCTTCCCCTTTGCCACTGGACAGGTGCAATCGATGCCACAAGCAATTGAAGTGGAAACAACAGAACTGGAGTATACACATACATATACATATATATATTCCCCATGCTGGGGTTAAGGTTTAGAACTCGAAGACATACAGCTCCCCAGTTGAAGTCGTCCGTTGCGTGCTGTCGCGTAAAGTGTTGCCAGACCCCAAAAAAAAAAATCCCCAAAAATTCTCTAGGTAGTATTAGGATGAGAGGTCTCTCTATCTCCATCTCTTTCTCCCTCCGCACTCAATTGAAAGTGCTGCTGTTCCTGTGGGAGCCCCTGAACTTATCGCAAATAAAAATCCAAACAAAATGAAGGCAAATATCACGCAGAGGGAACGGAACGGATGCGGGAGAGATGCCTTTCAGCTTAATCGATGGCCTCATGTTTACACACCCGAATGAACTAAAGACCAGTAATGAACTACCACCCTTTCCCCTCTCGGTCTCTCACTCTTTCCCTTTCTTCTCAACTATCTCTTCTCACTCTCTATCTTTAGATGTTTAACAGATCGATTAGTTTGCTTTAACCTGCTTAGTCCTGTCACTTTTGCTCCCCATTCATTCCCATTGCATATTTATGGCCTTTGCCTCCACAGATTATGCGGTTGCTAAAAAAAAAAAAAAAAAAATAAACTTTACCAACTTTCTTTTTGCCATTTTCCGGCACTTTTCGACACTTTTCCCGTACTTTTTTCTTCTTTTCTTAGTTCATACTTTCTGGCAAATTTACGTCCACATTTTTCCGCTGCTAGCAATGAAATGCAATTTGCTTTATGAACCCACCAAAAAAAAAAATAAAATAAAGGTGCAGCAACTCTCAACTCAGATTTGAACCACTGCAATGGAAATGAACTTGGCATCGCCAGACAAACAGACAGACAGAGAAAGGAAGAGAGAGAGGGAGAGAGAGCAAGTCCTAGTGCCAACATTTTAACACTTTCAGTCGCTAATTTTCTATTACGACTATGCAGCAGTCAGCAGGTCTTCTCTTGCCACACACGTAGCTAGCTGCCTGCCGCATTGTGTTAACCCTCTGGAAAGATGCATGCAACTCATGCTACGGGTATATTGTAATCCTGCCAAGGATTTTGCGAATGTGAAACTTTTGTAATTTGATTTCTCGTGCAACTTCATGTGCAACTTTTTCCGCAAAAAAAATAAAGGCAAACAGAGTATGGAATGCAACTTTGACTCAATTATTGGAAAGATTTCTATATAAACAATTGAAGAATATATGAAACGATTTCTGCCAAATCTTTTTTTTTGAATCTTTTAAATAAAACTGATCTATATAACTATGTATATATATATGAATATTTAACTGGTAATGAAAGTTACAAAGGAATACGGACAACAAATAATAATTAATTATTATGTATATAGTTAATGGATTATTTTTTCCATTATTTCATTGTAATTCTCAACTAGTTAAAACGGTGAAGCTGTAAGTATGTTCGTTATCACACTTTACCAATGAGAGAACTCGAAAGCAAAACATTTTGAAAACTATTAAATTAAAATATTTAAATAATTTTTTAATCCTTGTGTTATTTAATTCAAGAACAAAAAAAAAGGGGAATATAAATGAAATATAGTAGATAGTTTTTCCTATTTTCGTTTTTGTAAAAAACGAGAATAATTATTGCAACTAATTTTTTGTAGGGGCACATTAATCTATTCTATAATCCATTTCATTCATCATTCCAGTTGGTATCGAGCATATAGAAGGTGTGTTTGTTTACTAACCCGGGGATATTTGGAGTAAAAAGGAAAGGGACCTGGTTTATAGTTATGATTGTGATTTATTACAGCCCAATCGATTCCTTTTAATATAGTTTTTAATCAAAAGCTGATTATTTATTTACGTATTAAGAAGCTCTAGTTAACGTCTGCCAAGTTTTTAAAAATAAATCGATACATCGATGTATGATATCCAGATTTGAAAGAGCCCCGCTGTATATGTGTATATATATATTTCGTAAAGAGCATTAAAAGTTTATTTTGCTTTGCAAGTATTTCACTTTTTGAGTTAGTTTTCGGTTGCTGTTGGCATTAGCGGTAACGTTGGCGGCATTTGCAAGGCAAATATTTATAAATCAACACAGCAAGAGACAGACTGATGGCTCAAGAGAAAAGAAAGGAGAAGGTGCAACAAGAGGTGGCACTGGTGGCAAAGGTAGGGGGAGGGGGAGGGGGGGGATCAAGATAAGGCAACCTTCAGTAGAAGTCCTGGCTGGCAGCGACACGCACTTGACTTTCGAAACTCACTTGAAGTCGTGTTGAGCTGAGCTGAGAGTTGAGTGGAGTTTCAGTTGCTGCCGCTGTTGCACGAGTTGCCGGAGTTCTTCAAGTTTTGTCTGTGTGTCAGTGTGTGTGTGTGTGTGTGCGTATCTGTGTGTGTGTGTTTTTGTTTGGCCAGGAAGTTGCCTCTGTTCGCTCTGTCCACAAGTTCGTTTTTCTTCCGCTCTTGTTGTGATGTTGCACTTTTTGCTGCCATTTGAAAATGAAGTTGTTTTCAACATCAGTTGCACACACACACACACACACACCAATACACACATATACACCCAGTGTGTAGTAAAAGAGAAAGCAAATCATATTAAATTATATGACTAAAAACGGGGTTAAGCTGCAAGTGCAAATTGAACTAATGCCAGGACGAATAAAAGAAAGTAAAGAAAGCAAAAAAAAGGAGAAAAGGAGAAATAACTTGGTAGGTGGTAGGTTCGTTCCATTTAAAGCACCCGCAGAGGCTAAAGTACTAAATGAGCAACATGAGCATTTCAAGCGGAAGGGCCCCCTCATTTCCCACTTTGTCAACACACACACACACACACTCACAAACACTCACACACACTCACTCATCTTGCCCGCATTGACCCCAAAATGTCTAGCCATCCGGCCTGATGCTGCTGCTGCTGCTGCTACTGCTACTGCAACACACTGCACTCATTCATTCACTTCATTTACCGAGTTACGCACGCTCTCACACACACACACACAACAACCAACGTATGTATAGAAATGAAATGAGATGAGTGAGTGAGTGAGTGGGAGGAGTGAGGGGAGTATGTGGAATGGTGGACAGGGAGGGAGGGGGAGGGGGGTTTGCCTCTGCTGGCCCTGCTGATGACATCAATTTGCGTAAATTGTGCTAGGAAAACGCTGCCGGAAACAGGCAGACTAATGGAGCGGAAGTTTTTCCAAAGCATTCGAATGACGCTCGTTGAGTCGAGTCGAGAGTTGAGTTGCAGCAACGCTGTTGACATCCCTTTCACCCTTTCACCCTTCCTCTCTCGACCCACCCAATTCATGCGATGAAAGGGACATCACAGTGAGCCGCCATAGAGAATAGAGAAAATCCTGCCAGCTGTAGTTGTTAGTCAGTTAGCCATTTCGAATGCCATTCACAAATAGCATGCAGATGAGCTGCTGGAGGTTTGTTTTTGCGTTTCCTTCTAATGAAGTTGCTGCTGCTGCTACTGCCAGCAATTAAACATTACGCATACGCCATGTTGTGCCTGGTTAATTTAATGCAATTGTCTCACTCTCTCACATCATTTGTTTCTCGTTCTCTCTCTCGCTCTCCCCCTATCTCTCTTGGTCTCTCTCTCTCTCTCTGTCTCTCTGTAAGTGTTACGCTTAATTTGTTTGAACGTTTTTTCTCTTTCTTTCTTTTTTTTGCAGAGAAGGCAATGTAAAATTAAACTTGTCTGCTGCGCATTTAAAATGTCACCGGAACGACATGGTCGTGATCCGGCGGCAGTGGTTCCCATCACACAAAACCGAAAGCAATCCCTCTCAATGTATTACCCCCCCTCCTCTTCGCCCATCATCCAACCCTACTCACACACATACCAAACTACAAGCTGCCGTTGGACGCTTTGCCCGCATACCAAACGAAACGCAAAAATTTTATCAGCATCAGCATGAAAATGTCGCCGCATATTAACCTGTCATCCATCACTTTTGATACTTTAGCTACCCCCACACCCAATACTTCGCCCATGCCCATGCCCATGCCCCATGACACTCACTCTCTCCTCTTGCCCCTTACCTTGCTATCGCTGATGTTACCTTTGGGGAAAAGCGAAAAGGGTCAATTCCGTTGCACGACACACACAAAAGGATAACGAGCGCAATATGAGTTGGCATAATAATACAACAACAATAACTACAACAAGAACAGTAAGAACAACAACAACTACAATAGCAACAATATCAGTGGCATCAACATCAGCAGCAGCAGCAGCAGCAGCAGCAGCAGCAACAGCAACAACAACGCTAACAGAATGACAGCGCATGGTACAAAGAGAAAATAAAATAGGATACTGCTGCTGATGTTACTCCTGTTACTCCTCCTGCTACCAATTTCGTTGTTGCATTGGATGACGATGATAGCTGGATGAATGCAAAAAGTCTCCGCTTACAATTTTATTCAATCAAAAAATAAAAGAAAAAAAAAGTAGAAAAATAACCAAGAAAAATTGCTCAACTCCCGTTGAGTTGGGCCAAGTCAAGTCCCAGGAGTGATTGCCTTAACCCATAAACATTAAAGAAATAACTAAAAGAATTTAATGGAAATTGCAAATATAAATAATACTATTGATCATGCATAATGAATATATATATATATAGATATATACTCATATATGAGCTCAAGTTTTTCAAATGCAAATGGAGGAATCACAGGACATTCTATTCATGGAAAATGTATCACTTGGGAGCTAGACTATCATTATTTCACAATACGAGGGCTGAACCAAGACTTTCTGTAACCTTATCAGCACCTTACTTCTTTTGAGGACTCATTTGAATCCAATTTAAAATTTTAATTTTTTCTAATTGGTAGTTAACAAATAAACGAGTAAAGTTAAGTAACAATATCAGAATTTATCATTTTAGAAAATAATAAACGAGTTTTATTCAAACCAAAAAAAGAAGAAAAAAAACGTAAGCGTTTTGTTTGTCGCAAAGTTTTTTGTTTTTAACATTGTGTCAAAATTCTGCATATTTTCGTTAGAAAACTAAAATTATTAAATAGTAAAAAAGTTTCAGTCACTATAAAAAAAACGTCTCTGTCTCTATCTCTCTATCTCCGTCTCGTTTTCTCTGAAATGCCATTCCAGCATACATTGAAGAGGGTGGAAGGAGGGTGAGAAGATCATTGCTCTTTTTGTTCCCTCCACATCCCTCTCTTTACCACTTTCAATTTTTGCTGGTTGTTGATGTGGCTTAGTTGGTGATTCGCTTGGTTGATAACTTTTCCAGAGCCAAAGGCCAACTTTAAATTGTGTGACTGTGAGTGTGTGTGTGTGAGTGTGTGTCTATGTGTGTGCATGTATATGTGTGCTTTTTATGACTAAAATTGTAAATTATGTCAACTGGCCACGACCCACAGAGCTCGTTATACATAGCCAACGAGTGGCTATCCTCCTCCCTCTCACACCCTCTCTCCACCTTCCAAAACTGCTACACGAAACTAATGAAAATTTATTGATAATAAATTTAATATGTTTTGTGGCTGCACATACACACTCACACACACACGCGGACACATATATATACAATCCTCCTTTTCCCTGTTTTTCTCTCTACTCTAAACATATCCTTGGAGTTTTGAATTCTCTATCAGGAGGAGTAGGAGACGGTAGAGGAGGAGTTGGGGGGATTGAAGTTTGGGTTTCGGTTTCAGAGCAAGTCATAATTAATTTATTGTAATTAAATGATAATGTCTTTTTTCTATCTCTCTCTCTCGCTCTCTCTCTCTCCTTCTCACAGACTCACTTTCTGCTGGCATTGCAGTTTATAGTGGGTGTGGGTGTGTGATATAATTCCCATCGTCTTGCTGTTCACATTTATTCAACAGTTTTCTTTCCTTTTCTCTTTGGTTGTTGTTGTTGTTGTTGCTTTTTATCAGCTGCCATTATCATCCTCTGTCAATGGGCCAACCCGCTGTTGACATTTCATTGAGTCAAGCTCAAACTTCATTATGTCCTGCAGCGTGTCTGGCGCCAGTAGAAAACCCAGTGGCAGTAGCAGTAGCAAAAGCTCATGTCTGTGTCTTCCACAAACTCCCACCAGCATTTCCATCACCATCTCATCCTCATCCTCTCGCTTCTTCATCCCCATCTCCATTCCCATCTCCATCTCCATCTGCTTTTGCGTCTTTTGCTCTGCTCTTGTGTGTGTGACTTTGTCTAAGTTTGTTTGCATAACCTATTTGTATAAATATTTTGCCTTGCTTCAACTTATTTGTTGCCTTTTTTTGTTGTTGCTGTTGCCTCGTTGTGCTGCTTCTTCTTCTTCTTCTTCTTCTTTGGACTCCACCTCCTGCTGGCGTCTGTTTTGTAGGTGATAACAATGTTTGTCTTCATTTTGCAAGGGCAAAAGTCAGGCAGCAGGGTGGTAAGGGGAGAGGGTGGAAAACTTTACTTTTAACATTTTCACTTAAACTTGCACAACAAATTCGGGTTTATTATTTTATAGTTTGGACACGTGTGCGTGTATGTGTGTGTGTGTGAGTGGGCGTATGTGTGCCTTTGTGTAAGTATGTATATACGTATATGTGTGCAGAGTTCAGCAAAAATATGTTGAAAACAAAATAAAATGAACATTTATGTTGCATACTTTTGAGGCTTACGACAAAATCCTTCCCCTTCCTCTCATTCTCATCCATTTTCTCAGTGATTCTCTCTGTCTCTCTCGGTGTCTCGGTGTTTATGCAAAACCAATTTAATTCCAGCGATTTGTTGACACATCGACAGCATCCCATCGATAAACCCCCCCACACCTCTCCCTCATTGGCTGGCATCTTCTAATCTAAACTCAAATTAACATGTCTGTTTTGCACCCGAAAATCCCCTCAAAATGCAATTTACACTTGGTGTAACTCCTTACCGACTGATGCTGCTCCTTGAGACTTAATGAATTGTCAAACACTTTAAGCCAATAAACGCAATAATGGCACAAACACACACACACACCCAGTAAGAATGAGAGACAGAGAGATAAAGAAACTAGAGAAAGAAAGAAAGAAAGAAACAGAGATAGATAGATGGAGAGACAGGTGTATGGCACAGCAATTGCAAGGCGTTTAGCTGTAAAACTTTCAAAAGTTGTGCCATGACAACGCCAACTTTTACCTATGAGCATGCCGCTTCAAGTGGCAACAACGTTTACCCAACCAACACACACACACACGCACATACACTGGCACACACAAACATACTCATGGATATATAGAACACACTCTAGCATGCCAGGACATTTGTCACAGAGGTTCGTTTCATTTTTTTGCCTGGTTTTTGCGGCAGTCCCATGACTGTCAGCGAAACTTTGCTTTGCTTTTCTTTTCAACATTCAACATTCGACATTGAAGGAGGAAGGATCAGCAGGGAAGGGGCTGGGCTTTGAACGGCAGCTAAAGTGTTTATGTTGCCCGGAAGACATAAAAGCGAAGCGAATGCAGTCAATGGCAGCGACATGCAACCGCAACAAATCCAACGGAAATCCACTTTAAAGTTGAGCAGCAGCAAAAGCAACAGCAGCAGCAGCATCGGTGGCATCAACTCGGAGTATCTGAGCTGCACTCTTCCACTTGCACTTGCACTTCAATTCTACTGTCAAGTGTTGTCAGGCAATCAATGGACATGCACCAGAAACCAGGACAACCAGAAGGACACTGCCCGCAGCAAGACAATGCCAGTGAGATAGAAAAAACAAGAGTCCGAAACAGATAGAGAGAAAGGGAGTGTGAGGGGGGTGGGAGAGTTAGGAAAATGCCAGAACAGAAGACCAACTGAAGAGTGGCTAAAGTCTTTTGTCATTCTTTCTTTATCCTCTATACACTTTCTCCTACCCTTCTAATATTGAACAATAATAATAATAATAATAGTATACAATGCCCAGCAAAAAACGAAAGTACTAAAGTAAAGTAAATTGTCCGTGTTGTCCTACTCCCACGCCTTCCCCTTTATCTATATCGCTCAACTAAATGGTTCCCATATACTTAAAGACTTTAGACGAGAAATTGATAAGTTATTTAAATGATTATGGATTTAGTTGAATGTGTTTATATTCCTGATAAATAAATGTCAGATACATGTTACCCAAATTAAATCTAAAGGATTACATCTTAAATTTAATATTCTGCCATTATATAGTTAATAAATAATTAAGTTGTAATTCAATACAATAAATAAAATAATTTGGCTACGATGTTGAATGTAAGTATGAAGTGAACATTCAATTCAATCCGAATGTTTTATATTTTTTAAGAATAATTGCTATAAATGAAATAAAACATAACTTTGACGGTTGCAGGCCTCGGTAGATGAGTTGTCTAAGCGGCCCAGTCATTTAGGCAACAGAACAAAGAGGACCCGGGTTCGAATCCCAGGCTAGTGCATGGATGTAGTATTCGTCTAAGCCGAAGGCCTTAGTTGACAGTGCTTGTAAAATATAGTTAGGTTGATAGTTTACAACTATATCCTATACTTTAATAATAATAATAATAATAATAATAACTTTGATGGTTATTAAGATTAAGGGAAAGACAATGTAAAAAATCTATTGATGAAGTTTCAAAGATATAGTAGATAAATTCAAACTATATATTTGAATTCGAACTGTTCTTGATGTTTATTTTAAATTGTTGTAATTCATTTATTTTAATGATTTTATTTTAATTTAAAACAAAGACTTAACTTCAACAATCTCGTACATCACAAGATTTATAGCAAAATATAAATACAAATTTCTAAAAATATATGTAGATGTGTTTATTAAATAAAATCTCATGACAATTCAAATTAATTAAAATAAAACTAGGATAAATGGTTTTCAACTATAGTACCATAATATAAGATGAATCAAATATTTTCCATTCTGATATATATACTTTTGTATTTCAATCTAACCATGATGAAAATCTATTATGAATATCCCCTCAAGTCAATTTTGTAGAAATTGTTTTTATTTTAGTGAATAAATTATAAAATAAATATTTCTAAAATGTAACGTATAAAATGCATGAATCACTCAAAGAAACAAATGTCAACAAAATGATGATAAGCTAATCAAAGAGCTATTCATAATGTATTTCGAAATGGGGGGGAAAACCGTTTTAGATTTAATTAAATTGTGGCCCTTGGAGCATTTCATTTGAATGTAAAACATTTGCTGTCCCTTGGGTCCCCCTTTTATCAGTGAACTTTCATTGATAGCCAACAAAATGTTCACATGAATGATATGGTCAAGCTAATAATTGGAATAAACTGAGACACACACACGCACACATACATACTTACATTTTAGACCGCATTCATTGATGATGAAAAGACAGGGCGCAGGAATGTATCAATGAATAGCCATGGCTAACATAAAATATTAAATAACAACAATTTTGCTTTAAAAAGCTGGCCAACATAAATGGAAGGAAAGGAAAAGGCAAAAACCGTTAACAAGCAGCAACACGCCAAAGAAATGCGATAAGAATGCAAAAGGCAGAGAGAGAGAGAGAGATAGAGGGAGAAAGGAAATGAAAAAGGAAAACGGCATGACAAAAGTTAAAAATCAATTCGTGGCAAACTGAAATCTGATTTATGGCTGCATTTATGAAAGAAAGCGCAAAAAAAAAAAAGAAATGAACCAAAGAAAAGGAAACAGAAACGAACTGAAAGCCAAAAGTAAACACCAATAGTAAACACACACTCAGACACACACACATGCAGAGAGAGAGAGGCGGAAGTAAAACTGTAGGAAATAGAAAACTAAGTGATTGAGAGTTATAACGAGTCCCAACAAATTTACCAGAAAATTGACTTTTTCTGTTTGGAATTAAAGCGCCAGCAACAAGAATATCCAAAGGGAAGAAAGGCGGGGGCGTTGCCAATTTTGGGAGGGGGGCGTTGCCGAGTTGTCAACGCAGACAGAGAGAAAAAGAGAAAGAGGAAATGTGTGCGAGTGTGTGCGTTAGTGTGTGTGTGTGTGGATGAAAAGGTGAAATTGAACTGTTTGCAACTACAAATTGCAACTTGTTTTCGCCTCGATGCATTTTGTTTTATTTTCGACAGGTGAAATAACCGCAATTACGTGGCCATACCCTCCTCCTCCTCCTCCTTCTCTTTCCGTTTCTCTTCCCTCACCTTCACAGTAGTCCAGCAAAGTTCAGAAATGAAATTGCCAGACGGCAAAAGAATGAAAGGAGTAAAAAGAGGAGCCCATTTGCAGCAAAAAGAAAAAAAAAAAAGTGAGCTTAAGTGCCGCTTTGCGAAACATTTCGTTGCATAAGCAAAAGACGCAGATGCAGAAGAAGAAGAAGAAGAAGAAGAAGAAGAAGGAACTGGAGATGGAACTGCTAGAGGGTCTTTTTTTTTGGATAGGTGCGGATGGGTGAAGGAGGGAGGGGGAAGGATGTACACTGAAGTGAAATAGTAGTTGCAACCGTCCATGATGTCCTTGCCCAAGCAAAAAGTCACAAAACTAACGAAATCGGAAACAGGAAGCACACAAAGCGTCGCCATGGTCGCCCGCCCGCCCGCCTGTACCATCTCCACTCCATCCTCCCTCCTGTCCATCTCTCTTTTTCTTTCTCTCTTTGGTTTGGTCCTAGTTGTCCTGGCATCATCATTGTCGCTTCGCTGCTTGCCCGAGAACTGCTTAAAAGTCACAGTCTGAAGCTGGAGAGTACTCTCTCTCTCCCTCTCTCTCTCTCTCTCCCTCTCTCGCTCTCTCTCTTTCTCCAAAACTGAGAAACAAACAAACGGCAAACGGCAGCAAAAAGTTGCCACAGTTTTCCAACAGTTTTCCACAGTTTTCTTGTTGTCATTTTGTGTGTGTTTGTGTGTGTGTGTGTGTATATAAAAATTGGTTGCTCATTTGCTGGTCACTACTCCAACCGCTGGTAATTTTCAGCGGCCACTTGCCGTGGATATCATCTCCTCCCCCCCCTTCCCAACATCTTCTCGCCCCATTTTAGCAGCTCTCCTCACCATTCGTATGCTTTGTTCAATTAATGAGACTCTTGACAGTTTTCCGCTGCGCTGCTTTCGGTGTCCTTTTTTCTCTTCTTTTTTTTTTCTCTCATTTTCATTTATATTTTGCTTTTCTTCATCTTATTTTGTGCTGATTTGAAGTTTGCTGGGACTGTGTTTTGTAATTTATAATGT
Organism: Drosophila sturtevanti; assembly: GCA_018150375.1. NCBI lineage: Eukaryota > Metazoa > Arthropoda > Insecta > Diptera > Drosophilidae > Drosophila > Drosophila sturtevanti. The sequence continues at coordinate 10,064,186 of JAECWJ010000317.1, read as the reverse complement.
TAACTTTTTTTTCTTCTACTTTCGAGTTTAGTTTTTTTTTTTTTGTTTTTTATTTTTCTGCCTTATTTTTTGATTTTTCAGGTCAGGGCGCACTTAATTAATGAAAGAGGCATAAAAATCTAAAAATGAAAAGAACTCAAAGTAGAAGAAGAACAAATTGGTTTGAGAGAAAGAGAGAGAGAGAGAGAGAGAGAGAGAGAGAAAGAGAGTGAGAGGGGATTGCAATTGAAAACACAAAACACAAATACAAATACCTAAACATAAATTCAATTAGCAGTCCAGTAAAATCAATAACAACTCTAATTTGTGGGGGGGAGTTGCCAATTCATTTCTCCCCATATCGAAATTAGCCACAATTTCATCATTCCTATTTTTGCTTTTCTTGGCTTATTAATTGTTTCACGTACATTGCTCATACGTTATAAAGGAGATGAAATTATGGAAGAGGGAGGGAGGAAGGTGGAGGGAGTAACAGAAGGTAGGTAGAGAAAGTAATAGCAACAACAGCAACTGTCACTTGTAATTAGCACAGCTGAGCATAAGACTTAGTCGCAAGTCTTCGTGTTGAGTTTTTCCTTTAACTCAAATTGACGACGCAGTGAAATTTTTGACTGAGTGATGCCTAAACACACTCCCTTCCTCCCCCACCTCCCCTTCGCGCCAAGCCACCCTAAAAAAGATGAATGTCTTTTGGCAAGTATGTGAAACAAGGCGTGGCAGTGTAATTATTAATGCCATCATCATCATCATCATCATCATCATCATCATCTTTGCTGGGTGTTGATGTTCCTAGCTCTTAATGTTGATGACTTGTCGTATGTTGCCTGCTTTTAGGCGCTGCCTGCTTAAAGCCATTTGATGTGACTTGCTTCTGCTGCTGCCTCAGATAACTGCTCTGCCATATACATGAAAAGAATCCACACATATTAAACACACCCCAATGCTGCCCCCCCCTTTTGCCCACACGTTGGCATACAAAAAAAAAAAAAAGAAGTGAAATATAATAATTTGCAGAGCACATTTCATCTTGCTCTTATTTTTTGCGGCAATTTTTTTGTTATATGTTTCAACTTGGCATACCTTTTCCCCAGCCCCTTTACCACCCACTCCGCCATTTCTTTTTTTTTTTTTTTTGCTGCAATTTTTCTCGCCGATTTTCACACACGCACACAAACAAATAAAGAGAGAGAGAGAGAGAGAGAGAGAGAGAGAGAGAGACAGGCAGACAGACAGACAGACAGTTGGACTTGATGCTGCTTGCTGTTGGGTTTGTGGTAAGGCCTTCATGTTGTGTTTGGCGCCATTATTAATAAAGTTCACGAATGCAATGAGCGCCAAGCGCGTTATGAGTGAGTTGCCCACAAACATACACACACACACACACACACACAGGTTCGCACACCCACAAACAAACATTGAGATAGAGGAGAGCCACGCCTGAACTATGCACAGTTAGTCAGAATCTACAACAGCCAAAAGTAAGCTTAAAACTTCAAAATAATTTTTTACTTGACATTTTAAATACTCTTTAATGTTGCTTAACATTAAATATAAAGAATAGGGTTGAAAATCAACATATATTTTTAGAAATATTATGATTAATGAACAGTCCTTTTAACGTTAAGTACTCATGCAATTTAAAGCAAGCAGAAAAATTACAACTCCATTCATTGTTTCAACTAGTTGAGAATTAAAACGAAGTAAAATAAAATGTTTGCTTCTTTCAGTGGAGTGATTGGACTTTCTTTAAAGCCAGAAGAGTAGCTTTTGACTCAGTCAACTGTGGAGTTCTATATGGCTTGTAATCCGAAAAAAGTATGAGAAAAGACTGGTTAAATCGATTCTGAAAATTCTTTAGAGTTAACACACATCCTTCATCTCCTTTCCAATTACTAACTGTCAAATATTTGTTCTAAATATATTTAATATTTACTTTAAGTAAGAGTATTGAATATTTGGTTTTGATCCATCTTTTCATTGGTCTGTGTATATAATTTTTTTTTTTTCCGCCAAGCCTGGCCAACTCAGTGTTATCTACGTTACTGTGGCAAACGGAATGCATTGCACACACACAGAGAGAGACTTATGTGGCTATAGCTATATTTATACATATATATATATATAGAGAGAGAGACACAGATAGAGGCAAACAAATGCAAACGAACATGGCGCACACTTGTAATTCCGCCTAGGTGCATGGCAGGCCCAAAGTGTTTCTGTTTCATGCCCATTGCAACAGTTGCAACTTGCAGCAGCGGCATCGGCAGTAGCAGTGCCACACCCACTCACGCATACATACACACTCACACACACACACACACATACACATACATAGACATAGTGGTAGGTTGGTTGGTTGATGTTGATGCGCCTCGAGTTCTGTCGAGTGCGGCTTTTGTGGGAAAAATTAAAAATTTCGAGTGGGCCGCAAGTGGTTTCAAGGATTTGCATTAAGCGCATGCAACCAACTTGCCATCAGGCATGAGTGTGGTGCACATTCAACCTCACCCTTCTCTGCACTGCCACCACCTTATATCATCTCTTTACTCTTTCCCTTTAACCGCATTCCCACACACACACACACACACTCATTGGAACACGCACACACACATGCATTCATATTGGGTAAGCAGCAGCACATTAACATTTGTGAATGTTTTGGGCCTTTCGTTCCTTACAATGTTTTTGGTTTAGGTTTCCACTGCATTTTAACCAAATCGAACATGAAAATTTACCTTTTTTTTTTTTGGTAATTTTATAGGAAACAGGAATGTTCAAATAATGTTAAAATTAAGTTTTGAAGGTGTTTATACTTATATTTTTGAAAATTGATTCAGTTTTTTTTTTGGGTGATTCCGCAATGTCTACTGATATTTCAACTTGAAATGCAGAAATACCGAATGATAAATTTGCCAAGGTATTCGAACTTCGATATAGCGAAAGATAGGCTAGAAATTATCTGTAATTAATCGTGGGAGGACAACGGGTTAAACATTTACTCAGAGGTAACAATATGATGAGTGGGTAAATTGCTTCACTTTCCGGCAGTATAGAAAGGATTCTTGACTTTAAAGGATAATGTCAATTGAATTGCATAAATTCTATAATTATAGGGGATATTTTAAGGTATTTGTTTAAACTATTAAGTTAATTTTTTGTTTATATATAAGGTTTTTGGTCAGATAAAATTAATTATATATCGCACTCAGCTTCTATTAAGCTAAATCAATTGAATTGAAATATGTACTTTGTTTTCATTCAAATTGGTTTTCACTGTAGCATAAATGGAGAAACAAAAAAAGGTCTCAAGAATAGGAGTATAAGGACAAAGATAGTTATCCATATTATATCATTACTTATTCAGATATTAAACGGATACACAATTTACATCTGTCGACTCAAACCTCGACTCCAGTTAAACCATATATGTATATGTATATACATATATATATATACTTACATATATATGTATGTATTTTCTGTCATGTTTCGCTCTCAACTTACATATGCCCTTTTTCATATGGAACATGGTTGCATTCTTAATAATTACACATACACATACATACACACACACAGCTCAGACTTTGGCAAAACAACAACAATAATAACAAGAACAACAAAAAGACTTTGCATGGCCCACTAAGCACACTTGTCAGTTTGTCTTGTTTCTGTCCCTCAGTTGCCTCTGTCCCTTGGTCCCTCGGTCTGTCTGTCTGTCTGTCTCTCTATCTCTCTGTCTGCTGCTGTTTCGGTTCTCTTTCTTTTCCCCTTTCTTTTTTTTTGCTTCTGTTGTTTTCTATTTGCCAAGCGCTTCAGTCGACTTTTACACACACACACACACATACACACATTTCTATACACACACACGTACACATTTGCTTGGATAAAAGCTATTTTTATTTATTTTCTTTTTTCTTTTATGTTTTTGTTGTTGTTGTTGTTGCTGCTTGAGCTGAGCTTTGACTTCGACGTCGACGACGACTTGCAAAAATTTCATAATAAAGTTGTTGAACTATTTTTCATTGCATAGTTTTAGGGGCGCAGTGCACTTAAGCGTATTAAAATGCACTCGAAATAGAAATGGGATAGATAGCAGAATGAAAGCAACAACAACAACAAGAACAACAGCAATAGTGCCAAAGATATAGCCCTTACCAAATGCAAATACCAGATAATAATCGGGCATCAGATTTAAAGAGCTCAAACAAAAGGAATAAAGAAAGAGACCCACAGAAACAGAGAGAGAGAAAGAGATAGAGAGAGAGAGAGGAAGAGATGGAAAGGACGGAAAAGTGAAAATAAGTGTTCAGTTGTGAGAGGCTACGTGTAATTAAGTTGGCATCAAGGACGGACAAACGACACTCATATGTGTGTCCCTCCCTCTCTCTCTCTCGCTCTTTCTCTCTTTCTCTGTCGTAATGTATGTGCGTGTGTATCTGTGTGTGGCACGCTTCAGGGCACTTTAAATTGCTTGGGCCGTAGCGTAAAACAAATGGCCATGGACCAGTCCTGGCAGGAGAATGCACAACGGTTACATGCACGTACTTCCTAATCCTTTTTTTTTCGACAATTCGCGTGGTCCGATCCGGACCGGACTCGACTTGACTCTCATGCGGGCAGCTCTCAACAATGAGGAAGAACAAAAAAAAAAAAAAAACAGCGCAGCAAACCCAAAAAAAAGGACGAAACCCAAGCAAACAAATCGAGCAGCAGCAGCAGCAGCTCGCAACGTGCGACGAAATCAAAAAGTTTGAAACAATTTCGTCGTAAATCTTCGAAAATAGTTTCACAGGACAGGCACAACAGAACCGCACACAAACACACACACACACACATACCTCTCACTCTCCCTCCCTCTTTAAGAGAGAGGCAGAGAGAAGGTCAGAGCCAAACGAAATGAAATTGGGCTTAGAAAAATGTATACACATGGAATTGTCAGAATATCACAGAAAGGCTGGCAAAAAGTAACAGACTATAGCAAGAGAGAGAGAGAGAGAGAGAGAGAGAGAGGGGTGGTGCGGGGGCGGGGGTTTGGCAGTAACAAAGCCAGAGCAACTATTTTAATAACCAAAAACATAAACTCTGAGCAGTCCTTGATCTCTAAGCCTATGCCTGCATTCAAGAAGGCAAACACAACATACAGAAAATGGAGGAAAGATGTTGAAACAAAGTTCCCAGAAACCGCAAAATCTCAAACTGACTTGAAAAATACAGTAGGACCATAATAAAGTGGACATATCCAAAACTATAAGGAATTGTTAGTTGGCTTTTATTGATTAATTTATAACTTAAGTTTATAATCTTCCAAGATAAAGCTAAAATGGAAGTTGTTTATGGTATCCTTAAGATCCTTTGCTTTAGAAACCCTTCTTTAATAACACAAGGATCTATAGTGGAAGAGAGATAGACGAAGAATGTGACAATTCGATTTTCTCAATGATTTAATTTTATTTCCCAACTAGTTAATAAGTCGGTGCCTATTAGCAAAGCTTCACTGTAAGCTTAAGCAAACCGAAAAGCAACATTTAAAATTCACACAAAACTGCAAAAGGAAAATCAGTTTGTCTGACAATGAGGTGGCAGTTGGTGTAGAATGGAGCGGATGGTGGTGGATGCAGGATGTGAGTTCTGGGATGTGGGATGTGGCAACTGTGTCTGAGGTTGCCAGCTTGTGTGGAAAGTGTAACTAATGCTCTCACTGGTGGCACTAATTTAATTACAGAAAAACGCAACGAAAGTGTCGCTTGGCCACATTTTCTAGCTAACTCGCTTGGCCATTTGCTGATTGCCACAAATTGCTCTGAAGGGGCATTCTCTCTCTCTCTCTCTCTCTCTCTTTAACATTTCTCTGGCCACAAGAAGTCAGAAGTTGCAACAGAATTGGCATTCGCATCTTCTCTTTGTGTGTCTGTGTGTGTGTGTGTGTGTGTGTGTCTCATTTTTGGGAGAGTTTTTATCGGCTGCTGCAGGCGAAACTGCAACTCATTAGGCAGACACTTGCCAAAAAGGATTCGCCAGCCTGTTTCTTCTTCTCTCTTTTCATTCTATCTTCATCTCTATTTCTCACTCTTTGACTGTGTGTGTATGAGTGTGTGTGTTTGTGGCAAATTAATTAATTTAAGTCTTATGCAATTGCAACAGAAAAACCGTAGCTGTTGCAGCTGCAACACAGAAACAGAGGCAGCAATAAAACATTAGACAAGTGTCTAGTGCAAACGAGGTTAAACATGCCAAAGTACACACACACACACACACACACACACTCTCGCATACATTGAAAGTGTTTGTTGTTTCACATGTATGAGTTTTCAATATTTTCCAGCAATTCGTTTGGCCAGCTGAGAATGAAAAATCGATTTTAGTTTAAAATTAACAGCCTCCAAAATGACAAACATGGACTCTTGGCTTCTACTCCTGCCAAACAGGATATTGCATATTTGCCCATACACAGACACATCCATTGACTCACTCACTTACTCACACACACACACACACACCCAAGTGAAAAATGTTACTTTAAAGCGAATTTGCAGAGGCCTAAAATGCCTGTATAACACATTTGAGCAATTTTCATGGGTCCTGCTGCCAGTCATTTCTTACATTTTTCCAAAACGAAATTGCAATTGAGAGCATGTCAAAGGACTCTCGATGCAATCCGAGAACCAGACCTAGAGCTGGACTCAGAGCCCAGAGACCACGAGTCCGAGTCGTAGCCTGCTACTGCTGCTGGTTGTTGTTTAAAGTGAACTTGTTCACATTGACATGGGTGTGCGAGTACGACTCAGTGTGTGTGTGTGTGTGTGTGTGTGCGTGTGTGGGCGGAAATGGCCAAAAATGCAGTTGTTCCATTGTCACAATTTGACCATGTGAACTGTAGTTGCAGTTGTTGCCATTCCATTCCACACTCCCATTTCTCTTTCTCTCTTTCTCATTCTGACGGAAACCGGAAGTGGTAAACATGCATGCAGAAGACGACACTGACCGAGTCCAGCTCCCATTACTCCTCATCCCTCCCTGGATTGGATGTGTAATGAAATATCAATCAATGCGAATGGCAGCAGCAGGAGCACCAGCATCTTTCCATCGTGTGTGTGTGTGTGTGTGCGTGTGTCTATGTGTGTCCAGCAAAATAGTTGACATCAGTTCAAGGAATTTTCAACATCAAATTGTGGAATGTTTTACAAGAAAAACGGAAAACTATTTGTAAATAAGATAAAAAACAATTATGATATTGGAATTTAACAAATCAAAGCAATTTACAATTGTTACAAAAGTACAACAATTTTTGCTTCCGACATTTTTATTGCACTGACAGAAAAGATAAACTAAATAGACCTGATTAAAACTTAAGTCTAAATCTAAAACTATCAACTGACCGATTAAATTGACAGAAAAGAAATAATTGATTTATTATAAAATTAAATTTTATATTGTAAATATATAAAAGGAATTAAAAAGTATTAAAACTCGATTTTCTATTGATTAAATAAAATATTAACACTAAGAATATGTATTATTAGATAAGAACTTGGGAAAGATGAATCAAGATATAATATCTTAAGATATATTCTTAGTATACTTATAAGTTTGTGGAGATAAGATACTAGTACCGGATGATAAGTGAATAGTACAGAGGAACGACTTGACTTTCGGACTAATCAATAACTACATGAACTAATACCACATATTACTATTAATATATATATTTTTATAAACATTGTGCATATTTAAAGTTACCTTTAACACATTCCATACATACATACATCCCAATTCCAGAAACTTTCATATTAACCCTCTCTCTACCTCTCTCTCTCTCTTAACACCCACTCAAAAGTACAAAGCGTATCGTGTGGCAGGCAAATTGCAGGCAAAAAAAAACAAGTAATGGCAAAAGGTTCTTAAGACAAAAGAATTGTGGCAAAAACTACAGCCCAGATACAAAAAGAAAATGAAAGAGTGGGAGAGAATAAGAGAGAGAGAGAGAGAGAGAGAGAGAGAGAGAGAGAGAGAGAGAGAGGGAGAAAGGGGAAAAGCGTAAATTGAAATAAATGCAAGAGGACTAACTGACTGAGTAAAACAAAACAAAAACTGTAAATGTGAACGTCGCACGTTTCAATTGCGTTGCAATCTTCCAGCTCCCAGCCACCCCATTCCCCCCCCCCCACCCCCCTCCAACAATAAGGGCCAACACGGACTATTCCCGGCCAGTTCAGGCTCAGGCAACAACAATTTTTCGGCTTATTAATAATGCAACGGCCGCAATTCAATGAATTTTTGACTCTGTCGAGACGACTACAAGAAAGAAGACGACGACCATGAAGATGGCTAAGAAACATGCCAACATTCAACATTGAACAAGCTGAAAAAAAAGAAGAAGAATACAGCAGAAAGAAGAAGCATAATTTCTTTTTTCTTTCATTTTTTCTTTTCGGTGGGTGGAGCTTTATCTGATGAACCTTTTAGTCCGGAACACGAGAGAAAGAAAGAGAGGGTGAGGGAAGGGGAGTGGGGACCATAACATGGCTGCTTAAACCTTTACGTGCGACAAATTTACGACTTCAAATGTGACCGCAGCAACAGCCACCACCAACAATACCAACAACAACAACAACAGGAACAACTGCTGAACATATTTTGTGGCAAAAAAGCAGACATTGCCCCCAAAAACTCTGGGCACAAGGTAAAGCCCACGCACTCCAAAAACAAAATAAAAAAAAAAACATAAGTAAAAGGATGATTCCAGGATTTTAGTGCATTGCCAAAAAAAAACTTGTAAAAGTATTAAATTAATACAAATTGTAAAGCAAATTAAAAACCTAAAATAAAACTTCACTTTATGAATTGATAAAAAAAAAAATCTGAATTCAAATTGATAAGAAATTGAATTGAAAAATGAATTAAAATTTAATAAAATAAATTATAAATTCTCTATCCTTCATTTCTCTTTTTGATTTGACCCCATATGCGACATGCAAAAGAACTCAAAAGGATATAAAAAAACAGTTAATCCAGCAGAAAAGCACCTCAAACATTTCTGTTTCAAAATCATTTATCGTCGCTTCAATTTTGTTCATTTCCTGGCGAAAATGTAAATGGGAACAAGTATTTTCATATAGAAATTCATCTGCATGTCGAAAGCTGTTGCTACTTTTGTCTCTGACTAACCTTTAACCTCCTTTACCTTTTACCTCTTACCTCTTACCTTTTTACCCATGTATGTATGTATGTATGTATGTATGTATGTATGTATGTATGTATATGTATGCATGCTATGCTTTGCCACCGTTTTCTATGCTATCCTAGTAGTCTAGTAGTACCCACACCTACACACACTAACCTACACTCACCCTGCGTTTCGCCCCCTGACGCAAACAGTTCACTGTCCATTACATAAATATTTTATTTCAATAAAACGTGAGCTGCTTTTTATGAATTTCATCGGCATTTCATGCACTCTAGTGCACGAATTTTTGCACTTTACTGTCGCTTAGTGGCATCGTTCGTGTTTGGTTAGTATTTTTATTTCTATGCTTGTTGTTGTCTTTGTTGTTGGTGTTACTAAAGGGTTAAGACCTTCCCCCCCCCTCCGCGCGTGCCCACTCCTTGGCCATGTCCATTGATGTATGAAACATTTGATTGAATTGACAGCGTACACTTCGATACGATTCTCTTCTGCCTCGCCCCCATCCCACACCTACCATCCTACCCCCCACCCATCCCGGGGGGGGTTGGCCAATCGTGCTCACATATCACATATCGAAACTGAAACTCGACGCTGCTGGCCATAAAAGAAGAAGAAGAAAAAAAGATGTCATAAATTTTCCACGCATTTTTTGTTCCTTTCGATATCCTGTCTTTATAATGCATAAAAAGGGTATATTAGCAAATCAATTGATTTGCTTTTTTAACTAACAAAAATAAAAATATAACTATCATTAATTATTTTTGGTTGTTAATATATATATATTTCCTTTTTGTATCCAAAAAAAGATTTCTTAAAGGAAGAAGGAACATTTCACAAATTGTTCATATAAATTACAAATAACATCCTTTTTGTTTACAGGGTATTAGTTAATCGACTCAGAAGTTGCGAATTTTTTCTGTTTTTGAGGCCACGCATTTTGTGGTTACGTTTTTTTTGGTTTTTTTTTATTTATCTTGTTGCCGCTCACGATGTTGTTGCTTTATATATTTTACAAACATTAAGTTAATTGAAAAGCGCATAAGAAGAGGCCCACGATAACCATTGACTGGGCTTATTAGTCCAGTGAAACATTAATCTCCGTTTGCCATTTAACACAGGCACAGTTGAGCAAACCAACCACAAACAAAGTAAGAAAGTCGTGCTTTCTTCTTCTTGTCCTTTTGCCTTTCTAAACACACCCACCCGCACCCACACACACTCACAGAAAATTGTAAAAAAAAAAAACGAAGAGGAACCACGATGAGAAAAGAAACTGTAATCTCTGTGCCAAAGCGGAAACATGCCCCAACGTTGACAGTTGCCTCTCGTCGGCCAGCAACATTGATGAATTTTTTCCTATTTCTTCTTTTTATTGTTGTTGTATTTTTTTTTTAGGAGCCAGCGGGCGGCTAACAAGCCAAACAGCACGAAACAAATTGAAATGAGGCTAAGCAAAGTAAAAAAAAAATTTACAGAAACTGTCAGCCTTGGCCGTCAAGTAAATTTAATAGCTCAGCATATTTAAATCGTTGGCAACGAATATAAAAAAAAATGAAAAGAAAAGAAAAAAAAAACAAAATAAAAAATAAAAAATAAAGTAAAACAAACTTTTACTCATTTTACAAATTAGCTGAAATTTATTTAAATTTCGTTGCCTACATTTGAGCGGTGGCAGCAAAATGGCGTATTTTGCGGTTCCCCTCCTATGAGAATATGGTTAAGGAGAAAGAGGGGAGGGAAAGAGAAAGTGTGGAGAAAAGCGAATGCCAAATGAAGCAACTAAAAGCAAATAATTTAAATTGCCCATCGTGGAATATTTTGGCAAATCTTTTTTTAACAAGAATTCAAAATGTTGTAAAGTGAGTGAACAGTTTTTGGGAATATCCCAAAAGAATTTAAAAAACATTTAAAGAAAATTTAAAGAAGTGGCAAATTGTTAAAATATTACGTTAAATATGGAGAAGTGGTTAAGGATTTCTTTCTTTTTTTTTCAAAGGAATATTAGTTTTATTATTAAGGTCGGAAATGTCAGTAACTCACCTAAAATTGGTGTTTGTATGGTATGAAAGAAAATGTTGCCCTGGATTACCTTTCTACGTATATATATTCCTCGTTTTTCTTGTAGAAACATTTTAAATAAAGAGCAGAGTATTCTATTTCTTGGTTCATTTCACCTAAGTCACAGAAACGTTTCAACTTAACTCAAGTCATAAATTGAATTCTTTTCCTCACTTTTTTACATGGCATACTTTTAGGTACGAGTCGCTATATTGTATACCTTTGATTGTCTGAACAGTTGTAGATATATATACACATTTATATACATATATGCATGTAAAAGCATGTCTGCTCTATATCCACATATTTTTAATGGCAACTTGCGATTCACTTTTAGCACTTTGCCTTCACAACGACGAGTCAAAGTCAAAGGCAACATTTTCTGTTTTGTTGCTTATGTTGCACACTCGCCTTAATTGCACCAAATTGTTGCAAATGCAATTAAAAAAGAAAGAGAAAGAGAGAGAGAAACAGAAAGAGAGAGAGTGGTGAAATGAATAGGGATAGAGTGAGAAGGAGATCAGTCTGAGATGTAGAGTGGCATTATGCTTAATGCGGCAACTTTTTCGGCCTCATTGACATGGCTAACAGGCTGATGTCTGTTGTTGTTGCTGCTGTTGTTGTTGTTGTCGTTGTCTCATAATGATTATTAGCCGCCTGCTGCTGCTGTCCAACATCAAGCTGACCATTTAAGTTAAGAAAATCTCATTTCGAATTCTAACTAATAATTAACATGACGATAAAAAGCACACGGACAATCCAACCAACCACCATTTGCCACGCCCGAACTTACCTCCCTAACCCAGCCCACCTCCCTTTTTTGTAGCTATGCTTCATTCATTATGTAAGCTAAAACTGTGTCTTGTTGGCATTTAAAAATAACAGCAACAGCAACAACAACAACAACAAACTCATTTAAGCCAAACAAACATTTGTAGTCTTAATTTCTCGTGGCTCATCATAAACTTGGTTACATTTCCCAGCCCCCATGATGATTTTCATTAAATTCTTACGCCTTTGTTGTCATCAACATTGTTGTTGTTGTTGTTGTTGTTGCTGCTGCTCTTACTTGCTGTTGGCTTTAAGGCCACACGGCAACATTTGCCTGCGTTCGCGTAGCCTTCACTGTTGAATGTGTATGCGTGTATGTGTGTGTGTGTGTGTGTGCCAGTTAACTTTGTGTTTTTATCGTTATTTGTGTTGAACACGCATACTTAACACCACGCACACATACACACACACACACACACACACTCTCAACGTCAGAGATGGAATGAGATGGATAGATAGGCGAAATGTTGCTGCACAATATGGCCAAATTCTCATCAAAATTTTATGCTGAAATTAACAAATCTGTTTACAAATTTATTAAAACTCTGCTCATTTTTTGGGGTTCCACAGTCAAAAAAGATACTTTTCCTCAACTGAAGGGCGGAAGAGCTGAATGGGCCCCCCCTTTAATACCAGGAGCCAGGAGTCAGGATTCTCTATACTTTAGATCCGACATTTTGTTGCATACGATACAGGTAGAATTATGTATTTTAAGCCCGTCTCTTAACAATTTTTTCGGAATAATAATGGAAATAGGAATTTGAATATTTTTACTAATTGAATAAAATGTATATAGTAGATACTAGCAATAACTATATAAAGCGATGTTTCAAAAGGAATATCTGGAATATTAAAAATAACTTTAAAGTCAGCCCAAATGGGAAAAATCTGGGTTATATGTAGGAGAATGCCCGATTCTGGTCCGGGTTGTGGTAATAAAATCATTTTTACACTTTCCTTGGAAAAAAGTTATAAAACTAGAACTATATCTAGAAACTAGAAACTAGAACTAGAACTAGAAACTAGAACAAGAAGTAGAACTAGAGAAACAATGTATACTTTATAGGGCTGAAATAAAACCAGCCCCCTAATTATCATTTTATATATAAAAAAAAGATTTTTATATTGAGAAAAAACTTCATCAAACGATTTAGGAAGTTTAAAAAAAAAGAGATCAAAACCCAATTAACAGTTTATTTAGGCAAAGTTTGCTAACATATCTCCCTACTTAAACTTGACGTAAACAAATATATTATTTAAAATTATCTTATATTTTCTTCAGACGGAAATACAAAAGTAACTTGCTTAAGTTAAGTCTCTAAAAGCAGTATTAGAAAATATTTATTTAAGTTCTATCCGAAGACAACAGTAGCCAATGTTAAAAGTCAATCTTTAAAGTTTAGTTATATAATACTAATAAATAAACAATTTTTTACAAGTCGCACCGCAATTTGAGCATATTTTTATTTGTTTAATTAGGCCAACAATAATCCAAATTTCAAGTAAAGTTTAATTGGTCACAACTAACCCATAGAACTCAACAATCAATGCTTTATTTTTAATAATAAAAAACCATTTTGTTTTATGTATAGATGTGTGTGTGTGTGTGTGTGTTGTTATTAGTATATGTATCTATGTGATGTAATATACAATTCCTTTTTTGCATTGTTTTGTTTTGTTTTTCGGTTTTTGGTTTTTTTTTGTTGTTTTTGTTGATGTTTCTGTTGATCTGGTGACATTTTGTCATGGCTAAACAATGGAGTCAACTTATTGACAATAAATAACAAATCCAAATACTAACAACAATAACTCACTCAGCACACACACACACACACACACACATACGAACACACATACATAACGGTAATTATTCAATATGCAAACATGCAAACGGCAGCGATTAACATATTATAAACCCATACAAGAGAAACAAACAATCAACACACACACACACACACACATAGAGACATAGACACAAAAGGTGTTAGAATATTTGTGTGTCAGCAACATCACAACAACACAGCATTTTGCATAATTTCTACACCTCCCCTTCAACCCCATCTCATCCTAACTTATACTCCCTCCATCATCCCTTTAGAAATTTCCATATAACCGGAGAGTTGGCAAGAATTTCAATAGTTCAAACGGTTGCCGTGTCGCCAGGTTTATTTGCATGAATTAGCAGACCAATATGAAGTGTGATGACTGTCTGTCTATCTGTCCGTTTGTCTGGCTGTCCATTATCTGTCATCTGTCTGCTTATTCGTTTTCGTCTGGCTCGTTGTCTCGGTTGACTCTGTGACATAAATGGGGCTAAATATTTTCTGAAAGAAAAGCAGCAAATGAACCGTGAGAAAGTAGACAAAATTGTTTAACAAATTCAAAAGTGAAAGGTATACACATATATATATATACACAATACCCACCAATCGAAATTGAGAATCAAAATGGAATTTTTTCTAGATGAATATTGTTTAGCTCTCGAGATAAAGCATTCAAAATTTTTCCATTATTAGATAAATTTCAACCAGAGGTTTTTACTCATCAATCGTTTTTCCCTTTTCAAAGTTGATTTCAGCATAGTGAGAGTTATTTTATTTAGTAGCAATTGCTAGTCAATGTGCAACAAAGGCCACTTAAATCATTTTTATTATATATACGAATAATCTAGACTTTCGTCTAAGTTTTAAGTGACTTATAAAGAAAGAACAATTAAATAGAATGCGACTTTTGATACTTTAGTATTTTAAAGGTTCAAACGATGGAAATATTGCATTTATATTTGTTATTAAAAATACATAAAGATAATTGTATTACCTCGTTTGTTAGTATTTAATGTAGAGGCCGTTTATTAAGTACATACTTATTGCAATATCTGGTACAAATCGATCCTTAAGCCTCTACCCAATCAGCTTAAGCATTTAATCAGTTAATTGTTGGATATGCAAAATGCATATGCATGACCATGACCATGCCTATACTCATACCCAATATTTTACCCATGCCCATGCCCATGCCATGCCCATTCCCATGGCCCATTGCCCCATGGAATGGTGTGATTTTTTTAATTAACAGCACAATTTACACGGCATTACCTACCCCCCATTCCACTCTCCGCTACATCATCTCACCATCACTATCACGCGTTTGTTGCATCTCTCTCTCTCTCGTTCTCTTTTTGTTTCTACTTTTCTCTTTCTCTTTTTTTGGTGGCTCGCATACAAAGATATACAAAAATGGCCGTTATCACGCCACAATAACCTCAAAATTTATTCACTTTATTGATAATGCAATAAATCGCAGCCGAGTGGCCAATGTATTTGTATGTGTGTGTGTTTATGAGTGTGTGTGCGTGGATATTTGCCTTGCCTGTTGGCTGCATTTGTTTGACTGCTTGTGTGTCTGTGAGCTGGCAATTTTTTTGTAGCATATTTTCGGGCTGTGCGCATATTTTTCATGTTTGCATATTTCATTTCAATTTTATTTCTTGCTGCGTTCAGATCTCTCTCTCTCTCCATCTCTCTTTCTCATTCTTCTTTTTGCGTGTTTGCGTGTGGGTGTGCGTGTGTGTGTGTGCGTTTACATGCACTGTAAAATATGCCATGAAAATCAACAAAAATGCACACACAGCACTCATAGCGGATTGACGGAATGGGGAAGAGGGTGTATGTGTGTGTGTGTGTGTGAGAACCACGTGAATGAGCCTTCTCTCTCGCATATATAAAAGTATGCATTGCCAATTGTATTTCGATTTTAGTATTTCTGTCTTTAGAAATGTTACTCAAAAAGAAGGAATGAACGCACCAAAATGATGATGAAGATGTGGATGAGGATGCTGAGGATGATGATATACATACATACATATGGATGTATACGAATACATACATATGCATATGCATATAGGTGTTGTACGACACACCACAAAGGACACACAACTTCAATATTTTCGTTTCATTTCGCATAAAGGGGCCGTCTCCAATTCGACACCGATGTTGGCGACAATGTGTTGATAAGACAACAACAACAACAACAACAACAGTAACAGCAGCAACAACAACAATATGAGATTCTGACTGCTTGCTGGCCAAAAATTGCAAAGGCTTGGCCCGTCTCCCCCACTGCTGTTCCCCTTATTGTCCGCTGTGTGTGCGTGTGTGTGTGTGTGTGTGACCATGACAAATTGGCATGCATTTATGTGTCAAAAATGGTTTCTCTCCTCTCTCCTCAGTCTCATTCACTTATTTGCCACCACATTCGGACAGCGCTTATTAGCCATATGATCTGTTGGCTTTAATGGCTTTAAATTTACGCTACCAAGTTTACAATCCACGCCCCCCCCAACCTTTCCACCCCTCTCCTCAAAAGCCGTTCGACCATTTCTTTGGTCAGTTTCCTTGTCCCCAGCTGCATGCTATTCACACTTCCGGTTACAGTCCATTTAGGGCACCATATTGCGGGGTGTTGGTGTTGGCACTTTTGCGCATATTTTGCAAAATCATTACTTAAACACACACACACACACACACAAGCACATAGAAACAGAGACAGGGAGACAGTCCAGCTAGCAAAGGGCCAGTCCACTGACTGGGCCCTTTCCTTTTGCCTTCGTTGCTTTTCGTTTTTTTTTCGTTTTTGTTTTTGTTTTTCTGCTTTTCTTTTTCTCTTTTACAAAATGCATTTTCGTTATTTTCACTGCAGCTGCTGCTGCTGCTGCTGCTGGTGATGCTGCCTGAATTTACCCCGTTGCCTGTTCCCGCCTGTTGCCCTTTTGGCTGTCGTCGATCTTTAGCCTTAGCCTTCATTCACTCTTTCTCCTTGTCCTCTTTCACCTCCTACTTTCTTTTCTTTTTTCTTTTCTATTTTGTGCACTCGCTTTTACAGTTTAGTTGCCTGTTAATTTATGAGCAACATTTAGCTGTTTTGTACCTGTGGATGGCTTAAAGCTATGGCCATGCAACTTTGTTTTATTACCCTGATACTGTTCAGGCGGAACGGAGCCGAAGAGCATAACTTCTCGAGGCTATAACTTGGTTATAAAAAGAGGCTATGTCGATTATGGCCATGGATTTCTGACAATTTTCTTAGATTTTTCTTCTCTTTTTTGTCTTTTGAAAATCTAAAATGAAATGGGATATAAATGTATATGTCGTCAGTCTATATCTCTTCTTGCAACACACAACTCCATTAATTTTCTCTTGATCCTATTTTCCACAACTTCGCCTTCTGCATTTGAGATTTTCTTTTGTAGGTGTTTTTTTTTTGTTTTTAAATAATTTGAATTATAAGATCAGAGTAAGAGATATATAAACGAAATTAAAACAATTAACATAACAAGATGAGGGAAATAAGTCTCCAAAATGTTCACCATTTCCAATTTAAAGCAAATTGAAAACTAAATGATATAGTTAACCGATTTTTATCAATCTATAATCTATATTTTTATAAATGTTTAAACAGTAAAGATTATTTCTATGAAAGCAATATGATAAAGCCATTCGATTTTTATCAAAAGAATCCTAAAAAAGAAAGGCAATGGCACTTTAGTTCAGGTACTTAATGTATATATATATGTATTCATTTATTAAAATATATGTCAAATATATAATTAGACAAAATAGTCATTGACCATCCAATGTAAATTCTCCTAATTCTCCTAATGGCTCGTCCATTAATAAAACAATCAATGAAACTGCTAACAACAATAACAACTTTCATTCTGCATCATTCAGCCTTTGCCACGCCCATGAATGAATTTGTGACTTCTTTTTCTTTTCTTTCAAACTTTACATTTACTTTAGTTTGTTTTCTTCTTTTTTTTTTTTTGTTAAAATTCGCTCGCCATGGCCATTGCACATTGGCCGTGGCTGTTAATTTATTTGCTTTGGTAAAAAGGCAAAGGCGCTAACATCTTCATTGAGCCATCGTAATAGAGAGTGTAAGAAAGAGAGAGAGAGATAGAGAGACAGTGAGAGACAGAGCATACATAAGATCTAACCAATGGAAATCGAAGAATTAGTCAAGTATTGACCATTTCATCTGCTTCTGACTAATTGACTCATTTCACAATTTAGATACCGCATTAGCGTGTCCCAATGTCCCAATGTCCCAATGTCCACATGCCGCATCACCAATTTGGTAGCAAAAAGAATTTCAATTTACAAGCAGCAGACATCAATTAGCAGGTTCTAAAATCTAACACCTTGTCAAAGTGAAAGGCGGAAGATTCGGAAGAGTGGGGAACGGTGCGGTGCGGTGCGGTGGGGTAAATGGAAAGTAAGTAGTAAGTAGTAGTAAGTTTCTGTGTGTCTTAGGCGGAGGGTTGGGGACCAATAGATAGGGTAATGGAGGGGGTTGCGGTTACTCTGTTCAATGCCGGCAATGGTGCGTTTTATGTTTTATTTTCTATTGATGTTGTTGTTATTTTTGTGTTAATGTGTTGTTTGACTTTAATCCCACTAATTACGCAACTAAAAGGATAATCATGTCGCTGACCGCACAAACACACACTTGGACACACACACACAAACACACACACACACACACACTTGGACTCAACCTAATGAGTTCCACGAACTTTGCTTTTCGTTACAAAATAAGCTAAGCCACTTTTACTCCCACCCCCCCATTCCCTTCCTCAGACACTAATACTTAAAAGGCTCCATACAAACTTAAAGATATGACTTTAATTTATTAAATTCTATGGCAATAACCCTTAAGACTAAATTATAAAATATATATTAATATATATATGTATGTATACAGAAAGAAATAAGCAAATACGATTTCTTAAAGAATCGAAGTTCTTAGACGATATGACATAGAGAAACCTGTTTCCAAAGTACGATCGTAGGTAACATCATCGCTATTAAAATGAATCATATAAGGTGGACGTGCTAGAAGTAGGAGGAGGAGGAGGAAAGTAAAAATTATTTGAGGTACAGTCCGTTTTTTTATCTTTTTATCTTTTATTTTACCATAAATAACCAGATCATCGATGGTTCCGCAATAGTATGTTGGCTGATAGGATACATCCTTGGCCAATATACCCTGCGGTATTAAAATATAATCCTCCTGCCTGCCAGTTGTCAAAATTGTGGCATGACAGGACTCGTCATAACCCTCAGCATCACCGGTTTGCACCGACATCGAGAATTTCGAAAAGGTATATCTAAGAAAATCATAATGATTGAATCATATATGCTGGAGGGGGGGATCTCTTATAGAACTTACTCTATCATACTGGTTGTGGGCATTGATTTAATGCATATAGTATAGCTCAATTCGGGCATATAATTATAACCCAATGCTGCCTGATAATTGAAACTGCGTATTGTTCCGGTTAATTCGGTATAATATTGCTGACATCCAGCTGGAGCCAACAGATCATAATCAGCATGATGGGAGGCAAATATGCTACGCAAATCCTGTAAAGTATTTGTACTTACACCACTCAATGAGCTCTTACGTTTACTACTGGCCACCGGTGCCTCCAATTGGGTAACTATTAAACGCCAACTGGGTGAAGTTGAACGAATCGGCACGGAAAATATTAATGTAATCTGATCTATGCCAGCGGCAACATTGAATGGCAAATAGAAATGTTGTCCCGTATTCAGACCACAGAACTTATACCCGCCAGCATCAAAATAATCCTGACATTCCAACATCGAACTATCCGCCGTACTAACCGTTGGCTGTGACAATTCAAATTGTTCAAAATCAATTCGCAGCTGCTGGACATTCGAACTATACGGCTCAATGGTATAGGCGCAAGTGTCCTGATTCAAGACGGCCGGATTTCGTATAAGCGTACGCTTCTGGCGTGAAACGGAACCGCATTGCAAATTCGCTGCAAGCGCAAAAGTGATATAAACTCATTTTATTACTGTATATCAAATTAAATTAAATACTTCAAAACTCTTTCAATGAAACTCAAAGCATGGAAAATTAAGCAAATGTTGAAAAAGCTTTTCTATTAGCCCTTTAAATAATTTTCCATTCATTTAATAAACATGGATAATTCATATTTATCATTATATCATATCGGTTTAGCAGTTAGAAGCAATTTATCCTACATATATCCTAAAAATATTAGATATGTAATAACGAATACAAATACTCTTTAAGGGTTTATTTTTATGAGCAAAAAGAAATGCGAAAACTTTCTCAGAATTACAATATCAACGCTAAAAAGTTAAAATTCGCTATCTTCTATTTATGGGGTTTACTGTACCACGCTAACTCAGTTTCTTGAAAGCATTAAAACCTACTTACTGCCTGAACTAACCGAATAGTTAACTATTTATATTTTTTAAACTTTTATTTAGTATATTTAAATTTGTTGATTTATTTAAAACCGATTTAAAACTGACAATATAAATAATTAAATCAAACATTTTCTCTCAGTTAAGTCATCCAAAGCTTCTATTTTAATTTGTTAAGGAATTTTAGAAATTTATATTTCAGAATCAAACTTTTGTAATATGAAAAGCTAAATAATCATCTTTTAAACTATTTGAATGATCTTCCATTTTTTGTCTTTTGAAGAACTAAGAAAAAAACTGTGAAATATATCCGCAAATTATCACTTATGAAACATGATCTAATACACAACATAAATTTGACTGTGAGAAGTCGGAAAATTGTAGCATAATCAATCCAATAGTATGTACTATATAGTCCAATTCAAATTTCATTTGGTTTCATATGCTTTTTGATTTAGTAGTAAATAATATAATGAGTATAAGTTCAACTACAGACAATAAATAAATTATTACTCTTTTCTATAACTGACTACATATTGCCAATTGCTTTGTGGATAGTTTTTTACAATTTCTTTTTAAACTTTTTTGCATAACCGTGATAAATCTTTATATCTTTATATAATTTCATTTCATTTTTCTAATAAATCAGCTTTTATTTACTTTTGCTTTTTTCTGCTTTGCTTTTGATATTCGATTTTCAAATATTTAACTCACTTTCACAGCAGACACCGTAACTGCCACAATAGCCATTAACGGTGCCACCTTGACGCATGCACTTGAAACGTGTGAGGCAAGTGCCCGTCTCCCCACTGTTTGTGGTGCAACTATCTATCAGAGTGGAATGACGACGAGCCTGACGTGTTCCATTTCGAGGAGAGGCTTCCGTGACATTCATTTGAATAATTTGAGACTGGACGGAAGCCAGACAAAGGCATAAAAGTATCAATGCAATGATAAACTGCATTTTTTTAATCCTTTTTCCTGATATTATTTTTTGGTTATCCAATACTTTTCTCTTGTTGGTTTTTTCTTCTTCTTCTATTATTATATATATGTAGTTGTTCTGTACACCCACACTTTCACATTAACTATGAGAATTTCTCAGTTAAGACATCGAGTTTTTATAGACACGGCCGTGTCGTCCCAACTTGGCGTTCAGTTGCTTCGCTGTTAACGTCGCTGATGTGATTTTCATGTTAGTAGTTAATGCGTGTAAATATTTGGTAAGCAGAATCCAGAAAGTAGATAGAACCAAACCCATTCAGCCATCATCAACTACTTCATCATCATGATCATTATCATCATCATCATCATTATCATCATATTATGAATATTCAAAGTTAATTCTAAAGTCTAGCAAAGTGCCGCAAAGTTGTTTGAACAGAAGTCCATTGAACCGCAACGATGAAATTGTCAATTGCTCTGGCCTAAACGAAACTGGGTTATATTTACCCTCATTTTAAAAGCGCGTTAACTTTGATTTAGACTCTTGAAATAGACTAAATGTAAAGATGAGCGATGATGATGATGTCAAAAAAAAAAAACCAACGAAGAAAAAAAGTGAAAAGGGGCGAGGCATTCCAAATAACATTCTTTTACCAAAGAGACAAATTGCACAATATTTAACAACAACAACAACAATAACAATAACGAAAATACAGAGAGAGGTGGTGGGAAAACACTTTGATAAGTGCAATCCAAAAACAATTTGATATCAAATTAATTATTGAAGGTTTGTCGATATTCATTAACAATGTCTTTGTCTTTGTTGTTTTTGTTGTTGTTCTTGTGATTACGAAAACTGCAATCTTTGGGCGAACTAAATTTGTGGCCTAAACATGGGTGGGGCTTTGGGGGGGAGGGTTTGCTTTAACTCGAAAATACTTTTTAAAAATAAAGCAAACTTAATTAAGAGAAACAATTTAACCAAGTTTCCAAGGATATATAAATTAATCTGTATTTATATTAAATAATAAATGCTAAATATAAAGAACATTGGAAAGTATTTAAACCGAATATTAATACTTTGGCTTCAACTAGAATGTGGAGCAATCTTATCTATATCTTAACCCTAGATAACTTAAGTTTTTTTTTTAATTTTTCTTTTTCCTAAATTTCCTTTCAAATTTCATATTCAGTTACTTCTGCAACACACCTCGCATATGTTCATGGTTAATGGAATAACTTACAAGTATATAGAAGTGAACTATGTCCCCCCACACACCCCTCTCCTTGCAAATGATCAAATCGTTTAAATCTCCGATTCCAATGGAATCTTTATATCATAAAATAGATAACGTTCAATGCAATTGTTTATAAAGAAACATTTTATCATCAAATTGGTTATTTTTGGGCATTTATCTTCAACAAGAGGACAAAAAAATATAAGTATGGGCTTCTATTTTATTTTCAGTTTCTTTTTTTTTCTATTATTTATAGACTTACTCGACTTACTTGTTTTGCCCAAGTGAAAATAGATAAAGAAAAGCCCCACCGAAGACCCCCCATCTGAGGGCAGAAGAAGAAGAAGAAGAACAAGCATTATCAATCGTGTTAGAACGAACAATGCTAATTATTCACTTTCGATAATTTTTTGTTGCAATTCTTTTAGATATAAAAGGTCGATCGTTTGCTTGGATATTTCAGTTGTAAAATGAACGGCTATATAACAAGTGTTTTTTTGGTGGTTTTGGCATTGGGAGTGGGCAGCTTGCAGGCTGCCTCAGTGGCCACGCCCGTCTGTGGAGGTACAACATCCTCGAAGAATATTAATTTGGTGGTACCCTCGAATCCACCACGGGAATGTGTGTACCACATTAACGCATATAGCAAATATGTTTGTCAATTGCGTATTGACTTTGCCATGACATTGGCCCAGCCCACTCTGGAGGTCCAGGAATCGAGTGGTTTGAGCTATGCCGAATGCACCAAAGATTACTTTGAGGTTAATGGGTTACGTTTGTGTGGTGTGGAGACATGGCAACACATTTATGTCCCATTCAATGCCACAGATGGCGTTTCGACTGTCGATCTACTTTTGGTCCTGGCAAATCGAGCTGGAGCCACGGGATTGCCAACTCCGTCTTGGGATATGACAGTAGCTCAATTGGAGTGCCCAGCAGGTGCCTCGGTGCGTTCACTGGAACTAAATGAGGAGGATCAAGCAGATATCCAAATAGAACCATATGCCAGTACCATCAAGGATGGTTTCTTTGTTGCACCACCCGGCTGCCTGCAATACTTCCCCCAGGCCAAGGGAGTGGTCAAATCATTTAATTATAATGATGGAGCCGGCATCTATCCCTCACGCATGAATTATGCCATCTGTTTCCGTCGTACCTCGAACACTAATGCCTTGACGTAAGCAATAGTTGGAGGGGGGAACTTTAGAAAAATTGTTAATTATTTTCTATTTGATATAGGATTCGCTCGTATTTCTTTAATGTGGGTGCCGAAACATCGGCCAGCAATTTGCTTACCGATAGCTCCTGTTATAGGGATGGTAGCACAAGTGATCTGGATGCAGATTTTCTCATGGTGCCACAGGCAACACTTGTAGATAGTAAGGCACATGCCACATATTTCTGTGGCGCCACCGATAAGGATGTGGTCATAACAAGTAAGTAAAAGCTAAACAAAAGCTCCAACTTTTTAAGTTACACTTGGAGAAATGCCAAGTGGAAACCCAAAGAGAAAATGTTTCCTTCTAGAGAGATTTAGTTCGGAGTAAGAAATTGCATGAAAAATCGAATTAACTATTTCTGAATAATTCTTAATATAATTCAAAGTAGTTTTTGTTCGGCGACTCTAAACAATTTCCTTCTCTTTTAAATAAATGTATTTATTTAAGGAAAATTTGCCGAGGGATAAGGGAAAGCTTTCAGTATAGATGCTATAAAAAAGCTTTATGTTTCTTCTGTTTTTATCCAGGCAACAATCCAGGTCCTTTGCTGGTGCTTTTCAACAGTGATGACATCTATAAACAATCCGAAGCTGGCTTTGCCTTCACTTATACCGTGGCCTAAGTTATCAACAATTTTTATCTTTTGATAACAAATTAGAAATTTTATTGTGGTCAAAGCTTTTGAGGCTTCAGCTCTGATTTGGCAAAAATGATAATAAAATTGATAAAAGAAAATTTTGTTTAAAATGTTACCAAGCCCATTTTTTTATTTGATATCTTTTGTAGTATCAATTACATATTGCTAGAAATTGTTGTTTTAATAATTTTACATGTTTTAGAGACAATTGATATACTTTAGTCAATTTTATTTAGTTAGTCGGTTTGTTGATCTATCTCATACATTTCTAAGGTAATGGGTGTTATGTCCAACTTATCTGTTGACTCGAACTGATTTGATACCTTGTTGACAAAATGTATAACTGATAATTACCAGACAATTGATATACTTAGTCAGTTATGTTATCATCAAGAGCTAAACATTATTTATCTTGTCTTTGCTATCAATCTATTCTTGTATAAACATTGAAATGAAAAATTCATCAGTCAATTTAGGCGCCCTACTCAAGATATATACCCATGCCTATATACATATAAGTATATCTATATATATAAAGCTTTCTTCAAGCTAAGACACAACCCTTAACTGTGTTTACATAAAACGAGAGAGCAACAAGTGTCCATTCCAAAGACCAATAATAATTATTTTTTTTAATTGCTAGCCATTTACGTAATCCAAGTCCCCCTTTTTTTTGGGTTTTTTTTAAACTGTTATTTATTCGGCAATAATTAGAAGAGATTACGTCTTTATTGTGATTTTGATTTATGAACGGCGCTTGAAGCTATAAATAATTTAAATTAGTTGCTTATCAGCCAGCCTTGGCATCATGTTGCTAAAATCATTGATAAGAGTTAAGCAATAATGTTGCCGATGCATCAATAATATCCCCTCATCATGTTAAGGTGAATGAATAAATGTTAATGTACCTTACCTTCACCTCCCCATCACTCCACCCACACAAAATGTTACGTGGCTGCCACCTGCTATCGTCGTTACGTTATTTACACAGTGCCGCCCTCTAGTTTATTTCAACTGCAAACATGAGAATCTTTGAAATTTTGAATTTCAGTTGTTGTTCAACTGCCGCGTATTCCGAACGCATCGCGCGAATGCGGATGTAGTCAAAAAAAAAAAATTATAAGGAGAATCAGAATCTCTGATGTGTGTTGTGTGTTTTCCCTCTGTGTGTGTGTGTGTGTGTGTGTGTATGAATGAATGAATGGATGAATGAATGAATAAATGAATGAATGAATGGATGGATGCCGGGACACAACTGTTGTTGTTTTTAGTGTTTTTGATGCGCGAAAAGAAATCAAAATAAATACACAACTAAAGTTTATGATTAACACGTTGAAGAGTGCCCATTAAAAAGAAAGAAAAAACGAGAGAAAAAAAAAGAAACGCAGAATATAAAAGAAAGAAAAACGCATAAAGAAAAACGACTTTATTTCCACATTGTTATCGCTAAGTGGCTGCAACAGTGCGTACTATATATATAAAAGAGAGAAATCCAAATCGTCAAGTATTCCCCCAACCGCCACTCCCGTCCGGTCGGTCATACATATGTAGTACATATGTATATGTATCCTTTCCCTCATATCCAGAGTGTTGAAGCCCTCTTAATCCGACATAAATTCCCAGTGAAAACATAATCATAAATTAACAACTAATTCAATTAGCAAACACCTTTTCTTTTGTGGTAAGTCAAAGTTTCCTATATACCCTCCTTCCACTACATATACTACCTTCTACAAAAACATGACAAAAAGGATATAATGATTGTCCTTCGACACCTTTTATTGTTTCCCTTCCCTCTCCCACTCCCTCTCCCTTACCCATCACCCTTCACTTCAGATTGAGTTTATCCACTTTTGTTATAACAAAAATAAATTTCAACACTTCGCCAAAGAAAGAATGAAAGAATAAAAAAAAGTGCTTCGATTTCTTGGCCATTATGTTAATGGCAAAGAGGATAAAAAAAAGGTGGGGGGACGAATGGAAAAGGAAATGTTCAAAAGGATTATGCAAAGTGTAAATTGGCTTTGTTTGGCCTTTTCTTTCGTTTTATACCCTATCTTTGATGGGGTAAACGGGCGGCCATAATAAAACTGTCGAAAATAAAAAAAGAAATTTTTTCTAATTCCTAATTTATGTGTATAGATAATTATTCTGTCGATCTGAACTGATATAAAATCTATTGTGGTATCTCATTCTTTATCAAATATCTTAGCAATATATAATTATATTGGACTAATAATAATCATCTGAAAGATATGACAAACATTTTTAGATAAAAGCGAAGAATTTGTATCAAATTTCGTCATATTAGGATAATATTATTTATATATACATATATATATATATATATATATAGTCATTTTTCAACATTGATTATTGAGCGCTAGATGGCGCTGTAAAACAGAAATAAGTTTAAAAGGGAGATTTAATTTGACATTTGATTTGCTTGTAGTCTTTGTAGCCAAGTTATAAGCAATATAATTGGTAATACCATACCAAATATTTAGAAAATTGATCGCCAGGTGTCGCCACTCCTTTGCAATTTTAAGTAAAGAGTTGTTAATTGAATAAAGTATTTCCATTCTTAAATGAATGTAGATAAGGTGTATATTTAGAGTATTTTGTAGTCGTTGTCTTCATTTTTAAGCTACAAAATTTTATTGTTTGTGTCTTCTGCTTGGCCAAATCTTGGCTGCATAAATCAAAGTTAACTTTTTTCTGACTAATGTCTCCCAACCATTGCACCTAAAAGAAACTCGCCTATCTTCCACACCACCCACATCCACTCCCTCCCTCCCTCACTCACTCTCCTTCTCTCTTGTATTTTCCATTGGTGACGCACGCTTTAAAGTCATAAATCTTGCGATCTCCATCCAAAATGTCTTTAATTGTTGAACAATGATTTCATGATATAGTTGGTAGACAAGGCGACATTATCATCATTATGCCCAATGATCATGATATATCTAATATAATTTGTCAATGTTACAAGTTGAGCCTACTAACGAGCAAACATAGACTTGACTATGTCTCTCTATATGTATATATGTATGTATATATGTATATCTATGTGACTATCTATATATATATATTGTCTATTTGCCATTAAGCGATTACGTGGCGCTCAACTCAAATAAGTAACTGTACACCTATCAGAATGTGTTCTTATTCTTGTTCTTTAAGTTAGTAAGTAGTATGTACATATAGATACATTAAACTATACATATATCTACATATATATATATATATATACATATATACTTATTTGTATATATATTTATCAGCTAAAATGAATTTACTTTTAGTTTAAACAATAAATTGTTGCCAGGAAAATCTGTCTTAGTCTTAGTTGGCCTATCTGTATGTATGTGTGTGTGTGTGTGTGTGTGTGTGTGGGTTAAATGCATTTCGCTTTTATTACCACATGTTGCTATTGTTGTTGTTGTTGTTATTATTGCGATTTTCTCTTCACGTGGTCACTAAAATGCATCCGCATTAGGTAAATAATGTCGTTGGCTAAGATATATATATATATATATACATGTATATAACCAAGTGGAATGACTTAGCCTATCTAAAAAAAAGTGAACAACATGCTGGAACGAAGAAAATATAATTACGATAATAATAATAATAATGACATATATCAAATTTTGCCTCTGGCATTTAAATAATGGGAAATCTCTTTTATCATCTTTCATAGAAACATTTTGTTATACTTACGTATAAACTGTTAATTAACATTTCCCCCCCACTGTACATGAAATTATTGTGAATTGAAATTTGTTGATTGGCATATCCTATTTTTGAGATATAGGAGGGAGGAGCGGCACCTAAATAAAAATTATAATATGAAATGAAATTTAATTATTGTGATTAATCTTGAAGAAGATCTAAACAGTTACTAGCAGAGACTTATAGAAATCTTGGTAAAATAAAAAGTCAACTAACAATTTTGCCTTTCCTATAGGACAAAATTCTGTAATTGAGTCTGAATAAAAAAAAAATGGGAACTTAATTGGAATTGTAATTGAACCAGGAAGTAGTTTTAGATTAGCACAAATTTTATTGCAACACGTGAGATAAATATGTATTATCTTCCCGACAATGAACTTAAATTCATTTTTTATTATGGTCTCAATGCTCCTTGTTTTGAATTCGATGGAAACGTTGGCTTTAAAATCTGACCTTAAAAGTCTGCTGATGATGCCCCCTTAATCGGCCATAAATATCAACTGCTAATCGGCTATAGCTCCGCTCCTCTTTAAGCAAAATCAAATCAGCTGCTTTATAACAATTTGTATTCACAATGTTCACAATCTTGTTTTACGATAATGTTACAATTTCAGTTTGGAATCGTAAATCTGAACGATTTGAATACTATTTTTGGGATGAAATCAAATTGGGCAAATCAAGCTATCAAATTTCTATTCAATCAATAACAACCAATTTACGTTTAAGCCAATTCATTCATTTCTCATATCCAGTCAATGGCTATAAATAAATGTTTATTGTATTAAACATTTATAATTAATTGCAATTACAGTTTTCTTTTTTTTTAGACGGATAAAATAGCAAACATAAAAATCGCATTCTTTTTTTTCCTCAAAGAGAGGAGAAGACAGACAGATAGACAATTTCACACACACACACACACACACACATATATATATATGGAGAAAATCTAAACAACAAAAAATAATGATTGGTTTTTCAATTAATTTTCATTATTCCTATGAATTGAGAATAGACAATGAATGACTGAATGAATGAATGATCGAACGTACCAAACATATATATATATATGTGTGTGTGTTTGTATAATCTGTTCAAAAGCCTAATGGATAAAATTAAAATGAATTGCTAACCATAAAAACTTACAATCCAATACGAATAAATAATAATAATAGTTGCAAATTATCTATCCAATTGTTCAAATTTTCTACTCATGTGACTCATCTGTGTGTAAAAGATGATTGGAACAAAGATAAATGTGGTAACAAACATGGTCAACAGTTACTGTTGCTCCGGTTCAATTAATGTGAAGATGTCTGTCTTTAGGAGCAGGAGCTACTACTACCTTAAAAGGAGCAACAATAAGGGGGGGAAAAAAGTTGTTAATTGGAATTTAACAAGCACTAAAAGGCGACTAATGGGACCAGATGCGTGCACAGAAAAAGAATGCACAACTAACCCAGTGCGTCGTTCAGTTAGTCAGTTAGTCAGTCACACAGTCAGTCGCTCAGTCGCTCAGTCAGTTACTTACTCCCATCATCAGAATTCTCTTTAGTCTTTTGGCTACCAGTTTTACCCACTCAATTGGACACGACAGGCATTTTTCTGCTCTCTGTTTCTCTCTTCTTCCTTCTTCATTTCGTTTCCTACGTTTCCTTCGTTTATCAGCGCTTAGAGCAACAAATGTAGAAATTAAGTTTCCCCAGTCTATTGACTGACATTTAGCAGATGGACAGCTTTGAATCTAGCTGATATATGTTTGTATATATGTATGTATATGTTATATACTAAGATATACCAGCATATATCTTCATGGGGCCCACAGCCCGTCAGTCCGTCAGTATCATTTACGTCCCGCAAAACAATCAACTTATTTGTCTGCTGGTTAAACATTTCAAAGTAAAAAACTGAATAAAAATTGAAAGAAAAAAAACAAGAGAAAAAGAAAAACCAGCTGCCAGGCCTTGCCTTAATCGGTTGATTCGTGATTTTTCTTTTATGCCTTCTTTTTTTTCTTTTTCTTTAACCAAGCAAAAGCATGGTTGCAACAGCAAGAGGGGGGATTGCCATTTTTTTTAGATTCAGTTTTAGATGGAAAATTTCTTAAATTGGAAGAGGTAGAAAAAAAGTTATAATAGTTCCAGTTCCGATCATAATATCCTAATAAATTTATGAAATTTTTCAATCATTTATTTATTAATTTTTAATTTGATCGTTTTCTTAATTCTATTTTATTTACTTTGAATTATTTTTATAATTAAAATATAAATTTTATAAATTAAAATAAATTTTGTTTAGCTTTATCCGAGATTTCTCTAGACTACGCCCATGTAATCCAAAACAATTTAATTTGTAATTTAAAGCTCGTTAAAACTTAAACTTAACTTAACAAAAACCAGCAAAAAGAACAAAGATAAATAAATGATGGCTAAATTCTGATCAAGTTTAAGCTAAGCAAAAAAAAAAAAATAAATAAAAACGAAATCTGTTTACTATTAAAGACCTGGAAATAGTTTCAATCAAAAGTTTTTTTTTTCTAGTTTTTTTTGGTTGATTTTTCCTACCAAAAAGGATGTCGAGGACGATGATGATGATGATGATGATGGTAAGGGGTCATGCCGCAACAGGAGCATCATCACAGCTTTGTGCTTTGCTGTCAACACTAATGAAGCAGCAGCATTTACATGCCACACACACAAACACACACACACACTCAGAGGCACACTCTCTGGCAACTGGCAACTGGTAAAGGCAAAGAAAACCAAAACTTAAATTGAAGGCACACGCTGACATTAATCAATTGCAACGTTTGCAATCACCTGGTCAGGTTCTAGCTTCGTCTCCGGCTCTGGCTCCATCTCTTGCTCTATCCCATGTTCATGGCAACGAGTTGGCCATAAATTAAGACTCCGACATGGGCATGGATAGGTAACACCTGTTGCTGCCAACTTGTATTTAACGGGTGGTCACTTCCGTTTACTTCTCCTCTCTCTCTCTCCTTCCCTTGCTCCTCTTGCAGCATCTTTGCTATGGAGCAGAAACATTGATATGCTTTTTAGATAAGGTTACATTGATCTGAATCCCTTCTACCCTCCTCCTCTCTACCTCCTCAACTGAGCTTTAGGCTCATAAATCACGCGTAAATTGCCTTGCTCTATATCATGTCTGTACTTTTGTTTCCCCCCTCCTCTCTCGAGAGTTTCCACCGCTTGTCAGCAACTTGTTGCAACAAGACGATGCCGCCGTCACTCCGTAAAGCCCTTTGACTTTGTCAGTTTGATTGACACATCACAACGGCAACAGCAACAGCAACAACAACAACGGTAACAAATTTCTTTATCAAAAACGGAAGACAAACGTCAAAGCAAAATCTTGGCCAAAAGCGTAACAGAATCAAATATATATCTATACGTATATATATATATATATATATATACATATATATATATATATCTGTTTTGTTGAATCCAAACCGTTGACAGCTGCACATCAAAATAGCACCCAAAAGTTGTTCATTTTTGGCATGAATTTAAAATAAAAGTGTCGTCGGCGACGCCGCAGCAAAAAAAAAAACCAACAACTTTTTTTCTTTTTGCTGGGCACGGCACGGTTCCATGCCATCGGTGGGTGGTAGAGAGAGGGGTGAGGGTGGGGGGGTTGGGGGATGAAAGACGAACCGCAGACGCGTGAACCGCAACCACAAAATAGTTTGGTTTGTAAATAAATTGCAATTAAATGATGCGTGTGTTTGCTTGGTGTGTGTGTGTCTTTGTGTGCGTGTGTTTGCAGAGCTGGAAAAGACAGTTCAAGTCGTTGCGGCGCATTCATTTTCAGTTAAGTGATTTCCAAATCAACTTTCTATATAAACTTTTCTAACCAAAATAAAATTTTTGTTGGTGATTAAATTTTAAATACTTTTCAAGTATTTACAACTTCAAAAGGAATGAAGTAATTAAATTACCTTTGTTCTAGTAGTGACACAGGAGAGAATTTTAACCCCTTCCTTCTGAGTGTTCAGATTAACCGAAATGAAAAAGTTAATGGTTAAAAACTTTATATCATCTTTTTCTCGTTTAAAATGAAATTCAAAAATTTACTTTTTTACTAAATTAATTAATTTAATTAATTTATTAACTGTTTGGAGACAAATTCAAAGCCAGGATGAATTCGGAGTTAGGATTTCATGTGGGGTATCAGTTACTATCGCTAGATTTTGATTTCATTCCTCTGGAACTATTGAATTGAATCCCAGCTTATTCCTGAAATCGGCCTGAATAACCTAACGGAAACCGATTGAGGATTATCTTCAGGTATCTTCCATTTGACCTGAAGGTAATATGTAATAAATATAGTCAGGTAGTATTTCTGACGCGATTTTACACACATGCTACTGGCAAATTTGCATAAGCTCTTCTTCTTCCTTGTACCTGGAACTCGTTTTTAACGCGAAGTTGCATTAGTTTTATTATTGGTATATAGGTCTGATATGTGAATATTCCCTCTATCAGATGTATATGTATTCATCGTATATCTAGGTATATCTCTGTTTATTCTACTCCACCAAAGTTTAAAAAATGCGAAAATTTAGTGTATTTTTCAAAACGTCTCCAATTTACTGAGTATTTCAAATTTCATTAAATTTTTTACAACAAATAACTAAAAATTTATCTACATTTCGAATAAAGTAAAAATATTCAAGATTAGTTGCTTCATTCGGCAAATATTCAGTTTCAAAGTTGCGAGTTGCATTTCTTATCGGGTTTCAAAAATATTTTGGATCCATAACTTCTGAAGTTTTATCTGTCGATTTCATTATTCACTTTTGAAGATGATTTTGGGCCAGCTATCCGGGCAAAGGCCCCACTGTGCGACGGTTCGTTCGACCCTTCGTTAGCTTTATTCCTTCACCTGGGGACTAAGTGCAACAAAGGACATAAGGAAGAAAAATAAGGGCTTCTTCAACTGATTTTCAATATTGTTCATCCATTTAGATATGGAATGTTTATTCGTAACTCATCTAAGAACCGTACAAAATATTTACATTTCCGTTTGTCAATAAAGTAGCTCTAGTTTTTTTTTGCTATCTGGAATTTCTTTGATTACTCATTAATGTGGATTTAGTTATATTGGTTTACCACTTTCCTATCTTTAAGGCTATTTGATGATATCATAAACGTTGTCGCTTCCACTTTTATTTACTGAATTCAATGCACTTAATATATATATATATATATATACTATAAACTTTCATTTCAAGTTCTGAGAGTTTCACTCGTTTATGCTTGAAGCATTTGGCTTAAGGTGATTTAGACCCAATCTTCATACCATCAAGATGGTGGACGAAGGGTGAGTGAGTGGGTGGGTTGGTAGGTGGGTTGGTGGGTGGGTTGTTGGGTGTGGTTGGGTAATGTTTATGTAGACATTTGTCAATTGTCGCTGTGGGGTTACCTTTTCGCTTTAGCTTTATGTATATAAATCAGGTTAGACTGACTTTGTCAACCTGGCGGCAGGCAGGCAATGCGACGTATGCGTAATATTTATGTGGCGACAATAGCTGAGAACTGGTGGCACATGTGGCAACGTTCCAACTAAAAAAAAAAGAAATTGAGATTTCTTCGACATCATCTTCTTCTTTTTCTTTTTCTTCTTCTTCTTCTTTGTCTGCTTGTGTTTTGATGTATGTACGTTCCTCTGCATTTGTATGCGAGTCTTGGAAAATGCAGTGAAAACATGAAAATTGCATTAGAACTGAGACAATGTTGATGCGGCACCCAAGGCACACCTACAAATACGCCTACGCACACACACACACACACACCTAACAAAATGGGCACAATCTATGGCACACACACACACCGCATAATTCTGCCCTCAATCTGCCCATGATGATGATGATGATGATGACGATGATGAGTAATTAAAGAAAATGCAAAAGTGAAAAACTTAATTAAGTTTTCATGCAATTGCTGCCACTCAAAATTGTCAAATTGTCGCCTTTTACCATGTCGCACAGTGGTCAACGTTTTAACCACTGTGCATGGGGAAATCTCATTTCATTTTCATTAGCTTGCCCCTTTTTTTTGCAAAGGTTGCTTCTTGTTCACTTTAATGGGCCAAAAAGCCCGCATGTTAACTGAGAACAAATAAGTTTCAGTTTTACATTTTCGTCCCTTTTCCTTTAACAAGGCGCTAATTAGTCCGGCTCGACCACAACAACAACAACACCAACAGCAACAGTAACAGCAACAAACTTTCAGCAACAAATGTTGCATTCGAATTAATTAAAGTCCCACACATAAAATGTATAAGAAATTCCCTTTCAATTAAGACCAAAATGGACCCAGAAAAACCACAGCCAACATTTTCGTTGGACTTACGAAATGCAAAGGCAAAGGCAAAGCGAAACATTCGAGCCAAAATTTACAGAGAGCACCACTTAGCCATCTTTTCGGCTTGGCGAAGGCTAATGCTATTTGGCATTTCGTAGATCTATTTTTTGCTTAAATTGAAACGAATTAAAATGAGAGAAACTAAGAGCCGGAAAATGTACAACTGGATAGGATAAGGGACAAAAGCAAGTGAATAAATATATATATACATATATATATATAATGGATATGGATATACAACATTTATGTATATTCATGTTTAGCATTGAAGAGAAACTAACGATAAAGACAGCTGCAGTTAATGTGCTTGCAGTGGGTTACACCGCAAGAAAAAACTTAAATCATATCATAGAAATTGTCCCACTGTCAAAATAAATGGAACTGACATTCCAAGCAGCAATGCGGCTAAGTACCTGGGACTGGTCCTGGACAGAAACTTGACCTGGAGAGATCACCTAAAAGGTAAAAGAAAACAGCTCTACGAAAGGCTGAGAAAATATCTATGGGTAATTGGTAGGAGATCTACTCAGAAGTTTCGTCTATAACTACTTATGTATATATAAGGTCAAACTGAAGCCAATTTGGACCTATGGGATCGCACTTTGGGGAACTGCTAGCAATACAAATTGCAATCTAATACAAAACTATCAAAACACAGCGCTGAGATTACTATCAAACGCCCCGCTTCCTAAGTACAAATGTGGAGATTCATGACGAACTTGGAATTCCCTGGGTGAGGAATGAGATCACTAGACTTACCAAGGTGCACATGGATAGACTTGTCAGACATATCAACCCCTTAGCCATAAATTTACTGGACAACAGCACGGCCACCCGTCGCCTGATTCGACTCCATCCACTGGATCTCCTCCACATATAGCAGAGGCTAAACTTTAACCTAATCTAAATTAACTGTGAACGAAATTTGCTGATTGTCAAATTAGGCAGATTGCCAATGATTAAATCAAACAAAAAATAATATCATAGAGAAATTTGTTTCCACTTTTTCTTTTTTTAATGGGATATGAAATATCGCTTTATTGAAGGACATTCTGATTATCCTTATTTATCTATTAATCATCATAATTTCAGTATCTACATGACAACTTCTATAGATATCTTTAGATCTATATAGATTTATCTACCAGGATTTTTGCATTTGATCATGAATTCGCCCATTCTAGGAATAGTCTTCAATTCCCACAATTGAATTCTGTCATCAGAATAAAACTTATGATCCAGCAAAGTGTAGAACCCAATCGTGGCATATATATCCTATTGCATATCTTTTTTTTAATATCTCAATACATTTTTAAATTGCTCAATTAAACAACTTTTATTGTAGTTGAAATACTATTTATATTTTAGATTTTCTATTCTCTATAATTATATATATTTATATATATACTTATATATTTTTTATAGATTTTCATTCAAGTGTATGACCATTTGACCCGTGTTATTATAGAACAGAAGCCGTAGCAGCTAATGAGTTTAGTTAAATATATAGTTAGTAATGGCAAGTGTTTAATAAACAAAAAGGGGAAGTTGCAGAAATGTATAACATTCTGTTATTTGCCTTTCTTTCCGTCTGTCTGTCTGTCCGTCTGCCTGTCTGTTCGTCTTCGTTTCAATCTAAATAGTTCAATTGTTGTTGTTATTATTGTATTCACAAATGTCTATATTCACATGGTTGTCAATATTAGTTTGGATTGGTTCGAATTGGATTGGAGAATTGGATACGGATTCGTTTTTGTATGTTTTGGCATGCAATGGCAATCAAATCAACTCTTGGCCCTGTTTACTTGTGTTATTTATGGGTCATTATACTTGTACTTTTGCCTCCTCATATTTCACCCACGCCCACTTCCACTCACCCATTACCCATCACCCAATCCACCAACTTCAACTGCTACACTCACCCATTTTGAATTGGAAGCTCTATGTAATTGTGATTCGTGACTGAGCATAAGATTTTCACTTTGCCAAACTCTTGACAGCCCATTTTAATCAGAGAGAAGCAGAGGATAAGGCTGACTTTTCTCCTTGCTTTTCCTTCCCCCTCACCCCCCACTCCCCTTTAATTTTTTTTCTTTTTTTTTTTGTTGTTGTTGTGGTTGTTTCGGTTGTGTTTTTAATTAAATCCTTGGCAGACTTTACCACAACCACATACATACATATACGTACGTACGTCCGGCCAGTTGATTAAATATGCATAAATAGCAATTACGTCAAGTGGTGAAAAAGAAGAAGGAATTGTAGGGGGTGGAGGGTATGGTTTGCGGGGTGGATCGGAAGAAAGACACCCGCGTAATTTATGCCAAGTTATTGCATATTATAAGCATTGCGGGCAGTTTGCTTGAATTTTATTACCCAACCAAAAAAAAAGCAAAAAAACAAGAGAAATAAAAGTTGAGCAACAGCAACCAAATCCATACATTAAGCATATCCTTTTACCAGGACATGCCAAAGTGTGAGAGAGAGAGGTGGGGGGGGAGTAGGCATGGCAATGTTACTTCATCCCATTGAAATTAAAACGCTTAATAGAAACAGAACTGAAGCCGTTTACCCGGCCGGCCCTGGACCTTTTTTTCTCTTTTCCTTTAGATGAACAAAAAGCCTTTTGTCTGCCTTTTCCCTACAATTTCCCACGTTTTTTGGCCACTTTTTTGTTGCTGGCTCCAACCATTTTTGCGGCTACAAAATTGCAGGTAATTAAGATACCGCCTCAAAGCATATAGAAAAAGCTAAAAAAAAAAGAGAAGAGGAAAATATACAACTGGTGGGGGGTGGGGAGGGAAGGGAAGGATAGGTATAGAAGCAACATCAACATAATTCACTGTCTGAAAATTCATTTCAAGCATACTTCCTTTTGACGCGTCTCCGCCTCATTCTTCATTCGTTTTTCATTTCCCCCCTTCTCTTATCTTTATCTCTCTCTCTCTCTCTCTCGCTTTCTCTCTCTCTCTCTCTCTCTCTCTCTCTCTCTTTCTATCTGTCTCTTTGTTTATACCTTTTGTGGCGCCTGAAGGTTTTTTTTTGCCTTTTCCCTTTCTCTCTCCCCCCTTTTTTCGCTCTCTCTCTCTCTCACCCTCTGCCTTCTCTCACCCTCTGCCTTCTCTCACCCCTCCCGTTCCTTGGCATCTTGAGTTGTTAAGGCAATTGAGTGTGAAGTGTGTTAAGTACATAAATGTCTAGGTATTCCAAAAATGAAGGATAATTTTATGTGTTTTTTGTTTTTTTTTTGTATTTTGTGAAATTTGCTCAAGGGCTACTGTTGTTGTTGTTGTTGGTGTTGTTGTTGTTGCTGTTGTTTTTGTTTGTTATATACTGGCATTAATTAAAAATAATTGATATGATGAAAATGAAATAACATTTTCACATTTTTTTTTGTTTGTTTGCCACAGGTAATTAAATCAAGTTCTAGAGAGAGATAGAGATAGATATATATATATATATACAAATTAACTATAAAACAATTCATATTTAACATTCTGCATGCTGCATGCCACATGCAGCAGTTTGTTGCAATATGCAAAAAACTCATGCTAAATTATGCAGCACACGAAAAGGAAACATAAAAATTCTGATGTTTATCAAAAACTGAAGAGAAAAAAAATATAACCAAAAGTTGTGCAAACTCTCAGACAGAATAAATAATCCTGAAACCACATAGCCCACAGTCTATCCAAAAGTCCACCCACAGGTCACCCACAAAGCACACCTAAAGCTGCCACCCACAGACCACCCACCCACCCACTCGTCCATGCTGATGCATTAAAGTAATTCCCCTTACAAATTCACATAGTAAATTCTGAATGCTCTTTTGGAACAGAGATTAAAGATAATGGAATAAAGTTGATTACTAACCGATCGAAGGAGAACTTTATTATTAAGAAAGACTTAAGTCTATATAGAAATTTCTAGCAGATTCTTGACTAGGCGATTTATTAAGAATCTATCTGGAAGGTGACATGATTTTTTACCCTGTCCTTGAATTTTCAAATGTCAAAAATCCAGTTGGGCTCTTACCATAATCAAATTTCTTTATTTCAGTCAGGTTAAATATGTCAAAGAGTATATAAAATTCGTTCAAAGTAAAATTGATTTCCGTTTGTTTTGTCAGAAATCTGTGCCAATTTCTGAACATTCCCTCTGTCTCTTCCCCTCTCTTTCTTTGTATCTCTACCCCCTCTCTCATTCTCTCCCTCTCTCTCTCTCTCTCTTAGCTTACATTTGGCACACTTTATTGAATTATACGGCAAAAGGGCAACATGATTTTAATTGGCATAAAGGCGGGGCAATCACAGATACAAAAAAAAAAAAAAAAAAGAAAAGCACACCGAAATTTGCGATAACACACACTCGCACACACACACACACAACAAGCACGAATCGAAACGATACGAATTGAAAAGGTTCCAGAATAAAAGGCAAAATATTTCCTTTGAAATTGGCCTGCAGCAGGCCAAAAGGCACAAATCAGATAAAGATATATACTAGTCGTGGGGACAACAGAACAGTGGTCAACCATCTGGATTAAAGAGCGAGAGAGAGAGGAGAAGGGAGAGCAGAAACAAGGCAAGCCACACACACACACACATACACTTTTGCATTGTTGTACAGGCAGTTGGCTTGTAATGGACTTGTGATTGTATCTGTCAGATACATTCAGAAGACATTTGTGGCCAACAACAGTTTGAGAGTCATTTTCTTTTGCTGTTGTACGACAGATTTATGCTCATTCGCATTCTTATATATATATATATATATATATGTATATATATGTATATAGCTTCATCCTTTTGTTGCCATTATTGTTGTCAACTACACACACACAGGACAAAAACTACCACAAAAACAGAAGAAGAAACAACAACAGTAACTATAACTACAACAACAACAACAACAACAACAAGTGAAACCAAATTACCCACACAGAGAACTAAATTAATTAAATACAATAAGTGAAATTTCATTAGCAGCCGAGTGGCATCTGTCGAAGCAAAAAAACAAAAAGAAGAAGAAAAACATGCTAAGTAAATAAAACATGCAACAACGAACAACAAATAACAACAACAACAATAATAACAACAAATAACAAACAAGCAACAAAGTTCAAGTTCTTGATTCCTGTCAAAGGGAGAGAAAGAGACCTCCATAGATGGTCGAGTTAAGTTCTACCATAACGAAGTTTGAATACTCTTTCATATTTTCCATTTGACAATTTATTCCTAGTGAGGAGCAAAGTCAGAATCTTTCAAATATATATTAATATATATTCTAAATTAATGCCAGAATCTGGACCAATAGCAACCTCAAGATATAGCCATGGCAAACTGACAAACAGTGACAAAAAGTTTTGAGAAAATCGTTTAAGAAAGAACCGAGGCTAAAATGTAAAAATCACCTCTCGATCGATCTTTCATTTGACAGATATATGGTATAGTCAACCGATATATAGTATAAAGAAAGTACAGCAAGAAGTGGAGTGGGATGAAAATTTGATTAAAATATTGTTAAAACTGAGGGATTAGTTTTAACTGATTCAGACACTGAATCAACTCACCTCGCTATGCTGATCAAGAACATATATGGTTTATATAAGAAAACTAATATACCCTCTTTCCGAGAGTATTAAGAGATATTCCTTGAGATTTTTTTATTTAGTTTTAGCACGCGCCAGTTGTGCGATACATTTAATTAAATTTTAATCTAAACTCAACACTCGTTGATTCCCCCCTTGTCCCCCACTGCCCCTCTCTATCACCATCTCTTGCTCTATCTCTAACTGTCTGATTAGGGCCGCTTTAGACTGAGCAGGGTAAATAAGGGTTAGGAAAATGTTTAGAAATTATTTTTTTTAAATCCATTTTAAGTTGCCCTTTGATTAGACTTAAATTAATTAAATTTTTATTACATATATGTAAAAGAATTTCTAAAGAATTTCAGTTAATTGTCCGTTGTCCTTTTGGCTGTGAAACCGCTCCTGTCTTTTGACTGACGCAATTTGGATTCCAAGTTATTGATTGTGATTAGATTTATTTCGATCATGTTCCACTTCATTGATAACTTTTCTGATTTCTAGTAGCCAAAAAAAAAAAAAACTTTTGTGTTTAATTAAAAAAAAAAAAAAAGAAGACAAAACTTTTGCTGTCCAGGGTGGAAATTATGGGCAGAAAAGTTTTGTCGAAAGTAAGAAGATAGTTTAATTGTTAAACAAAAGACTCGAAGTAAATAAATATTTCGTTTAACTTTATGCAAAGTTCTATACAAAAGATTGACCAAATGTATCTCTCTCTCTCTCTATCTCTCTGTCGCTTCAGCCTCTGCCTCTATTCATTGCCCATTGAAAGGCAACGAACGAACTATTGTTCAGTCATTATATATCTATATTTATATATATATATGTAGAAGAGACACTTTGACATCATCAAAAGCACAAAAGCAGCCACTGAGAACCTCACTTTAGATCTATGTAAATATACATATATATATATAACCGATATACATACATACATATAGGCAGAGTCAAGCAATTGAGCATCATTGTGAGAAGAAGGGCAGGAGGAGGAGGAGAGAGGGGTTATGAGGCATTTCCATATGAATGGCAAAGAAAATTGCAAAATGAAATGAAATATGAAAATCAAACTGCCTGCCAATTGACATTATGGCCTTCTCGTTGGTTCAAGGTGCTAGCACCAGGGGAGAGAGAGATTGCGAACAGAGGATGGCGAGGGGGGCCAAACAATTTGCGGCCTCAGTCAGCCAAGTCAATTGTAAACACATTTTAAACAAAACTCAATGAAACGTGCCGAAAATTGCTGATAAAAAAAAAATACAAAAAGTGCGTGGAACCTTATTTACCCGCAACCATCTTCCCCATCCCCCACACTCTCCCCTGTCCCCTCTCTCTCTCTCACGCTTTTATACCCACATATTGTTATTGATATGAATTGACTACATTTTGAACACAATCATCGGAAGTCCTGGCTGAAAAAGCGTGAGCCGCACTTATAAATAGGTAAAAAAGCGTAAAACGGAGCAGAAAATAAAGTCAAATCAATTAGTTCCCTTTAACAATATTTCAATTTAAAAAGATATTTAAATAACATCAAGATGATATAATATATACTACCTACATATATGTATACATTTATGTATATATACAAATATGTATGTTTGTGCATATCTAACAAGTTTTACAAAACAAAAGGGCGTTACCTAGGCAAGTGCAAAAACAATTCGCAGCTTTTGGAAAAGTTGTTGAAATCCTCGTAAAATGGCAAAGAAAAAAACAAAAACAAAAAGAAAAACCAAAAAACATGAAAAACAAAATAAAAAAAGTTGTTGAAATCAAAGTACATAAAGCAAGTCAAGAAATAAGCAACGAATGACAAAGTTAAACACAAAGAAAACAAATAAAATTCCAAAAAAAAAAAAATATATATAAAAAGAAATTCGAATAGTCGACTAGGTAAATATCCTATAAAATTTGTTAAGAAATTCTGAAATTTACTCATTATTAGAAATCCTTTTTAACTTATAAACTAATAAAAAAAAAAAATTGAGGGGAAATACAGTGCTTATCATAATTATAACCCACCTAGCAATTCAATATTTGAACCGATTTTAGCAAAATGTGAAAGATTTCTAAAAATCAAAAGTTATTGTACTTTGTTGACTGTCTATAATATTTACAGTTATTTGGGATCAATTTATAGAATATTTAAAAAGAACCGTTAACTTTTGCTTTGTGCTTGTGTATCATAATTATAACCCACAATAGGAAATCTGATTTTATTGGGTGCGAAACAGACTATTGAAATACATATTCTTTAGATCATTTTTACTAAAATGCCTTGTGAAAAAGCATTAACCGATTTTGTAGTACAAAAGAAGCAGAATATACAAATAAATATATTTTGAAATGGAGTAGAGGGATTTGAGTTTCTGGTATAAAAATCAACAAGGATTTATATGACTATATAAATATATATATATGTTCACAGTGAACTTTCGATTTGGAGGCTTTGTTTCTTATTTCGCTTCATTTAGTTTTAATTCTCAACTAGTTTTAGCATGAAAAGAAAGTGACAACGCCATTGTCATCTGATGTTGAAAAACATTCTCGAAATAGCGAAAAGGCTTAAAATTATTTAAATTTAATTAAATGGAAATGAAATTTTCAAAATTTTTCCTCCAATTCTACATCTTATTATCCCCATAATGTTGGATGAAAATATATGCATAATGGATAAACGTTTCGATGATCCATATCAAGAAAACTTTTATTTTTTATTCTCGTGAATTATGGTAAAATCCATTCCATGTTTAAGTAACTAACCCCAAAATTAAAGTATGTATATTAAATATTTAGTACTTACACAATATTCGATTATTTGTCAAATAAACCTTTGAAGTACATTCAAAAGGTATTAATACACGTGTATGTATGTATGTATGTATGTATGTGTATGTAACTATTTATATAAATAATGTAAATTTGGAGTGTAGAGGTATATAAATTACACAATATAAGATTCCATCCTATAGTCATTTCAAACATAGCCATGGGACCCACTCAGACATTGTGCGAAAGGTATCAGACTGAATAAACGATGGATTTTCGAGGACCTGGAGGAGTAGTGGAGGTGGAGGTGGAGGTGGCGGTGGATTGGGGGAAAAGGTAGTCAAGAGCAGCTTGTCTTGTTGCCAAGACTGTGACACTTTTTCTCTCTCTTTCCATTTCTTATTTTGTTGCTTTGAAAAGGATACAAGGAATGTGCCGCCTTTTGAGTAGAACAGCTGCAGGACCAACCGCAAGACAATTTGAAAAAGAACAAACGGCAAACCATCAAGCCAAGTTAAGGCA
Organism: Drosophila sturtevanti; assembly: GCA_018150375.1. Taxonomy (NCBI): domain Eukaryota; kingdom Metazoa; phylum Arthropoda; class Insecta; order Diptera; family Drosophilidae; genus Drosophila; species Drosophila sturtevanti. The sequence continues at coordinate 10,020,810 of JAECWJ010000317.1, read as the reverse complement.
AAAACCAGCAAAACAAACAGACTAAATCCATCTCTATCTCTCTCTCTCGCCCTCCCTTTCTTCCTCGGGGTTTTTGAACATATGCAAATGGTGCAATTGTTAAGCTAAGAAACTCGCATTTAACACGTGTGGCACGTATTTCATTTTAAACCCAAGATGTTAGTGGGTCCGCTGAGTGAGTGGGTTCGGTGGGTTGGGTGGGTGTGTGTGTGGTTGGAATGACTCCTCCCATTTGGGTGGGTGGTTTAGTTAAGTGAGAAGCAATGAACCTTGGGCTTAACCATACATATATAGCATCCTCACCCCTCTCCCGCCTCCACCAAGTATGCGTGCAAAAACAATGTGGGTCCATGTACAAAATGCTAAAAAAACTTGCTGAATTTACCAAAGGAGAGAGAAAAAAAGAAGAGAAACTAACACACAAAGCAAAGCAAAAATGTGGCACAAAAGCAGCCACAACATTTGCCTGCAGCGATTTCTTTTTAAGCTGCAACTTGCAGCTTAACTTTTCGAAAGAAAAAAAAGGTTTGTCCATATATCTATGTATGTATATGAACCTTTGACCTTTTTTTTTTGTGACCTTTATGGGCTGTGTTTTTTTCAGACTAAATTATTCCATTAGGATTTCATCAAGCTTCGATGCACCTTTCTCTTTGTTTTTATCTCTCTTTATAATCGCTTTCTTTTTTGGTAATCTGCAACAAAAGTACACACACTCGCACGCACACACACACACACATTCTATCAATCTTTTTCATTCTCTCCATATCTTTCTCGCCGGCATAATCCTTGTATGCTCTTTGGGCCACATTTGTTTGGGCCATAAAAGGGCATAACATATGTCCTCGTTAGTGTTGTTGCTGGTGTTGTTGTTGCTGCCTCTGGCATTGAGTTGGGGGCTTTCGCCTGTTGAATTATTTCATATTTACTTTTGGGTATTTTATTTGATATATGAAGCTACTTTTAACAACAAAATAAAAATAAAAAAACTAAAAAAGAACAGCCACAAAAGAACGAGAAATACTTGTGCATATATATGTATACACATACATATACATATACAAACATACATATATATATATATATATATGAACATCCTGAATGGTATAAATCAGTAGAGCGCCTTTAAACAATTTCACTTAGTTAAGGCAACTGTCAGTTGACTTTCTTATTATAATGTAGGGTATCTAGACTCAAGTGAAGGATAACTGTTTGATTTATTTAGTAAATTATATAGAATTTCAATCCCAGAAGGCATATTTCACATTTTAAGTGCCTCCATTTTCATAGACGACGAATTTGTTTTTATAAATCAAACCATCTTATGGATGTATGTATGTACATATATATACCAACAAATAGGATAAGTACTTACATACATATAGGTGTATGTATGTATACAGTGGATCATAGAGTATTTTGTCCAGAGGCGGTTTGTCCAGGTGTTATTTAAATAACAGTAAACAAAATGCAAACAAATATAAATATTTATACACTGTTAAAAAAAAAACTGCACTTATATGCATTTATGTTCATATTTTCGATCATTTAAAAGCTTTGGATTTTTTTTTATTTAGAACGAAAGTTTTCGAACCATGGAAGCTTGGAAAAGTAATAAAATATAAGTAAAAGCATTTAGAAATTTAATATTACCAATTGCAACTATTTTAAAACCTTGTTAATTAAATCTAGTAAGTTGATTAGAGGTTTTAACTATAATAATACTATCTATATATCATTTTTAGTGTCCTTTTCGACACTTTTATTTTAATTAATTGGATATGATTGGGTTTAAACAAAATAGCTAAACTTCAAAATCAATATATAAGGATGGAAAGATTTAAAAAATATATTTAATAGAAATGTTCTCTGTTCCCAGTTAGCAAAATCTTTAAATATATTCAATAAATAAAGAGCTTGAGAGTATTTTTAAAATTTATTTTTAACAATTTCTTGCCATTTAGCATCAGAATGCACCATGCCTCTGTGCGAAATATGTTAAGAGCCACTGTAGCAGAAAGAAGCAGAAAAATAATAGAAAAGAAGAAGAAAATTCACTTACCATTCCCCCCTTATTGACTGACGATGAAATATGTATGAATGTATGTATGTACATATGCATTCATATTTATCTCTAAATACATATATTTACATATGTGTTTGTAATGCTTCACATTTGCTTCCTCTTAGCGCTGACCACACACACTTGCACTTTCTTTACTTGCACTTCACTCACACACACATACACATAAAAAAAAATATAACAAAAACAAACACATTGGTTGGAGTGGTGCGATCACACACACACGTGTATATTTACATTTCACCATCTCCTTTTCCACATATGGATGCAAATATAGACACTGCAGTTTTGTTCGTTTTCTTTTTATCCTTTTAATCCAATACGAAAGTCAATTGCGGTGGCGGCGGCGCCGGCGCCATAAAATTTTTTACACTCTTTTTCCCGCACAAATAGAAACTTTTTGCTTTATTTCAACAACCATTAAACCGATTTGCTTTCGAATAGAACCACAATGACGCAAATAGAACCGTTATAATGCCAATTGCACTAATTTAATGCCGATTTAATTTATTTACACACAAAACAAAATAAACTTTTACATTTGCGCAACTTAAGCGTGCACCGGCAAAATAAAACTTACAGTGTGACCAGAAACTAGAACTAGCTCTGATCGCGTTGCCAGCTTTCTGCTAAAAACGCTATATTCAGAATCAAAAACCGCTAATTGTCAGCACTGAGAACTCAAACTGAGTGGCAATAACAAAAACGTAATCAAGACGGAAACCGTTAAAATTGTTACGGTTACACTTATTTAAAAATTAATTAAACGAATATACAGAAAGGAACAATATCAGTTTAAGAACATTGAATATGCTGAAATTTACCAAAGTATTCGAAGTTATTCATAAATGTTACTTAACTTATTCGACACATTTGACACATTATGGGAAAACGACATTTAATTGACGAAATCTGTAAATTTAAATAAAGACATTTCACAACAAAAAAAAATAAAATTCATTTTCCAAGTGTACAGAATGCACCATATGGCTGCCTATTTCAGTTTTCAACATGTCACAAAAGACATAAATTGCCAATTCTATTGATTTTGCTGCAGAGAGAGAAAAAAAAAGAAAACAGAAAATGGAATTGTAAAAAACTCAATCAACGTTTCAATCCATAAAAATCTAGCTTGGGAAATCCTTCTCTTTTTTTGCTTCACACTCACACAGACACACACACACACACACATACACAAACATAAACACACACCACGTTAGGCGGGAAAATAAATGAAAAACAAAAATTCAGACTACAATAATATTTTTTCGTGTTGACAATGTTAAAAAAAGAAAGCGGGAAAACTGTATAAAAAATATACAAAAATCATAAAAGCTTTTTCAAGAACAAATGCGACCTGAAATATAAATAATAAAATATGCCACATATTCATAAAAAGTGTCGACTTTTCAATACTCTTTAATAATAGTTATAAAATTATAAATATAAATATTTTGATGTGTACTAAAAATTGTTTGAATAAAGTGGCCATAATCAAGACTAAAGAAGCTTCTGAATGTTTAAACTAAATTTGGCAATCAGCCCGTTGGACAGAAGAGTCCTCAGGCCATCACAAATGCTTTTTTGCAATTCAAAAGCAAAAATAAAAACATATTGCAACATTCATTGCATTTGATTTACTGACTGGATTATATTGTTTCCACATCTGACTTTACAGTTTGCGGATACCATTTGTTCCACTTGCTCTTCCAGCACAATTTCCAGGGAGTGTCGAGTCTGCCCGTCATCATCATCTTAACGAGCATCTGAGACCCAGCCAAGAGTCCCATCTGACTGAATGAAAAGCGTGGGAGCTCAGATGAAATCCTAATAAGTAAGACATTAAAAAGTTGCCTCTCCACCATGTATATCGAAGCTTTAACAATAAATAAGAGAAGATCTTTAAATATATACATACGAGCGGGAAGAAACTAATAGACATTTATTTATCCATATTATCTTGACTTTTCCCGATGGAACTTCTTTCATTGGGATAGGCAGGGGCATTTCTGTCATTTTGAATTGCTAATTTATTTTATTTGTTAATTTTATTACCAATATTTAAAATATTGCAAGAAAATTCTTTTTCTATAGATGTTCGAAAGTAAAATGTCTTCCTTCTCTTATTAATTAATTAAGCGTTAAATTCATGCAATTCAAAAATAGTCTCTTAATAATATCATTATATCATATAATTTTATACATTATAAAACCAAAAAAGGATTCAATATATATATATTTGCTGTATTCCAAATATAAGCCTCATTTGCTTTGTTTTCCATCAATTTGATGGATTATGTATAATAAGTAATATTATATGAGAATAGACGATACCTTAGTCCAAAGAACTTAATTTCTCAGGCTTTAAAAAAGATTGCAACTGCAATTAATGTGAAAAAAGTAAAGAAAATTGCTATTAAATAAAAAATCATTATATATATTACCACATTCTATACTATACATATTTGCTATGTATATATAATATATATTTCTATATATTTTAGTTAATTCATTATATTTTTATTACAAGTAAATGCATATTTATTTATTTAATACAAATGTCATAAAACTCCATCTAACTATATAATATAATTGCTCATATATAATATTTATTAATTAATATTAGTTTTCCTGGCTAAACATTAATTTAAGCGTTCCTAATATGACCGCATTAACTCGATTCCTATTAATGGGTATCTGTGTAAATCAAAAATTTAAAGCATAGATTTCAACACAATTTTTTATTTTTAATGTTTTTTTAAATTGGGATTTGTGCGATTTTCATTTGTTTGTGTATATATTTTTTCGTATTAAACATTAATTACTTTCATCCCCAACCCTCTACACCCGCACCTACACCCCCGCATCAATTATGAGGGATCTGTTGGGATCTGTTTTACTTTATGCTCTTTTTTTTGTTCATTTTTCGTTTTGCTATTTTTCGTTGAATCAAATGCTTTTGAGCATAAATCAAATGGAGGGCCCTCTGGAGAGCTGCAATGGATAGAAGTTGTGTGTGTGTGTATGAGTGTGTGTACATGTGAGTTTATAATGATTTATGTGTCTAATAAATTCACTTAAAAACTGAAAATGAAAAACACTTTGCAATGATAAACTATACATAAATGTTAAGAGTCTGCTGACAGCTTAGCAAAATGAAACAGGCAATGGCAATGGTAAGGGCATGGGCAAGAGGAGGTGAAAGGGGAATTGAATACTTTTTCATTACTCATACGTCATGTGGATCATGAAGCAGAAATCCTTGCATTCATTCATACTTTGAATAGGGAATCGAAGCGTTCAGGCAAATATTTTAAGCTTGGCTAAATTCCTTCTGGGGGGGGGGTTTTTGTTTCACTTTTTGTGTATTTAGTAGGTACAAATGGGAAACGTGTCACTAACTTATGGTATGGCAAACACATGTTTTTCTTACATTTTCTTACAAATTTTCTTACACATTTTCTTGGTGTTGAGTTTTTATATGTTTTCTTACCATTTTATTGAAGTTTTCTTCTGGTACTTTAGTCTGCCTCTTCGTGTTACTTTTATCAAATGCAATTTACGATTTAGCCCTGCCGTTCCGTCTACAAGCGCCCTTCCCATCCCATTTTCCTATTACGGAGCACCGCAAAGGCATTAGCAGCTGCTTCCAGTCTTCCAAACTGATGACGCCCGATCCGCCCTTCTTTTTTCGCCTAGGCACTTTTTGCCCACACGTTTTTATTACTAATTTCTGTTATTGCCAACGTTTTGCGTGAGTTTCGCGCATTGTCGTAAAAATATTTTTATTATCACACACAAACACACACACACACAGAGGCCACGCCCACAAACACCAAAAAAAAAGAGAAAAAGGTAAAAAGAACAGAATAGGATAGGATAGGATAGGATAGGCGCTAAAATCTAGAAAATATTTCACTTTGAACATTTCAAAGTAAATTAAGCAAAGGTTTTTCTTCAACTTCATTTAAGTTGTTGAAATTCTTTTGGCTTTTTGAACTTTAAGATCATGAGAAATACTTTGAAAATTGATAACATTTTGCACCTTCAGTTAAAGGAGTTTGACTTGGCTTTTGGGGGAATTGTTCAATGGTTCAAAGAGATTTATGGCCAAGTTTGTCGCCTCTCTCTCTCTCGCTCTATGTCTCTGTCTCTTATGACCTGGTGCCTTGGGTCTCGTAAAAATTTAAGTGGCTAAAGCCCTTGCCCGCCGTTCGAGTGTTATTTTTACGAGCTTTGGCCAAGTTAATAACCAAATTTGTCTCGTAGTTGTATTATCATTCAACGACAATGCCATCAAAAGCAACATAAAACGCTTTCGTTAAACAATATGCATTGAACATTAACTACACGTCTATAGCTAGCTTCTCATCTGCAATTTTAATTCCAAAAAATAAAACCAAAAAGAAAGGAAGAAAACATTCCGATTTTGATTTCCATTTCCATTTGCCATTTGCCATTCAATTCGATTCGGCTTGCATCTGTTTTAAGTGCATCAAGAGCAACAGCAATTTGGCTAAACGATGAGATGGATTACAACAACTGGACCAGGACACACATACACACACACCCATATATGTATATACACACATGATTGCCAGAGCTTGTCCTGTTCCCTGTCACTTTGGCAAATCACAAAATTTTTAGTCTCCATTTGCGGTTTACTCTAAAATGGCATTAGATTGTCTACCGGTCATTGATTCGCTCCATTCCCACTGAATGCTTATCGATTTCTGGGGGAAACCTTTACAAATATTTGCCTTTGCATAGATTTGTTTTGACCCGTTTGAAAACGGATTTCATCATCATCATCCTTATCATCATCATCATCATTATCATCATCATCATTGTCAGCTGTACATTTTTATTTTCAAGTATGAAAGGACAAAGGATTTCACAAACAGCAAATGCAACTTTCTGTTAGAAATTTATGCAAGTTTTATACCTGCACAAGATGTATATATGTATATATATTTACATATATGTATATAAAGTTTATGTGTTTTATCCATTTAATCTACTTTTACTTTGACATAAGAAACTGAACTTTGGATTAAGCAAAATTTTTACAACTTTCTGTTCGGTACTCAGAAAAGGATAATAAGGAGAAGGAGCATGACCTTCTTTATCTTTGAAAGACATAAGTTCAGTCTAAAGTGGCAGAAGCAGAAGCAGAAGTAGAAGTAGAAGATGGTCATTCACTTAACACTTTTCATTTTAATACCTTTTTTTCATTTGCGATAAATAATCTCTTAACGGCTTTCATCTTACCGCTGATAATAATGGCCGAGAGACCATGGAAAGCTTCTGGGTTTTCACTTGTCATTGGTTTTATTGTTCATAAATTAAATGCGGCTATCTGATCGATATTTAATTGCTGTCAGTACACAAGAAAATAAGTAAATAAATAAATAAATAAAAAAACAAAACAAGGCCAATTTAAATACTGCAGGGAAAAAGATTGAATTTCCTTTTTTTTGATAGCAAACATTTTACATATGTAAAATAAATAAAATAATCTGATAGAAAAATACAAAATAACGATACGATTTAATCTCTTTATTAAATGAATAACTTATTTTTAGAAGAAGAAATTAAATCTGGTGAAAATGCAATTTAAAGTATTTGCAAATTAATTTTCTTAATTACAATAAAAATTTCTTCTAAAAAATTTCTCAATTTTTCTATCTCTTGTAATATATTTGGCAGGGTATTTAAAATTCTTTATGCTCAAGTTAACATTTTGTTTGGCTGTCAGCGTTTCTTTTGCCATGTGTGATATATAGCTAGCCTATAGCCTGCTCCTGTGCCTAGCTACATTTATCAAGGGTATACTTTTGGGGGCGCCATTTAAATTTGCCAGCATATAAAATGGCGGACATTAAAATAAAAATGAAATGAAATGTAAAAGCCGTAAAACCAATTAAATTCTCATTGCAAACCAGCTGTAAAACACAACAAAAAGAGAACATACACACACACACACACAAGGAAAATGCACACGCACACACACACACATACACATTGATAAATATATGCATTGGAATTTATTAAGAGCTTTGCAAAATAATTACAAATGTTTTTTTTTCAGTCATAAATAAAATTGGAAAAACTTCAATTTGAATGCAGCGGGAAACTAAATAGGGAACCAACGAGATGAGTGAGCAGAGTAATAGCAGCAGCGATACAGCGGAAGGACTAGAAGGAGCAGGAGAATCTGTAGGTGCACCTGAAAGTGGTCCCGACTTTGATGCCCTACGTCAGGCCTGTCAAGCCCGACTCAATGCTAGCCAAATGTCAGGTAAGTTGAAAATTTCTGCGTATTGCATGGATATCCCGCAACCATGGCCCTTCACTCGCCATATCCGAATGGATGTTGTGTGTATATAAATGTTTCCATGTTTTTTTGGGCAGGTTCTACACCATATTGTGCGGGTACCTTTGATGATTGGCTATGTTGGCCGGATACGGCCGCCGGCTCTACCGCTTATGAACGCTGTCCGGACTTTATCACGGGCTTCGATCCAATGAGTAAGTAAAACATATAAAGAGAGAACGGTTAAAAGAGAGTGGAGTGGAGTGGAGTGGATGGAGGGAGGGATGGAGGAAGGGAGTGGGAACACAAAGCAATATCCACATCCGCTTTGTGTGTATCTGCATTTGACAAGAATAAAAGTTCATTTTCCTTGTTGTTCTTGTTGTTGTTTATGGTTTGTCTGCAGGATATATACTATATATATATATATATGTATATATATATAAATAAATAAAATCTACACGCACACACGCATACTCGCACACACTTGTTGCCCAGCGGAAATAATGTTTAGTCTACACATATACATACATACTTACATATATATCCATATATCCATCGTAATGAAGCTTTACTTCCCTCACATGCTAATTGGCTGCCTGCCTTCTTTACCTTTTGATTCCAAACATAACCTTATCCCAAAATATTTTGTATAGCATACTTTCAGGCAGTGGCAGCAGCAGAAGCAGCAGCAGCTTTGATTTCTTTCCTTTTTTTTTAATATTTATAACAAATACAGCCAATCAATTGGAAACATGTTCAGGGGTGCACATAAAGGGGGATGGAGGGGGCACACATATTTCCATAAATATTCGAACATTTTTTCCCCATCTCTCTTCCTCTTGTTTGACTTTATCCGCCCTTAAAGAGCAAGAAAAATATGATTTTTTTTTAGCTTAAATCAATATATTATTAAAAATAATATATATATGTATATAAAGCTATAATAAAAATATATATGATGACATTTTTTTTTTATTTATAATTCTTCTATTTTATTTCAATTGGAGCATGCAAATATTTTTGCTGTTTTCCCCATTAAATTTTGGCCAAATGTTCTCTCAACAATTTCATATACTGAAATTCATAAAAAATATTCATAAAAAAATATTATAAGTACATTCTATATTCCTATTATAAGTATTATAAAATTGTTTTTCCTTATTGATGATCCTTATTTATTGAAAACAAGTGTGTTTAAAATTTGCATTAGTTTTAGTTCCTTAAAGTCCTTGGAACAGTGCTTTTGTAAGCAACCGTATTAAGCTCTATGAGTTAACTGAAATCCAGGATTATTTCACCTAAATGAATCTCAACGCGAGACATAAAATTCACCAATACCAAACTTATATACCTGTTACGCCCATGGGCATGTAACAATTAATCTCAAATATATATATATACATATATATATATATATATATATATAGTATGTACATACATGTGAACCATATATAGACTTCTATATCAATTTATATTTTTGATTTCTCAGTTTTTAAGCTGCTCAAGGCTAAATGCTTAAATATTGAGGCAATCAAGAAGAAAATCGAATTTTAAATCAAACGATTGCTATCGATTGAAATTGTGTGTGTGTGTGTGTGTGGGTGTGTGCAAGAGTGTGTGTTTAAATGTCTTTCAGTTGGCAAATGCTTTTTGCTCTATAATTAATATATAAATTATTAAAAAATAAATAAAATTAATACAGAAAAAATCTACACAATTTATGGCTATGTGAAATAAATTAACAACTTTTTGTACTTTTCGTGTTGCAATTAATTTGCAATTATACGAGAGGAAAAAAAACAGGAGGAGGTGGTAATATCTGAGTGGCTCATGAATTAAACAAACAATTTCATTTAAATTTTAATCAACAATAACAAAACCAAATCAAAATATATATACATATACATATATATCTATATAATGCGTACTTTTGCAGTCAATTAATTATGCAAACTCTATGTAAAATATAAAATTAACTCAAGCATTAAATTTATAAAACAAAACGAATTGAAACGTAATCAAAAAGGTGGAACAAATAGTCCATATAGAGGAAGATAAATTACCTTTTTTTTTGCCTCAAATTTGAAATGTGTATGTGTGTATGTGTGTGTCTGTGTGTGTACAAATATTATTGTTGGGCCAATTTATGGCATAAATCATTACAATTTGCATGCAACCCCTCCGCTACCACCCCCCACCACCTTCCCAAAGAAAAAGCAAATCCGCCCACCCATCCAAGTCAACCGCCCCGCCCATTACAATAAGAATAGTAAAGAGGTTGAGAGGTTGGTTGGTTGAGGGGGGAAGGAGAACGAAAGAAGAAAAAAAAAGTTCAATGACTTTTGCAGCTATAACCAAATATGACAGCAAAATGTAAGTACGGAAAAAAGTCATAAGAGTCAAGAGAGGAGGAGGAGGAGGAAAAGATGGAGGAGGTGGAGGAAATGGGCCAAAAAAGAAGTTTGTGGTTCGAGTTCTACTTTTGGTTACACATTGAGTGAGAGTTGTGGTGGCAGAGAGGGAGAGGGGGAGGAGGGAGGGTGGTCATGTTAGCGGGGTAACAACAAGATTATATGCTGGTTTCTCCACTGCGGCTTCACCATTAACTTTTATGGCACTTCCGGTCGACGGATGTGGCTGGTTGTTGTTTCTTTTCTTTTTTTTTTTTTTTTTTTGTCCTCCTCTTGCTTCACTTATCTGCCACACAGAGCGTATACGTGATTTTCCTCCTGCCTGCCTGCGTGCCAAATGGCGATAAATGTTTGAACACACACACACCAACATACACACACACACATACACACCCACCCACACACAGAAAAACCTCAAATAATAAAATTCCAACACCAAGGAAAACATTCCTCAATTTGTGATATGAAAATTAAGTAAACTAAAAGTAAATATTCAACAATTGAATTCCATCTTTTGAATTGAATTGATTCTATTTTGTTTTGTGGTTGATATTTTGTATTATTAATTAATTCATTGAAATAGAAATGCATTCTTTTATCTAGGATATGCCCACAAGGAATGCGATCAACATGGTGAATGGTTTAAGCATCCATTGACCAATAAAACCTGGTCAAATTATACAACCTGTGTTAATCTAGACGATTTGGCGGTAAGTAAACAATATAATATATAAGATAATTGCTCAATTTAAACTTAAATCTACCCCTCTCTCTCCTCCTTTCTCTCTCTCTTCCTCTCTCTCTGCTTCTCTGTTTATCCAGTTTAAACATAATGTGAATCTAATCTATGAGGTTGGCTATGGCATTTCATTGTTGGCCATTCTTCTGTCATTGGCCATATTGGGTTATTTCAAGTAAGTTGAGCATGAAAAACCACTCAAAACGGTTATGACCAGCTGCTGTGAATGTGGCGCCAAAAAGAGACGTTTATTTGTTAAACAAATGCGCTTAATCAACTCACAAACACACAACACACACACACAAAGAGACTCTGTATGATAGACAAAGAGGAGGGGGTTAAGAGAGTGTATCCATAGGTAGGAAATGAGAAAATACAATTTTCTTTTTAGGTGACTTTGTGCTCTCTCTCTGTCTCACATCTCTCTGATTGTGTTTGTGTTTGTGTGTGTGTGTGTTTCTACTTGAAGCAGGATATCGATTAATTTCCCCAAGTATCTGCACTGCAATTAGCAAGCTCAGTTTGTTTGTACAAAGTGGGTGATATATATATATATATATATATATACATATACAATAGATATACATACATATATAAACATCTACAAGAGAGCGTTTGAAAATGGCAAATAAAATATTTGCCCCAAAGGGGGGAAAATGAAGACGTGTGGAAATTTCAGTATAATTAAAACTTTAATGACAATGCAATGTGACCAAATGAAAGGGAATTTTAATTAAATCTAGACATCAGAACGAACAACGACTAATATATATACAGTGGGAGGGAATTTCGGTTGGTATAAAGTAGGTAAATATATTTATCCAACTAGATAATCTAGTATTAAAATACAAACTGAATATCCAATAAAATTCAATCAACTTGATAAAATAATGATGAAGATTTAAAAAATAAATAATAAAATTTATTTAACTGGTGATTCTCATTATATAAGCGCCCCCCTCCCACCCTCTAGACAGCATTCTCAACCTACCTGTTTATCTGTTTCTTCAATCTCTTTTGTTTTTATCGTGCAAAATGAAAATTAATATCAATATTTATGGAAAACTAAAGAATCAAAAGAAAAAACTAACTTTGTTCATGCCGAATATTTTATGCCCTTACAAATGAAGCTCTGAAATTGTTTCTATGACAGCTGTAAGATATAATCAAACAATTTCGTATACATTGAGAAAAAAAAATTAAAAATTAAATTAAAAAAAAAAACAACTGGAACAAAGATAGTTGATTCTTTCTCATTCTCAAGAATGATTAAAAATTTTTAAAATTTGTATTTTAATCGATTGGAAGCTTAATGATATAGTCATCTGATCTAAATAAAAGGACACTGCATAGTTAATTTATACGAAAATAATTAGACAAACCAATAAGAAAATTGTAAACTAATTCGAAATTTAATTTTGAAGGCGAATTCGCTTGAGTCAAGGTCACACATCATATAGACAGGAGCTCTACTCTATTATATTCTATTATACTTAGTTGTAGATCCTTTTTACTATCCTGCGCTAACTTTTAACTCAAAATCAAATTACCCTCTCTGAAAGGGCATCAAAAAGGCAATTAAAGAGAATCGGCGATAAATGAATGATATTGCAAATATTCAAAATTTTATGGGTCAATGTGACTAAATAAATTCCATTTAATAATAATATTGAAATTATTACAAATTCAAGTATTCAATTCGTTGGATAAGTTCAAAGCATGGCTATATATATATATAGGTAGAAATCGATGTATATTTATGTAGGTAAACAAATATATATCAAAATAAATAAATAAATAAATGAGAAAATTTATTACATATGTAAAATTATTAACAAACATATATAGAGATAAATAAATATATAAGGGGACGCAAAAATTTTATGTGAAATAATTAAGGTATTTATTTATTTATTTATTATTTATATTTATTTATTCAGATAAAGAATTATATAACGAAATAAATAAATAAAAAAACTTTATTAAAATATATAAAGTAAATGAATATAATTTTAAGTAGGCAGATATATACATATGTATATATATATATATATATATAAACATATCTGTAAAAATAAATAAGGAAATTCGGAAATCAACAATATTATTAAATAAACAAACAAAAATAAATAAATATTCTTTTTAATATACATAAATAGATATAACAAATAAATATATAAATAATAAACAAAACAATTAAATAAATAAACAAATAAAAGAACAAGCATACATATTGGAAATAAATATTAACATTTAATATATAAATATACAGATGATGAAAAAGATAAACATTTAAATAACTAAATAAATAAATAATATATAAATAAAAAAATTAGAATTTCAGAAAATAATTCAATAAACTAATAAATAATTAGTAGAAATTGATTAAATAAACAAACAAATAAATAATTAAGTTAATAATATAGAAATTGATAGAAAGTTAATTATTTTATATGTAACTGAACAAATTTTGAAAACTAATTAACAAACAACAATATATGTAAACTCGTTTTATTCATCATCAATATTTACCCGATTTCAGATCCCTGAAATGCGCCCGGATCACATTGCATATGAATCTGTTTGCCTCATTTGCGGCAAATAATTCGCTGTGGCTGATTTGGTATTCGTTGGTCATGCCCAATACGGAACTGTTGCAGCATAGTCCGGTAGGCAAGCAAATAAACAAATACAAATACTTAGTTAGTTAGTAAGTGGTTTAAGCCAAATCAAACTGACTCTCCCTCTCCCTCCCTCTCTTGCCCTTTTTGTAGATGCGCTGTGTGGCATTGCATATAACTTTACACTATTTTCTGCTATCAAACTATTCGTGGATGTTGTGCGAGGGTTTCTATCTGCATACGGTTCTGGTTGCTGCATTCATTTCAGAGAAGAAATTGGTTAAATGGTTAATAGCCTTCGGCTGGGGTTCCCCGGCTATTGTTATATCGGTATATAGTCTAGCTCGTGGTTTGGGTGGTACACCCGATCAGAATATGCAGTAAGTGAAATGGAATGGAAATATCAGCAACAGCAGCAGCAGCTTATTTGCAATTCATTTTGGTTCTCCCCCTCCTCTCCCCTTCTGTTTTAGCTGCTGGATGAGTCCCACCGATTATGACAACATTCTGGTTGTGCCTGTCTGCATTTCGATGTTCCTCAATCTGTTGTTCCTTTGCAATATTGTTCGTGTGGTTCTACTTAAGCTGAATGCTCCAGCCAGTATACAGGGCAGCTGTGGACCATCACGTACAGTGCTTCAGGCATTTCGGTAAGTTTTGTTTTTCAGTCCAAAGTAAAATTCAATAACAATAATTCCCTCGAACGAGCAAACGAGCGAACGAAACAAACAAGAAAGGACAAACCAGGCCCACGGGGCGTATGCGTAATTATATTTTTTTGTTCTTTTTTTTTGGTTCTTTTTTTGTTACTTTTATGCCTTTGCCTTTTGTTTATTCGTTTGGCACTTGAAAGTTTGCTTCATTTTACATTTTAAATTACGCATACGCCGCGTTGACTTGCATTTTAAGTGTGATTACAATCCCATCTAACTCCATATCCGCCCCCCTCCTCTCTCTCCCTCTTTTTCTGTGTGTCTTAGTGCCACATTGCTGCTGGTACCGCTGCTTGGCCTTCAGTATATTGTTACACCATTTCGTCCTGCGCCCGGACATCCCTTGGAGAATACATACGAAATCATTTCAGCTTTTACGGCCTCGTTTCAAGTAAGTAAAATGTTTTGTAAGCCCAAAATAAATATGTATATATTTTTTATCTGCATGTACATTTGTATGTATATATATACATATATATGTATATATATATATATATATGTATATGCATATATATGTAAAGTTATGTTGTTAGTTTATTTTTTCTTGTTTTGTGGCAGATTTTTTCTTTTTTTCTTTTCTTTTTTTTAAAGCGATTTAAAACTCCCCCGTTGAAGCATTTTGCTTTGGTTTATTAGCCAACAAATAGCATATTAAAATTTCTGACATTTTTTCCATATCATTTTTTTTGTTGTTGTTGTTGTTCCCAGACATTTTTTTCTCCATTTTTTTTCTTGCTGCCTTTTCCATTCGTTGCATAGCTCATTAAAATCAATAAGCCAATGTGGCATGCAGCATGTAGCGTGTGGCATGTGGCATTGGTATTTTTGTTTTAGCACAAACATATTAAATTGCTCAATCATACACAAACACAGCACACACACACACACACACACACTCTGTTTGGTTAGGGGCAAAAACAGAAATTGGCAAAGAAATTAATATAAAAATTAAAATGGGCGGATAAACCTTTTGCAAATATCCTAATTAACCGTATTAAAGTTAATCAAGCGATGAATTAGAGAGTACTTAATACTTATAGGCTTGAAATGCGATTGCAACTAGAAGATATATATAGAAAGTTATTAACCGATTTGTAAGTAATTGCAGGGGATTAATCCTTTGATTATTATTAGTTATTTACTAAATCAGTTTCAATTTCATTGATGCTGTCGCCACAGATTTGAGATTTAACCTTCTCTTTCAGATGTGATTATCTAGTATATCCTTTATGATCTTTCTACTCACTGTACTCCCAATTATCCTGCCATATTATGCACACCCTTCATACAATTTGTTTATTGTCTCTCTAGGATAGATTGCAAATAAATGCACAGGAAGAAGAAAAAAATCTCCCAATACTATTCAAATTAATGTCAGTATAATCGAAAATAATGATAGTGATTCAAATATATCTATACGATATAGAAATATTTCATTTAAAAGTTCAAAATAGTTTAAGAAAAATAATAATAAATTATAATTTATTTAAAGAATAATTCCTAAAGAAGAAATTTGATCAAAGAATAATAAAAAGTAATAATATTAAAGAATAATTCTTAAAAAAGGAATTCCAATTATAATAATTAATTCCCAAAACAATGATTCCTTTTAACTAAAGTCATATGCATACAGTACGAAGATATATTGATTGTTAAATTGGCTAAGAAATTGCAAAGTAATCCTCATCTATATTGTCATTTATAATCAATATTCCATATCAGTTATTAGCATGAATCAAATAATCAAATCAATACAGATTTCCATTCCATTTTACCATAACTGACTATATATATTCCCCTTATACTCAGGTTAACCATATTAATATGCAAAGCCTTACATACGATTGACTCTCTATTTAACATAAAGTCCTCTATCCCCCTCCCACTATCCTATCACCATATCGCCCTGTGGGCGTGTCACAGCTGCAGTTGGCAACTGCTGAATAAAGCAATAATATTACTGTGACAAAATCTGATCCGTTAAAATCCTTTTTCCTTTTCATTCTTCTTCTTCTTAAGAGATTTGTTTTCTTAAAGTCAGTTGACAGCTAAAGAAAAAAAAAAAAAAAAAGAAAAAAAACCCAAAACAAAAACAAAAACAAAAACTTTTTTTCTGGTTTACATTGTTGCTGTTCGTCTTGTTGTTGTTGCTGTTTTTGTTCTTCACAAATTGCAAAGTTTACTGCATATAATTTTGGATTTGTCTAAAGATTTTTAGCGCTCAACTTTCCCAAGTGTCATAAAAGTATATAAAATTGCATTAAACTTGGCTTCCTTCACACAGAACAAAAGCAGCTTATATATTGCTAACAGGAGCGGATTTAATTCAATTAGGGCCAATGACATTTTAGATAGGAAATTTATGAGTAAACGACAAAATAATTATAAATATATTTAATCATTTTTTAACCATAAAAGAGTTAAAATCATTTCTTGAATATCGGAAAAGCTTTAGAGTTTGAAGTATTATACGTATTCTTCTGTTTCCTTTTGCTAAAGAGTTAAAAACGGTTTGAAATATTTAAAAAAATTTCAACTAATTGAATAAGGAATAATTTTAAATTAATTTGTTTAGATGCTTGATAAATAAATCTTTCAAGTTTTAGCTACTGAAATTGAAGTTGCTTTTATCCGATATTAATGTTCAAAGAAAACTATTTTCAAAACCTAATCCGATCCTGTTGTAACTTATTGCTATGTAAGTGAATTTGTTTTTGTTGTGGTGGCAACAACAACAACAACAACAGCAGCAGCAGCAGCACTAACAAATGGCAACAAAAACAATTAAATCAAAACCCTGAATAGAATGTTCGCAGCAACATTTAAATTAATTTAAATACTAAAAACTTGTCTATACACAAGTTGGGTATTCGTGATATATATATACATATATATATATATATACGAGAATTTTGACTAAACTTAATTTCAGTTTTATTATATGTCATTTACTTTGCTAATTGGTTTTGCCAACAATTTGAAATATTTGCCTATTTTAGTTGTTTGTTCTTTTTTTCTTCTCATTTTTAAGGTTTGTTTGAGTTGCCTTTTAATTCTAGTAAAATAATTAGCATATCATTTTTGACAATCCTCAGAATTATGGCAATTATAAAAGATGCCCAGAGATAAAATACAAAATGAGCAAGAGGGAGTTAGAGTGCGAGAGAGATAGAGAGCAACAAACTAACTTACTGTAGCAACTGTTGTCTAATGCTCTTAGTAGCTAAAGTGATGTCCGCCTCTATTACCGCTCCCGCTGACTAATAACCAGTAGCCAGTAAAATGCTAAAGAAAATAAGCTCACAGCGGTTGCTCACAGCAGCATCCGTACGGATTAACCTACTAGCCAAAAGGGCCAAAACGAAACAATATTTACTTTTAGCATTGCATAACAAACTAGCTAATACACTAACTTAAATAATACAGACTAACAGAGAGACAGTTAATCGAACTAAATTAATGCTAGTGAAAGGATAATAATTTAATTAAATTTTACTATGAAATTTATCTATTTAGTTTCCATGTAGAATATAATTAATAAACTTTCATCGCCTTTAAGTTATATAGCTTTCTATGTATACTTTCATCAGAATATTTCTAGAAAACCTAGGGTATATATAGATCTATATATATATATTATTTTAAATTAAGGAACATTTTATTACATGTGAAAAATTAAAAAAAAAAGATTTACTTTTTATAGACTAATTTACAGAAATTATTTCTTTGTCAGCAATAAAATTCATATCCAAAAAGTTATGGCAAATATTTCCCACGGAATAAAAGAAAGAACATAATAAAATATAAAAAAAAAAATATTAAAACATATTATACAGAAATATTAGGAAATTCTTGATATATTTAAAAATGTATTTAGGTACAATTTTATATATCTAATAAACTAATTTATTCCTTCAATCTCAGGCTATAAAGGTTGTATCTATAAAGTTTAGACAAACATTTCGTAGAGAATAAAAGAAAACATTTAATAAAAAACTAAAAAAATATTAAACTAATAGAAAATTCTAAAAATTATATATATTTATTGCTTGAATTCTTTCTTTAAAGACAAGTATTTATATATATTCTATATTTAACATAAGCTTAAAATATATATAAAAATTTACTTCTTAATACATCTTAAAATGTATTTTAAATTTATAAAACGCCCAAGTTCATTCTATATATAATTTTTATTCACACAAAAGGCATTATTTATTGTTAATTTATCACCTGTCTGGCAGTTAGGGTTATATATATATATATATAAATTTTTTTTAGTGGCATTCATAATCATTTATCAGAGGAATAACTGATATCAGATGGTATATGCCCGTTTATTATGCAAGTGTATCAAAGAGAATATATTATAACAAAACCAAAGAAAACACACAAAATGAATGTAACCACACTGGGGAGGTAGAAGGAAGGGAAAATGTAGAAAATAAAATGGATAAAAAAAGCGAGCTTGATAAATTCAGACCGTAAAAAGAGCAACAACAATGTAAATCCAATGTAAAAGCAAAACAAGCCAAACTCATGGCTATGAAACAAGTTGCTCTTATCTAAGATAGTGGCTAGAAAAATATCAACAACAACAACAAGGATAACAACAACACATTTTAGCATTACCTTTAAGGCAAAGAAAGAACAAACCGAAAACCGAAAACCATCAATCCAACTGAAGTTTTGTGAATGAACTGCGACAGCAGCTGATTGCCAATCAAATGAAGCCCTTCTTCGTACGCAAAAAAAAAAAGAAGAGAAGAGAAAAGAAGAGAAGAGAAAATAAAAACGAACGACACAAGAAAATCCTGTCACGTACTCAGAACTATATACATTAAATATTTACATATACCTATATACATATATATATATATGTACATATATGTGTATATATAGAGGGAAAATCGGTCGAAAGGCAGTTGAATTGGCTGAACGAAAAGACAAATGGGTAAAAGCCTGTTTTTGGTTGGCATTTGTTGAAGTGGCCAGTTGGCCTGTTGGCCAACAACAAAAAAATTATACAAAAAATTGTGTTAATAATGGCAAATGATAGACTTTTACAGGATACCCTGTAGTTTAGATAAATATTTGTGGTAATTTGTTGATAAAATTATTGAATACATATTTCTGATTTAAACAATTCAAAGTAAATATCCTTTATTTATCCATTTTATGTCTGCCTATTATACCCTTTTATATTTATATATTTCTTTCTATAGGTTATCTAATAAGAAAAAGAATTCATAAAGAAATTGTATTACATATTTTCTCACCCTATTCTCCCCTTTATGTTTGTCTTTCTTATTGTTATTGTTGTTGTTGTTGTTATCGTTACAGGGTCTGTGCGTGGCCACCCTTTTCTGTTTCTTCAATGGTGAGGTTATTGCCCAAGTGAAGCGCAAATGGCGTATGCTCTGCTTTAGCAATAGGCCAAGGACAAACTCCTATACAGCCACTCAGGTCTCGGTAAGATTTATATGTATATATATTGTGTGGAGCTTCATTAGCTTTTCTCTACTTTCCTTTTACTTATTTATTTGCATCAGTTTTTTTTTTTTTTTTGCTTGCTAATTTTTTTTTGTCTTTTGGGTTACGGCGCGTATGAGTAACACTCTCACTCCAAAAACACTCATTCAATTGCACACTTCTTCACCCACACACACACACACACACTCACCTACTCACTCACTCACTCACTTATTCACCCTTGAATTGGACGAAAAAGAGAATTAATAACAAAAAAAAAAAGAAAAAATTGAGACACAGCCAGCGCACCGTTGCCAAAAACCTGCCAACCACCATGATAGCAAATTCTCAGTTCTTTTGATTTTAGTTTGTACGCTGCGGACCACCGATGCCGGGTGAGGAGAAAGTATGACTAAAGGATATGGGCAAGGGCAAAAGGCGTGCATCCTCAGGGACACAGCATCAGCATCAACAGCAGCAGCAGCTGCAACAACAACAACACCAGCAGCAGCAGTCCATTTCACAGCAACAACAGCAACAAAGAGGACGCAGTCAAAGTCTGTCTACAACGACAACATCCCGTTCCTTAAGTCTTATAGATGGTTGGCGCAACAAAATGCATTTCCTGCCCACTCGCCGACAAACCATTGACAATTCCCGCCAACGACAACCTCTTATGGAGGAGGGCCAAGGTGCCCCGGGCCAGCAATTGCCAAGTGTTGCCAATGATGATGACGACAGCAACATTAAGCCAGCAACTTTAATGACAACCATAAAAGAGGATTTCACCGAAGCAAACACAGACGCAACTGAAATAGCTGAATGTCAGCTTGGTCTGGGCAATGTCATTGTTAGCCTGGATAATTCCAATTCATCCGATCAGCAGCATATTGCCGATGAGGCTCTATAAATCTCATAGCCATAAGAGTTAAAAACAAAAAAAAGAAAGAGAAACCAAAACTAAAGTCAAAAAACAGAAAAAAGAATAAAAAATCAAAGCACCCGCCCCACCAACATTATAACGAGAGAATACCTAAATAAAATCAATATCGGTATCATACCGAATTTCATATACCCTTGCAGCAATTTCATACAGAAGAGAACAAAACACTTTAGCCTATTTATTATAGACATTTGCATATTCTGTAATATCACTTAGGAAACTTTATAGTAATAATGTGATAAAGAGGTTTGATTCCACAGATATACAGGTATATAAATGCTATAGAAGTAGCATCAATAATTATGATATACTGTTCCTTTTCTGACCGATTTCTTCCATAAGCAATCCAGAGGATATAGATGATCGGCTAAGAGTGATTTTATCACACTTAAATATATAGATGAAATTTTATAATTTTCAAGAAAAACAAAGAAAACGAAACAAGAGACAGACTGATCAGATTCTTTATCCAGAAAGCTATTCAGGAATATATATAATTTTGATTATTTTTTTTTTTTCTACTTTTCTTTCACTGCAAGGGTATTGAAATATTAAAGATAAAAAAAAAAGTTGCGCTAACTTTTCATTATATTTAAATATTTATGTGTACCTCAAACAAGAAAAAAAAGCAACAACAACAAGTAAACAAAATGTGTTAAGTTTTCTATTTAATTTTAGTTTAAAAAAAAAAAGCAAATCAGAAAACAAAAATCATCACTAGAATTTATATGGATATCAAATATCATTCTTATCATTGTTGTTTGTCGTTAAGTGTCTATAAGAAGAGATCAAATGCAAGCTGAGCTTTCCACCCCCCCAACCCCTTCTACCCCACACCACTAAAAAATAAAATGCTTTTTCTAGATCAGTGTGTGAATAAAATGAAATTGTGTGTGTGTGTGAAATAAATCGATATACATGCATATATATATATATATATATATCTGTATATATATATATATATATATATATGTATGTATTTATATGTAAAATCATTCTGTGTTGTTAATTAGTCAACTTTTTCTAGCGTTTATTTAACAATTTTGTTTGGGGGATAACAAAAGCCACAACAACTTCGCGTGTTTCGTGTCACATTTTGTTGTTGTTTGTTGTTGTTGTTGTTGTTCTTCTCCTAATTAATGAATGCCATTTTTGAAGTGCCCTAGAGAAGTGGCACTTCAGTTTATGTTTCAGTCTAGTGATGAAAGTCACAACACACAAAAATACACACACATAAAAAGGTAAGAGGTGACAATTTATTTAATTTTATTTATTAAATGAAAATGAACTTAACAAACTATTTTAGACATTTAATAAAAATTTAAACAAAATTTCCAAGAAAACACAGGGAATTCCCATACTTAACATATATGTATATAACTGAATCTTTAGCTAATTTAAACATATTTATAGATCCACGTGTTTGTATTTGTTGTTTGTTTATTTCTCTCACAAAATTGTTGACAAATAATCTCGAATAAGATTACGAGAGCAAAGTTTAATAATGTGTGATTCAACTATAAATTGATAAGAAACATTAGAAATATATTTTTAAAAACCATAACGAAAATAACAAAAAAATAATTCGCAATTTCAATAGAATGAATCAAGTTTTAAAGGTATGAAATATATATAGGATGAAATATTTTTTAAAATTTTAAAGGGAACAGATGAACAAAATGGAAGTTTAATATAAATAGAATGAATATATAGGAAACATAAAGATATATAATCAAATCTGAATGTAAAAGAAGGACAGTGAAAATGAAAGGCAGAAAAAAATTAGAATTTTCTATACTTCCGTTTCTTATATTTAAAAATAAAACAAAACATTTACTATATAAAATCAAATCGATTCCAAAATCATCTATACAACATATAAGAACAAACCTTATAGCTAAGATCTATAAATTAGTATAAATATTAGACGAATTTACTTAGCATAAGGTACTTAAAATATAAACAAACTTATTATCTCGGAAATCTATAAAATTTCAGGACATTATTTAGATATTATCAAAATGGCAAATATTTAATGAGTTAAACAAATCGGTATATAATATTATTTGATTATTATTATTACATTTTCATCAAACATTTTCCATTTTCCATCTATCATTTGTTTTTCATCTTCAATGTATCACCTCTTGTCACTATTTGTTTGTTGATTTTTTTTTTCAAGTACTTTAAACAACATGGCTAAAACCACTTGTGGCACTTGGCTAATATTGTACGAGTATAAGAGTAACCGCAACAAGAGAATAGAATAACTACTAAAGCAAGAACAATAGTAACAACAACAACAATTGCCAAAGGACAAATGGGTACCAATAAAAGAGAAAAATGTTGTCAACATTTTGTTTAACATTTACTATATAGAATTGTTTGACCTATTGTTCCCCCTCCCCCCTTCCATTCCTTCCATGATGTGGCTTTAATGGCATTTATATTACAGTGCAATGGAACAAATAAGTGTGTATATATATATATATGTATATATGTTCCTCACATGTTGGCAAACTAATGCAAATAGATGAACATCCTTTCATTTTTCCCCATTTTAGTCTCAAAACTTTACTCATCAAATGAGTCTGATGAGTTGCTTAATTAAGTGTGGCTGAAAGAGAGAGAGAGAGCGAGTGAGAGGGGGAGAGAGAGATAGAGAGAGAAAGTGAAGCAATTTAAGTAAACAGAGAACTGCCTCAACTTACCCCTCTCTCTCTCTCCCGCATACTCCCTTCCTTGTTAAATAGAGAATGCAGTTTTGCCGTCAGGACTCATTCATATGAGCTTGAAAAGATGTGAGCACTTAACTACCTACAAAGGACTCTACACACTTGGAACCCTAAAAGGAGTATTACATAGGAACAGCAACTCCTGGCTGTTCTTAGAGCCATGGGCGTAGTCAATAAAACTAATTTTAAATAACTTTCAAGTCTTTTATTCTTAAGAAAGAGAATTTTGCTTATCAAAATCACTTGAACATTTATTAGATCAAATGCAAAGTTATCAAATATTTTCTTCAATAAATATTATATCGAATAAATACATAAATATAGAATAAAATACACAAATATATTATAAAATTTGGTTTTTATTGAATTTTATTAATAAATTAATTATAATTTAAGTTCCCTAACCTCTGCATAATTTTCCATCAAACCAAATTTTGTTGTTAATTATCGGTTGAAAATTCGATTATTTATATTATATTATTTATATATTATTGTTATAGCTCTAGTTATTTTTGCACCCCCTCTCTTTACCCCAGTTGCCATGTCCCTGACCATAGAAATCTCTCTCCAATTCGCATGTCAAAGAGTTCTCATGAACAATGAACTAAGTAAGGCAAAAAATTTAATTGAAATTTCACATTTTTTCTTTTGTTTATTTAAAGTTTTTATATTTACGGAAAAATACAAAAAAAAAAATAAAATTCTAAAGAAATATGTTTTAAGCAAATTTTCAGTTGACCTAAAAACAAAGAGAAGAAGAAGTCATGAAGTGCAATTTAGAAGTTTAGCCTAGTCCTGGCCAGGATTCGGAAAAGGATTTTCAATGGTAAATTAAAGAAGGAAAATTACTGAGTGTATAAATGATTGAACGAGTGTGTGTGTGTGTGCGTGTGTGAATGGGTATGAGTAAGGAGTTTAATTAAAAAATTGAGAGTTGTGTGTGTGTGTGTGTGTGTGTGGGTGAGTGTGTGTGTGTGTTTGAGAGAGAGTGTCAATGAAAGTTGAAAGAGTTTGCTGTTGATGCTTGTCGCCTGCAAATTTGCATAATAAACTCAATTAAAAGTTGGGTTTGAGTTAAAAGTTGAATAAAGCTGATGCCATATGGACCAACCCAACACCCATATATATATACCCTTCTTCCATTCCGATCTACTGTGTCTTCTTGTCCTTGAGCAACAATTGCATACGTTGCCCAACTAGGCCCAAAGGTTTCCGTGGCACCAAATGGCAAGTGGATTGCCTGTAAATGGAAGAGATAATTATTGTGAAATTATAAATGAATTAAGAAGGGATTATTTATCTACCAATATGTATACACTATCAATCGAATGTAAAAAAAAAATATCCAAATAAATTATTAAATAAAAGATAATCCAATCTCTTCAATGATAATGCAAAAACTACTTTATAGTTCAAAGATTTCCAAGGATAAAATCACATATCTTTAATAACTTTCAATGATTTCGTTTGAATCTAATCTTATAATATTTTATGATCTATAATATACTACATATATATATACGAGTCTGAATAGAGAAGGGAGTTTCTCATATTGATTCAACTTCTATTTATCGCTACCTTCTGAACTTTCTTTTAAAAATCTAAAAATAATAAACATATATATATATATATACACATTGTTTATAACCAACTTGTAGATAATTTTCTCTCGATCTGCCCAGGGCCAGGAACGTTCCAGTTTATCCAGTTTGAAAAGCATCTAAATGGAAGACAAATGAAAAGGGGGGAGAATCCAAATGATGATGATGATTATTATACTTAATAATGATGATGTTTTTTCCCCCACTTCTTACATCTGCTGATTGACTTTACCTTTTGTGTTTGTAAATCGGCCTGAGGTGTGGGTGTTGGTGTTGGTGTGGGTGTGGCAGGTCGAATTGTTGTCAGCTCCTGTTTGTTATGTTGCTGATGTTCCTTGTATTTGTTGTTATCATTGGTCCCATCATCGTTTATACGCAACTTTGGCGCATTGCGCAAATTCCACGTGTAAGTGGTGCTTAAAAAGTCGCTGTCAGTTGAGGAGTCGGAGTCGGAGTCAGAGACGGTATCAGAATCGTTCTCGGTATCGGTATCATTCGCTATTCCCTTTGCTGCAGGCAACTTTATAAAATAAACCGTCTTGCCATCATCTTCATCATTATCATCATCAGTTTTAGCTCCATCATTGTCAGTGTCATTATTATGATGAATCTCATCGTTAGACTCATCACTTGGCTCATTTGTCGCGTAATTGGCTTCCGATGCATAATCCGATTCCGGTGTCACATCCTTCACTAGCAGCTTTGATTGCTCCATCTCATTCACCTTAATTTCAGTGTCACTGTCAGTATCTGTGTCATTGTCACTGTCACTTTCATCATCAGACATTTTCTCATGTTGTTGCTCCGCATCCTCATCCTCATCCTCCTCTCTAATCAATTCATAGTCAAGGACATCTTCATCATAGGAAAACTTTCGTTGCACATTATCAAAATTTTGTGAAACTGTGGCCAATGTTGAGGCTAAAATTTTTGGTATTTCCGCAATGGCCGATAATTTACATTGCATTTCCCATAGACTTAACTCAATGGAGTTGGCCATAAGGCGACCTAAAAGTAGTTTTGAGTCTCGTTTTGGATTTCATTTTATTTTTCTTTATTTTTTTTGTTTTATTCAAACATAAACACATTACAGTAGTTGTGTGTGTGTGTGTGTGTGTGTATGGGTGGGTGTTGGGGGTTTAAAAGGTTTATGGTTACTCTTCACTTGGCCTTCGATGCACTGGGCAGAGCCATCAACATATTCTCAATGGTGCTGCTACGTAATTCCTGATTATCGCCAACTTCCGCAAAGAAACGTCTTATATTACGGATAATGCGATGATGTGGCAGTTCCTATCATCAAAGTGCAGGTAATAACAAGAGGGAAGGGGGGGGATTAATTTAAATGCTTGCTAAGTTGTTGGCATAAAGATGATGATAATGATGTTGATGCTAATGCTAATGCTAATGCTAACCTGCTCTTCCTCATCTGAGGACTCATCCTCGCTCAATTCAATTATCGTCTCATTGCCCTCATCATCGATTTCGGTTTTGGTTTTCTTTTTCTTTGGCTTTGGTGGCTCTGGCGGTTCTTGCCACATGATCGGATGCCAACAACGTGAGCCAAGCAAAGGTGTGGGATGGAAGTCTACAAATATAATATATATATATATACAGAGCAAGTGAAAGCCAAGTGAATACAGAGGGAAAAGGTTGGAGTATCATGCAAAAAAGTTTCTAAATGTTTTCTCTCTCCCTCCTCTCTCTTTCTCCCTCTTACTTACCACTTGGAGGTGGCAATGGTTTTGGTACTCGCATCACAATGGACTTCTCCTCACCGGGCTCAAACATGCCCTGTGGATCAGCATCTTCATCCATGCTATATAGAATTTGAATTGGATTAATATGAGTTAGTTTTCTTTTCTTTTTTTTTTTGGACTTTGACCTACTTCCGCAACAGGAAATGTATCTTCTTTGGTGAGGCGTTGATTTTCTCGTGAGCTTGTGACAATGTCAACTGGGTGGCGTCCTCTTCGTTTATTTCTAATATAATATCTCCCAATCGTATTCCTGCTTTATCGGCTAGACCATCGGGTGATACCTACCAAAAATGAATAAGTTAAAGTTTTCAAAATTTAAAAATCCAAAAACCGACAAAAAAAACTCACTGACCCAAACTGAACAAACGTCGCAACGCAATTGTTGAAAATCTTTCGAGAAACGGATACAACTGACAAGTGCCTATACATATATCTGCACGATCTATCATACATATACATATATATGTATTATATACATAATGCTGTACTATATAAATGAGCTTACTGTATACGATATGCTCTCAAAATGTTTTATTATTTTGAGCACAAACGTCAAAAAGTAAAATGTTTGAACAGCAAAAACCTAATAGCCATAGACATTATATATACTCTATACTATATATATATACTTCTAACCCAAATATTGTACATTCACTCTACAACTAAAACTATCATGGGCGTAGACAGTGGAAGGTGCTTTTAGTTTGAGAGAATCTATTGAGACATTTTCTCTCTCAAAGCCTTCGAAAATGATCAAATTTGATCTCATAAAATATTAGAAAATTACCATAAAAATATTAAAAATATTATTATTAATTTAAGGCTGAAATGTCATCCAACTTCCATCTTCTAGTTTAATAAATGGAATAATAACTAATATCTAAACAAAACAACAAAAAAAACTGTCTTTTTATATATATTAAAATAAATTTTCAACATTTGATTAATTAATAATTGGTTTTAAAATTCTAAATTCACTTTAAAATCAAAATTCATCATTATATAACCGAGTTGAAATAATAGAAAACAGACTTTAAACTAAAATAATCATCGAAATCGAAATATATCGAATCGAAATTTTTTAATATTTTGCCCTTTGGAAGATTACTTTTCATACAAATATCCAAAAATCAAGATCTCGAGCCAGATTAAATCTATCTCTAGATCTTATCTTCACATAAAATATATCTTTAAAATTAAATTTTTACTAAAATGAAACAGTTTTAGGGGTTTTTTAAAAAGTTTTAAAATTAAGCACATAAAAATGAAATGCTCTATCAAAATATTCAACTTTGGTCGACCTTATATCCAATATAAAATATTGTATGTTGTTTATTTATACGAAAATTTGAAGAAAAACAAATAGACTCCGATTTGGGTAACTTTTGAATCTCTAAAATTGAAATATCTAAACACAGTTCCTCAAAAAATAGGTGACAAATAGAAAAAACAGATTTCTAACATTATGAATTATCCATCATTAAAAATATTTGAATTATTCAAAGATTGTTCGAATGAAATAGATAACATTACAAATAACCGAACTATTTAAAGTTTATAAGTCAAAAGCTGGAAAACTGCTTTAATAATACTTAAAAATTGAAAAATATTTTATTGTTCCTTTGAAGAAGTGAAAGTTGAGTTACTTTCGTATAGAAATAGGAATTATTTGCAGCAATCTCTATTATAATAATTCAATATCATATTATCTCTAATATAGATTAAAGAAGAATGAGAAATTCTGCATTTCTATATCAATGTTTACCCCTTTTTATAGAACGCCTCTGAACTAACTATTTACATAGAACGAAAGAGAAGATGGGAACAACAACAGACAGCGGCAATTGTTGTTCGACGCACACAAAAAATGGGGAGAAGGGGGGGAAAAAAACAACACAAGAAACGAACCAACGGAACGGAACAATAAAAATATTCATTTCGTTAGATTTGACTGTGTCGTGAGGGCATATAATTCGAATTGAAATTCATTGGCGTTCGACCAAGAGACCAAAAGCAAAACAAGACACACGCACACACACACACACACACACCAAAAAAATAGAAAAACAAATTGAACACATTGCCTAGACTGGCCAACCAATGATGAAACTCAATTGCAGCTGTGGCAAAGCAATCAGAGAAATTGGAAAGCATTATCGTTTGATCCTCTCCCCACCCCCCATCCACACAAATCACCTTACTACTTGGTTCTCCTTCTCATACCTGGAACACTGTCAACGGCATGTGAAATTCGGCACCGCCAGTTATTAGGAATCCCCATTTGGTATCATCCTTGGAGGCATACGCATCCGAATCCACATCGAAGGCAGGGAAACCATCTGTGTCGCCAATGCCGCAGGATACCTTAATAATGGGTGCCTTCTTCTTTGTCTCCGGCATTGACCAGAGTAAACCGAATTGTTCGGGCATGTTTTAGCCTTCTCTTCTTTTTGTTTTGTTTTTGCTAAGAGAAGTGACGAGATGAGCGGGGCGATTTAGCCCCGGGTGGTTAGAGGGTGGTGGTAAGAGCACAAAAGTTTTATTTATAAAATAATCAACGAAATGTTTCTCTTTGTTTTATCTCTCTCTGCTCTTCCCCTCTCGCTCTCTGTCTCTCTCTCTCTCTCGCTGTCTCTTAATTTTGCAGCTTTCAAAACTTTTTGCTGTCAAAATATTTTTTACTCAAAAATATTACTTCCGTATTTTATTTATTGTGCCGGCATTTAAAATATAACAAAAAATATTTTGTTATCAAATTGTCTGTTAAATTTTTCAATATTTATCTAGAGAGGAAAAAAAACTTTAAATATTATATAATCATTGCACAACGATTTTTAAAAACTTTCGAAATTTTTTTTAATTAATTATCCAATTAAATGGAAATTATTTCTTTTTCACAATTTGAATTAAGTTCTTTGAACTTTTTTAAAGGGCTTTTGATTTATTTTCTTTTGCTGTTTATTTTTATTTTCCGTTTTTTTTTTTTTTTTTTTTTTTTTGGTTCTTTTAGTTCCTGCCACACGAACAAGTGAAATCGTCTCGGCCAACTAAAATACGTTTTCGAGAAGTTTTTTATGGCCAAATGCCTCGTTGCATTTGCGTTTATTCCCGTTTTTCTCCTTCTTCTTCTTTCATTCTTTCTTCTTTCTATTCTATGCAGTTTTTTATTTAACACTTTTTCGCTCCCTCTCGCATTAGTTCCCTCTCTCTCTCTCTATCTCTCTTCTCTGGGTAAGGAAAAATCTTGAAATTATCTTTTATAGATGCGAAATCAATGCACAGACACAGATACATACATATGTATATGTTTGTGTGTATGTTTGTTTGTATGTGTGTATACATGCCAAACTATACAAATCGAATACAAACACTTGCACGTGCCTTATCACCTGTCATCTGGGCTGTAGACCAAACAAAACACACACACACACAAAAGGTGTCAAAAGGCAATATAACCTGCATCTCAGAATTATAGATTATAGCCAGATGTGAAAGCCAGTGAAGCATTCGAATAATTATTAACTTTAAACAAATTGAAATCATAATTTTCCATTGGAAAATAGTAAGAAAAAAAGTAAAAGATTTTTTATCAATTTTCTTTAAGTAAGTCGGAAAATCAGATGCGATTATATATCTCTTTCTACCAATATACCTTTATATTCTATTTGATAGCCCAGATAAGAATAAATTACCAATATATATATCGTATTTATTATATACTTAGACCTACTCTGCGTATACATTATATTTTCTATACTTAACTATGTTTAAATAAGTAAGCTGTTAACTAAGCCATGAACTAACGATAAGATATTAAATATTAAATATTTGCTTATTCTTTACAGTATGTCATATTATTATGACACGCAGTTTCCTTCTTTAAAAAAAAAAAAAAAAATGAAAAGAGGAGAGAGGAAAGAGGAGGGCAGAGTTTTCCATAAATAAATTGCCATGCAACTGACATAAGTCAAAGTACAAGAATAAAGAAAGAGTGTGGTGAGGATAGTGAGCGGGAGAGGGGGAGGAGGGAGGAGGGGAAACGTCCAGACAAGAGGCTTCACGTATCAATTCTGACATGTCTATAGAACATCATTTTCGGGCAAAATCCCAAAAAGCAACTGATAACACCAACAGTACACAGGGTGGGATTAGGTGGACATTAGCGCCCAATAATCAACAGACGAAATGCAATTAAAATTTTGAAAGCTAGAAAAATCAAGAATATATGAAAGACTTACTAAAAAATCTCCCATAACTAAAGAAAAACCAAAGAAAATATATATGAAAATGATTATTCAAATTGGAAATTGTTTTCTCTGAAAGAAAATTTGTCCAAATATTAAGCTATAAAAACGGACCTAAAGAGAAAATCTTCATTATCAAAGAACTAAAATGTTTTGCAATTTAGAATAGATTTGACTTCAATCTTGGTCAATTTCAAGATATATCTAAAATCAATATTCAAATCACTTCATTTCGCTCCTGTCCTAAAAAACCCAAATTTCACTCATGACGAAGGGTGGGGGGTGGAAAAATACCAATGTCAAATGTCATTTTGTTGATTCTTTTCTTTGGTTTGTTTTCGGTTTTTCTTCATTTTTTCTTTTATTATTATTATTACTTATTATTATTCAAAAGTTGCTGCTATTATTTTTATTCCAGATATGTTGCCTCGTTAGCCTCTTTGGATGACATTTCCAACACCTCACAGCCCTGGGCATAATCCTCAAGACTTGTCTTATCCTTATCGGAATGTATTTCATCCGCTGCCGCCGATCCAACAATATCCGTATCCATATCTGTATCTATATCACCCGTTTCAGTGCTTTCCAATTGCTCACCGGATGCAGGATTCTCCTTCAAAATGAAATTCGCTTCTCGTTTGCGTCGAAGTGCATTTTCTGTTGTCTCCTCTTTGGGAATATTTTTTATTGTTTGTTGCTCTTCAGAGGATGAGGAATTTTCACCAGAACTATTAGCTTTGATTTTGGCCTTTTCTCCCTGTGGTTCCTCTTCGGATGAACTGCTAGATGCATCCGGTTTTTGATTTCCAGCCTGTGTCTCTGTTGCACTCCTTTCCCATCTATGATGCTCATGGGCCACATGATCTGGATGATCTTCATGGCCTACTTTATCGCAATGTGAATTCGAAATTCGATCTGGATCTGGTACAGAACGTTTTTGGCGCTCTTCAATGCTGCTGCCGCTGCTACTGCTACTGCTGCTATCCTCATCCTCAACTAATACACTATTCCCACTGCTATCATCCTCCTCGGGCAATAGAGGACTAATAAAACTGATGCTGCTTCCACTGTTGCTGCTATCGATTTCAGTTTCAATTTTATCCAATTCCTCCAGACTCATTGGTTTAGCTTGGGTCAGTCCCAGTACCGCCCATATGCCCAGAAGCCATATTAAACTACGCATGACTTAACTTTTGTATATTATATATATATATGTTATATATATATAGTTTACTTTTTGGGTGTGAGGGAAGGTTTTCTTCTTCTTCTTTACCCTCGATCTTTGCTACACGACTGACTTTTAGTGACTGACTTGGGTAATGGGTAGAGGCTTTCTATGAAACCTTCCATTTACATTTTTTATTCATTTTTCTTTCTCATTTTTTTTTTTTGTTTTTTGTTTCACATAGCAAAATAATTATCACCTTTTGTTGCTCTAAGCTCTCTATCTAGCTATCTCTCTCCCACTCTCTATATATATTTCTTTCTTTCTTTATCGCTCTTCTCCTTTAAATGTAATTAAAATATCAAATTGTGACTGATAATAACAAGCGGCACAAGCTATAGCAAAACATAAGTCGGAACATGAGCAAAAAAAATGTATATATATATATATATATATAGAAAATAGCAAATAATAGAAAAGAATAAGCAAAACATAAATTGGATCTAGGTTAATTTTGATTTCAACGAATTTACGTATACACTATATAAAAGAAAATGACAAAAAAAATAAAATTAAAAACTAAAATTGAGTTTTCTAGTCTTTATATTCAATAAGATAATTGCTCGGAAACTTGAAAATAAATATATATAATTCTTGTAGAAGATTAGATTATATACTGGACTCGATGGTTTAGTGAATGTTTCCTTTAAGATCAGCTGAATTGAGGAATCATCTCGTAATGGATTCTTCTTTATGGATCATCAAAGTGAATCTTTAACTTTCATCTCCATTATTTTTCTTCATCTCTTCATCTCCTTTATTCTTCTTTGTCCATATACATCTATCATCATTCCATTATCCATTCTTCCTATTGATGTTCCATCTGCTTGATGATCTAACTGAAAGATCTTGTAATTAAAAGGGTTAAATTAGTTAATGTACCCATTTAACATATTTTGATCAAAGTGTATTAAAGAAAAACATCAAGAAATCTCTGAAACTCTCGTTTCCAATTTTCAGACTGCGCAATTTGTGCGATTTTTTTTTTTTTTTTTGACTTGCATAATGCACGAATCATGCTGATAAGCTGATTTTTTCCTCCCCTCGCCCCCCACCTCAGACACCCACCCACCCGTAGCACCAAACGAACCGAAATAAAAACAAGGCAATCCAAAACCAGACACAGCGTAATTTGTAATTATCGATGTCAAGTCGTAGTATGTAAATAAGTTTATAAGTGGCGTCAATTGGTTTATAAGAAAGAAAAATATATAAATTTGCAACAACTTAAGCCACCAACTTAAGCCAAATAGAATCCACTTAAGACACGGGCTAAACCAAGCGAAAACCCGAGACAAAAAAAAAAGAAAGAAAAGGATTCAGCATATCTTAATTTTTTTTCTTTCTTTTTTTTTTTTTGGGGGGTGTTGCTGAATGATGAATGTATTTGCCACAAAGTCACAAAGTTTAGTTTGTGAGAACGTGAGCTGCATATGGACAAAGTGGGAATGGACAAGTGTCCTTTTAGCTGCTCCTTTTTACCACTGTTATTAAAAGTCAATAAACATTAAGGGTTTAAATTTAGCCGAAGAAAAACAAAAAAAAAAGGAAAAAGGAAACAAACGCTTAAAGAGTGAACGAGTCAGAAATGGAAAGATAGAGGGGGGGAGGGGAAAAGGATTTAGCTTATTCAATATTGATTCCCAAATGTCCTCAAAACATCAAAGGCCAACGAAAACTGAAAGCCAAAGGGAGAGAATATAATAATGCAAGAGAATAAAGTGAAAAGCCTAATGCATAATTTAACTAAATCCATTCAATTTGTCTTAAAGTTGTCGATTGATAATAAACTTGAAAATCCACTCCAAAATGCCGCAGTATAAAAAATGTCTCTCTTCATCGTTTTTTTTGTATTCTTTTCTTATGCAAATTAAACAATGCAGTATAATTTTTTTACACACACACACACACACACCAAAAAAAGTGGCCATAGGAAAAAGCATATCGATTTCCTTTTGATGTTTGCAAGGTAAAAGGGAAAAAATAATTTTCCAAACAGAATATCTTTATTTTTCCGAAAAGCCCTCAAAGATAATGAATAAAACGAAACTATGATAAAAGATGAAACTAGAAATATTGATAAATATATGTATATACTTATAGTATATTTTTGGATTAAATTGACTTGTGAAATTTAATTAATAATACTAGAATCAAATTTAATTTACAAATAGTAGGAAATTTCTTTACCTTCTAGATTATGGTCAAATATATACTGTCGAGATATATATACAAATATATTTTTAAGTAAAAAAAATATTACAAAATTGAAGAGAAAAGTCATATTAGATCTTAAATGTTATTTTAGAAACAAAAAAAAAGCACAGAAAGACACGTGTAAATTTATAAGTTTTCTAAGAAATTTCATAATATATTAGAATAATAATTACTAATAAATAATGCAAGACTGGAAAGTCATTTTATTTCAATATTATTTTAATGTTATTAATTTAGAAGATTAAACATATTCTAGGGGCTATTCGCATACATATACTCCATCTTCTTTCCTATGAAAAAACACATCACTCTACGCAATTCTGAGATAATGACAATTTCTAGCGATTAGAATGATGACAAATATATAATTTCACAAGTAAATTGTGCAGTAAACCTGGAATTTCTATCTTTTCCACACTAATCTATATTTAAACATCTATGTATATATGTATATATATATTTGAATAACAAGTGTCTCCTTTCTGTTGTAAAGTGTAAAATAATTTCGGTGTAGAATGGATTTAGCTTAGAGTTTGGAATGTTTTTTTGTTTATGTTAATCGGACGACTGCTGCTGTTGCGCAACAACACAACAATTTTGTCATATTTATTAAAAATTAATCAATGTCATAAAGTTTATTCAACCATCTATCAAAATTTAAAGTCACAGGTGCTGCGGCAGGAATAACCCAAAAAGAAATCCTTAAAGAAAGACAAGACAAATATTACAAAGAAGGAATAGAATTTCTTTAAATTTCTTCGTCAACTTTAAGTTATATATATATATATATATATATATATATATACATGTGTTATATTATGGTTGTTTATAATTTAATTAAATATCTATTTAGTTAATTCATATCTTATATGTACTTCTTTATTATTGTTAAATTTAGCTATACAAAAATTATTTGCCTACTTTTAGGCAGTCCAAGAAAAGAAATTTAAATCATTCGGCGTCACGTCTGTCAATTACAGACTTCACACAACAATACATAATAAACAAAAGTAAATTAAGAAAAAATAGAAAATACACAAAAAAAACATTAAAAACAGAAAAAAATCAAAAAAAAAAAGGACCATGGCTTCATCTGAAGACGCAGTTATTGCCACAGTTTTTGCAGATGAAAATGAAGAAAGATTATCTTTACCTACTGACGATACGAATATGATGATGGCGGAGGGAATAGTTCAAGAATATGTAGAGTCAGCCAATGAGATGGAAACAACAAATGTGACGGAAACCACGGAGAACCCGGAAGGAGAAAATGTCGAATACGAAGTGATAACTATTGAACCTGGTGAGCTGATTCATAAGATCGATGAATCAGCTGCTGATCCCAGTAGTGTAACAGAATCTAAGCCAGAAACAGAGCCAATTACTGAACCGGATGTTCTAACAGAAGAAGAACGGGAACGCCAACAACGAAAAGAACGATTCAATGAGCGTTCTAAACGTTCCGGATCAAGTGTTGTTTTTGCTGACAATAAAATCGATGGTCAAGATTTTGATGATGAGCCTGATGATATGATGGACAAATATAGTCACAAGGATAAATATTTTTACGAGCATGTCAATGAATATCGACCGCGACATAAGAAAATTTTAGATAGAGACTATGAGGATACAATTGTAAAAGAGTTGGACATGGTGGATGACGATGATTTTGACTATTTATATGATTATATGTCACCAGAATCATTAGCTTCACTTTATGATCAGACATCGTATGATACTATACAAATGAAAGATGATTTTCTTAGAAGTTTTAGTATTCCAACGATAGGCGATGTTTCTACGACCGATCTCCTTCACGTCGTTCCATCAAAAGAAATTATTGAGCCACCCAAAGTGGGGGAGGATGTAGGTTTCTTCGTTAATCCACTCACTGGCGAGGTATTGCCCAGTTCTGAATCCACCTTAGATTCCCTAAGATCAGATCTATCACATATCGAGGAGAAAAAGTCAACAAGCAGCGACTCATTGAATTTTCCAATATATTCAGATGAGGAGGAAAAATCCACTGATGGTTTAAAACGGGCTAAATGCTCCTTTACCGTGGATGAGGATACTGGATTTATTGAATTCGAACTAAATTACAGGGAGCCAAGCGATATGGATGAAATAAGCCCTCAACAAACAAAAGCTAAGCAGGAGTTAATTTTCATCACCAATGAGTTTCTCAATGATCTTATCAATGAGTTAATGGACAAATCGGAAATGTTACATAATCGTGATAGCCTTAAGGCTCGATGTGATAAAAATAAACTAATTGATAAACTTCGTGAGACGATCGATATCTATTTTGATGAGAAGAGTGTAAATGGTTTTCTCAATACACGAATTGTTGAATATTTTAAGCGTCAGAAGAATTTCCGTGTTCTTGCCGATCTTGCGCCAATTAATGAGTATCGAGAGCGTCGACGATATATGGATGCCCTTAATCATTTCGATTATATTAAAAATCGTGGGATTATGGCTAAAAGTCAGGGTACCGTTCTGATGGCAAGTGTTGTAATGGATTTGGAACAAATGGAATGTATAGTTAAAAA
This sequence comes from Drosophila sturtevanti, assembly GCA_018150375.1. Lineage (NCBI taxonomy): Eukaryota > Metazoa > Arthropoda > Insecta > Diptera > Drosophilidae > Drosophila > Drosophila sturtevanti. The sequence goes on along the minus strand of JAECWJ010000317.1, from coordinate 9,983,172 downwards.
TGGCGAATTTTATTTGGATAGAAAAATTCGAGAATCTTTAAATCCAAACCATTCAGAATATCTAAAGCGAGTTATTGATCGTGAATTGAAACTTATGACTCAGACAAGAAACGAGATAAGTGATACCCGTCGCCTTCTAATTGCCCAGAAGCATGCTTATGGCCGTATATCAGAGGTAAGAATTCAATATCCATATCATTCATTAGCTTATACAATAAATTAAACAATTTTGATCAGAAAATCAATGCTTTGGAACAAGTATCAGAAGATTTGTGCATTAACGATTTTGTGGCCATACAGAATCAAGTTGTGTCTTTGGATAAAAAAATTGAAGGTCAGTGAAGTTTCACAGTTTATCAATTTTTTTTCGTTATAACATTATACGATTTACAGAACGTAATGCCGATTTGAAGAAACTTCTGTATACCTATCATTCTGAATTGATACAAACTCAACACGATGAGGAAAAGGCAACCACTTTATTTGATATGTTAGAGCAAAAGAAGGCAATTTTGATCGGCAAACAGCAAATACAAAGTGAATTACGTGAACATCTCTATCAGGAGAAAATGCGAAGGACTCGTCTACACAAACGTCAGGAGGAGCTTTCTTTCAAAGGTGGCATACTATCGATGCCAGCTCTAATGGCTGATTATGATGTAACTGTGGACAAACTGGAAGAGAAGCGAGTTTATGTAACAAAATTAAAGGAAAATTTTAAGAACCTTTCGTCCCGTGTTGCATACTTTGAATCAAGGCATATATAGTGATTTTAATAAAAAAAAAAAAAAACATTTATATATAGACTAGTATTCAAAGATAAATATATTTGAACCTCAATTAAGAGGTTTACTATGAGTAAGGGTTTTAATCTAGAGTATCTTGTTTGATCAGTCTATTTCTGTCTATTTTTTCGCATCTTTCAGATCAGAATTTATCAGTTATTTCGCTGATATTCGATAGATAAGCCTTTTAGGTAGGTATGTAGGTAGATATAAATTCAGAATTCTATTATTTATAAGCAGTATTACCAAGTTTTAATCAGATCGGATAATTAGTACTTTGATTCGATGGTTTAGATGGTAAAAGATCGGGGATCTGCAAATAAGTGTGTGTGTGTGTGTGATAGTATATAAGAGAATTCGGTTCCTTTAAATTTCAATTTCACATCAATTTTGTGAGGGAGGGAACACAAATATAAGTTAGTTATATAGATTAAGTGTGATCGTGATCACCTGCCTAGGTAAACATTTTCGTTGCCTACATTTAGGCTGCTTGATAAATTCAATAGATATGTGTATATTTGATATAAATGTCAAAATTATAAATGGTTTTAACAACGTGCTTAAAAAACACATTCGTTTCATTCACACCGACACACACACTACACGCACCGCACAAAAAAATAACACACACACAACAATAATAAACATTTATTTATAGGACACAAAACACTAATTAAATACATTAAAATGGCAACATCCAAGGAGGAGTCGTTGGACCAAGCCCCAGTTTCTGAACTTACAGCTAAAAAGTCACAGAAGAAAATAGTGACAATTGCAAAAGATGTGGACGAGGGCTTGGAAAAAAACGTAGTAGAACATGTTGGGGAAGAAAAGAAAGAACACGAAAAACATTCGGAAGCGGGGGATAAAAAAGTAGAAGAACAGGGAACTCATTTGGAAGAACAAGGAACTCTTTCGGTAGAACACGGAACTCATTTGGAAGTAGGGGAAACAAAAATAGAAGAGCACGGAAGTCATTCAGAGGAAGGGAAAAGTAAAAAGGAACAGGAAAAACATTTAGAAGTAGGGGAAAAGGAAAAAGAACACGGAACTCATTCGGAAGCAATCAAGGAAAAAATTTCAAAGATAAATATGCAAGGATCAAGTGTAAAATTGGAAAATTTAAATACGTCTTCAAATACTATACTGGCAACAAAGTCGAATCTATCCATTAAAAAATCTGAGTTTAAGCCTGAATTGGAAAAGGAAGTCGGAAATTCGGGACAATCTATTGAAGGAAATGAACATAGCGAAATAGTAAAGGATCAGGACGAAGGTCTATCGCCAGAGGAGAAGAAAGAGCGCGCTCGTGAAAGGCATAAAGCTCGTGTTAACGCACGTTTTCCACAATTTCCTCAGCGTTCATCCAAATCGGATGTTTTCAAAACGCTATCCGGTGCGGAGGAGAATCAGGAAGAGGATTTTTTCGATGGCGGGATAATTCCTAACGATATTGAAGATGAAAAGCAAAAGCATGTCCTAGATGATCACACATTGGACAATATTGTTGAAGAGTTTAACAACGATATGAGTACGGAATTCGAACCAAACTTAATTGATGAATCGACAGAGGATAGCTCAGATCAGGAATCATTTGGGGGGTTTGAAACTGGATTAGATACCGTACAAATGAAAACCGATTTTCTTGTTAATTTCGAACTACCCGATTTATCGGATATATCCGAGGAAGAGGAACCTACATCCAACGTTCGCCGTTTATCAAAATCAGTAAGAGTTTCCGTTGATGGAACTGTGGATGTTGGTGTATTTGTTGATCCTCTAACTGGAGAAGTATTACAAGTTACAGATTCCGAAGAGAGCTCCGAGTCATTGGTTAAATTTGAAGAGGAAATTGTATTTAGCGAGACGTCCAGTATATCCGATTTTATTGTTGAAGAAGAGCCAATAAAGCAAACTATTCCAGTTATAGAAGAGAAGGAGGATCAATCTGAGGTATTTGTTAATTTCCAGCAACATTTAACCTATTTGGAAGATGCCGATGAGAGTTTCGAGGAGGATTCTGATACAAAAGATGCAAGAAGGGAGGCGGCTGAAATTACCCGTGAATTTCTCAATGAACTTCTCTATGAGGTCCTTTTTAAATCGGAGCAAATCAATGCGGAAAACCGGCTTAGAGAGAAATTGGATAAAAATAAACTAATCGAAGCCCTCGACGAGTCCGTACAAAATTATGAGCTAGAAAAGTTTTTAAACGAATTTATAAATGGTCGCGTTACCGATTATTATAAGCGTCAAAAAAACTTTCGTGTTTTCAATGTCTTAGATCCTTTAGTCGAGTATAAGGAGCATCTACGCTATAAGGAAGCACTGGCCAATTTGGATCATGTTAAGAATATTGTTAGTGAGGCAAAACGTATGAATTCCTATCTTATGGCCAGTGTTCTAATGGATCTGCAATATGTCTCAACTATTGTTAGAAATACTGAAATTCATTTAGAGCTAACATTCGATCGTTATCTGATAAGGAATAATTCGGAATATCTTAGAAGGATCGTTGAACGAGAACTTCGACTGATGGCCCATAAAAGAAATGAGATAAGCGATACCCGTCTCTTTTTAATAACAAGAAAACATTCACTGGGACGTATAGCCGATGTGAGTATACATATATAGATATCTATTTGATATATATAACAATTTCAATATCAATTTATTTTATAGAAAATTCTTAAACTAGAAAAAATATCAGACACTTTATTCATTGATGATTTTGTTGCTATACAAAATCAGGTGGTAACTTTGGATAAGAAAATTGAAGGTAAATGATATAGATACACTAGATATATCTTTAATCTTTCTGATCTATACTTTTGCAGAACGTAATTATGATTTGAAGAAGCTATTGAATAAACATCAAATAGAATTACATGAGATCCAACACAATCGAGAGAAGACTCTTGTCCTGGCATCGAGACTTGAATCCAAGAAGGCATCGCTGCGTAGGAAACAGCAAAGGCAATGGCAATTGCGTGAGCTACTCTATGAGGAGAAGATGGAAAGGACGAGATTGCATAAGAGGCAGAATGAATTATCCTTTAAAGGTGGGATACTATCGATGCCAGCATTAATGTTTGACTATGATGAGACTATGATTAAACTGGAAGAGAAACGTGCTTCTGTTGCCAAATTGAAAGAAAATTTAAAGGCTCTAATGTCGCGTGTTGCCTACTATGAGACACGTAATCTTTAATACTAATTTTACTAAAATAACACATAATAAAACTTTTTTTGTATCTAGTAACCAAAGTAATAATTGTTTATTATAACAATCACATAAAACAAACAATAAACACAAACAAATCAATACTCAAAACACGTATACACACATATATAAATAATAAACCAAAAAAAAGGTAAAAAAAAAAATATATATATATAGAAGATGAAGACAATTAAGAAGGAAGATCCAAACGAGGGAAAAGGAAGAGTAACCCTTATATCGACGCCTGAAGATGTGGATGAGGTTGTCTCCATTGGGAATGCAGTTCTTCGAGATTCAGTAGATGCTTTCGTAGATAATGAGGAGGACTTTCGTCCCTTATCAAATCATCCAGATGCAGAATTGAAAGCAAAAAAGTGGGAAGATGAATCGAATGAGGAACCAGATGAATCCAAGACACAAACTAAAAGGAAATCATCAGAAACATCTGAAAGGGAGGATTCAATGTTCGATGGTCGTAATAGAGAGGATAATGGCAAACGGGCTAATATATCAATTTCAACAATTGAGGAGATCAAGAGACGTAAGAGAGAGGCTCGACTTTCGAGATCTGCTCGGAAACAGCAACGTCAAGATCGCCTAATGAACGAGGCCATGGAACGGGAAAGAGAATACAAAGAAAGAAAAGCAATGGAAAAGATGGAAAGGGAATCGGAGAGAGCCAGTAGAAGGACGGAGACAAGTATATTGTATAAGGATTATGATGAGCGACTTTTAAAGGATGTAGAAGATGAAATATCCACATCTGATTACACAATCAAATCGAATGAAAGTATTAAAAATGAAAGTTTTTCATATGCCAAAGATCTATTTGCCTCGCTTGAGGATATGCCCAGATTATCAGAGTTAACGCTTAGTTCCGATGAATCAGAACTTGGTGTACGAATGGATAGCCTATATAGCTCAAAATCGGTTAATGCTGGCGAAGATACTGGACAATTTGTTGATCCACTAACTGGTAATCCTCTTGATACCCCATCCACAGAATCGATACCAATCTTGGAATATTCTGAGGAAGAAATCGTTTATGAGGATGACAGTTTCACATTTTCCATTGAAGATGATGAACAGGATATTATTCAGGCAAGAAAAAAGAGTATTAAAAGTCTACAAGATTACGATGAGGATCGTGAGGCGGCATTATTAAATTTTAAACTCTCCGATATGGTAATGCAAGGCTATTCATTATATAATGAAGAGGAGGTGGCTGCCATATTAATAAGTCGACAAGTTGTTACGGAATTTGTAAACCATTTAATCCAACATGTGGTTAATCGTGCCGAGGATGCTGCATCCAAGGCATTCATTTCCCGTCGCCTCGATATACACAAGCTATATAATGAGCTTAAAAGATGCACCGAGGATCATTCGATTGAGAAATATCGAAATACTATATTGAATAGTAAGATAATTGATTATTATCGTCGCATTCAAGTGACGCGTCATTTCCATCAACTTAATTTCGAGGACGAGATGAGAGAGAGACGTCGTTATAGGGATGCTCTAATCAGATTGGATAATATAAGAGAGAGAGCTGCTTTAACAAAACGTAAATGTTCAGATCTAATGACTGGTGCCTTAATGGAATTACAAAGTGTTCAATATATATGCCATAAATTGGATGATCGTCTAATGGCACTTGTCCATAAAACATTTTCAACCAAAGATTCCGAACAATTGGAAAAAATGGTTGAACGTGAACTTAATTTTCTATATAATGTCCGAAATGAGTTAAGCGATTTTCGTGTTTATTTAATTAGTAAAAATCATAATTTGGCACGTTATGATGAGGTAAGAGTTATCTATGATTTAACTAACAGTAAATCCATCCAATTCATCATCGTTATCCTATATATATATATTAGAAAATAGGTCGCTTAGCAGCCATTAATGATGATGTCAATATGGATACATTTATTCATGTACAAAATCAATGCATAACCTTGGGAAGGAAACTCGAAGGTAAGAATTATGATAAATCATATAGAGTAAACCTTATTAATCGCGGAAGTATATCTGAAATTTAGAGAAAACAAATACCCTTGATATATTGCATGATCAGTACTATCAGGAATTGCATATGTTGGCCCATATACGAGAGAGAAGCAGTGAAATATCTGAACAATTGCAAATTGTCCATACCGAATATAAGACAAAACATTCACATCAATTAAAATTGCATGAACAATTATTTCGTTTAAAACTCGAACGTGATAATATGCGCAAAGAATTAAGAAATCTTACCTGTCAGGTAAATTATTGAAATCCATATATATAATAAATCATTTCATATCATTCATTCTATATACAGGGCGGTCTTCTTTTCCATCATGGTCTAATGATGGATTTTGATGAAACTGTGGAAAGGATACTAAAATTGAAAACCTCTGTCCAAAAGCTTAAAAATGGTTTGCAACAATCAGAGTCGAGATTGGATACTCTTCAAACTCTTAGAGATCGGTTTGGTAGCAAATGATTTTACTTTTTCATTATTGCATATTCCTAACGCAATATCAAATGAAAACTTGCATCATTTCCCAAATATTGTATATCAATGAATTTTCAAAAAAACGAAAATACAAAATAAAAAAAACCCAAAAACCAAAAAAAAAAAAAAAAAAAAAAAAAAAAATTAACCATTAATTAAGTCCAAAAGAAAAATGTCTGAATAACATGACTTCCTATTTATCATATCGAATGATGTGGCATATAGCGGATCAAAAAAAAGTCACTTAATGGGCCCATAAGACATGTTTATTCAGTAGTATATAGACGGCTATATATATATATATATATAGACGATTTCAGTGTCAAGTTTGATTATTTATTTGTTTGTTTCTATTTTGGTTTGTTATATTTTGTTTTACTCTTTGCTAAACGGGTATTTAAATATTCAGCTCTTCGCAACATATAAGAATGGGGAAGTATCTGAGAATTAATAAAGAATTTTAAAATCCCCACATATATATATATATATACATATATATGTATGATCAACATCTAACAAAGTGTATTTTTTTCTTGTTTCTTAGATTGAATATAGAATAAAAATTTGAATTCAACTTCTATTTCAAAAACTTTTATTTTCACATATTTAACCAATTTGACAAACGAATGATTCATGTGAAAATAAATTGAATAATTGAGAATTTGAAAACAAAAATAAAGAAAAACTTGTGAAATACTTTGAGAATTCCAATGAGCCATGTCATTTGGCATTCTGTCTTAAATTGGCCAAATTATGATCAATTGTAAAACATTGTTCAAATTTCAAAAAGAGGGAGAAGGAGAGAGAGAGAAGGAGAGACAGAGAGAATCAATTTGTAAGCAATTCACGCAAAATTTGGCACACTTTTCTGTGGAAATTTTTCATTGTGGCTGGCGTAATTAGGAAAAACTAATTAAGTATCTGTATAATTCATTCGTTTGCTCATAAAATAGATACAACGCAAAATTATGGGAAATAATTATAGCAAAAATTTCATAAAAATGGAGGGCGTATCCAATTTTTCAAGCTGTCTACTGACCATATGCATATATATATATATACATACATATAGTTCTTGGCACTTGGTAAATCTAAGGAAAACATTTCTATCACACCTGCATTTGCCACACACCGAAAGAATTTTTCAAAGCAGCTGCCAAAGGGGGCGATTGAGATTTTCCTTTCCTTTTCTTTTTCTTCAAAAATTTCCATTTAACCTCGACACGCTTCGTTGGAATACAATTTGCACACAGTTGTAAACATTTGAAACATATCGACTGCTCTATATATAGTATGTATATATATATGTATATGCATTAGATACTATATAGATATATATAAAATTTAAGAAATGAAAAACACCCACACAAAATGAAAGAGAGAGAGAGAGAAAAGAAAAGCTCTGAAGGTTATTGAGGTGATTAAAAACTGGAGAATCGTTTGCAAAATCGAAATTCGAAGCATTTTTTTTTCTTTTTTAGTATTACTTTATTTTTTGTTTTTTCTTGATATAATAAATAAACTTAGATATATGTTGGTGTGTGTATATATATAGTATACTTAATTTTAAGGCGATTCTATAAGCCTTTGCCTTACTTTTTTGATGTGTTTTTGTTTTTGTGTGAGTGTTTTTTTGTTTCTCTTCTTCTTTTTGTTTTTTAAGGAATTGTGTTTTTTGTTTGTTGTTGTGTTGTGTTGTTGGTTGGTTGGTGTTTTTAATGTGTGTGTTTTAACTTACAAGTAAGTAATTTAGATATATAAAATTGTTACAATAATTAAAGACAACTCGAAAACACTTTTGGCAAATTTACTTGCCCAACAAGATTTTGCGACCAGCACCCAAATTCTGACCAGCCTGGGTGGCACCCTTGTTGGAACCGGCCTGAAGACCAACAATGGTCTGTCCAGCCTTCAACTGTTCCTCGGTGAAGTCACGCTTGCATTCATCAGCGGGCTTGGGGCCCAGGAAGGGACCCTTGAAGTCATCGTGCTTGTAGGTCTAATGAAAAGGGTATGCCCATAATAAGTGACTGACAAAAAAGGATGAGAGGAGTTTTTGTCTTAGAGTTACTTACAGCACGTCCCAGGGCGAAAATGGTATTGGTTACATTGGCAATATCCTTCTTCTCATAGAGATCGACTGTCTGGAAGACATCGATATCGGGTACACCGTATTCTTTGAGAGCCTTCTGGAAATTGTTAATGTTCTCCATGAACTTGAATTGGCCACCCGATGAGTTGACCTTGGCTACAGCATTGGGCGACAGAATGTTGATCAGTTTGCACAGAACTTGGCCATCCTTCAACACATCCTCATAGGCCTGGCCAGCTGGGAATTTCTCATTAATGATGGCCTCAATCCATTCCTGAGCCTCTTTGTCCATCTCGGGATTGCGCTTGCCGGCAATCTATCACAAAAAAAAAGTCACAAATTTATTAATATTTCACATTCAAATTAATTTTTAATTTTCACTTATTTTCAAACTATTTTTTATAGTTTTCTTTTTTTTGTCCACTATTAATTGCGTATATTCCCACCTTGGCACGAACGGCACGTTCAAGAGACATGTTTAGTTGTTTCTGTGTTGTTGTTGATCGTTCACGTAAAAAGGATCTTCACCAAAGCTCGAGCAAGCCTTAACTGATGCCTGGCAACGGGGCGTATGCGGCTTTTAAAGCGCAAGAGCACGATAATTCGGTATATTCTCGCATATTATTCCAAAAATATATCCGAATTCGGAGTTGTCTATGTGAGAGATTTTTCTCGATTTTATTTATTTTTTTGTCCGATTTTTCTTCTTTTTCATTTTGTTTTTGGGTGTGGGCGTTTTCTATAAATTTTTCCTTCTCCGACCGACTCGCATGAGTCGTGCGTTTTAATTTTAGATCATCATCACAACACAAATCAGCAAAATCAAAAAAAAAAAAAAAAAAATAATTTAAGAAAAGAAAAAAAAAACATACACAGAAAATTGTTTAATAATTATAATTCTCTGGTGAAAATAGACGCGCGCCTTAAAGTAAATTTTACATGTCTTTCACTTGTTATGAATTTTTGCACTTTTTGTACAAAGTTGCCAATGGAAATTTCTGTTTACATTTTCAAAATTTTTAATCGCAATTTCCATTTAAATATTAATTGGATTGTATCATAATTAAAAATGGCATTGCTAACGATTTATATATATTCGATTAAGGCATATCAAAGTGGACTAAAAAAAATGTCAAAAATTGTTGAATGTACATGGATTGATACATCGTTGAATTGTTCAGTTGCCAAAGATATGGATCTGCTTTTAAAATTATCTGATGAAAAATTGAAAGGACATTTTCTAATAGTACTTGATTTATACTTGAATTTAAACTGAATTTTACCAAGAGAAACTTAGTAAGAAGAACTTAATAAAATTCAAAGATTTCATATATGTAGAGTATATGTAAAGTCTGACCTAAACCAATATTATCGTAACTAGTTTTCCAATATATAAGAAGTTTATAAAATTGTCTTAAAAAGTTCTAAGTTTTTGAGATCCATAAATCTTTGAATTTTTCAGGGTCTGTAATAAATAATCAATAAGTTTTCTTTTAAATATTTTCTAAGAATATATAAATTTCATTATTATTATACAAATCTTTTTAAAAATGTACATATAATATTTAAAAAATTTGTTGAAAAGAAAAATTTAAAGTTAATGATAATAAGATTTCAAAACATTGAAGTTACTTATAATAAATCTCCACTTATCTGTTTTAAAAGTTATAGTATAGGGTAATACAATAACTATTCAAACTATTTTCCAATTTCCATTGGAACTAATGGCGAAAAATAATTAAATAAATTAAGATCAAACCAAAAAAATCTAGGTCACATTCTAGTAACAACCTTATACATAATTTAAAATGGTTACTAATTAGTTTCATGATTATAATTAGCAATATATATTGTTGTAAATTTTATATAAATTCAAACGAAGGAAAAAAACATAATTGTCAAAAAAAACAGCATGAAACATGAACAAGGTCGGACGTTATATATTTGCTTTTTACATATGTATGTATATGAATGTATATATCGTATACATATTTAGTCAGACAATTAATTTGAATTATGCTCTTTGTGTTATTGAAAAGCACTTTAAATTATGACATAAAATTAAAGAGAAAAAGAAAACGCAAGACGTGGCCCAGAGCAAAGGGCATGAACTTTAGTAAGAAAACATGGAATAAATGATGTGAAAAACATCAACAGAAACTATATATATACATATGTATATAGATATCAACGGAATAAGGAACACTTTGACCTTGCTTCGAGGCCGAGTAAGATCTACAAGTGATCTACATGTGTACATACATATGTACATACATACATCTAAAGCAGCGATAACTTTCTCGCTCTCCCTTGCTCTCTTTCTCTGCTAGAGCGGATACAATTTCGATAACAAGTCACATGCTTGAAACATTTACGTATAAGGCAAGGAAAAATTGTGTTCTGGGTTGTCTCTATGGTCTCACCTATTTTTGGGGCCGCGATGACAGGTGGACAGAATGGACAGAGGGGTACCGAAATAGTTACGCTGCGTCAGCATCGGCCAGATGAGATTTTCCAGGCATTATCTCTGTTGGCGCATTTTCTTTTTTCACACATTCCCGTCTCATGGCGTGTTGAATTTATTTTTACTGGGGCCCGACATCGCCTCAGGCCTAAAACGAATACTTAGGACCATTCGTTAATTAATAAACGTTTTTACGTTTCGGTTGCTTTTTTTTGTTTTCTTAACTTCTTTCTTTCAGTCTTTTTTTGTTTTTTTACTTTTGAGCCACAATCGTTAAGTGAATTAAATTTGCCTTTGGGTAAATGCTTTGAATGAAATTTAATGAATCTGCCCTGCAGAAGTCGTACAATTATATTAACATAATTGCATTCAAGTTAGAACAAAAGGAAGGGCTATTATACATACTTTCTTTTTGTTCTATTTTTTTCATTTTGAGATCTTTCAAATCACAATTCATTTGCATTTTCAAGTCTCCAGTTTAAATTTCTTTAATTTAGACCATTTAAATTTATATTTGAGAACGAATTGCATTGAAAAGTCTTTCACCTTAGTCAGCTGTTATTTTTCTTAGTCAAATCTTTCCACTTCACTTGTTTAACTGACATTGTCTTAAAGAGACATAGACGGACCCGAGAGTCCAGTTTTTCGTTGCCTTGGTTGCCCAAGTGACTAGACGGAGAAGGACCTTCCCTTCCTTTACTGTTTTTTTTTTTTTGCTTTTCTCTCTCATTCAGAAGACGTGAAAGTGAAAGCAATGAAAGAAAGCACAGTAAGAACGGTAAATGGCAGGCAGAACAATTTTCATACTTCTCTCCATCATTATCATAATTTTTGTGGCCAAATTGCATATGAGTTCAAACACTTTTCATGTTTATCTAGGAAAATTTGATTTGCCACTCAGAAAAGAAAAGTGCGAAAAGCCTACCGCCTAGCCACTTGCTGCCAAGCCACTTGCTGCCTAGCCACTTGATGCTGAGGATTATTTTCACATAAATCAAACAAACAAACAAACAGCATAAAGGACCTTTCCACCACCATTCTTGGCCTAGACAAAAAAAAAAAAAAAAAAGAAAAAAAAAAACAAAGAAAAGGAAAATGGACCGCAATTCCCTTAGAAAATGAAGTCAAGCAAAAATAAAGGCTCATGGCAATTGTTTGCGGACATTTCCACACAATTCCCCATCCTCTTTCCCTCACTCTTGGCTGAATGAAAATGAAAATGCCAACGGAAACGGAAATTAAGTCAAGCAAGGCGTCGTCGTCCTCCGCCTTAACCATTTAAAAATCCTGAACTTTAGCTGCAATTTCTGTTTAGGTTCTGTTGCTTATATATTTCGTTTCTTCTTTTTCTTTTTTTTTTTTTTTTTTTTTTGATTCTGTTTCATATATTTATCATAAACAATTCAAGTAGTTTAACTAAAAATAGCAACAGAGATATAAACACATAATTTATTTATGCTCGACACATTTAATTGGAAAAATCTTTCTTTCTTTCGTTGCTCTCTTTCTTTCTTTCTTTCGTTGCTCTCTTTTTCTCTTTCTTTCTTGCCCACCAATGTCGTCATTTTGCCATAAAAATAAATATTGTCCACTCTCTTTAGATATTTATAAGTCTCGCTAACAATATTTCTAGACACATTTTTCGCTTATCTTTGGCAATTAAATAAAATTGACAATTTTTATATCTTGACTTTTGGACATTGAATAAACTTTCCACACAAAATGAATGAATGAATGAATGAATGCAAAAAGTGAGAGTTCAACAACTTGACTTGAAGTTAGTTAAAGGAAATTCATAATTTTCATCAAATAATTTGATTATCATTCCCATAAATCTGCAATTTCTTTACGTGGAATACAAATACAAAAGAGATAAATATATATTTGAAAATGTATTATTAAATATTCTTTATAGAGTATCAAATAAAGTGCCAATTTCATTTTTACTTTCACTTTTTGCATTTAATTTGCATTTACTTAGTTTTTATGTCTAAAACATTTGCCATTCAGCAGGGGGAGGGGGGGAGGAGGGGGGTGAGTGATGTCGGGGAATCTTTTGAACTTGTAATTTCAGTTAGATGTTTGCTTGATTTGGTTTGCCTTTCTTCATTTAACTGGGCAAAAAGAAAAGGTTAATTAGAAATTCAGCTAGACCGCAACCAATAAAAACATAAGAAAGAAAAAAAAAAGAAAAGATAACTTAAATAACAGCCAAGCACTTAACCACAACAAAAAGGTTCCTCATCTTCTACAGACCCTTTAACTTGGCTTGGAAAATATTTATTGTTCAGTCAGCCTTAAACTGAAAAGGTGAAAAATAAGTAAGTAATAAGAAAAACGAAAACGGACAACAGACGAACCCAAATAAAAAATAAGAAAAAGAAAAAAATTAGAAATATACACAAAGTTTAATCAATAATTCAAAGCTGACTATCGTTTCACTTTAATATTGAATCGTCTTATCGATTGAGAGAATTGGCCTAAAGGAAAAACTATGTGGAAAATCAACCTCAAAATGGGAAACTTTTTACAATATGTATTTCTCCAAGCATACGCATCGTTTGGTCTAATTGAATTTCCCCTTATTGGCTAACACTTTAAAGCCATTCAATGGCAATGGCAATGGCATGTAATAAGATTTTCTATCCATCTATCTTGAGAGTGGAAAAAAAAGAAATATATATATATATAAGAAGAAAAGTTTCTTTCCTCGCATTTCATTGCCAAATTGCCACTTCAAAGCAACAATTTTTGCTCCTTAAATCAATTTGAACAAAGTATTTTTTGAGCTGAAACGAAAACAACAAAACATAACATGACTTTTTGTTATGAAACGATATCGACTTTAGATATACCCTACACCAGGTGAGCAGAGTTTACATAGAACAAGCAAAAACTGTAATTAATCAGTTATAATCATTCATGAAATGATCTTACATATTATTAAATGATATCGAAATATATATAAACCAGCAATAAAATAGATCGATTAAACCTGGATACGTTTACCTGTAGACAGGATATGGAATCTATGAATTACAGTCAACTATATCTTATATATATCATTATAAATGTATATAACGGGGTATGCACCCGTTCAGTCTTATATACCTTTCCCACTCTAGGGTATAAACTGAACGAAAGTAAAAGTTTAAAAACGACTTTGTCGTTTGTCATTATAACTCGATTTGCAACTGGTAATGTATGCTAGGACAAACATATACATATTGAAGTCTCCTGGAGGGGTCCAATGTCACTCCTGGTGCCTATGCTAATTGCCAGCCATTATCTCTGCTGCTTAATTATGGCGCCTCTTGACAAATTGAAGGCAACATCCCATCTGCTCATTCCATAACCGACTTTCCTTCTGACAATTCAATTGTTTGACATTTTTTTTTTGTTCACTTCCTGTGCCTAATTTATGCACTACCCTTACCCTTGTAACTCCCATACCTCACCTTGTATGCAAGTGATAAAAAAAAATTGTAAATCAAAATTTTATCTTTACATTCCGAGTTTAAATTTTCAATTCAATTTTATTCCAGAATAACAAAAATCTTTGGTCAGCCAGCGAAATGCCCATAAATAAAACAGAAATTCAGAAAGACACAGAAAAACAAAAAAAAAACATGTAAAACATTAAAAAAATATTCAGTCGAACCACCGGACAAGCTGTGAATATCAAACATATACTATATATGTGCATATATACGATATGTATATAGCGAAAAGTTCAGAGAAATAAGAGTGACAAGCCGAACAATTCATATACTATTTTAGCTAAATTAAAATTATTTATTAATTATATGAAGACTAAATAAATTTATATTAGTTATTTTATGAAACTGAAATATAAGAAAAACTAATACAAAATTTTTATTTTTATTCCTCTAAGAAATTGAAATAAAATTTGAACACTTCTAAATAATACTTATATAATATATATAATTAACAGGAAGCTCTTTAGTAATTTTTATTGTGTGGAAATGCCCATATATATAATATTTTAATTAATAATTAATATAATGACAAACTAAATTTTATTCAAGTATACAAAAGATACAGAATAACATATATTTATTTTAATTTAGTTTAGTTTCTAACCTTATTCTAAAATGTTCGTTAAAATCAGATCCAATAAAAGTATTAATCTACATTCCATACTTTCTATATTTATCTCAGTTCATTAGAGTCTTTGTAACTGAATGTCATATACGAATTTCAACTCCTTTTAAAAAAAGTTATAGATTTTTCAACGGTTTAAAAAATTAATTAAATATAACGAATTCATATTTTCCAGTTGAAACCAAAGCAAACCAAAGTAACCCTTTTAAAGTGAAATCTGACCATATTTTTTCAATATACAACTTTACAATTGTGAAACGGATGTGGCAGTACATTCCTCCTCCACACTGTCCACCTACACCCTTACACACCACTAGTTGCACCCCTCCAACCCCACCTTTGTACTGTCATGGCCAAAAGGGGAGATAAATGTTGGTTGAAATTGAAAAACTTGTAGCTTGGTGGTTGTGGAAAGTTTGCTGCGTGCTTGGGCATGGAAAAAGATTTCATTCCGGAAGAGAAGCAGTGGTAATACATGGATGATGTTGCAACTTAAATGACAGGAAAGAGTCAAAACTGCAATCTGTCTTACTCGAATTAGAAGAGCGAGAGAGAGGAGGATAGAGAGAGAGAGAGTGAGAGAGAGAAGGGTGAATGAGAGATTGAGGAAATGAAGGTAGGGTTGTGGATATTTTTGGGACCAATTAATGATTAATGGCAGGTACTTAGACCCTAGTCAAATTTTTCTTTTTATTTTTTCGCGTGGTCATTAGCCATCGGGGTACCAGCTGTCATTAGGCATAACAAATATTTGCCAACATGGCCAAGTGCAAACAGAGAAAATACAGAATAAAAAAAAAAACAGGTAAATTCGCGTTAAATTGCTTTGAACTCACCCTTCCATTACATTTGTAAGTGCCAAACATATCCCTTTTCATAAACAGAAGAGCAAACATGCAATTAACCCAACCCAAGGGCAAAAAAAAAAAAAAACAAAAAAAATAAATAAAGTGGTAAAGAAATAAATTTACATACGACGACGAGTACAAGGGATAAATTCCATTTGAAATTGAATCTTTATTATTGTTGTATTAATCTTGTTGATAGGGAAATTGAAATTGTCCAACTTGTTGCATTGTCTGACGCAACTTTGATAGACCCAAGCGATTCACTTCACGATAGGCATCCAATTGCTGCATTATGGCAAACCACCGATGCAGTTGCGGCCACTGGGAAGCCAACACGGGAAACATGAGATTAGATACGGTGCTCAATGTGGTCACCATGGAAATGTCGGCAAGTGTGAGCTAGAAATAAGAGAGCAAAATTGTAATTAAAACTTATTTATAAACACATACACCCTCACACACACACAAGAAGAAGAAGGGAAAAGAATTTGCATGAAGGCATTTTGTTTCACATTACATTTGTTTAATTGAAATTCCTTAAATTTTTATTTTTTTTATTGTAGTACACACTTACCTGATCCCCCGCCATATAAGATTGCTTCTCTAAAAAGTGTTCCATGGCCTTATAAGCCTCATTTAGTTTACGTTCATGATATGCCACATCCACTTGATTGAATCCCTTTCTCATTATTTCCGACTATTAATTAAAAGTTACCTAATTAATTAATTATAAAATCTAACAATAAATCTGTCAATACCCACCATTAGATCACTATCACGACGAAATAAAAATGAACATTCAAAAAACAGACGATTTAGAACTTGAATACGTTCCGCATAGGCTTTGGGCCAAAGTGTTTCAGATTTATCATACTGTTCAGCCAGATGGATCATTATAACATGACTATCGGTTAGTATAAGATCATTATCCACTAAAGTAGGCACACTGTGTTGGGGATTTAGCTTAAGTGTAATTGAAAGTAAAACCTTAAATTTTTATCTTTTCGCTTAGACATTCCCCATCGACTTACCGCTAAGAATTCATCTTGAAATTGAGCACCCTTAAAAAGATCAACAAATCGTAATTCTACATCAATATTTAGCATTTTAATAAGGATTAAACAACTGCGCACTGGCGGACTACGATCATCGTAGTAGAGAATAGGTCTTTTCACCTCAGACATAGAAATATATTATCGCCAGATAGACAACAAGAAGAGCCGAAACGATCGCTTACAAAGCCGATGGGCAACTAACTCCAGATGAGAAAATCAGATTTCATGTGAGTGGAAACGTGAGATAATGCAATAGGATATGCACTGCAATCTAAAAACCAATCTTATAAAACATGAGAATCCTATATTCAAACATAAACTTTTGATTTTAAACAAAAAACTAATGCTTAATCGAAATGATTTTTTCTTTATTTTTACCTTTGAATTTAGGCGCCCAATTTTAACGTAAGGCTTACGTTTACTCTACGTTTCAGACCTAGCGTAATATTCAGTCAACATCACTGAATATTGGAGTAATTAACTTATCGATAAATAACTTAAAACTGGTAGTTATGTTATTTAATGAATAATTTTAAGGCTTCAAAGTTATATCAAATCTGAAATTATATCACTGATTAAATTTCAAAATGCATTTGAATTCTTAAATTTTTCCTCACACTGGCGCCATCTGACTTTTAAAATCTAGCCGCAAATTGAAGGGACTGTAGCGGAATTAGAGAGAAGTCTGGCCACACCTAAATTGACAACCGAGGTGTTATCGCTATTGTTTTCTGTGGCAGAAATATGTGCAATTTACGTTTAAGTTTCGGTTTATTTATAAAAGACTATAAATAACGATTGCCTCACATAGTGGCAAGGCGCTTACCAAGGCTGGGAAGCTAATGAAAATCATCTTAAAGCGGGAAAACTTTAAATTTAAATCTGACTTTGACATTTTATGTGTCATTTTGACATTCTTGACAGGTCGAAAGACGATAAATTTCAAGTGCAATGACTAAAAGAATAAATGTAGTAGGCCATGAATTAATACTTCATGAAACCTAAACAGCTCCAAAAATCAAAAGCTAGTGTAATCTCAAAGCCCGTGCTGTGAACACAGCTGAAAAAATTTTTAATTTAAGAAAAAAAAAAAAATTTTGTAAGCAAAAAGGATTTCGTGTTCGATTTCGTTGTGGCGTCGTATTTTGAAAGTAATACCATGATATCGCCGGAGCAGGAGGAAATCAATCTGGTGCTGGATCGCCAAGTGCGCCAGAATATCCAGGAGATGATGCAGGAAGCTAACATGCAGGCAAATCTTCTAGGAGGTGGACACTCTGCTGGATTCTCCTCTCAAACTCTGTGTCTAAAATGTCAAATTTTTTCCATTTTCTAGGTCGCAAGCGCTTTGCATCAAGTTGTAGTGCCGACAATGAGATGGATTCCATGACAGCGGATGAAATAGTCGGGGAGGACACGGAGCAAGTGGTAATGACAGCTGCAGATCATAATGAAATGCAAAATTATCATGATATGATAGTTGATTCAGACAACCATATGGATATGAATGGTTCAATGCGCAAGCGTCGCGGTAATTTACCCAAGCAATCTGTGAAAATTCTAAAGCGGTGGCTTTATGAGCATCGCTACAATGCCTACCCGAGCGATGCGGAAAAGTTCACCCTGTCCCAGGAAGCAAATCTAACGGTGCTGCAAGTATGCAATTGGTTTATTAATGCCCGTCGACGTATTCTACCCGAAATGATACGACGTGAAGGCAACGATCCATTGCATTTTACCATTTCGCGTCGTGGAAAAAAGATGAGCCCCAATACATCTGGATCGAGTACCACTGGCTTAAATTTAAGCGGTGGCAGTGGAACTGCCAGGGCTGTGATTGGCTCTACTGCTAGTGGTAGCGCTACCAATCCCATCACTAGCAGTCCTGCATCGGAAGTGGTAAGAGTTTGCCCCCTAATCCCTAATAATAATTGATGCATGTATTAAGGTATCTATATCTATTTTATTTTATAGATTGTAGGTGCCACGGAGGAAGTGGACAGTGCTGCTGAAGTCCACGAAGGTATTGCCAACGTTCTGACAAATTTCGATCAATATGTTAAGGCACCCAATGGTCAAATGATTAAAATAGAACCGGAATTTGATGAAAGCGTCATTTACAGGTAGCTTAAAAACGAATCATTATACATTATGTTTTAGCACATCCTTACCTTAACCCATCACAAAATAACACCCAATCCCAATGCTAAAAGTTGGCAGCAGGCCATTGCCAATAATCCCATGGGCTTCCAAAGTTTGCATTCATCGCTGCAAGCCACGATGATCGATAAAATCCAATCCTATCAATTGCGCAAAGCGGAGGCCCTAAGAATGTCCTCGGCAAACAGCAGTGAAAGCAATAATAGTAGCAACATGGGCAGCAACAGCCATGGCAGTAGCACATCCACTTCACCCATATTGCCATATAATTTGAATGGACGATTACCGCCTGAATTCGATGATGATGAGAATCCACGGAAACGTGGACGCAAATCACAAACAATCTCAAATAAAAATGCTCTAGAGACGGTAGCGGCGACGGCATCCTTATCAACAGAAGTCGGTGCTATGGCAAAGCAATCAAAAAATACAAATCAAATTAAAAATCGAAAGCAAGATCAGCAGCGAAAGAAGCGTCATCAAAATAAGTTAACTGATATCACGGTTGATACTACGTACAACCAAAGTTTCCATTTTCTTCTGCACACATATCCTTGTGTATTCCACAGTACTTGGATAAATCCATTGTCCTTTGTCCGCACTTTGAATTTGCTTTCGTTCATTGGTTGTTGATAACTTAATATTTTATATTTATTCATGGATAGCTATATTTAATCTAATTGTGATATGGAAACTTCGGTTGACCAATGTTAAACCTTCAGTATTTTTTGTTTTTTTTTTTTAAATATGCACCGATCCGAGCTATATTCATAATTTGTCTGCAATGATATGTCATCTTTCCTATCCAACAGATTTGATGAGGGCGAAGAGAGCAGTGGACAGGGCTATGATTCATGTGAGCAGCAAAGCAGTGAAGAGGAGGTACGTTTCGAGACATCTCTGGACTGGCAATGTGTTATGAAGTAAGTTTTGTATTTGGACAGTGTATATACTTCTTGTTTAAATTTTGGTTTTCCTTTTTTTCTTTTCCTTTCTATTCCTTTCCTTTTCCATCCTTTTGTTATTGTTAATTGTGCTTAATATCTAAAAAAAAATGCGGGACCGTTTTCAGCACTGAAGAGGTAACTACCACAAATCCCAACTCCAGTAATACTAAAGCTATCGTTACTACCAATAAAAATGGTGCGTCTTGGACTCCTGTCAAGCAACAGAATTTCAATAAAGAAGGCAAGTCTTGGACATATAATAAAAATAGGAATTCCATTTAATCTGACCACCCCACCCCTTCTTTAGACAATCACGAACAATTGGCTGTGGGAGCTGAGGCCACCGTTATAACCACTGAACCGTCAAGTGTCCCACTTGAGAATGAGACTTTTAACCAAACAATAGTGGAACATCCTGATACACAATCTCCAGCTCCGCCACCAAACGGTGAGACAAACTTACTCTTTGTTTTATATATTAACTATATATATATGTGTAATCTGATATATTAGGGATAACTCGTGAAGATCGTGATAAATACAAGTGTTTATATTACTTGGTGGAAACTGCCATGGCTGTACGCCAAACTGATCCCATACAGGAGGAGGAACTAGTATATCGCTTGGGCAACTAATCCTGTCCTGCATTTACACATACTTTCATCACACAACACAAATACTTCTTAGACCTGTAGAGACATGGAGTAGATATTGTAAATACATAGATAATACACATCATACATTTAAACTATTTATATAGATTTAGGGTAATTTTAAAATATAGCTAAATTTATCAAATCAATCATGTACAAAGGCAGATACAAAAAAGGAAAACCTTAGACAAATACCTTGCCAAAAAATACTTATATCAGGAAATGTCAATTTTGTAAACGCTAAACTAAAATCACAAATTGTACAGATTTTTGCCACACTATGATTATGTAATGATCTGATATAGCAAAAATGATTAATTTAACATAATAAAAACATCATACACCCAAGTCTAATATTGAGATAAAAGCTTTTAAGCTTAATTGTAAAAAGATTTTAAATATCGTTTTCTAATTTTAAGTGATGCACAATAAATATTTTTTACCAGTGAAATAAGAATTATTTTTAATGTACAGAGAGACATATTTATAAATTTTTTAATAAATCTGTTTACTATTTTTGAAATTTGAATTTAAAACTAATTTCCTATTTAACTTGAAATAAGAAAATTTTAAAATAAGAATACATTACCCAACGGGATGTTACGTGATGATTGTGAGTTTTCTTTTTGAATTTGCGCGCCTTTTCAGCGTTGCTTCTAACACATTTCTATGACATGTTATCGATAGAACAAAGCAGCCCTGTTAAGCTGCAGTGTGTGAGCGAGAGAGAACGAGCATGAGACTGTGTGCGTGTGTTTGTATGTGGGGACGGTCTACATAAAAATAAAAACATAAATCAAATCCGAATGTAAAGTCAAATAAAAATGATTTAAATAATTTAAAATAATAGTTTTTAAAGCGTGGTAAACAACAACGTATCAAGTGCAATAAATACCAACAAGGAGACTATAAAAACAACGGTGTAACCTCTCATCGTTGTCGTTGACACCCGACCCCCCAAACTGCCCCAACATCATCAGTATACATCGCTTGCCGCACGCAAATTCTGATTGTTTTTCTTGTTAAAGAATAAAAAGAAAACCATAAAACATTAAACTTAAAATGTAATAAAAGACAAAAAGTGATATCCCTCACCTCAATAAGAAGCAAACAAACTACCGTCGCCTACGTTTGCTCCTCCTTCAGTTTCTTCCTCTTCTAATTTTGGCTAGCCCCATTGGGAGGGACACAGGCTTTGGCTTTTGACGAATTCAGGACATGCAAAGAGCATTTCAATCTGTGGTGTGGGTAAGTCTCTCCTCATCGTCCTCATCTTCTATATACCCCTCTTCCTAATCCCTCTTTGTCTTTATATACCAGTAGGTAGGTCTATCTATGTATGTATGTATAATGTATGTACATACATCTCTACTTCATGTCACATTCACCTCCTCGTCCTCTGTGTGCCACTGTGTGTACTTAAAATGCTCTTTTGATTCGTGTTCGTGCGTTGGCATCTTTTTGGCTATTTGCACTTTTACTTTCCATTTTTTCTGTCTCTTTTTTTTTGCTGTTTCTTTATTTCTTTGCCTCTCTTTGTGGGCCACTTGCGTCATGTCTAGGCACACACACACACACACAATCGTTCAGTCTTGCAAGTTATCACAGCTTAAAGCTGATTATTATTATATTATAGTTGACTTCCATTCTCAAATTAATATCAGAATTGTCGTTTTTAGAACGGAAATCATTCAGAGTTATCGCCAAAAATTTCATTTTATTCAAGAAAAAATAAAAATAAACAAATAGTCGAGCAAGCATTTTATACGAGCATGAAAATAAAAAGATCCTCCTTATCGCATTTCGATTCAGATTCGTTGCAGCTTAAAAAATTGCTTTTAAAGCAAAAAAAACATATCATTGGCTTTTTCAAAGAAAAACAACAATTTAAAAACTTGATTGTGAAATAAATAAAAGAATATTTTTAATAATTCTACCGCTAAATATAGGTTCACTATATATCAGGGATCGGTATTAGTTGAAAGCTATAAAAAAGAATACTAAAATTATACCTTTTAAGCTTTTATTAAATTTTGAATTACTTTTGTATCTTATTTCATTTATCAAAAATAAATCTAAAAATGAGAAATTAAGCATTTAAAATATATATTTGAGAAATCTAAAATATATTCTTTAGTATGAAAAATGTCTTGATTTTATATTTAAAAAGTGCTCAAATACTAGAATAATTTTCGCAACTTTTATATAGGGCTTAATGTTTAAATGGTTCTCAATTATTTTAATATATGTCGGTACTTAATAATGATATTAAAATATTTGGTTGTTTTACGACCTTTTGTAACTTTCTTTTCTCCGAATTATTTATCAAATGTTATAGAAATTTTGCATTATCTAAAAGCAGAATCAATTGTAATTAACTAAATTCAAATGGATCAAAATGGGATCTTCGCATAAACACCAATGGAAGAAGGGAATATAAGATAATAAGGAGATGTAATTTGATGTGATATATCGACGTATTTACTCACGTATCTTTTCCTGTTTCTATTGCCATACTCTTTATATATGTATTATACTTTTGCACTTTTAAAGGGTATTTAATAGTCGATTGCATATAAGATTTTTATTTCTCGCCACACATTTGCTTTTTAAAACAATATTTTTGGGTCAAATATAATGGCAGGAGATGATGCTATATTTAGCATGTCCTATATACACATATACATAGACTAAACTGCTCCCAATGGTATAATAATACTCGAAAATAATTAATCAACAATTGTTGGGGTTTGTTTTTTTTTTTTTTTTAATAACAGAAGAGGCATTTCTTTTGAAGGGACAACAGACAGGGAACCCCCCAAACCATCCACAACAATCCCCCACCCCACTAGACACCATCCCCACTCTGCCCTCCGTATCGGTGTTCAATCCACCTAACATATCTGTCAGCTGACGACGGGGGCTGTTTTATTAATAAATCGAAGAAGCGCAAAGTGTCTAAAGAGTGTGAGAATGACTGAGAGAAGTGGTTTGTGAGGGGGGGAAATGGGAAGGGGATTAGGTGTGGAGGCGGGGCAACAAATAACCCATCTAGGGTCAGGCCTTTCTCCACCCACTTACCGTCGGCGTCTATGTGACGCCGCTGCTCAGTTTAGTCTCATTTTCAGCTTTGCTCCATATTCCGTCCGCTTTGCCCTGCTCTGGTCTGGTCTGGTCTGTTCTCTTCACTCAGCTGTGGCTGCCACTCAGAGAGTACTGTTGGCTTCTCACTGGCCTGGCCACCGCCTGTGCCTCACTTGTTGTGCATCAGTTGCAATTATCAGCTACGCGCGGTTCGAAGCAAAAAAACAAATGACCAAAAGCCAAATAAATTTTTAACAAATCGCCAAAACAAACGCCTTAATAAAATTAGAAAGCAAATTAAATTACTCATACGCCATGTGGGCATAAAGAGAACCAACAACAACAACAACTGCAACAATAAAACTATTACACTTATTATTTGTTGTGTGTGTGTTTTTTTCTGTGTGTGCTTTAGTGATTGCAATAAGAAAATGCAACTAACTCGACGGTAAAGTTTTTAAATTGCTGCTTAAATCTCTTCTACTATATAGATATCATATATACATACATATATCTCATATCTGAACCTGAGTATAATTACCTTTCTATCCTCGGTTAACCCCTTTTCAAGTGAAATTGTGCAAAATGATGAGAGGATTTGGATTTGTACAAAAGCAACAACAACAACACAGCAACAACAACAACAACAACAACAATTGTATAATGTATGACGAGAACAACAACAATAACAAGGACACAAAGAAGGGTTCGTCGTTCTTTGACCACACGCTTGGCTGCTGCCAGGAAAAAAGTGGACAGCTGGTGGAGGTGGTGTAGAGAAAGGGGGGGTGTTGGGCTTTGTGGTTGGCTTTTGGCGAGAGACGATTTGTGTATGCGGTCATTTCTTTTTACTCAGTCTTTTGTACCCTGTTCCCAATGCAAAATCACAGCGGGTATATTAATTCATACGCAAAAAATATGAACCGTCCCTTCAGTCGGTTGAGTTATATATATATATATATATATATATATATTTGCGTATGGATGTTTTTAAAGTCCCTAAGGCGCCCTTTCGTTTTTGAAAGGAGAAGAATAGTATAACAAATTTTGGTCATATATATTATATAGCGAAACAAACGAATCCCTGCACTGCACTACATAGCGATTCTTTAAACAATTATCTAAAATTAGACTTTAAGAAGATTTAATAGGGATATGGGTAAGACTTTTCCTCTGGGAACACATCTAAAGAACTCTCAAAACTTAAAAATCGGGGATTACTCCGACTTTGCCTATGTAGTACCTTAAATGATTTAAGTAAAAGCGAAATATTGCCCCTCTTAAATTTTGGATATTCTAGTTTTCAATATCCTGAATATATGTAAATCAGAGACATCCGAAAACTAACTAAAGTTCAAACTATTCGTATTAAAATTAGTATTAATAACTTAGTTGTATTGTGACTTTGTGACTGATAATGCGAATCTACCAGTCCATGTACGTGCATCTCTTCTAGGGTAAAGTTTAGCGACGAGGCCTAAAAAATAAAGAGTCAGCACTCAGAGGGGGTGGGGCAGTATGTTTGCTTTGGTTTGTGTAATACTTTTAACCTCTCCCCCTTCTTCTTAACTGTCACTCATTTTCTTAGTGGTCTTTTTTAATACAAAATCAATTTGGCTTGAATACCATTGAAGCATTAAAACATATTAAGGTGAAGGTTGTTAAAAGAAGACAGAAGAAAGCGATGGGTAGTGGTCGGTGGACGGTGGGTAAAAGGGATGGAGAAATAAACATTTACTATATTTAAATATTCATTGACTTTTATTTGGAAACAAACATTTACAGAGATATGCAAAGGAGGGGAGGATGAGGGTTAATAGATTCTCTTAGATTCTAGATAAAGCACATTTTGTGAAAAAATCAAAAATTGACTGAGAGAGATGCAGTAATAATTTATCGAAATGAAGCCATACATTTCGATATATATCGATCTTACAAGAGCGATCATTTAAATTCATTTGTTATCGATCTATTCGATTTTGTTTATTAATACTTTTAAAAGCGATCTCTGCATCCCTTCAATTTTCTAATGTAATATATATAGAACTCTTAGACATAGCCACTGGATTCCAGTTTGATGGCACCTTCATATGTGGGCAGACCAGATCTATCAATGATTTTACTCATATCCAAACTAATGATACCATTATCATTGATATGATCCAAATTTTCGGCAGTCGAAGATGATGTTGTCGCTTCCACTGGGATTTCTTGTGCGTCTTTCTGCTCCTCCACCAGCTGCTGCAGCTGTTGCTCATCGGCAAGTGCTATTGATGTGGCATTATCATTTTCATCTTTTGCCAAGTCAGATGTTTCCAATATCATATTGCCATTGGCCATATCTGCTGGCATAGTCTCTAAATGAAGTTCCGATTGTAGATCTTCATCATGTTGCTGATGTAATGGCTCCTCCATAGATTCCTGACTCATTGCCTCTGCTGCTCTGGTTGTTGATGATGTCATATTTAAACCACTTTCCACCGACAAAGCTGTCATTGTCATTTGATCATCTCCATCCCCGTAATCCATGTTATCATAACGAAATTTACCACATAGAGGACAACCACGACGATAATGATTATGCTGATGACTCTGCTGTAGATAACGACGACCGAAACTGTTGAGACCCTGTTTACGGGCTGCCATCATAGCTGCTGGAGGATGGGGTGGATGGGGAACAATCGGTGATGATGATGTCCCTCCGAATGTATCCATTTCCATGCAATTGCCACTGCTACGTGCTGCAACAGCTGCTGCAGCCGCATTCCACATATTCTCAACCTCTGCCCGTTGCAAGGAGCAACAGGATTGTGCATTCAAAGCTCGTTCCAATTGCTTATTAGTTAAAGGTCCTCCCACAGCACCTCCTCCTCCTACTCCTCCTACTCCTCTGTTGGTGCTGCTGCTAACACTGGCCAAGGCCATGGCATCCACACTGCCATCAGGTGTGCCGCGACAGCAACCATTGCTGCTGCTGCTACTGCCACTTGCACCGGCAGCAGCCACTAAGTGTTGCTGCTGTAAACTGGTAATATCCAGGGATGATCTATAACCCGGCGGTGGTGATATACGTTGCATTAAAAGTTGCTGCTGCTGTTGCAGTTGCAATTGCAATTGCTGTTGCTCCAATTGTTGTTGATGTTGCTGCTGCAACTGTTGCTCGTGTAACACCACTGCATCATAAGAAGGCGGCGGCTCATGATGCAGAGCCGGCAAGGCGGCTAAACCATCTGTAGAATCGCCCAGAAATAAACCAGATGTCTCATAGCACTATAAAAAAAAGAGAAGAGAAGATAATAAATAAATATAAAACATAAATCATCATAATATCCAAATAAATTCTCTTAGATTTTAATTAAATTATAAAAAAAAAGAAATTAAAGTAAATTCTAACTAACACTTTAACCAAATTTAAATTGTAATCTCTTTCTCAAAATATTAAAGTTACTTTGAAATTTTGCACCCCAAACTAAATGGAATATATGTATTTTGTTTAAGCCAAAATCCGTTGGCCAACTCATTTACTCCATTAGCTTAGCTGGCAGTTGGCAGTTGGCAGTTGGCAAGTTGTTTGTGTGTTAGCCCGCCTAGTGAAGTGAAATTTATTTGTAACAAATAAAAAAGTTTAAATTGCACACATCATAAATTTATTTGTAGACAGAAGAAGAAAACCCCCTACCATCCACCCCACCCCCCTAGCACAGTTGACATTTGGCCAGGACAGTGGCTAACATTGATTTACGTGGAAAATGTGTAGCTTTTCCTTTTTTTCTTATTTTTTTTTTGTTTTCTCCTTTTGCTTTTCCCCGAGGACCAACAAACCACAATGAACCGCAGACAAAAGCCAACACAATTGTCGCGCCCTTTTTACTTTAGCGGATAGTCATTGTTAGTGTTGTTGTTGTTATTGTTGTTGTTGTGGCACCTGTTAAATGCTCCATATAAATATCCATTATACTGCCAACCCCCTCCATCCCCTTCCAAACTGACCCTGTTTCTTCTAGTCTCTTTCTCTCTCTCTCTCTCTCTCTCTGTAAACTTGCAAATTAAAGGAAAAGGAAAAAGAAAAGTAAAAGTTATTAATTGACTACGAGTATTAAAATCAAAATTAAATCGAAATTGTATATAGCAATCGAAAGATAGAAACGATTGGAAAATATTGATTATGGAAAACTCACCTGTTCGACACTATAGATTTCCATATTTGGATCATTTTCCAGCCATTGATGTTGCTGCTGTCTATAGGCGGCTTCGGTACGCTTTTTAATATTCCGATGGCAACAATAGCAGACCACACACAATATTGTTGTTATCAAGGATAACATGGCACTGCAACAACAACAACAACAATAACAATAAGAAGATGAAGAAGAAGAAGAAGAATAATAATAATATTAACATTAACAATGAATATTCGAATTGGAAATTGATTACATTGCAAACGTGGCGGAAGAGAGATAGAGATAGATAGAGATAGAGAGAGAGGGAGAGGGAGAGACAGAGGGGGGGATAATAGATGATGACCATTTTGTTGGCTTTCATTAATACAATTTTCTGTTATACAAATTACAAATGATAAAATGAATTCCTTTTTGCTTCCCTCAATCACTCAGACTCTTCTCTTCCGTCCTCCATCCCCCCCATCTTCTCTTTTGTGCGAAATGAATTTATATTCATCATGTTACATTTAATTGTAATTTTCACAAAATGTACTATTTATTTATATTTCCAAATAATAACAATATTGTTTTCCTATTAAAGAAACGAACAGCTGTATTTTTTTCATCTAAATACATATATATACATATCATATATATCTAAACATATATGTACGTTTATATGAATTTGTTTGTATATTTTAATTGGTTCAGATGATGACCAACTGTTTCAAGATAAACTTGCAATTATTAAGCTCAGATTTGAAAAGGTAAACATAACTTGTAGAAAACTAATTATTTAGATTGCTTGTAAATTAAAATTAAATAGCAATTCTAAAAATAACAGTCAATCATATGAAAGAAGAAGATAATTAGTTGTAATAGGATTTAGGCAATTAAATTTGCTTCAATCGATTTGTTTAGCTTGATTTGATAATGAAAATATTAAATGAGACTATAAATATCTTTCATTGTGTATGATTTTTGTTTAAAAGATTTGTTAATATACTGTTGGAACTTAAAAAATAGTTTATAAATAAATATGATTTATTTACTTAAATATTAATTAAAAGACAACTCTAAACAAATGTTCTTCAGTGAACAGATGTGTGTGAAATAATTATATTCCTGAAAAGGACATATTAATTATATACCCAGCTGTATTTAACTTTTATTGGCCAGTGCTACCCATTTCTTAAGAGGCAATCGCTTTTATATCGAATCCAATTATTTAAATTCAATAATTTTTATATTTATTTCGTGTCACATAATATTATTTTTTATTTTAGTTCAAATTTTCGACTACATAAAAAAATTCCTCTTTCAATTCGCCACTTAAAAGGACAAAATGGAATTTTTCTTATCGGGCAATAAATTTTTGAAGGGCTAAAGGATTGAAAGGATGAAAATGGCCCTAAAACATGAAAAGTTGTGACTTGGCATGAAAATCAAATTCTTTTATGTTTTTTTTTCATTGTTTATATATGTATGTTTTGTGTTTAACATAACAAAGCGAAACATTTTATTAATAATAATTGACTAGAACAAGAATAGATCAAATTTTGTGAAAATTAATTTAAACTAAAATTAACTTTACTTCAATTTTAGAATTGAAGCACAAGCACAAATCAAATAGTGGACACGAACCTTCTTCTAGCTAACTGGCATACTCTGTTATCATGTCTGTGATTATATATACATATATATATATACAGTCTGTTTGTATGTATCAAATCCATTCAATGTAATTCCCTTAAGTAGCTTTTCAGATGGTAGCCTCAATTTCTAGCTATGAAATCTGTGTTATAAGTCACAAGTCAATGACGTCAGTTCATTTACTTTGAAAATGCAGCACTTGACCAGTTTCCAATGCCCAGTTTCTCCCCTCCAATTGTGGTGTGGTGTGTTGTCTGTCTATGTTTTCACTTTGTCTTTTTTCTCCTACCTCTCCCTCTTCCTCTCCCACCGCCTCTCCCTCTAAGGTTTTGCTCCTTCTTTTGCTTTCTGGCTGTCTGTCGATTCATTTGGTTCCTTAGTTCACGCAATTTCTTGCATGTCAACAGTTCATTATATATATTTTATATATATATATATATAAACACACATTTATATATATATATATATATATATATAGAGATGTCGAAAGAGGCCCCTGTACATATATAATGTAGGACTATCAGCGGCATATGTAGAGCTCGCTTCTCTCCTTTTCCAATGAATTTGCCCCTGCCACATGCAACGGAATCGATAAAAATGTAGTTAAAATAAAGTTTTTTTGGTAGAGCGTGCCGCTAGTCGCGCCGCTCGTTCCGTCTCCTCCCCAACCCCAACCCCAACCTCTCCAACATAAAAAATAAGGGGAAACTTTTGTTGACAATTTTGATGTTATTTTTGTTAACCCAATTCGGGGTTTATTCTCATTTCTTTTTTTTTTTTTTTTTTTTTTTTTTTTAACCAACCGAAGCTCGTGTTGCATAAAAATAAATTTTAATAACCCAACGCACTGACAGACAACTAGGAGAAAGAGCAAGAGGGGGTGGGGGTAGGGGCCTTAGAGCATCCAGCAATTATAATTATTCTGTTAAAAATAAGAAAGGAAAAGAAAAGAAATAGAGAACGACATCTTTCTTCTTGTCTCTCTTGTCTCATGTCTCTTGAATTTTTGATGCTTATTAATTTGCTACTTTTGCTGGCTCATAAATCAAGCGAATAATGGTAATGGTAAGAGGACTGATCTAGTAGGGCAAATATAAAATTATGATGGAAAAGGTAAACGCACACACACACACATCCCAGATACATATACATATATAGATATGTATATAGTCAAATTAGGGCAATTACCCGCCCACCTAGATAGCAGTTACATTTTAATTTATGTTCTAAAAAAAAAAAAAGAATTAATCACATACAATAATCACACATGCCATAAAATTTACCATTAAAAGTGAATTGTTAACAGCAAAGATAATGTAAGATAATATACATTTATCTTAATAGTAGACACAAGAAAATGAAAAATATAAATTTATAAATATCTTTTCTAAAAATAGACACGAAAAAAGGTAACATTAACTAATAAATAATCATTGTTAAAAGAGCTTAAAAAATGGCCCACAAATCAAATCAAAAATTATTTAGAGAATGGAAATTTGTTTTTTGTTAACTCTTAGTGAAGTAATTATAATAATAACTTTATAACTATCTGAATCAGGATTGAGAATGTAATGTAATTGAGCCAAGAAAATATAAATAATGCATTAATCGATGTCTGAAAAGGTCTAAAATTATCCATGCCAGATATAATTCGATTTTCATTGTCATAGCCCAAAAAAGCGCGCTACACATTTTTTTTGTATTGTGAATTCTAAAAATTTTTACCTTGGCCAAAATGTAGGCAATAATTTCTTAACTTTTGGTGAAATTTGAAAATTTCTAAATTCTTCGCCGGCTTATATATTACAAAAATGTTAGTTTAAACTGACATTCGCGACACATTTGTGACATAAATGAATAAGATATTTATAGTACTTGTGACGTTTGAGGAATAGTGTGTGAGAGTGAGAAAGGATTCAAGAGTGATGAGGACTTACCCGCCGAGCAGTAAATTCACATTGCCATTGACGACATGTGCATAGGATTGACTGCCACTGCCACCGCCAATTTGGGCACCACCATTCGATGTTGCACCATTGGCCAATCCACGCTGCTGATGATAGAGACCCAATCCACTAGAATAATAGGTGGTAATTGATGAAGAGCTAGAGAAATGTTCTTCGCTGCTTTGTGAACTAATAGATGATGATAAAGTAGATGATGTTGTTGTTGTTGTTGATGTTCCAGATATTCCAGATGTTGTTGCAGTTGGTATTGCATTCTGTTGTTGATGATGTTGCATTTGACTGACTGCTGCTAATATTGCATAACGTTTCAAAGACATTATTTCACTCTATATACATATTCTTTGCTTAAAAATCAAGGCGATTGCATAACGATTAGCGTTACAATGCCATTAACACGCACACTTAGCCACAGACACAAGCACATACGCACATACACTCAGTCACACACAAGCACACACACACACCGTGACACCCGCACACTCGTGGCAACTAGCCTAGCAGAAGGAGCAAGGACAAATGAACCGACTGAATTGGCTTAGCCTTAGCTCTAGCGAAACTAAAACGTTACGATCGATGGGCTAAAACTAACTAACAGAACGATTGTGTGTATCTGTGTGTGTTTTGTTTTTTTTTTTGTTTTTTGGTTTTCGTATTTGTATTTTGTGGCTATTTCCGTTATCCTGTGCGTCCTGGCAAATGCGTTGCCTTAATGCAACTGAATCTTGGCCCCGGCTTGACTTTACTGAGAGACTGAAACGACTGACTGACTGACGACTCGTTTGGTTGGCCTGTTCCTGGTTGCTTGGCTTATCCTTTTGTATTTTATGTTGTGCCACGAAGTTGCTTAGGCAACCAACGCGAAACGAAGGCGAACAAACGAAGTATCCTTCGGCATTTCACTGTAGCTGTTGCTGTTGCTGCTGTTCCAACTATCGCAACTGCTTTTGCTCCTGCTGCTGCTGCTGCTACTGCTGCTACTGCTGCTGCTGTTTCTGCTATTGCTGTTCGCCTGCTACAAGTTGCGTCGCCATTTTGCTGTTGCTTTTCAATGTTATTTTCCCTTCTTTTTTTTCCTACCATTTGTATTGAGCTTCCTCTTTTTGGTTTTTTCTCTTTGTCTGTGTGTGTGTGTGTGTGTGTCTGTGTGTACGGTTCCTGCACGTTTCACATCAAATTGAGCGCCAAATGCTTTACTATATTCATATGGCTTGCCATTATCCATTGTAGTTGTTGTTGCTCCTGTTCTTGGTGTTGCTGTTGTTGTTGGTGTTGCTGTTGTCCCTGTATTGTTGTTATTTTTTGTTGTTGTTGCTGTTGTTGTTGTTGTTGTGGCAACCGTGCATGCCATTTGAACAACACTTGTCGCCAACTGACATTTTTCACGGCATACGACCATAAATAATAATGCGACTCAAAGTCCAAACAGTCTTGGGCTTTAAAATTGTTCATACCATAGATAATTGGACTATAGAAAATGATAGCTAAAAATTAAATAAAAGAAGAGGTAAAACAAAATTTAAACTAAATTGTTTAGTCAATAGCTTTTTGAGCTACACCAATGAATAATGTTTAAATTTGCATTACACATAAATATTTTATAGCAAAAGGCCATTGAAGCCAATGCTGTGATTCCCCTTTATATGTAGTTCATTTATCAAAAATAATCCAAACAAAATTTATAACTATTTACATAGTAGGGAAAATCTGAGATTACTTATTTAATTACTCTTATTCAAATAACCACTAAGGTCCATTGTTAAGTTGGTTTAAAGGTGAAACATATATAATATTATAAATAATGTATCATATATAGACTCAGAATATATAAATTTAGTATATTTTATTTAACTTTACTCAAATATTTTTATTTAAAATGTTTGCTTACATATTCCATCTGTTCGTATTAAGTTTGTCTATTCAATTTGCATCAAGATATATATATATTTCTATATTTTATTTAGATATATTTTGAGCATTATTTAAATACATTTAAGCACTTAGAAAGATCTTTGTTATTTCGTTATGAGCCCATTCATCATTTTACAAACAATTTTCTTTTGATATATTTCCTCTCACATATTATTTTCAAAAAAATTTATATTCAAATTTCAATTTACTCTTTATCATGTGTGTATATATAATGAGCATAATCGGCACGTTTTATTGCCCACACATTACACAAATTATATATAATTTTGTATCTAATTGCCAGCTGTTGTTAACCTAATTGAAATGCATAAGCAATTTAGCGTTAAATTGCAGCAAATGTTTTTTTTATTTATGGCCCTGACTAATATTTTTGGATGCGAGTGTGAGTTTATGTAGTAGCTTCTCAGCTTCTTAGGCAGCTGCACACAATCGCAGCTAAAGTATGGGACAAAGGTACAAATAGAAGCAAAAGGGCATGGGGGGAGGGGAAATGTTGGGTAGACAGGAGAGAAAGGTGGGGATAAAGGCAAAGGCAGGTCGCTTGACTGGTTCAAGAACATATGTAAATAGTTGCACGCCATTTTTTCTATGTGTGTGTGTGTATATATTTGGTTTTTAGTTTCTCTTTTTTTTTATTTTTTTGTTGGATTTTAGTGGTGTTTGTTGTTTTATTTTTTTTTTTTCCTTTTGAGCCATGCCAACTGTCGACCATCTTGGAAAATCCGTGCCTAGGTTTGGCGGCTTAGTGAAAATAGTTTTTTCTCTTCCACGCTAGTTACTTACTACACCTCGAGTGTTGCGCGCGCCCCTAGCTAAAGAGGGCACGTTCATCGCGGTTGTCCAACAAACATATAACAAAAAAAGTTGTCACAATTTAAGTTCTTGTCGCTTTTTTTGTTAGACATTGAAAGACAGATAGACAAAAGGGAATATTTGTCAATTTACAAAGATGATGATGATGATGCCACAGCTGCTGTTGCCGTTGCCGTTGCTGTTGCTGTTACCTCTGCTGTTGCTGCTGTTGCCGTTGTCGTTGCCTTTCAACAGTTGGCAGTCAACGTGACTGACTCATTAGAGTCTCTCTCACTCTTTTTGTCTGTCTGTCTGTCTGCGTGTGTGTGGCTTTCCCTTTCTTCAAAATGATGGATAGTTTTTGGCGTTGCTGGTCATTGAGTGCGGCCACATTGCGCAAGCGTTGCTGCGGGTAAGCTGAAAACCAAAAACCCAAAGCCAAAAACGAAAGTAAACCAAAACCATAGCTCACAAATGTATGCTACAGTTTTTGTTGCATGAATTCGACAGCCGCCACGAACAGTAGAACAAATCTCATTGAACACATACATAATTCAATTACTTAAAATAGAACATTTTTGAGCTATTTTTATTAATTATTTTAGAGGAAATTTTGAAAAATAATTTATTTAAATTTTACTCAAATCGCTCCCCTTTATAGAAGAAATTTTTGTAGAAATAAAAAAAATATTTTCTGCGATTTAATGTAAAAATAATCAAAGTTTATATTTGTATTTTAAAACTTAACTAAACAATTTTTGGAAAATATCGTTTGAAAGTCAAAGATAAAACAAGAGAAAAGCAAATTTTCATACAAAAATCATGGTTTTTGAGACAGTCTGACCCACTGACAATTCTCTGCAATTAGTTCTGGGTAGAAACTAATGAGGCTGTCACCAGCGTACCAACAACCTTTGCAATCCTTTTTTTTTTTCTTCAATTTTTGTTGCTTTTTTTTGCCTTATTTTTAAAACATTAATTATGCAAAGCCTGTTGATTTATTATGCTCAAGGTAATGAGGGGGAACGAAGATATTTCTATGGGTCATAACACGTCCAACATCATCACTGAGAAGCGCAACAAATGTATGTGTATGTGAGTGTGTGTGGGTGTGTGAATGTTTGCATGTTTTCTGCATTTATTTCATACTTTCTCATATGCCTTTTATTTTTGCTTCTTTTTTTTTTTTTGTAGCTTATGAAAAATTTAAGTTCCACTTCATCGATTCATATGGCAACGCACGCAAAGGTTATAGACCAAGGTGTGCCCCACAAAAAGACTTTATACCACTAGCCAGAACTAACTATCGAGTCACTGCTTGGTGCCAGTCACCATCAGCTAGGTCACAAGGTCTTGCCCCAAAAAAGGAAGAAAAAAATGAAAGAACAAAACTATTTTACTGTTTTAAGTAATTGTAATTCAATTGAATTGCATAGGCAAAGTGTAGATACACAGAGAAAAATAATTTGAACTTTATTTCTAATTTAAAACCGTTTGAAAATACGTTTAAAGAATATTTTTAGAAGTTATAGAAATATCTCCTAACTCCCTATCCCTTCCAAATATATATATTCTAAATAAATCAAAGCCCTTTTTTTCATTTACTTAAACTCCTTTTATTTCTTTTTTTTTAATTAATAAAAAAAATATTATTCTTATATGGATTATGATATTTAAGTGTTTTTCTTTGGAAATATAGGTCATGATATATATGAAAAAATATTACCAAATTTATTTGTTAATTCAATAATGTAAAATTTTTCATGTGGAAGTTATAAATTACTTTACCATTTCATTTTGCTGCTAAATTTATTCCTTCTTTGAACACACCCATTGAAGAAATCTTTCAATAGATGTTGAACAAAGCAGTTTATGAAATATATATCAGAATATATATATTCTCTATCTGCCAACCCATCCCACCCAGCCTGCCCCTCTAACAACGTATCAAATACTGATACCTTTTCTAAATGCTGCTAAAAACCAATCGACAATGAGCTTAAAATCAAGACTGATATGTATTTGGTAACTATAAATTTAGATAGATGTGCGTCCCAGTAAACTGTTTGCGTGTCCTGCCAATGCGGGTGGGAAGGGTGACGGCGTAAAGGTATAGAAGGTAGTGAGGTTGGGAGGTTGGGTTTTAGGTTTTTTGGGTTAGGACAAACAATTTTCCGCCATTCCCCATGTTTTAATGGCCCCATTCCCTAAGGGTTTTTCCTTTTGATTTTATCGCACGTCAAGCCCAAGTCGCGAGCATTGATTAAAGTTCAATATGCTAGGACAACAAAGGAAAGAGGAAGGATATAGAGCAAAGCGCAAAGGCGAAGGGAAGGAGAGGAGAGAAGAGCTATGCGTTGTTGTTTTTTCTTTTCTCGTTTTCTTCTTCGTTATTATTGCTGGGTTAACTGTTTAATTTCTCCCCAAGGTGTTCAATGTATGATGATGTCAACTTATGAAGGTAGTTTGAGTGTGGAACAAACTTTTATTAACTATTCCATTTTCCCCTTTCCCCTTTCTTCCTTCTACCTTCTTCTTCTTCTTTTGTTTCTTTTTTCAGCCTACGTTATCTCTATAAGATGTCGCTGGCGGTTTCATTGCGGCGGGCATTATTATTTTTGCTCTCTGGAGCAATTTTCATACTAACTGTATTATATTGGAATCAGGGAGTGATCAAGACTCAAGCCTACAATGAGGCTCTAGAGAAGCCGAAACATGGACACAAAGAAAGTCCAGCGAATGCCATGTATGTAGCTAAAATAAATAAATAAATAGTAGTAGTAAAATTATTTACATTGTTTGTCTCATATTCCAGACCCATTGAAAAGACTTGGACGTACAAATGTGAGAATGATCGTTGCATTCGTCTGGCCTATCAAGGTAATGCCAATGCTGCTAATGGCAATGGAAATGGACCGAAACGTGTCTCTTTCATTAGTTGCTCAATGACGTGCGGGGATATCAATATATGGCCTCATCCCACTATCAAGTCACTATTGAGTTCTCATACACTACGTTTCTCTACGGATAATGTTCAATTGCACTTGGACACACCGCACCGGGAGGTGCATAAACATTTGCAAGTGGCCTTTGATTGGTTTGTCAAGGATTTAAGACAAATACAGAGATTAGATTATAGTAACTCTGCCTCAAGTATATCAGCTGATACAGTGCCTGCCAGTGGGGAATCAACAGCTAGATCTAGACGACGTTCCCAATTGGAAACCGAACTGAGAACCTCACTTTTTGGCTATACATTTAGCCTCGATCAGCAATCGGGAGATCTGGATAGTTTAGATATCAAAATTAGTGTGCAAAAATCGGGAGATGTTAATTTTAATTTGGATAATGATGAGAGTTATCAATTGAAAACCACATGTAAGTTAATCTAAATTTCATTTAAAGACAATTTAATTGATTGCATTTATTTCTTGCAGTGGAGAAACGTCGCCTTACGGTACATATAACGGCCCATAGTTACTTTGGAGCACGTCATGGCCTATCAACATTACAACAGATTATCTGGTACGATGACGAGGATCGTCTGTTGCACACCTATGCCAGCAGTATGATAAATGATGCACCAAAATTCCGATATCGTGGCCTTATGTTGGACACTTCGAGACATTTCTTCTCAGTGGAATCGATTAAGCGGACCATAGCGGCCATGGGATTGGCCAAATTGAATCGTTTCCATTGGCATTTAACGGATGCCCAGAGTTTTCCCTACATTTCACGTTATTATCCAGAAATGGCTGAATATGGTGCCTATTCGGAGAGTGAAACATATACGGAACAGGATGTGCGAGAGATTACGGAATTTGCCCAAATCTATGGTGTCCAAGTAATTGCGGAAATTGATGCTCCTGCCCATGCGGGCAATGGCTGGGATTGGGGCCCAAAACGGGGACTTGGGGAATTGGCCTTGTGTATAAATCAACAGCCATGGAGTTTCTATTGCGGTGAACCTCCCTGCGGGCAATTAAATCCGAAAAATAACCACACCTACCTCATACTCCAGCGTCTTTATGAGGAGTTATTGCAATTAACTGGGCCCAAAACGGACTTTTTCCATTTGGGCGGTGACGAGGTGAATTTGGATTGTTGGGCACAATATTTCAATGATACGGATTTACGTGGACTCTGGTGTGATTTTATGCTCCAGACCATGGCCAGACTGAAGTTAGCTAATGGTGGTACAGTGCCTAAATATCTGGCCGTTTGGTCCAGCGCCTTGACCAACACCAAGTGTCTTCCAAATAGTCAATTTACTGTCCAAGTCTGGGGTGGCAGCACCTGGCAAGAGAATTACGATCTTTTAGATAATGGTTATAATGTGATATTCTCTCATGTGGATGCCTGGTATTTAGATTGTGGTTTCGGCAGCTGGCGAGCCACAGGAGAAGCAGCCTGTTCACCCTATCGCACCTGGCAGAATATCTACAAACATCGTCCATGGGAACGTATGCGTTTGGACAAGAAGAGACGAAGACAGGTAAGGGGTACTAGAGGAAAGAGTTTCCCACACATTCTTTTTTAAACTTATACATACTTATGTTTATATTGATTTACATTGTTTTCAGGTTCTTGGAGGCGAGGCCTGCATGTGGACAGAACAGGTTGATGAACACCAATTGGATAATCGACTGTGGCCCCGCACTGCTGGATTGGCTGAACGTTTATGGTCTGATCCGAATGATGATCATGATTTTGATATAGTACCGCCGGAAGTATTTCGACGAATCTCATTATTTCGCAATCGTCTGGTCGAACTGGGCATTAAAGCTGAGGCTCTATTTCCAAAATATTGTGCACAGAATCCAGGCGAATGCATTTGATATTATATTTAAGCAGATCCCGCGACAAAAACTCCCCGCCCCAGCTCCCGCTCTAACCCCCCCATTACCCGCAATAAGCGTTAGTTAGTTATTAGTATAATTGTTATTTTTTATTGATATTTGAAATGGCATTAGGCGTCCACGGAAAATGTGAAATGATACACAGACACACACAAACATAGCCACATGCATGCCTACATATATAGCAGGCGACTGTTCCAAATGGTTTCGCATGGCAAGGAGCAAGAGGAGAGCATAAAAACACGCAACCATAACTCGAATTTCTTTCTTTTGATACAAAAAACTTAGTACAATTAATACGAATTATTGCGCACACGATAGAAGAGGTGATCCTCTCCCAAAAGAAACTAAAAGAAAAAAAATAAAACCGAATCACTAATCCTCTATCCTACATAAAGCAGACGGACGGAGAGTGATTAAAGAAAAAAAAAACCGATAGCAGTTCATAGTTTTAGTTTTAATGTAGATTTCATACAAGAACACACCCAGTTAGGTTTATATACATCAAATATTATATATATATATATATATATACATATATACAGTAGAATATAGAAAACTGATCTTTTATCGAATGACAGCCACACGCAGAAAAATTAAGAAACAACAAATTAAGAGGGTTTTTATTCTTGTTTCTATTAACCGATATTATATGATTTTCAAAAAGCTTTATTCGCCGAGAATCTTAAGAATTATCTCATTGTTCTCTCTTTATATTTCTAATTTTATTATGTTGCCTTAAATTTAATTTAAAATTACATTTTCAGTGATACAAACAAGGTGACCTTAAATAAATAACATAAATAAAAATAATAAAAAAAGAAAAACTAAGAAATATAATACAGAATTAAAATTAGTATTAGAATTATAATGAAATTTTTGCACGCATTGGCACTTTAGTAAATTTAGTAGCTAAACTAAAAAACCGACAACAACAACAAAATGATACATTTTATGTTTTAAAACCAAACTTGTTTAAGTACTTAAGGGAGAATATCAAAAAAATTCAAAACAAAAAGAAATCAAAATATTTAGTTTTAGTTTTCAACTTTTTCTTGTAACTCAAAGTCACTTAACAAAATAAAACAAAAAAAGAAAATCAATTAAGATGAAAAACAACCAAACTAATAAAAACAAAATAAAAACAAGTCCAAAACTAAGCAAGACTTTGTCTATATGTCTTTTTAGCCTCACAATATTGTGATTTAATAGGTATTATACAAATATTATACTATGATAAAAACATTTCTTTTACTTATTGCAATGGCAAGTAAATCCTTTGTTTTTCCTACTTCAATCAATTAATGTTCATGTTTACTTTTAGATCTTATTAGAACCAAGTCTTAACCGACCCATAGCCAAGCAGTCCGAGCCTATTCCGATTCTTCCATCTCCGCTTAGACATATAGACCGAGAACAAGACAGTTTTCTACCATCTGAACCCACACCCGATGTAAAAGGCGATTTGAAAATTATACATTCGCCCTGTGAATTTGATTTGCTGACGATATTTCAGGAATCGGTTGACTATTTTCCAAAACATTGCCATCCTGTGTATCAGAATCGTTATCTGAACGAGGACTGGTATCGATTATATCGCACATATGATGTTGAGGGCTTTGTATTTGGTCAATTCTCGGAGCGCCTTCAACGATATGAAATTGATGGTTTCTAATCGAAAGGATTATATAGATATCCTAAACGAAATCGGAGATATCAATACTGTGGTATCGTTTAAGTGATCCAAGTCGTGTATGCGGTGAAGGTTTCAGACAGATCACGCATTCTTCAGTGCTGTAAGAGAAGAAGTAGAAGAAAAGAATTCCCTTTTTTTGGATTTTTGATCTATTTCTATTTTTGTTTCTTTTTTTGGTATAAAAAATAATACTTTACTCTCATAAACTTAAAAGGAGAAAAACATGCAGAAATATTTACAGGACATGGTATTATATATATAAAAAGAAAGAACAACTTATAAAAGGAAATCTCTGGTGTTTTGTGTGTGTTGGTGTAGATTTATGGCTTTTGTATTCATTCATAATGTCCAATGGGCACGGGACTTGTGGAAGTCAGTCTACAATAATAAAAGAGAAACCAAAACAGAACAAAAAAACAAAATTGTTTAAAAATGTCAGAAAGAATTGGTTGAATGTAAGCGGAAGTTAAGTATGTAAGGATGATGGCAACAAATGATAGGTTTTAGGCGATATAAGCAACATACATATAATCATAAACTATCTATATAGTTTATTTTTCGAATGGATACGCACCGTAGACTTTCGGTTCGCGACCGCTGCGAGTAGTCTTTGGAAGTGCGTTGTCTGAAAGGGGAAATTTTGTATAATTTGGTTAAATGACAACATCGAGGAGGCA
Organism: Drosophila sturtevanti; assembly: GCA_018150375.1. Classification (NCBI taxonomy): domain Eukaryota; kingdom Metazoa; phylum Arthropoda; class Insecta; order Diptera; family Drosophilidae; genus Drosophila; species Drosophila sturtevanti. Next base: position 9,941,497 of record JAECWJ010000317.1, on the reverse strand, counting down.
GCGCATACACACACGCACAAACACACACATATACAAATATACATAAATTTTCTCATTCTCCCACTGTTTTCTCCAACTGTCTCTAGCGAAAGCCACAACATTCAACATTGCAAAAAGCCCCATTAATATGATGTGAGTGACAACAAATTAACAACATTTAAATGTTGATGCCTTATGTTAAACAAATATGTATATATGTATATATATTAAATATATGTTTCATTATAGATTCCCACCTGCGATTCTTCGTGGAGTTACTGCGATGTATATTCCGGCTCTCACGCCAACGTACAAAACGATGTCGAAGCGTTTGACGCACCTCCGAGTTAAGGAAGCAATAGAACAAGGCCACAAAGAATCCCTGAATGTAGTTAATGGAATATTGGTTAAGAAGATCTGACATATATATTTTCCAATTCCACTTACCTGTGTGCTGATCAAAAAGGCCCGAATGGCCTCAAAGAGATTACGGCTTATGCCCTGTTCGGGCCCAGTTAAGACTAACAAATATGTTATACCAAATAGTGGAATCAAGACCAACAAAGCCTTGGAAGCCTTATAATATTGACGCGTCTCCAGTGTATGCGCGGAACGTAATTTGGTTATTAAAACCTTTAACAAATAGAAAATATTATAAATAATTATTCATAAGCTTAAAGTTTAATAATAGTAAAAAATCCTTGTACCTACCCACATGATGCGTATAAGAAAAACTAAATTGATAAGCAAGGCCATTGATGCGGGACCTTTGAATATCCAATCTATATGAGATTCACGCATCCAAGAGCAATCAATTTCTAACTGAAATGTATATATTTTTTTTGAAAGTTTTACAATGAATATATATATTGATGGATATCGTAGGATATGTCCCTACCCCATTAAAGTGATCATTTTCGAGATGTGGAGCAAATGCTTTGGCTATCGACCATACTAGAATACATATAGCTGGACAGCCCCAACCAATTATAGCATAGATAATGAAACTTATATTATCGCTGGAAAATGTTTGTACTACCAATGTATATAGATATAGACCTAAAAACCAAAAAGAAGAATAAGAAAAGTTTTCAATTTCTATTGGAACTTTCACTCACCCTCAACAAACATCCAAAAGAAATTGGTCAAATAGAAATATTGAAACATTATTACCAAAGTAATGCAGCCAGCCGGACTAGATTCTGTTGTAATCTAATAAACATTATAAAATTAACTATATAAAATGAACTATTAATTGTTAATTGTTGGACATACCACTTGGAGAAATAATGTGAGAATCCACAAAAGAGCTGAGGTTATATAGGTTAAAAATAGATTCGCATGTATCGTATTTCTAAGACAACGCAAATCCCTGAAAGAAAATGGCAGAATTAGTAAGAGAAATTAAAAATTCTTAATTTGTAGTACTTACTTAAAACTTAGAAATATAATGAGAGCCACCACAAGAGTGGCAAAACTTATGAAATAACCACAGGCATAAATAATGGCTGGCAGATCCACGCTGGGTGAAAAATCTGGCACTATAGGAACTGAGCCCGATTGCTGATGGCAACGATCATAATTGGAATAATGATCCCAAGTGCCATTCGATAAGCACAGGCGGGTGGCATTCTCTAAAAATAATTAAATTAAATCTGTATAAGAAACAAATAGAAATTCCTGAAATAGGATGGAACTCACCTGTGGTATCATAATGAACTCCCTTGAACTCTTCAAAACAGGGTAGAATCGCCCATGTTCCAGCATTTGTTCGTGGCCAGCAAAGTACCGAATCGAATGAGGTGGGACAGCTTAGCGGCAACTGTATTGTGAATTATCGAAATTATATAGAAGAAAAAAAAAAAAAAAAAGTGATAAAGATTTTTGTTTGTTTAAAAGAATTAAACATTAAAGTGGAAAAGTTCCAGCTGTCTGAACCGTTTATAGCTGTCATAAAAATCAATTTTTGATCGAAATGACGAATACAATATACATATATGCAGATAAAACCCAAAGCCCTGACCTTTCATAATAGCATCTTCAATCTGGGATAGGGTATACGAAATTTCTGGAAATCAGCACAGATAATTTCCCAATTTTAATTTGCTCGTTTTGATTCTTTTTTTGTATATAAATAACCAAAGATTTCTCTTTTGTTGTGGTCTTGCGAATATATACATGTGTATATATACATATCTGTTTATGTACATATATATAGATGGGTATATATAATCGTATACCGTGAATTATCAATTGAATCTATTTACGTGTACGAAAAACTAAACAAATTTGCTGTCTATATAGTCTCCGAATGTTTTCCCTTGATATTCTCTTTCCTTTTCCTATCAGTTCTTCATTTCTTTTTTTCCTTTTTTTATTTATTTGCTTGCTATAAATTATCATATATATTAATATTAAGTATACGACCGACTGGCATTGGCCATCTATTTTATTTGCCGAGTCTTTTAACGCCATAGAAATCAAAATCAAAATATATTATACAAATCTAATTGTAAGTATATAGTATACATGTATATATATATATATATATATATATTTAGAAATACTATTGTCAGGCACAAGTTTGTCATTCTAACATTTGATTTTCTATCTACATTTTGTGTCTGTTATCAGTTGACATTTTTCCTTAGGGTTATATAGAAACTCTATCTCTCTCTCCCTCTCTCTTTCTTACCATATTCCATTTAAATTTTAGAGGCTTGGCCCCCAAAGAATTAGCTGATAAAGAATAACCTTCATAGCATAATTCATTTCAATCAAAAATCTTATGAAATTCAATAAGAATCATCCAAGTTGTATAAGGGAAATGAGTAATGAACTTGTCAAGGAGATAGATGGTCATTGAAAATGTCTTAAACTTAAGGAATTTTAATAAAAGATATGTAAATAGATATAGTATTTAAAATCCGGTGAGATTTACGAAACATTAGAAAGAGAGTTAAAGTTTTGTCCACCCAATGGAATCTTTTATCCTGCTATTTACCTTAAGAGCACTAGAGGAACTAGTTGGTTCAATAGAATTTCTATATATATATATTCTTTATTAATAACCCTTTCAATCCCCTTCTAGGATACGCCTCTGATTGAGAAGTTTTACTGAAAGCCGCGCGACTACAACAACAACAACATTTGTTGTAGCTAGTTGACAATTTAGTTGATTAACCTCACAGTTTAAACAAATAAATACATATAAAATATTAACTTGCTAAAATCTACACCTAATTGAGTTTCATTCATGGATTTGGTTTGTTTACAAAACAAATAAGTGTGTATATAGCAATACATATATGATAAATCTATATATAGTTATTATGACACTATGCCACTATGTATGAAAATTCAATGGAAAACTCATTTGAAATTATGGTAAAAAGTTGAAAAATTTCATTTGAGAGAAAATAAACGTTTTGCCTGGTCTCCCCCGCATACACTCACCCCTTGCTGGTTGGCCTCGAACTCTGTTTGCTGTCTGCATTGTTGTTCCAGTGTGCGATTGATGACGAGCGCCCCACTGTGCGGCGGCGACTGCTGTTGCTGCTGCTGGTCTTGCTGCTCCTGTTGATGCTGTTGATGATGATGATGATGATGTTGTTGATGCTGGGTTCCAATTAGTGTACTGGCTCTCTCCAGCATGTCCAGTGAAAAGTTTGCTATGGCATTGGCAATATGCTCCGGTGAGGCGTCATCCAGACTGTCCACCAGAGCGCGTAAATCGTCATCGGACATGGCGCCGATGGTGGGAGGATTGCAATTATATCTTTACCTTTCGTTCGTTAGTTATAAATGTCTCTATTACAATGTGCATATGTATATATATATATATATATGCTATGGCATATGAGGTAGTTTCTTTTTTCGCTGCAATGTTGCACTTTTTATGACTTTGTCAACTTTTCCTTTTAACTGTTTCTGTTTCTACCTCTCATTTACCTTTCCTTTTCTCTCTCTCTCTCTCTCCCTTTTTTATTTCCTTCGTTTGTTTAAACTGTCAACGAGGCGTGGACAATGGCTTTGCTCTTGAACCTTTTGCTGCGCAATTAAACAATATAGAATCTCTGCAAATATCGCAAGAAGAGTGAAGAAAAATAATAAAGAATATATACTATGTATACATATATACACATACATACATACATACATTTATATATATATTTATTAACTAACCGAAAAAAAAAAAATTTAATACTGATATCTCATTATTATCTCAGATAAAAAGTAAGTCACAGACCCGAAACAAAAATCCATGAACATATATTTCTATGTGCAGGGGCAGTTCTTTTTTTCGCTATTTCGCTATTTCGTTTTTTTTATGTTATAAAAATCTGTTCAAATAATATGAAATCATATATAAATCACGTGGCTCGACTGCGTGTATGTGTGTGTGTGTGTGTGTGAATGAGCTGATTCAGATAATATATAATAGATAAGTAAATAGGCAATCTTTATGGGTAACAACCTAGAGCTGTGTTTTTATTTATTTTTTTTTTTTTTTTTTTTTTTGGGGCGGGGTCTACAATGAATTCAACTGAAATGAACCGAAATGATATATGTAATTCTAATCATATGGCAAATGCTTACTAATTGCACTCTTTACGATTATATATACCCATTGTATGGAATACCGACAGCTCGAAAATTGTTTTACTTACACACATACCTCATACTGTACCTCAGCTCACCTTGCCCACATTTGCCCTGCTATCTTGGACATGGCCAATACAAACACCTGGAATTCCCCTCTCCCCCCATCCCTTCCTCTTTGAATGCATTTGAAATGTTAATGCTTTTTGCTTGGTTTAGAAACTGGTCTCTATCAACTTCCAACCATTAGTTACACATTAGCTGGCCATAATCTTTAAATTGCAATTTAGTTATAATGAATGTTATTAAGATCAGACGAACGTGAATGTTATAAATAATTACACCCCCCCTCCCCTCCCCCCAACCAACATATGGAGGAAAACTTGAATGAAAATGATAGTGCTTAATGATTTTCCACAGAACATGCATAAAATATTCACTAGCAATTGATCAAGAAATTTAAATTTGTTTAAGAAAACAAAGGAAGAAAATTAATAACTAAATTCTAAGATTTAACAAAAGAAAAGTTTTTCGTATTAATAAATATACAGAATAAGGTACATATATATTCTGCTGCATAAGGATGCAAAGTAATTGAATTTAATAATTTTAAAAAAAAATTTAAAGTGCTTGAAATGTTAAAATTCTTTTTCAAAAGAATTTTTGGTCATCATTCTTGTGCATTTCATGACATTGTTTAATTTTGTCAGACATAAACCGAAATGAAATACAAAAAAATATATATAATCAGATATACGAACATAGGTACTCAACTTTATGTTTTTTGGAGGGGGGGAGGGGGCAAGGGTAGATAGAAAGATGTACATACAGTGGGGTTGGTAATTTCATCTGCTGATTGAGATAAAATAAAGCTTGAGATACACACACACAGAGAGAGAGAGAGAGACAGATGAGTAAATGAGTGGGATGTGTGGGTGAGAATGTGGAATGTGGTTAAATGTGGTTGAGGTAAAGGTAAAGGTAACCTAGGTTATACACCTGGCAGCGAGTACATACTAATAAACGTGATGCAGTAGCGTAGGGGGGGGTGTCCGTGATTAAAACAAAGAGTGTCAAGTTATTTATTAATGAACAAATAGAAAGAAACTCTCGTGGCCCCTAAAATAAATAGTAAATGAAGATGAAGATTTTTTTGTCAATGTCAAAATGAACGTATCTGAAGGTGATGAATTAATGGGGGGGGGGGGTGAATTCAACAGTTTATTCTTCAGTTTAATTTTAAATTAATATTCATATGCATTTACGCAAATTGCAGATCAAGCGAACGATCGAACGAACGATCGAATGCAAATGCATTGCAAAGGCTTTGATCTTGCCAAATCCCAAAAATAGATTTTTGGCCAAACGGAATTTCCGTATATACGAACTGTCCAAAAATCAGCCAACCCAACAAATACCTACATATATATATGTATGTAGTTCAAATATATATATATATATGTATTTGTATATATGTGTATATACGAGTATAGTAGCTATAGACGCATGTAGGCGGCACGCGTTGCTTAAATATTTGAGAAACAATACGACCACAAAAAAAGAAGAAGAAGAAAAAAAAAATACCATCTGGCCCCAAACTAAAAAGTCAGCCAAAGAAAAGAGCTTAACTCCGATTTATTTATGAGAGGGCAAACAAGCGCATTATTTGTACGGCCGTGTGCGTGTGACAAATCCATGGAGTAGGAACATCATTATCATTATCATCATTAGTAGAAGCAGCAGGAGATTGGCATCGAGTGGCTGGAACGAGTTATCTGTCCATTTTCAACTTTGGGGCGACTAATTTAGCCTTTAAATGCGCACAATTAGCGTTACCATAAAATAAATAAATAAATAAAAACTGAAATTTTGAAAATCTTCAACTGAATTTTTCTGCATATGTTTGGGTGAGTGTGTGTGTTTGTGTGTGTGTGTGTCTGCTTGTGTTTGTGTTGCCAATATAAATAAGCAAATGCAGTGGCAACAGGCAAGCAAAAAAAAGGAAAATTTCATGGTGTTTGGTATGGTATAACAGGGCGTATGTGTGATATTTTATTTGCCCAGAAACTATTAAATGATTTATTAAGTGTCAAAACAAATGGAAAATAAATTGGCGGCATGCATGTGCAATGAATGCCACAACGTAAATGAAGACAGACATTGCCAAAGTCTGTCCCGACAGCCACATGCCTTTATCTGTCAAAGATATCGGCCAAATGCAATACGATAAAGAAATGAAAATGCACTGAAAGAAAATGCATCAAAGGAAAGGGAAAAGAAAATTAAAAGAGTGATATACTAGCCATACGAGTCCATAGATGGGAAATTTATAGTGCATCTGATATCCAGATATAGCAAATACAATCTTTACATGCTATGATCTATGATCGATTATAGATGATTCTACTGACTACATCAAGGTCATAGCTGGGTTCCAATGAACCGAATAAAGTTCTGATTCTATTAAATATAAGTACATACTTTTTTTATGTAAGTATAATAAACTAATAATGATTTGCCAAAAAACATTTGCCCAATCACAATATAAAAATCAAATCATTTGCGATTAAATTCCATAGAAAAGTTAGATTTTAAATCCAATTTGCTTAACTATATCTAATCGGCTCAATTGGGTTATTCCCCTTTGACTAGGCAGTGAAATAATCTTAAATCGAATTAATCATTTTTGTGTTTAATTTTTTGTCAGTGTTTTGGTTTCAATATCTAATATCATGACCATATCAATTAAATGTCTTTAAGCCAATGCCATATGTCAAAGTCAGCGTGATAAAAAGCACGTAAAAATGTTGAATATAAATCCATAGAGTGAGAGAGTGAGAGAAAGAATAATACACAGATATTACTATATATGTATATATGTATGTTTGTATATGTATATGTTTGTATATACTTTATGAATGAATGCTCACAGTCAGTGAAGCGTGCAATGAAGCCCAGTTACAACCATAGAGGAGTCTAGTACAGAGAACAGACTGGGAGGGCAGGTTGGTAAATCGTCGTGGGGAGAGGGGGGGTGTTGTAAAGGCAGCTGTTGAACAAATCAAGCAACAAAATGCCAAACGCATTCAGGCGCTATGAACGATATTTATGGTTTTCATTATTTTCTCTTTCGTATTTTTTTTTTACATTCTTTTTTTTTCTGTTAGCAGGAAAAGCAAATAAATATAAGCAGAAAGTCAGTCAGTCAGTCGGTCACCCAGTCATTCATTCTGCCATTTAGTTACCGAGTCGGTGGTCGTGCCCCTGCCTCAATCGCCCACTAGTTGTTGCTTGTCACACACACACACACTCACACTCACGCACACACACACACACACACACAGCAGAGAATGAAAAAGCAAAACCAAACAATGTAAAGCCAAACAAACAAACCGAAAACTACAAGTAAAAGTTTACACAAATTGAAAATCCAGTTACCTCTGGATAGAAAATGGTCACACGACGTATACGCAATATCAATGCCAATATCAAGCATACGCATCGCACCGTTGCCAGACAACTTCATTTCATATGGACTAATTTTATTGCCCCCGAACAAGAAGAAGGAACAACAACAACAACAACAATTGAAACAAGAAAATCTCCTTCAAGTATGCTTTGAACTCCAACATAAAGGTTATATACAACAAAAAGTCGCTAGGTCGGTTGCGAGGGCGTAACATTTCTGTAAACTTTGCTTTATGCGCGCCTCGCAGATAATTTCATTTTCATTTGCAAGTTTGTTTTTTTTTTCTCCTTTTCCTTCTTTCATATATATATATATATATTTTTCTTTATTTTTGAAGCAGAAGCTGCGGGCATTTTATTGTCTACACACACACACACACAGAAACAGACACACACATACGTGCCAGATGCCCAGGATCAAACCCAGTAACAGAAACAGGAACTGGATAAAAATCTGGCATAGGGGAAAAGCAGGCCACATGCATAATAATAATGCCCCACCAGACAGACATAAACAATATGTATATATATGTAGGTAGCAACATACATCCATATATATACCTACATAAATATGTATATGTGTATATATATATCGACATATATACATATCTACAATATACATGATATATCTCAAATTCATGAGTTTCAGTTTGTTTTTTAAAGTTTTCCTTTGTATTTACTTTTAATTTGCAACAGGCGGCAACAGGAGCGCTTCAAGGATAAAAGGGAGGGAAAGAGTTTCAACTTTTAGGGTAATGCTATACATAGACATACTTTTTGAATCAATTTATTATTTTATTATTATATTGATTTATGTTGCGCAATATTAGAAGCAGATGTAAAGCATTTATTTATGCAAAAAGCCTCCAGAAATTTTCCTTCTTAGAAAATTGTTTTACTAAACAAGACTTTGAAGAGTATTCAAGAATTTACTTCGCATATATATTTACTAGATTCAATTTGATCTCAAATATTCTGTACAGATTCTAACTGCCTTTCTTTCGGCATTTAACTATATATAAATAATTGCTATATATTTTAAACTTTTTAAATCTTCAAAAGACTGCAAATTGCGTGATTAATATGACGTGCTTAGTTTCGGTAATTGAAGGCGGATCTGATGGGAATAATTTATGATACTGATAATCTATATAATGAACTTATTAAGAATTAATGGGCTGTCAATTTGTGAGCGGTAATCATAAGTTGTAATTGACTGAAAATTCAATTTTCAGTTGTTGCAAATAAAAAAAAAAAAACGTGGGAATGAAAATATAATTTAGTGAAGTTTAAAATTAAATTTAATGAGTGACCGAAACAAAATTTTGTCCAGTTAAAAAGATTCTTTTTAAATAAGGCAAATGAATATGGTGAAATGAGATATAACCAAATATCGCAAATGGATAAAGGACAAACACATTATTAAAAAGGAAATCTTTTTCTTTTGTTTAAGAACTTAAAGGTAAAAAGTGGATTTTGAATTAACCTTTCAACTTCACTTCTGAAACCTAATTTAGTACCCATTATTGTTTAATATTTCATATATATTTAGGTAATAATAATAATAGAAAGTAATAAAGCAGATTTCAAAGTTGAGAATTATTAAAAAACTTAAATATAAATTGAAAATACGGTCTATATTAATCTATCTATCTATATCTATAAAACCTATAAATCTAAAACCCTTTTGGTTTAAATCATGATTTAAATTCCGATAGTAAAAACAATTTATTGACGAACCTAAAGAGCCCTTCCAAGCCTTCAGTCTGAAATACAAAGTAATGTAAGGGCATCTTATTATCTGTTCGTATTTATATTTGTTTCAATTAAAAATAAAAGTGTGAGTTCATCTACTTAGAGGCAATCAACATATTTTCACATTAAAAAAAAAAGCAATTAGCTTGAAACTGAAGGAATTGACATAGAAAATGAATTTTCAAGTGCCTCGCACTCATTTAGCGCTACTGAAGGGGCCAATTGGGAGTAGGGAGTCGGGATTCGGGTACCGGGTGCCGGGTTGAGATATCTATAACTGGGGTTATGAGAAACCATTTTTCTATATATAAGAATGTAGTTTGTTACCCCATTTTTTTTCTTCTTTTTTTTTGTTTTTTGCACTCAAGTATAATTAAATTTTTGCTTTTTTGTTGGTGTTGGCTGTTTTTTTTTTTTATTTACTTAACAATTCAAATTCAAGAGCCATAAACAATTTCTGCTGTAGCTGCTGCTGCCGCTGCTTTTCCTTTAACATAGTAAAAATTTTTTTTTTTTATTATTTTAATGTTTATTTTCCATTCTGGCGTAAATGTTACAATGTTTATATTGAATCAACAGTAAATGTGGGTGAACAGTGGAGGGGTTGGGGGGATGGTGCAATTGGAAATGCAATATTAAGATGCATAATTAAACAGAGAAAAAAAGCTAGAGAGAGAGAGAGAGGTTAAGAGTTACAGTGAATGAAATAAAAGATGTTAAAGATTCTATCCCCTTAATTTTTCCCCCTCCCCCAGTTAAAGATCATTGGCAATTTTCATGTTGTTTTCGCCAAGAATGTGTTTTGCGACTATAATTTAAAGAGTCTTTATTCTTTAATTTAGAGGTGGCTTTTGTATGCTAATGGATATTAAATCAGTGCTAAGTGATCATCGCCTTTAATCCGTCGTCTCTTTAGAAATCATATTTACTCAATTGGTTATGTGGGGAGTGCGAGGCCTTTTCTTTTCTGTTTTTCTTCTCATCTTTCATACATACATATAATGTTTAAATCCATCACACACAATATCTATATATATACTATAACTATGTATATATAGAGCGGGTGCATTTAACTGTTGAATATTTCTTTTCTTTATTATTTATTTTTGTAAATTAGCAACTCACATGCTCTTTAAAGCTTTAAATTGTTTATCGCCTTTATCATTTGTTTTGAAATATTATTCATTCTTTTTTGTTGGCCTTTTTTTTTTTTTGGTTTTAATATTATTTAATACACACACACACTTGAAGGTTTTATAAGATCATGACACATTCACATTCGCGTTCAGGTTAAATTCAAACAAAAACACTTTAGCCAAAAAAACATATTGTGATTATTTGTGGCTTAGGGCCATCTATGGTTCCAAAGTATTATTTTATGTGGGAGGAAAAGGCGGATGCTGTCTCACAATAATACAAAGATTTTGATTTAATCAGCGCGTTTCCACATTCCCTGCGTTAGTCTAACGATAGCAAGAACTGACTTTGATTCCGAATCCGACGGCGATAAACGACTTTTGACTATGACAACGACGACGCAACAATTTCCAGCGTGTCTAAAGGCCGCCAAAGACAGCGCCAAACTGTGTTCGCAATGAGAATGAGAACAAGATGAGAGCTTTTGCATGCCGCCGCCGGCGCTAAATGAAAAGCACACCAATACACACAAACGCAGACATACACAGGCACAGATACACCTACAAACAGTGAGAGAAAATGGACGCCCGCATAACCCACACATAGCCGCAAGGAAAACAACAAATCAAAAACAGGATACCTGTATGATGCATATTGGGACAAGGATAACGTTTCATTAAAGTGAACTAAAGAATTTGAGATAGAAGCAGTATTTTTAATTAATATTAAGAAAATATATTTCAGATCTTTATCTCCCATACTTTCATGTTTCACTATACATTTATATGCTTAAAAACTATAGTATTTGTTTAGAATATACTATAATAGAATACTATAAAATTTTTGAAACGTAATCTAAAATTTTTTTGAATATTAATTTTAAAACGAATAAGGGAATAGCTTTTGATGAAAGTTAATTAATTGAATGAATCTTAAATAGAAAATTGAAGCCTAATCTTACAGATTACAAATCAGTTCAATTATCCTATTTTATTGCCTTACCGACCACTGTGCGTCATTAAACCCACAACAACTTGTGGCTTTGGTAAAGAAAGCTTCTCTGCCGAGGTTTCATTGTGTGGGTGTGCCAAAGAGAGAGAGAGCGAGTGAGACACAACAGAAGAGAGTTATGCTAGCGAAAGCTTCTACTGAGACCGGCATTTGCTTGGGTCATCTCTTTAGCACTCTTTTCCTCTTCTTTTTTTGTGTTTTTGGTTTTAGCATTCAGTTGACACTGGCGCTGCACTTACCTGTCAACTGCAATTGACAATCAAATTGAATGGGCCGTTAAATGGGTTTTGTCTATTCTTTACCCAACAATCTGAAACCGTTTACGAAAAAAAAAAGCACCAAGACCACACAAGAGTTGATCACTTACCAAATGGGAGTATACGAACTGAGGAAACTATGACTAGAACTGAAAACTGAACTGAGTTTACATTATATTTGGAGAAATCATATTATTTACTAATAATTTATTAAATTTAAATGATTTAAGAGCTACTTTTAATACAAAAATAATTACTTTAAAGTAAGTAGATTTTCAACAAAGTTTCAAAAAGTTGCCCAAATTTCTTTTTTGGAAATTCATTATCCTTGAGTTGGACGCCACATTTGACAGTGTTGCACCTGTAGTGGACACATGAAATCCTTGGCAAATTGTTTCAAATTTTTTACGCTTACATTGACACGCACATCGTCCATATCATGGCCAAGTACTGGAGGCAGTGACCCACAAAAAAATTGTGCAAAACTCAAATAGAATAATTGTGGTGCTCGAAATTCCGTTTCAAATGTATACGGACGATAGTCATAGAGCTGGGAATCGTGCTCCAGGCCAAAAAAGGTATCATATGCCAACTGCAAGCCATTCAAGTCAGCCAGTCTTTCCTTTAGAGATGCGAATGGTGTACCCGCTGCACAATTTAAAGAGTTTTGGAATAGGGGACTTTCCCTTATATTCCAACCCATTGGCGATTCGTTTCCCAATGAATCGTAGAGTATTCCTTCCTGTTCAAAAGCGTGAGTCATCTCATGACCCAGTATAAAACCCATTAAACTATAAAGAAAAACTTGATGCTGACGATAATCAAAGAGTGGCCATTGTAAGAACACAAGCGGTACAGTTAGGGTATTCCTTTCATTCTCATAATAGGGAGAAGTGCGTGCCTTGGTCACATCATCATTTACATAATATAGAGAGAGTTGTAGTCGGGATCCATTTACTATAAGAGGAGCATGTTGTAGATAGGTGCGAAGACGCAAAGCCTGCTCTAAATTTCCAATAAAATGGATATCAGAAAAGTTGGCTCTTCCATAGTGTTCATTATAGTAATGAGATGACTTCTCATCAGGTAGATTACCTAATTTTAGTTTCATTGATTTCAATTTCCTTCTCACATAGGTAATTTCTTCCGAATTTAATTGCATGCTATTGGCATCTAAATATTTATGGAATGTTCTTCTCAAACTTTCAAAGATCTCTTCCATTATCTGAGTATCCTCAGAATGATTCTCATATATATATTTATTGTATATATAATTCATTCCAAGAGGCAGCAATGTTCTCATATGATGTACACAGTTTGGAATAGAAAAGGATTTAGGTTCGTATTCTATGAGATGCATCATCCAATGAACCTGTAAATACTGGATGATTGTCTCTAGGGATATATTTTTTAAAACTTTTCCCATTTCTCTTAAGCAATCCACCTGACTGACCTCAAAATGTAGTTGTAATCGATCGAGGTCTAATTTTTCCATATCGAGTAGTTCTTGAAAATATATTTGCCAATCAATTTGTGGTATTTCCTGTTTCAATTCCTCCAGAGACCAGGAATACGTATCTATATCTTTGTAGCACAAACTACGAACATTTTCGGTGGCATTTGCCAAATTTCTGATATTACGCCTTTCTTCTCCATCTTTAAATATTGCCAAAGTTATCTTCTCCAAAGATCTATATTCCTCTGGCATCTTCAACTGTATTATTTGCTTTTCCGAATCATTATAGGCCACATCCACACGTTCATGTAGAAAGACGTTATTTAAGCCATATTTCCGCAACTTGGCTGCATATAATTCCCATTTATTCGAATTCAGCATTGGTATATTGATCAGTTCAGGTAGCTGGGTATTATTTTTTAAAGTACTTGAGCAGGCCTTGTAATAGTTCCTCATTTGGTTAATTAGATGTGGTGCCTCCACTTTATCCTCATCCATTTGGCCCTCAAAGAATCTCCTCATCTTTTGAGCATAGCTATCCTCCACCTGTTGAAAGTTGTCTATATAATTTGAATGCTTTGCGAATGAACCGCAGGCATATGTCCAGAAATTGGAACAAGGTGACACCGATCTATTTAGATTTTCATGTATTTCCAAAGCTGTCAAACGATTTATATCCATTTCATTGGTTCCAATTACGTAGGGGACTAGAAACCCGCTTAGAAAAATTAGCAAACTTGTCATGATATTTCCACTTTTTAAACTGCAACCAATCTACATATTGTTCCACATTATTGAATCTTATCTGCTGGAGAGCTTTGTCATCTCTGATCTCTGATCTCATTACATTTGAGCTTTTAGCAAAAGGGGAATGCCCAACGCTGGACTAAAGCTCATGACGTATTTACAATTTAGACAATATTTATTTTCATTAATATATGGTGATATTAAATATATTACTTCGACTTCGACTATCATTGATATTTAATATTTAAAACATTTAACACCTGTTTTTACGCATCTGTTTCTCTTATGCAATTTATTAAATAAGAACATAATTTATAACTAAAATTATAAACAATGTAAAAATTTCAAATTTGCATTTTAGTTCTAAGTTCTTTTACATAAAATACATCATAGTTATGTATGGTTCGGTCTTAAATCTACTTAAAGAAATTGTAATTTTCAATTTTCCTTCTTTTTTTTATTGCGACTATTTTTTAAATTTTTGCTTTTTGCTAGCATTGGCGCCTGTTTTGGATTTCTTTAATTGGCCCAATTGCTTGGATTTTTGTTTAAGTTTATTTTGTTTTTTGATGGGTTTGCCCTCCAGAAGTGGCACTTCATCAATTGCCACACGGGGTGCCTTTGCTAACTTTTGAGATTGTTTCTCTCCTTTTTTGTTAACATTTATCGGTTTCTTTTGCACTTGTTTCTCTTGTTTTTCTTGTTTTTCAATGCCATTTGTTTGCTTCGTCTCCTGAGACGGTTTCTTTACATTCTTCTCTCCATTAATTTGCTTTCTGTGTTCCTTTATAATCCCATTTGTTAGATTTTTATCCTTATCCGATTGTTGCTTCTTTTCTTTCTTATCTCTTTGGGGCTTCTTTTCCTTCTTCTCCAGGGGTTGTTTCTTTCCCTTCTGTTCCTTTTGTTTTCCTTGTGGTTCTTTTTGCTTTTCTTGTGATTCCTTTTGTTCTGCATTCGGTTTTGGTTTCTTAGCTACTTTTACGGGCTTCTCGAACACCTTGGCAACATATTTCGTTTTACTCTGTTCCAACTTTTTCTTTTTTAGATCCAATTCCACATCGGTGAGCAGAGGTTTGCCAGCTCGTTTCCCTCCTTTCTGGGCAACTTCCTCAGTAGGTTCGATTTTTCCGTTAACCTCTTTTTCATCTGCTTCATCTCCTTTCTTCTGCTCACTTTCATTTTCTATTGCCTGATCAAGTTGTTTCTCATCTTCTTCCTGTTGCTCCTTGGTTATGGGTATTGTATTGGAGAACTTCTTTAATTTAGCCACATAAAATCCATCCATATTATGGGTATGAGGATAAAAGCGCCTGGTTAGATTTAAACTTGGATGGAATCGGTGCTGGCGGAAGTTCACAAATCCCTCCACACCAAAGTCTAGTCCCGTGGGTACCAATTTCACATTTCTCTTCTTCAGAGCATAATCAATAACCCATTCATTCTCCTCGGGTAGGACCGAACAGGTGGAATACACAATATAACCACCACTAGCAGATTTAGCATCCACACAGTCGATGGCAGTAAGCAAAAGTTTTCGCTGGAGATTGTAACAACGCTGAACATCAACATCCGATTTGGTAGTCTTAACACTGGGATCCTTTGAAACGACTCCCGTACCTGTGCACGGAGCATCGAGCAGTACTCTATCAAATCCAGTCATTATATTGCGGAATTTGGTGCCATCCTCACAGCTGACCACAGCATTTACAATGCCCAACCGATGGAAATTCGCCACAATGGCTTTAATTCGATCTCGATTCGAGTCGTTGGCAAAGAGAACTCCAGTGTTTTTCATAATGGCGGCAATATGTGATCCCTTGCCACCCGGAGCAGAGCACATGTCCAATATACGTTCATTTTCCTGGGGAGCCAATGCCATAACAGGCAGCATGGAAGAGGCTCCTTGTATCATATAATGTCCAGCCAAATATTCCGGAGTGGCGCCCAAAGGTACTTGGGAATTGAAGACTACTAAACCCACTTTGGTCCATTTGCCCAAGGGATCTAAATTAACGCCACGATTGATTAGAGCACCGGCCAAATCCCTTCGACGTGTCTTTAAAGAGTTTGTTCGTATAGTCAAGGGGCGAGCAACTTCGGAGGCCTCCAAGTATTCACTTAATTCAGTCAACGGAAACATGTCCATTAGCTTTTCCATAAGGAATTCATTGTAGCTATAGTACAGGCAAAGATCGTGTCTTAAAAGGTCAATGTATTCGCTTCGAGCGCGATCAGGCTGACGATATTTTTTAAAGTCTGATAGAACCAGAGATACATCTTTAATACGCTGCATCACCTCTTGAATGGTCAGTTCTTGTTCCTCGATTTCCTCTGACGAGGGTAGTTGAAAGACATCTTGCTGATCTACTGCCATTTGGAACTCATCATCGGCCAATTGATCCTCTTCGGCTTTGCGTTTCTTTAGCTTTTTGTTTGCTCGCTCTATGGGCAACTTGTCATCGTCATCGTCATCATCATCCTCATCCTCATCGTCGTCGTCTTCATTGCTGCCAGCTTCTTCGTCTCCCGACACATCGAAATCATCATCGGAATCCTCATCGTCTTCTGCAAGATCATCTAAATTGCCCACTTCCGCATCCTCGGACTCCTCTTCGGATTCCTCTTCAGATTCCTCTTCGAATCCCTCTGCGGATTCTTCCTCAGAAGACGTGTCATTATTCTTTTTCTGCTGCTTCTTTTTAGGTTTTAACCAGTCATCGTTGTCATCCGTAAAGCCTGGAGCCGGCACTAACTGTGGAACTTCCTCGTCGGAAGAGTTCACCTGCTCCTCCATTTCCTCATCCCCTGTGATTTCCTCATCGGAAGAACCCACCTGCTGCTCCATTTCTTCATCCTCTGGTTCGCTCTCACTGTCACTGTTGTATTCCTTTCTTCGTCGATGCTGCTGTTGTGGTCCCTTACCTTTAGCCCTTTTCTCTTGTAGCTTGGCCTTTTGCACTACCTTCTTTTGCTCTCGCTTTACAAAACGCTGCTTCTGACGATGTGTCAACTTCTTATCCTCCTCCTCCTGCGGAGCTACAACAGAAACAAGAATTTTTGACTTGCCTAGAATTTGAATTATAATTGCATCTTACCAAACGTAGGTTTGCGAAAAGTGGGTGGTCCTTGTTTACGGGCTTTGCGCCCAGGTCCCTTCTTTTGCTTTTCACTGTATTCAGCTTTTCGGCCCATTTTATATCAAACTAATTTGGTAAAATTTTAAAATTAAACAACAAAAAACACCAGCGCTAATTCCACGTGCGCTTGAAACGGAGATGGTAGGCGGCACTTATCGATGTATCGATAACTTCTTCGATTGAACCTCATCAGTGCTGACAATTTAGCTAGTTAAACTAATTGAAGTAATGATTATGATACACATGCTTAACAACATTTCTTTTATTTCTTTACACGGAAGCTTATTAAGAGAAATCGTCCTACCTAATAAACTTGATCTACTGTTGATTTCTTATAATCTCTCTGTTTATGTAATTGCATTCCAAGATTGCATTCTAGATCCACGATTGCCTTATACACATATAAAATGGCCACATGTCAGGTGGTCTCTAAAGGACACATTTGCTTATTACAATATTAATATTATGAACTCGGGACAGAAATACACAGAAGAAGGACGGTACTTTATCAAAGAGGTGCCAGGAAAAGTACTCTATTTTATTATTATTCACTTGATTTCGTCTTAACTTGATGAAAAAAAAATTTTTTTTGTTGGTCTCTTTTTTTCAATTTGCACAGTGTGTCAAGAGTCATTCGCATCAGTTGCAGTCTAAGACTTCAGTTATATCTTTATATTTTTTTAACTAATCGTAACTTAATAATGCATCTAAAATAAGATTTATTGAAAGTTCATAATGTTCTTCATAATGAATTCCAAATTATTACATGTACAATGAACACTGTGCAATCCTTCTCACTTACGCATACATACGTATTAACATTCATTTATGCAGAGATTATTTGTGCAACACAAAAATACACGCATGCATTTGAAATGTGGAATACTGATTTGAGTAGTATGTATAAATGTATGTGTGTATGTATGTATGTACATGAATACATATCCATAGGCAATTGTTGCTCTTAAGTATGAATGTATTTATATTTAAAGCAATCTTTAGGTTTCTTCTACTATTATTAACATAAAATGATAAAACATTTCAAATAATGTCAAATCTAAATTTGAAATCCAAACAGAAATTTAATAAACAACTAGAACTGTAACTAATTCATTTTCCATAAAATTTGCTTGACCAATTACAACGACAAAATCAATGTTTTTGGTGTTGATTCATTACTCTCTTTTTTTGATGAAAACATTAACAATTTTAATATTGATCAAAGGGCCTAAAAGTGGGAATACACATACATATATGTATGTATGTATATATATATACTTACATGTTGACCGAATTATGAATGAAATTTATAATAAGAGGATTATTTTAAAAGCTTTCTAGCTTGACATTCTTTGTCAAGCCATTTAATTGCCAAAAGCCAACTTAGCATCACCGGCAAACAACGGAATTCGCGGATTCCAAGCAGCAAAAACAACAACAACAACAAGAATACAATGCAAAACGTGAAAATGTAAATAAAATTGAAGAATAATGGATATAGCCAAAATCGATTTAAGCGTTGAAGCATTGATTGGCTCCCTGGTGGCTCTGAGTGTAATCTTTGTCTTCTGCCGCAGCATCCTTTCCGATGATGCAGTCGTTTGCATATCCCGTAAATCACGCCACAGCTGGAAATCGATAAAAATTCTGGAGCAGGTAAGAAGAGCCATTTAATCACTTGTTGCCCGCCCACGCGCATTTAATGCTTCCCTCGTGTTACTCCTACTCCTGGTTTATTTTTAGGCCTGCTTCTGCAATGTGTGTGAGATTCTCTTAACGCCCTCTGCTGGATTGTTCTGCGACTGCTGTGGGCTATGCACCCACTCAACTCCCCAATGTCACCGTATAGCGGATCGGGATTACCGCTGCAAGGACAAATGGTTGCGCAATTCCAAGGCCGTTCAACATTTATGGGTGCATGGCAATTTGCCAATGAACGTTAATTGTTCCACATGCGGAGAGGAGGTGGATCACCATACGGCCACCTGCACGGAAACGGATCCAGGTCTCAATGGATGGCGTTGTGCCTGGTGTCAGCGTTGCTATCATAACAACTGCTACAAGAGACTTGATCTATCGGTGTCCTGTGATTTGGGTGAATTTAAGGATATGATTTTTCCACCCTACACCATTGTGGCGGCTCGGACCCGAGAATCTATGCGTTTGCACTTGGCTGGAATCCATCCCCCGGATATTGAGAACTGGGAGCCACTGCTGGTGATAGCAAATACCAAATCTGGAAGCAGTACCGGAGCCAATGTACTGTCCCTGCTACGAGGCTACCTTAATCCCTTACAGGTTATGGAACTAGGCTCACGTGGCCCCCAAGATGCCCTGCAATTTGTGGCCAAAACCAGTCCCCGACCTTGTCGCATTCTAGTGGCCGGTGGTGATGGCACAATTGGTTGGGTAATGAATACAATTTACGCTCTGCAGATAAAGCCACAACCAGCAGTGGCCATAATGCCATTAGGCACTGGCAATGACTTGTCCCGTGTCTTAGGCTGGGGACCAGAACCACCCTCGGAACTGGATCCTGTAAAAATTTTACGTAGTATACGTCGAGCACGTTCGGTGAATTTGGATCGCTATGATTTGCAAATTGAGAAGCTACACTATCGCCTGCCCATCCAGAGGCATCCGACAAAGACCATCCATATCTATAACTATTTTAGCGTCGGAGTGGATGCATATATTACCTATAATTTTCATAAGACGCGGGAATCACGTTTCTATTTGCTTAGCAGTCGCATTTTCAATAAGGTATGTAAATCCATCCTTCGTTCCTTCTTGGTAACTCTTTCTCATCTTTGCCCTTAGTTGTTGTACTTTTGCTTTGGCACCCAGCAAGTGATGCAGCCAGATTGTGAGCGCATCGAACAGAAGTTAATATTGTATTTGGATAACAAGCGGATTGAATTACCCGAGCTGCAGGCCCTGGTCTTCCTCAACATTGACTCCTGGGGTGCCGGCTGTAAACTCTGTGAACTGAGTAACTTGTCAGATGGCGAAGTACGCTGGCAGAATTCTATATCAGATGGTGTTATGGAAGTCTTTGGCATTGTCTCATCGTTTCACATAGCCCAATTACAGTGCAACATAAGTAAACCAGTCCGTATTGGCCAGGCCAAGCAGATACGCCTGCAAGTTAACGGCACGGTCCCGATGCAGGCAGATGGTGAGCCCTGGATGCAAAACCCAGCCGATATATGGCTACAGTCTAGGAGCCAGGCGAGGGTTCTCAAACTAGATGCGGCTCCCAAAGCAGGAACAGTAACTAAATGAATTTGAATCTCCTCCTCCAGAATGTGCCAGAGTAATCTCCCAATTGAAAACTATGTACTTAACCCTCCCAACCCTAACCGATCCCTTTAAGATGTTTTCCTCAAAGGTAGAGCGAAACTAAGAAAAGATTAATTCTATCCATTAGAAAAAAAATTTTCAAGCTTGAATATTTTAACAATCTCATTTGTTAATTTTTAATATATATTTTCTTAAGTAAACAATAATTGAAAGAATTGTAAAAGTTTCTAAAAGAGAGAACTTCCCGACAGATTTAAAGAACTTTCAAGAAATTTTCATTGTGAATCGTCCGTCCCAGTGGATTTTTTTTATAATCAAAGATACAAAATGTATATAGCATTTTAATTTTTTTTTTCCTCTTTGCGTACAAATTTTAAGGAACTTTTAAAACGTTTCACTTGATTCAATATTTGAATTATAATTGTGTTCATATAGAATATGATAGAAGATTCTATACAATTTCTTGTGTGCAATGTTTATCATTATTCTATGATAAGTTATTTTAAGAGTTTGTTATATAAAGTTCGAGAAGTTTCTTATATGTAGATATACGTAGATATATATGTGTGTATATCTGATCTATTTGGGAATACTTTTAAGAATTTAAATTATGAGAAACCATGACACTTTTACTTAAACTATCGCTCTTGGCTAAATTTAATGTAGTTAAACCAATTGCTAGTCTCCCCCCCGTAGCGAAATAAGAGATAATGAAATCCATTTAAAGGAAATCCACTTTATTCTTTTCCAAAAAAGTAAAATATAATTAAATGTTCGACTGGTTGTTTTAGTTAAGCATAACCACCAAATGTAGAATATGATCAAAACGTTTATTGTTAGGTAGGTGGCTACCACATTCATCTTTTCTATTTATTTTTCATCTTTTTGGGGTGTCTCACGAAAGGCGGGTGTGTGTAAATGTAACGAAATCAAATTACCATTGAACTTTGGCGCACTCTAGAGCATGGTCAGATCCATAATGGCATTGACTATGTCATTGTTGTTATTCTTAAGGGCCTTAATGGCCTTTGCCCGCGTTGTATTCGCCTGTGCTATGACCAGCTCGATGTCCTTCTCATCCACACCAGTATCGTCGACCTCTTCCTCATCTTCTTCGGCGATTGGTGCCACTGAAGTGCTGGCACCGCTTACACTATCCACAGCACCAGTTGCCTCGGGAGCCTTGAATCTCTCAGCAGCCGCCACTTGGGCCTGCTGTGATAAATCTTCAATTTTAGCCTCACCAAAGACAATATAGGTATCGCTATGGGGATTCTTGTACACATCCGGATTGTTGATGACAAACAGAATGTTCTTCGATTTCCGGATGGTTACCCGGTTGACACCTTGGATTTGCTTAAGACCCAATTTCAGCATGATTTTGCGGGCTTTCTTTTCACCGCGTGACTGCTTGGCCTTGGATACCAAATCAATGGGCAAACCTGTTGCACCGCCACCCAACTGTGTGGTGGCTCCACCGGCCTCCTCCAAGCCGGGCATGGCGCCATCCGAATCGCTGTCGCTACCATCATCCTCAACGCGCACATCCTCAGCCGGTGGCTGCTTTGAGGCCTCAGCCGAAGTGGAGGGAGCAGCTTCGCTTTTGATTTCAGTCAACTCGGGCATTTTGAATCTGCAATAATTGAAGAGGTTAGTCACGCATTAACCACAAAAAAAAATTCAACACAGCTGGAGGCCTTTTCTTTTGGCTGCCGATTGATTTTTTCAAACGAAGTTTTTGCTTAATCTACTGTGTATCTAAGCCCAAGAAAATATTTATGGCATATTCGCATATTAAAGCAAGCAAATTTTAACATTTTCATTACATTTAAAAGGGGGATGTTTTATGAAATTCAAGAATATTTTACCTTTTAGAAAAACGCAGGAAACGCGAACCGCAATAATTCTTCACGAAAAGAGTGACCAGTTGATGAGAGCACCAAAATATCTTCACGCTAGAGATGGGATTTTTACTTTAGTATTTGTGTAAATCAGTTACAATTTAGTAAGACAATTATATATTTTGATGAAATGAAATGATTTTAAGAAAAAAACATTGACAATGAAAAATAAGAATATCCGTTTTCCTTTTTCTCAACGAACTAAAAAGCGATAAGTCTGAAGTTTTTCTTGACAAGTAAACGTTGTTAGTGATGCCAACATTTTTTTATAGCTAGATTTTTAGCCGGGATAATCTTTTAATTCAAAATATGATATATCGGCTTACTGTATATGTAGGCAATAATTTATTTTTATTTATTCAAATATATGTTCATTACTGTAGCAATTTCTATAGTCTTTCGCTTGGACTACGAATAACTGGATTTTCAATCGACGAGCTTAGCTCAAAACAAAGGTTACCTGCTATGCCGATTCAAAATGAAAGTTTGACCGTTAATTGGAACATTGGCCAATCTCGCCTGTTATTGATTACTAATAAATATTTGATGAGTGGTCAGGCCACTGCACATGCAAATAAAAACCATTAATTACTAAATAAACAATGCTTGCCCCTTAACTAGAATGAAAACTGTAATTAGTTTCCAATTTCCAATTATAAATTGTATAAACAATTGGCTTCTCTATGGACTTAATTACAGTCTCCTTAACGAAAAGCATGCCAGGAAAACGGAAAGGGTAGCAAAATGACACAATTATGTATAGGACCAGTGGTTCCGAGTGGGCGGGATTGTTGATCCTGTGTAAATTATATACCTACACTTGCGGTCAACAGGAACACATGTTCCACTTCACAATATGGATAGAGAGAAACAGAAAAAAATTGACAGAAACAATTTGAAATGTCAATGAATTTGAATTTCAATTTTTCATTAGTGCAAAGGAATATTTCCTTTCGGACTTAATCATTTTGTTGATTTTGCTGGGCATTTGTGCGCATTTTATTTACTCGTCAGCTCGTCGGCAGATATTTCAATTATTTGCAACAATTTGTCAGTAAATAATTTCGATTTGTGTCTTGTCTCGGCCAAAATAAAAAGAAAATGTAAAAAACGCGCTGGCGCAGACACTCAAGAGACAGAAAGAGAGAGAAATAAAGAAAAAATGAGTTGTAATGCAAAAAAAAAAAAAAAAAATAGGGGGTAGCAGGCAGGGAAGGAGTCTGTATCTGGGGGCTATAACCATCTCCATTCCCATTCTTATTCTTCCCCATGCCCATGCCCATACCCATCCCCATTCCCGGGGTGTCAACAGTGCTCTGATTTATTTGAGCGCATGAAACGCTTCGTTGCATTTCGTTAATTTGCCCGTTTTCCGCTGGCTATGGCAAAAGATATATAGTTATATATGCATGTAGATACTATGTATATACATTTGTATCTCTATCTGACAACATACATAAATGTATGCTGTATCTCATTGTTTGACAACAAGCCAAGAATTCGAATATTTGTTTAGCTTTTCATCATAAAATTATCAAACGAAGCGCTTAATTATATTGTAATTTATGCAATTGTTATAAACAATCCAAGAAAATCAAAATAAAATCAAAAAAATGTTTTCTTTTGTAATTTGCTCGTAAAATATTTCAAACAGCCAAACGTGATTGTTGAGCAAAAAATTATCAAATTTATTAATTTAATTGGCCATCAGACAAGTTTTATTGACAAAAGCTATAGCATTCTTTTTTTTCCAGTCAACAATATTCGATCAATTATGGCCAATTACCTATACATATGCAAATTTTGCTTCAGTCCGAGCACCTGGCTAACTTCGATTCAAAAATAGAGTGTGAAAGATTAATGAAATGAATAACAATTGAGGTGTATTCGATTTGCCGACATAAAGAACCCGAACATTAATCAAGGGACTTTTCATATAGGAGATATTTAAAAAATTAAAAAGAAAATGTGATTAGATATTATATTATGCATACTAACTTCGAATGAAAATGAAATCTTGGAAACTTTGTGAAACAAAGTTATTCGTTAATTTTGATAAAAATTATTTCATTGAAAAGGGGTTTCTTTTCGAAAAGAATTTTCATTTCTTTTTCTTAATCAAAATCTAGATTATTGATATTGGCCTCAGAAACGATCCTGATTTGATTCGATTTTTCCTTACTAAAAATACCTAAAAATTTAAATTTTAAATTTTATTAATTAATTTTTTAAATTTAATTCCCAACCGATGAATCATAAACTTAGAGTTTAGTTTCTTACTTTCTTTAATTTTTAAAATCTGGAATTAAACTATAATCACTAGTTTGGTTAGTTTAGTTAGAGTGTCTTATACACTAACTACAAGTGGAGTATTTTAAAATTTAAGCCTTTATTGGAGTGTTTTGCCTAATGATGCTTAACCAAAGCGAACGAACAACTGTCGTCACACCCACTTGAAACTGATGTTTTTGAATTTAAATTGGTCACTAATATGCCTCACGAGAGGGAGAGACAGAGAGAGAGAGAGAGCGAGACCCTTCACTCTTCCGTGCTCACCCACTCTCTTAGCATAGTTTTTTTTTTCCTTTTTTTTTTTTTTTTTTTTTTAATGGCAGGGCGGTCTGGGGTATGTTATATAGTCTGTGTGCAGTCTGATTATAGCGCGACTCGAGCAGAACTCAATTAGGTAACAGCCACTAACGGGGACGGGTCGCGGGTGCTGGTTATAGTAGCGATGGGGGAGCGTGCCCATCAACAGGAGACAATAGTAGAAACTGGTTCGTTCTGACGGCAATTAGCCAGAATCAACCAATCGGAGAGCGACTGATACATGTCATGCGCCATATTGAAAAGTGGGCGGAGTCATCGTGTGTCGTGCCTGTGGTGTTTTGGTGGTGACTCTTGGGTGCCTGTGTGTACGTGATGTTTAGTTCAGTTGCTCGTAGATCTTTGAACGGTTCACTGCGTTATTTGTAGTCGTTGACGACGCGACCAAATTAAGGAATAATTGTATTAATTTAGTTTAGTTGGGAAATGGAAAAAATGGAACGCCCTGAGGCGGTAACGGCGGGGGCGGCATTAACCATGGATACCACCAGTAAAATGGTTAGTAAACCATTTCCAAAACCCTTTTCCATTGAGAGTCTGATAGCCCATCAAACAACGACGACGACATCGACGACAACAACTTCATCATCAGCATCATCATCACCACCTGCCCTGACACCATCTCCGCCCGAGGAACAGCAGGAGCTTAATGCTCGTGCTATGGTGGCCAGTTCTGCCTTGGGTTTAACCCAATTCCCATTGTACAATCCCTGGCTGCATGGCTACTTTGCCCAGAATCATGAACGATTAACGCATTTGATTGCCGGCGGTTGTTATCCACCGCCATCTGCCTCTGTGCCAGCTCCACCACCTGCTCCATCAGCAGTCTTGGACAAATCACATTTCCTGCCATTCAATCCCAGTGCAGCTCCAACGGATCTAAGCTATCGCCGTTTGGCAGAGCTTATGAATCAGGAATATGTACACAATTTGACTGTCCAAGCTCGTCTTCAGCATATGGCATCGTCCAGACTACAAGATGAGCATCATCATCATCATCAACACCATCATCCGCATCCGGCTCATTCTCATTTGGATCCGAGCCATAGTCAAGCCTCCCAATCTTCGCCCTCTAAATCGAATAGTCATAGTCCCATGGAACCTGCTCTGGATGTAGGTATGGATGAGGATTACGAATGCAGCGGTGATTCCTGCAGTGACATCAGCCTGACCATGTCACCGAGGAATTACAATGGTGAAATGGACAAAAGTCGTAATGGAGGTAGGTAAACAAATAATTCGAAAACAATTTCAGGGAAATATTTGATTTTTAATTAGGATATTGGATCGATTCTCCAGAGAATCAAATAAAACTAATGAGATCGAATGCAAAGGAAAACCTCGCTTAATGTAAATAAATATCTTCCGAATCGGATGAGATTTCTCCAAATTCCAAAAACTTTTTCGAAACGAGGAAAAGCTCTGAAATTAATTACATTTATATTTATTTCTGCATTCAAAACGTAAATTCCAATTGGCTTAAAAATTAAAATTCAAAATACTTTAAAGCAACCTTTGAAAAACGTGGTTTTTAAAGCGATTATTCTGCCCGGAACTTGGTTCCATTTTACTTAGAAATAAGAATTGCATTTACTATTTATATATATAGATAAATGATATTATTAAAGCAATATCCGACGGATCATTTAGGAACTTGAAAACTTCAAAATTAACTAAATCTCGCAACAAACAAACAACATATTATATCTAAAACTGGATCTATTCTAAAGATTGCCTCTTAACGGATATAATATCACATATGTATATAATTTCGGATTTTTGATCAGTAAATGTCGAATAAAGATATAGTTAAAGAGTATTCCAATTAAATTCTATAGACAATAATTTATAACAAAGCTACAAATGAAAAGGTAAATTAAGTTGTTTAGTCTCATGTTTAGGAAAAACCAAGAAGAAATCGTCGAAAGACTGTTTTCTAATCTTTCTTCTTGGTGTCAATTACTTGTCCCTCAATCCCTTGTCCAGTTTGTTTCTAAAGTGCTCTGTGTCATGGTAATTAAAATTTGCTTTGGACCGAAAAGACCAAATCATAAACGGAATTAGCATAAAACGCATTAAGACCCAATGTTTCATGTCAATCAAAAAGAATTCTGTTTGTGTGTATGTGTGTGTGTTGGTGTGTGTGTGTGCTTGAGGAAAACTTTTCAACTCTTCAACAAATCAAGAGCGAAGACAACAATAATAATCATAGCCACAACAACAATAAGAACAATAATAATAAAAGCCATCAAAATGGGGCTGACATTTTGACAAACGTTACAATTTAAGTTAACCGCAGCCAACAATCATCATCATCATCCCCAATCCTCAATCCTCAGTCCTCAATCCAATCCTTGTCCATGTCCTTAACATCTACAACATAATGCATACCGATTCTTGTTGGGGGTGCATTTAATTCAATTTGACATGAAAAAAGCGCAACAAATTTTCATTTAATATATTCATAACTCTGAACCCCGTATATATATACATATACCCTTGAAGTGTTTGGGGAGGGGGATGGAAGTGGGTGGAGGTTCCATATATATGTATAAATCAGCGACAGTAGCGTCCTCTTTTGAAGCGTGTAAGTGTTAAAAAATCATTTAACCGAAACTCAAGTTTAACCCAGGCCAAGCCAAAAGACATTGTACTTATGACGATGATGATGATGATGATGATGACGATAATTATGATGATAATGATGAGGGGTTCGTGACATCCTTTATGCCCACAATGGACTACCCCCTCATCATTGTCACATCTTCTGGCCAATGAGTCGTTTAGCTTTCACGCTCAACTAACACATAAAGATTATGTTTCAAGTGTTTTATTTTGTATCTGTATCTTAATATGTTTGCATCTGGATTTGTATCTTTTTGCTCAGTTATAAATAAATATGCTTTCGCCACAAAAACTTATGATACAGACCATTTACGCCAGAAGTCGGCAATTGGAACTTGTTTAGACCCTCCGCTTAATGGCCATTAACTTGAGAGGAGAAACAGGATGTGACAGTAGCAAATAAATGACATCAATATCAATTTGTTATACAGTTCAAAATCTTCTCAAAAACGAATAAATCATTTTTCAAAAAAGAATAATTCATTAAAGAAATAAAAGGAATAATGGAACATGTGTTCCAAAACAGACATTCCATTCATTTTATAATTCCGGAGATGAAATTATTTCCCGGGATTTAGGTTCTAGGTTTATTCTAAATCTTTCATAAAAACCGTAAAAAATCTTTCGATATGAAATTCATATTATTTTTGTAAAAGATCTGTATTAATTATATAATATTTGTATATTAAATCGACCAATTTACCATTATATAAAGTTATTACTTATACTATATAGAGATCAAACTAGATATGACTAAGATGCAATCCCTTTGGAAATAAACCCATAAAAGGAAATGTACGACAAAATTTAAAAAAAAATTTCGAATTTAGAAGAAATGCTTTATTTTAGGGGATCCTTAACATAAATGTAACTCTTCCATATGGATCATATCCCAATTATATTCTCTAATCATTCTATTCTATTCTTATTTTGAAAAGAACTATGATAATTGTATCCTCATTAGCCCTATTCCTACAGTGTATATTGAATTAATCAAACGTTCTTATCATGATTAAATCAAAAATTTAAATCTCAATCATATTTAGTATTATCATATTAAATGTCATGGCAAATATCAATCGATTTATTATTTAAACATTCTTTCCCTTTTAGCATATACAAATTCGGATAGCGAAGATTGCAGTGATGATGAGGGCGGTCTTCATTCCCAACACGATAACTCCGGCGGCGGCGTTGGCAATGGTGGAGGCAAAGATTCTCAGAGTGGGAATGGTGGCTCTAAATCTAGACGGCGTCGGACAGCTTTTACCTCCGAACAATTGCTGGAATTGGAAAGGGAATTTCATGCCAAAAAGTATCTTAGCCTTACCGAACGTAGTCAAATAGCCACCAGTCTGAAATTGAGTGAAGTTCAGGTAGGCAAAGGGTCTTCTTTATATACATATATGATTTGTGTCTATATGTGTGTGTGTGTGGGCGTGTGTCTATATTAAAAAAATCATAAATCTTTCTATTGATAGGTGAAAATCTGGTTTCAAAATCGTCGAGCCAAATGGAAACGTGTTAAGGCCGGCCTAACGTCTCATGGTCTGGGACGGAATGGTGCGACAAGTGGCACAAAAATCGTGGTGCCCATACCCGTTCATGTGAATCGATTTGCCGTCCGCTCTCAACACCAGCAGCTGGAGAAAATGTGCCTAAGCGGTCCGAAACCGGATCTGCGTAAGAAGTTAACCTCAACGGAAGCGATTAGCGGTTTTGAAAAGTTCAATGGCGGCAGTAATGGAGTTGGATCTATTGCTGGTGGTGCTGGAGGGGGTCCAGGAGGTGGAGTTCCCCCAATTCCCCCACCACCATCAGTACATGAGGCAACGTCAGCGGGCATTAGTCTAGCCTTGGGTGTCAATCTGACTCGAAGTATTTATTGAGTTTTGAACTTTTCTGTTAAACATTTAGTTTTCTATTCTATTTTCCTCGAGTGTTTTTCTTTTGTAAATAAACCAAATCGAAATTGAACTATTGGATGGGGATATATGATTATTTTCAGCACTATATATATATATAAATACATAAATCTAAACGCCCATTTGAACCACACTGCCTGCCACTCCAATGTCAATTGGTCTAATTAAACTGGCCATTTAGACAATTTAACACGGATCCCAAGAGGCACTTCGATTTCCAACATTTACTTATATATATTTCTCTCTCTGTAGGCTGTGACTAATTTTTCTAATTTAACGCACCAAATTGTCACAAATGAGCAGAGAAAGAAAGAGAGGGAGTGAGAGAGAGAGAGAGAGAAAGGGAAAGTGTGCGTATGTGTGTGACAAAGGGCAAACAATCACTCCAGGTGTCTCACGTGTCACGCCTCCTAATGCCGTTGCCCCTGTCGATCCTGATGCCGATCCCTAGTTTCTGTGTGAATTTTTTAATTACATTTGCCAACTTATTGGCTAACTCTGACAATTGACTTTTGTGTTTGCTGAAACCCTCGATTCCCTGCCCCTGTTACTGTTCCCCCTCCCCTTTGACTAATTGTAGCTAAAATGCAAACCACCCCAAAGACACAAACCCGGGGATACACCCTTCTATATATACATATATCGTGGCTGTTGTCGTCTCGTTTGCAGCTTTATGTTTGGGACACGCCTCCAAGCATGAGTTTTTATTATTGCAACACTTTGCAGGCAATTTGTTGCCGGCTGCCGGGGCTCAATCTGTATCTGAATCTGAATCTGTATTTGTATCTGATTCTCAATTGCGGCAAATGTACAAAGTGTTGAGGCTGCTGCGACACAAAATACAAAAAAAAAAAAGAGCAATCATTTATGTGGTTCGGCTTGGTGGGTTCTAGGAATGACCTACACGAATAAATATGGAATTTGAAAACTGGATTTAAAATTTAAAAATATAGAGGACGCGATACGACATCCGATCATACGATTTAACAATAAGAGATTTCTTCAGTTTAAGTCTCTCGTGATGTAAATTTCACTCAATGTTAAGGATTAATTTTGAATCCTTAAAACTGTCATTTTTAGTGTTTATTTTAACGAAAATAATTTAGTTTTAATTTTACTTTTTAATTGTTCTTCTTGCTTTTAAAGCAAAAAAGATTGTTGAGTTTTATTTCCGATTATATTGCGAGTAAAATCCTCCAAAATTAGAAATTATCAATTCAATTTTTGGAAAAAGGAATCTATGAGATGGTCTGCATCTAACCAATCGATCCGATCTTCATCTAAACGCATTCTCTGTAGCTCATTCAAAATTCGTTGTAGCCGACACATTTTCTGATTCGCCCTTCCGTTTGGTAATGCCTTCAATTGCCATCAGTCACCATCAGAAATCTCTCGGTCTCTCTGTCTTTCTCTCTGTATGTCATTGACAATGATCCTGGTTGCCAGTTGCTGCTCCTGCTACTGTTGATCCGCCTCCTTCCCAGATTTCGGCCTGCTGCCTGTTTGCTGTTGTTGTAAATTATATTGCCATTAATTATATGCGGATTTGTATATAGCCTTCGCTAAGTAGTTAAACAACCATAATGCTCCAGCCAACAGCAGCACGTTAAAAATCACTTTAAAATCATTAAAACTCACAGGAATAAAGCGAGGAAGGGGGGAGGAGAGGAAATGTGAATATATTTTCCAGCGGAAAACTGTTGTCCTAGTCCAAACCAGGATATTTCGAGGGTTATAGTTTGAATAACCCAAGCAAAATCACATAAATCAAATCGCAAAGCATTTTATTATTTTCTCTTCTATTCGTTTTTCCTTTCATTTTTTTTTTTTGAGCTGTCATAATTTGTCAAATGGGCGAGTGGGCGTGTCACCTTTTGTGAAAACTTAAAAACTTTTCTTTTGGAGGAACACATGTCGCAGAAACCATTTGAAATGGACTGTTGGTATATGGAAATATTGCGGAGCCTTCAAAGGGAGCCCATTGGAGGGCTCATTAAAGTATTTGCACTTGTCACACAAGTCAAAAGCCATCAGAAGAGAGAAATTCCATTTTCAAGATGGACAATCAGCGGCAATCAAATGGCAATGTAAATGACTTGTAAATGATGGAACAGGGAGGAACAGGAGGAAGGAGGGTGTAGATGAAGAGGAATATGGCATGGTATGCCATCTGTCATCGGGCACCCAAAGCTTGTCGTGTTTGAAATTCTGTTGAAAACCGAAAAGCAGAAGCAAAATACAAAAAAAAAACCAAAAAAAAAAAAAAAAAAGAATAAAAAAAATGCACTCACGCACCTGAATCCCTAATCAGAGAGGCCTCCAATATACCCAGACAACCGATCAGCTACCGGAGAATTGGGGGAACCGTCGGCAATGCAATGCAGTTTGTCTCATGTCTTTGTCCACCCCCTCCAGCTCTCCAGCTCTCCTTCTCTCTCTCTCTCTCTCCCTCTCTGTCTCATTCATTACTTTTTGTTGCTGTTGTTGTTGTTATTGTTGAATTAATTAATTACAATTTTATGATTTTATTAATTTCCAAAAAGAAATGCAAGTAACGCATGTTCTGGCTGTCGCCTCATGTCCATAACCGAGACAATATCCAAATACATTAACAGGGATATGGCATAAAGGGGGATTGTCAAGAGAATAGGAACTTTTACCAAGAGTTTAAAAATCACAAGAAAAAAATGTTTAAAATCACAAAATAATATTTAAAAGTTACAGAGATTAGAAAAATGGAAAAATGGGAACTTCTATAGAGAGTTCTGATCTTACACTCTCTGTAAAAGTTTCCATTTTCCCAAATTAAAGAACTAAAAACATTTAAAAATTGAGGAAAATGAAATGAATAGGATGAATGAAAGATGAAAAAATGAAATGAATAAGATTTAACAGCTACAAGAAATTGAAAAATTGGGGAAAATTAAGGTCTCAAAAAAGTTGGAATATCAACGGATTTTTTATAAATATCTGACTCAAATATATAATGACATCATCTACATTTGGTTTAAGTTTAATTTGAAGATACAGATCTTGTAATCTGAAATCCTTTTCAAATATATAAAACCTCAATTTTAAGAGATTTCTTTACACGGTTTTTCCTATTCCTACGTCCATGTCCAGGTGTATATTAATGCTGTGTTCGAGTGTGTGCTTATGTATGTGTGTGTGTGTGTGTGTGTCAATCAGTCAGTGTATCCGTGTGTCATCATTTGTCGTATTCCAATTCCCATGGCTTATGGACACGTACTACATACTACGACTTCGTACCTTCTCTCCTGCACATGAGCTAATACTGGTAATAATAATGAATGTAAATTGCCCAGAGAATGAACGATTTAATGTCTTAATTCTCTTTATTTGTCATGCATTTTCCACTCTGATCCACCCACCAACTCAATCCCCCTCCTCCCCCCACACACACACACAAACAAACACATTTGGAAAATAATTATTATGATTATTCACTTTGATTCAACGTTTGCATTTTGCCGCCAAGTGAAAATTGAATAATAATAAAAAAAAAACTATTCATAAATGAAAATATTTATTTTTACACAGGCGGCCGACCGATTGCAAGGGGAAGACATTTATCAAAAAATATGTCAAATTATTTCGTGTACTGCAGCTAATTAAATATGAATATATTTCTAATGCTTTTGGGCAATTAAATCAATTTTTTTCAAATATTTTTCTTAGAAAAATATTAGAATCGGGTTTCTAAGTGGTTTCAGTGGGTTGAAAGGCGGCAAAGACTTAAAGATTTGTTCCCAAGGTAAATGAAATTATGTAAATGGGAATCTGAAGTTAAGTCACGAAAAAATTTGAAGTTTAAAGGATTATATAACATATTTAGTACTTTGTGGACGATAGAGTATAGTAACTATATCTTTTAAAGGTAAAATATATGAAGAATCAGTATTGGAAATAAAAACTAATCATTGTTTATATACATATATCTAAAATGTTTAAATAAAGTTAGATAGAAAGAAGATATTTTAATTATCAGAGCTAATAACGTTTAATCAGAAATTATTTTAAGCTACGTTTATTAATATTATTTTAACTTATGTAATATGATTATATTCCGATAAACAAATCATTATACTATGAAGTACATTTCCTTTTAAATCCCAACAGCAATCCTATATAGAACATTATAAAATACATCATCTAGAACTGAGTTTGAGTTCTTTTTATCATTAATTTTTTGGAATTCTAGTACCAAAGTGTTCTGTAGGTTATTCTAAACAATAATTACGAAATCGTAAATATTTTAATTATTCACTTTGACTCTAACGAATTACCATATTAATCTATATTTTGGCCCTCCCACATAGCAGATTGTTTTCTCTTTTTGCATAATTCGGCATCGAGGCGATCCTCGATCCTTTTTTTGTTTTGGACAATTAATCACGACACTTCCGGCTTTAAAGTTAGACCTAGACCACAAATAACACACTCCATGGTAATAAACCAAATTTGTTTGAGTGCACGTTTCACGTAGTGCCTATCTGTCTGTCTGTCTGTATGTGTGTGGCCGTGGCCGTGGCCCTTCATTGTTGGTGGGATCATTTAGGATGAGTTACGAGACCTCGGTCTGGGTACGTGATCACATTTAAAGGACACACGTTTAGATTGGAATCGAAGATAATTGATAAAAAGTGCTTAGATAATTCCAAGAGCTAAGCTGCTGTTTAAATAATTGATATTCCAGAGCAACTTGAAGGGCTTGGACTGCCCGCTGTGTCAATGGCAAACAACGGACACAATTTATGCCACAGCATCCGGGAGTATACGAGTATGAGCCACACCCACACTCCCAAACTCCCACACATGTGGGATGCGGTGATTTGGTGAGTTGGCGAAATAAAAACGGCAACAAAAAAAAAAGAAAAATCATAAAAAAAGGACACACACAAAAATGAAAAAAAAAAAATAAAATAAAATAAAAGGAAAACCAAAAGAAGATGTTCCCCACAGAAAAAAAAGCAAAGCGAAAGCAAAAGCAAATCATCATCATCATATGGCCAAGCGTTTCTTTGGGGAACTTCCAGCTGGAACGCCCACCACACACAACAAACACTCACACACTCACAAACACAGACATACAGAGATTGAGTGTGAATGAGATAGCAATAGATAGACAGACGTCCTCAGTCTGGACTCGCTCTAGTTCCGCCCCCTGACTTCCGGCCACGTAAAGTGCTAACTTTGCTCTGCCAGTTCTTTTTTTTTTTCTTCTCTTTTTTACTTTTGTTGTTTGTGGTTATAATTTCAAACGCTCATCTAATGTGGCCCGTAGTGTTGCTCTATGCCAGTGGCTTGTGTCCATAATTACAAAATCCACCCACTGCCCCCCCATCCTCTGTTTGGGCATATAAAAAAAGACTCAAATGTGATGACGTAGTTTGTGG
Source organism: Drosophila sturtevanti (assembly GCA_018150375.1). Classification (NCBI taxonomy): domain Eukaryota; kingdom Metazoa; phylum Arthropoda; class Insecta; order Diptera; family Drosophilidae; genus Drosophila; species Drosophila sturtevanti. Next base: position 9,906,167 of record JAECWJ010000317.1, on the reverse strand, counting down.
CCATACAACAAACTGAATTGTTTTGGCAACGCCCACCGCTCAGCGGGTGGTCACAATTTGCGGTAATCATCGGAATCCCCCCCTCTTTAACCCACACACACACACACATACACATTTACCACCCATTTCCCTCCGGTGGGTTGTTAAGTGCTCCAGTCTGGCCACTAGCCAAAGTCATAAAGAATTCCAAATTTGATAAACATGTGAGAGTAAAATTAAGTATAGAACCTGAAATCGATAGATTGAGGAAGTTTTTGACATATTTCATTAATCAGTTACAATTCTATTCAGGATTACCGTTAGGAAAGCGCTATTATTGCTACTCACTGTATTTTTAAAGTGTACATAAGATAAAATCTTTTCCTATTGAAACAGATCTAAATTAGTCAAGTTAAAGGTTGTTCTTCTTGACCGATTGGGTTCAAAATTATTTGAAAAACTAATTTATGAATATTTCAATGTTCATTTATGGTTTTTAACTACCATCCAATTTGTTGGGCGCTCGGAAGGATGCTGCTGGTTACAAGAGGTTTCCAACCTTTGCTTTAGGAGTATTTTAATTTTAAAATTTGGGTATATATATACATATGTTCATTATTGATCGGCAAGCCCTACTTAGTTGATATAGATATACATGTACGTCCACCTGTGCTTCTGCTTGGATAAATGTAATCATCGTTAGGAATTTTGCATCTATTTACTTTATCGTGGATTTATATGAAGAGGATGACTATAACATTTAGTTCACTAGGATATTTCAGTCAAGGAAAGAAGTATTAATTTTTAAGTTTTCTATATATTTAGTTGGCATTAAAAGCGCCAGTTAAAAATTTCTGTCAGTTTAAAAACGTATTTAACAAAATCATTAAGAATAATATATTTAAGAATAATATATAGTTAAAACAAACTCAAAACCAATAAAAATAAAATAATTTATTTAATTTTACATTTTTTTAAAATAAAACTTATAATGATTACAGTCATTTGGATCGAAATCGGTTAACTGTGTATATGTCATAGTTGGCATAGAAAATAAGCGCAATTTGGTTTAATTATACTAATATATGCAACTTTGAATATGCCATAACTCTTGAGATCCCTCATGGAGAACTTACAAGACTGTACAAATTGAGAAAGGATGAAGTTAACTCAGTTACATTAATATAAAGTGTTCGATTTGTGTTTAAAGTTTAAGTAATTGATAGTCAAGATCAAACATTTTCAGATTATACTACATTTATTTATTAAGATATAGCCTCAGTTTTAAGCTTAAAATTAGCTAATTATCTACTAAATTCTGACTTAGCATCTATTGCATCTCAAAAGTTACATCTTATCACAAAGCAAAAAAATTAAAAAGGAAAACTGTAAAGGAAGAGAAAGGATGAATATAAAATAGAATCTATGTATTACAATCGCTGGACACATCTCCTAACGAACTTTGCCTTATGGACAAACATGAAACGCATTAAAAATATGATCAATAGCAATGTAATGCCATATCCCACAACCAGGACGGCACGCTTGCGTCTACGCCAGCGTTGATAATCATGCCAGGATTCATAGCGATTACGAAACTGAGGAGGCAACTCAAATTTACTACGTCTAGGAAAATATGATAGATAGAAATCCTCTAAGAGATGGCGAACCAAATCATTATCCTCGCTACGTTTGAAATCAAGATTATCATTGATGCAATTAAATTTTCGAGGGTTACGACGCAAACGATCCAGAGATTCCACAACCTCAGTGAGATTCGAGGTGAGCATCATGAAGTTACTATGGGAAGAACGTTTGGGACTGATATTGAAACGATATTTGGGACGGACAGCAAAATTGGCACTTAGAGCATCGGCTAATAAGCCACATTGCGACACAAGGGATCGGGAAAGGATGGGCTGGAAAGGAATAAAAGTTAATTAAAACAATTTCATTTATATTCTAATTATTATTATTAATTACCAAATTGGAATCCTCATAGCGTTCGTATACTAGTGTGGAGTGGACTACATTGTCAGGCAGATGATAATTGCGAGAACAATTCTGTACCACTTCCTCAAAGTAACGCATAGCTGACCAATCCAAAGGAGGGGGATATAGACGCGCTAAACATGTGCGCACCTCCCGATCCGACCAGGATGATGAACCATCCGTATCGAATTCATCGAATATCTCCTCCACACTTAATGTCCGCGTCTCACTCATCAAAAAAGAATAATAGGCAAAGGCATATTGAAGATCTAAAGGAGAGCGGAAGCGCTGACTGGCAGTAAATGCAATTTCTTTATTGAATCTCATTTGCATGTCATCTATAATCTCACGATCGAGCAGAAAACCCACATGGGCCAGAACATGACGGGCCTTAAACCCATAAACTCTATTCAAAAGCATATTGGTGGCTATCAGACTCTGAGAATAAATATCAGTGGAAGATTTATAGTCGGGTAAGGAAGTAGAGCTAGCCTCTAGATCTTTATAAAGTGTCTTTAATTTATCCTTATTAAAATGCTCAACAATCTGACGAAGCTCATTTAGCGTGGAGACATTTCTATGGCGCATAACTTCTTTGAAGTTTGAGGAACTTCCCTTGTATATTTTCCGTAAGCCTCTAAAACGTGAAAATCTACGTTTAGTTGTGGGCGAAGGATTTTCCTGTCCTGCCTGTGCATCTGTATCGCTGCAATCGCCTCCATCAAATTGACAAGCCTCAATATTGCAATGCCTATCGCAGGCACCATCTCCTATATAGGTCCAGGGACAATCTAAACTACAATCGGGCACCATCCAGGCTTGATATACCCGCACTCCCTCCGTTTCCGTATACAGATCATCGGGATAGAGTGGTGCCCCCAGGAATATATCATCGTTTAAGTACAAAAATCGTTTGGATAACTTTGGTATGCGATGTAGGAATGTCTCTATGGCTGCACTTGAAAATGTCGGCAGTTGTGCGGTATCTGGAGCAAGTACCTCATGGGGTACAATGGTTACGCGTTCATAGCTTAAGTCCAGCCAATTTGGTATCTGACCATTGGTCACTATGTATACGTGGCGTATCCAATTGGCATACTTTTCAAGGGAACGCAGTGAGTAGCGTAGCTCGTTTTTATCATCGAATCGGGATGGATCGTAGTTGGGATCGAAGCGCCGTATGGACTCTATGAACTTTGGTTCGGAGCCATTAACCCAAGTGTACACCACATCCACAGGTAGGCAGGCGGAGTCCGAAGATTTGGTATTTCTAATTATTATTTCATCACCGTCACCTGTCAATAGATTCCCCGCTAGCCATAGCATCAGACCTAGGCCTCCAATCACTATAAAATATGATTTTAATCCAAATGTTCAATTCTCACATTAAATGGGATGTTTTTCGTTTACCTGACAGCAATTGGAATTTACGACGTGTTTGCATTTTTAGGAGTTCCAAGGCTCGCCGGACTCTACGTTGCCAGGGGCGGCGCCGCAAACGCATTTTCACCGTTATCACATTTGTATCCAGGTGGTTTACTTAATTTTCTATTATCTCAAAAATAAAAACAAAACAAAAGGGAATAAAAACTCGCCATACTCGATGAAAATTCAATTGAACGTTATGCAACACTGAAAAAATATAGGGAAAATTGTGGCAGTACTATTATTTATTAGATTTTGTAAAATAGCGGTTAATTCAGTATTGCCACTACATATTAAAAGCCTGATCTGGTCCCACTGCCACCAATCACATGACGGGACCGTCATAAGGTTTTTTTTTCGCAGTGGAACAGACGAAATTGGGATTGGACCAGATAGAAAATTTTATCATTTTTCTTTTGTAGTTTTCTGTTCAATTTTTGGTTTGTTTTTTATTATTTAATTTTGCTTTTTTTGCTTATGCTAACTGGTTTTATTTTGATTTGCGGTAAAGTGCCTTTTCGTGCCAGCGTAATCTCGTAACAAAGATGTTGGGAAAATCGCTGATTGCATTGTGCGTCATTGTGGGGGTCGCCTTGGCCGAGCAGACGCCCGTCTTTCTATGGGGAGCCAACAGGTGGGCATTATAAATGCATACATTATTGTGAACTTCTATGTAATTATTGTATAATTTTCATCCTTTTATATAGTGATGCAAAACCTGCACTGCACACGGTGCCCCAAGCAGAATTCGCTGATCAGCTGTCGACGTTGCTGGAAGATCACATGGTTGTGGCCTTTGAAGAAAATGGCGTAAGAAGCCCTTGAAATAAAATAATTTTTATATACTCTTGCAGAAATTAGTCCAAAAGAGCCTAAGTGTTGGTGAAAGGCAATAACTTTCTAATCTGTAGGGTATACATATTCCCAATCAGTACCAATAGATGAGGTGCTATTTACCAATTAAAGACTAGAATTAGAACTAGTCCTCAGAAAGAGAAAGAAATAAGTTAAATTGAACTTAATATACAATTTTTGGAATAGTTTATCAAGCATTTTTATATAGTTCAACCTTGCCTTTATCATGTGGATTTCATAGGCATATGATTTCCAGTTGAATCCCTGCAAGAGTATAAAAACTTTCAAACAATCTGAAAACCATAAAATTTAAAAAACATTTCTATTTTAATATACTTTAGCTAAGCAACAAGGATTTCCTTTGCTCGAGTTCAGATAGCCAACAGTCTTGCTATGCCCAGTTGAAAGGAGTGAGTCCCAAGACCTATTACACGAGTGTGGAGAATCCCTCAGAAGCTTTGCGTTCGGTGGCCAACAAAAGGGAATACAACACCATCAATGGAAGTGGCCAATTGGTTAAGCCTTTGAAATGTTCCGCTGGCAAAGCCGTGATTGTTACCTTTGATGATGCCGATTCTGATGTAGAGACACGCGAAGCCAAATTGGAGTCGCATGGTAAGGATTATATTAAATGCACATCCACTTGTAAATCTGATTCACTTACTCATTGCCCGCCCCCTTGCAGATTCTGCCATTGCTGCTATCACCAAGCAATTGGAGTGTAAAGTAGCTTATCTCTATTTGGCTGCCCCCTCAACATCCCCGCAACCGCAGCAACTGCGCCGTTTGCGTCGTTGGACAGCTGCCTCAGTAGACGGTAACATTTACCATGGTGGCAATCAGTTTCAAATTTATTTCTCATCTGTTAAGTATAACGGAGTTCCAATCACTACCACCAGCATGGTTATCAAAAATTCCACCACACCCAATTCTCAATTCTCCGTCGAACTGGTCGCTGACTCATCGCCCATCACCTTTGATGTTGTCCTTAGTGGAGGTTACTATAGCTTAAATAATGTGGCCTACAATGGCAAAACTTTCCGCAGTTCAAGTCTAACTGCTCCCACCACATTCTCCTTCTCGTGCGGCAACATAACCTTGGATTCGGCAGCCGTTAACAACATGTACGACACTTTGACCTGGACATCATTGCAATTCCAGGCTCCATTTGACTCCTCATACAAAGAAAATTTCATCTTTGGTGATTCATGGGACTGTGTTGGATTCGTCTCGCCGGGCATTCTGATGGGTCTTTTTGTCGTCGCTCTCCTGCTGGTCATTGTCTTTATCGGTGTCTGCTGGATGATGGACATCAATACCATGGATCGTTTCGATGATCCCAAGGGCAAGACTATTACCATCAATGCTAGCGCTGATTAGATTATATCACCATCCCCCCACCCTAAACTTTTTAACTTTCCCTCCAATTTCTTTGTTTTTTATCCATTCCTTATTTACTTTCCTTTCTCTTCAACCAGGAAATTAGAAATTACACCATAATTTCCTTTGGCAAAAGTCAGACCATAGTTCCATTCAGCATCATCTAATAACAACAAGAACAACAATAACAACTTGATTCTGACCTTTGCCAATGGAAATTGTTTATCGTTTGCTTGCATAGATCGACTTTTCATTCTTTTATCGTTAGCCTCAGTATTTTTTCGCATATGGACTTAGTTGCGCACAGTTTGTGTAAATAGTTTGTAAGTGTGCCTGTGTGTGTGTGCGGGAAATTGTTTAATCTTCCCTAGATATATACATATACATATATAGCTAGTGCATATATATCTAAGTGTTCAACAGTTTCGTTATTGTTTGCATTATTTATGCCTTTGTATGATAAATTTATCATGTTTGTTTGCAGCCTGAGAGTCCTGTTCACAGGCCCCCAATTCGAAAAACTATACAATAAAGTTTTTTTCTTTACAATTGTATTTCGAAACCGTGTATATTGTAATAAATTGTAATATCCAACCAAAGAGATATACTTTCAATCGAGGAAACTATCAAAATAGTTTCACTTAATTTCGGAGCATTGATAATTATATAAAGTATAAAATTTACTAAATATGTATAACAAAAGTTGTTGCATATTGCATTGGATTAGCAAATAACTCAATTTTTAGGGCAGTGTAAATGGATTTTAATTGAATTTTCATGGATTTTTCTGGTTGACTGTAGGAAAAAGTCATAAATACAAATCAAAAAGTTTTATGAAAATTTATTGACTGAGCAACAGAGGGAGGGGCCGGGTGGGCGAGAGAGAGAGAGCGAGAGAGTGAGACAAACAATAACAACAACTACTCGTATGCAGTAAAAACTTTATCAAGTTTGGAATGTAAAAATAAATTCAAACGAAAAGATACGAAACGAAATATTTTTAGCCGGCAGCTTTCATTAAGTTGTTTATTCGTCGTCCCCCCCCCCCGAACTAGAAAGCAAAAAAACGACATTGTTTATGACATTTTAATCTCTTGTTTATACGCTTGACTTTCAGAGAACTTTCCTCTCAACATACACCTCTTCTCCTCTTCTCCTCTCCTCCTCTCCCTCTTCCCCTCTGTAGCTCTATCTCTGTTTCTGTGTCTTTTCCCCTTTGGCCCTGTTTGCCTACTGGTCAAGGCGTGCGTAAAATAAACTCAGCTTGTCAGCATCAGCTTTGGAGCAAAAAAGTATGCTACAGTTTTTGAGCCAGGAAAAGGACTCAGTTGACTGCACCCAAAGTGCCTGATTGTTGTTGTTGTTGTTGCTGGTACTGGTGCTGTTGGCGCTGCTGCTGTTGTTGCATTAGAAACAGGTCAGTGCTTTATGCACACAAATGAGCATCATATGACCTAAGCGAAACGAAATGCAGCCAAGATGAAAATGGAGGCGGGCCAAAAACAAAAAAGCAGAAAGGGGTGAGTGGGGAAAGAGCGAAAAGCAGAACTTGTGGGCGTTGATGACGGTCGGGTATGATTATGGGTATAGCTGTTGGCCGTGGGCGTGGTGGAAGGATTGTAATTATGCATAAGTCAACACGCGGCATTCGTAATGAACTCTACTCCAACTCAAAAGCGGAACGTTGAGGCACTTTGCTAAGTTCTTTTTGCGGGTTTTTGGCAACCAAAAATGTCGCCAACTGCAGAGCTGCAGTACGAAAAACTTATCCTGGTCTCGGGGTCCTGCAAAGTTTTTGGCCACCGCACCAAAACTAGCAACTAAGTATATGTATGAATGTATGTGGATGTGTGTGAGTTGTGTGTGAGTTTCGAAAGTAACCCAAGCCAGGCAAATGAAGCCCTGCAAACCACAGGCTCAGCGGGACACAAATTGCAGCATTAGAAGAAGGAGAAATTCAAGGCAAGTGCACTGAAAGGCAGTCAAACGGGAGCGGGAGGGTAGCAGAAGGACATGCGGAAAAGCTTCATTTCCAGTACTATACATATTTTCGGTTGCCCAGTTGATGCAGCTTCTAAATGCAGTTGGCCAAAGTCTTGTCATTAAGTTGACCACAGAGCCAAATCATTAGCAACAAAAAATATCCGAAGTAGAGACAATAAAATCGACTGCAGTTAATGATGGCATTTGTCTACGGATTTCTGGAACCCACTTACTCTTTTAGCTGCTTATCTCCCTTAAGTGCTTGTGTATAACTAATATGTACATATATACTGAATGAATGCCAATGGTAATGAAGTCATTTGTAAGTTATACAATTCCATTCATACTCGTATGACTTCAATTGCAAACAATTTTTATATTCAGACTACACAAATTGTTAATCTCTTCGTATATACATATTATACTATCCGTGTATATGTATAAGTACTTATAGTGAAGTATGTCGGCTGAAGTTTAAGATAAATATGCATATAATATATATTGCACATTTTTTTTATGCTATACCAAGTGTTTTTTTTTCATTACAGAATTTTAATTGAGATGTATATTTTTAACCAAATTGGGGTTAAATTGTGAGATAGGTTAAAAGTATAGAAGTTTATATACCCTAGAAAATAATGCTTAAAAACAACCTATTCAGAGCTTTCGAATTTTTCATTTAAGAATTGAAAAAAATACATATAAGTATAGTATTTTCTAAACATTGCCGGAGTGTTTGAAATTTTCAAAACAGAATCTGAAAATATAATTTTAAAGGTACCATTAAGGGGAGTTCGTTTTTTTTTTAAAGGGTTTTAGAATCCTTCAAAAAGTATCATTGCAACATTTATTTAAAAAAGGAAAATTTAACTTTAAGTTTGTCTCGAATAAAAATAAGAAATGCTACCCTTTTTTTAAAGGGTATCGGAGGAATCAAGTGGTTTTTACTTTAGTTTGTTTCGGTTGCGTTGGGTTCGGTTTGGTTAGGTTTTGGTTACTTCCTTTTGCCATTTTGGACTCTGACGAAACTCGTAAACTGCATCCACATCGGTTGGGGTCAGTTGTTTGCTGTTGTTCTTATTGTTGTTGTTATTGTAGATGTAGGGTAGACAGAAATTAATTAGTTGTCATTTTTAACAATTGAGTGTGACGAGAGGCAACAACAACAACAACAAATTGTTGTAAGCAAATAAACTAGACGAAGGAGTGAACAAATGGGGGAGCTACTGGGAGTCGGAAAGTGAGGATGGATGGGTGGGTACTGACAAATGATGTTTGTTGGTGTTGCTGGGATGACATGTGACAGATAAGTGGCCCCGCACAGAAAAAGGTTTACGACTGGGCTTGCCAAAAAAAAAGTGTCATTTATTATTGATGTTCTCCGACTGACTGAATCGCTCGGGGTTAAATGTGGACAAATTAAAGTTCTGTCAAAGTGTCAAATTACAGGAGTCCGGTAATTAAGGCAAAGCGACAAGCCACATAAAATGGATCAAGAAGCTTAGCATAAAATTAAACCACTGACCTGACACGATTCAAAGCATTCCTTTTGGCCCAGAAAGGCACTGAGGTCAGAAAACTAATTAGAAGAATGCAAGGACCTTTGCAGCAGCTTAATAACTTAAGCAGCTTTAACTGAAAGCTCCTGAAACAAAAGGTAGCGAAAATGGTCACAAAACGGGAGGTTTAACAAACATTTTGTCCTAACAGCACATATGGCATTATGTAGTCCAGTTATTAAATAATTTCTCCTTATTTTCACTTATCACATCGGTCCCACTTCCGCTTTCTCTTCAAGACCGTTTTCCCTAGCCCTGGTAGCCCTGGCTGAACATTATATCGTAGCGGCTTATTGCTTTTGATCTTTTTGTCAACGCAAGCATCTCTCCTCACTATTTCTTGATTTCATTGATCTGGCAACACTCGCCAGCTCAGTTGTCTTCCGCGTGCCGCTGCGTTTAAAAGCTAAAATTTGTCGTTTGCCTTGTTCTGAAATAATACATATATTAGTAGTTCAATTCGATTATGACTAAATCGGTGTACTTTGACATAACACTAATTCAATTAGTTTCCATTTGGTGCTAACAACGTGAAAATCGGTTTAGTGGATATCGAGTGCAACGGAATCGTGAATTTTGTTTTTGTTTTATGTGAAGAATGCGAAGAGAGAGAAAGAAAGAAACGCTGAAATGCCGCCGATGGCGTCGTAGTAGGCGCAGACTGCATAAAATTGAAAGTGTTTTTATTTTTTGTTTTTTTTTTTCTGGTGGTGATTCAAAGAGTGAGTGAAATGCATGATTTTGATTGCAGCTTAAGAGAAAGAAATGAAAGATGGTAGGATAATAGGCAAATGGCAGCATAAAGACTTAAAGTGTAAGAAGAGAATAGTAAGAGGAAGCGAGAGAGGACTTCTCACAAAACTTTTCTTGATCTATTTTACTATTCGTACCATGTACGTGCATTGCTGATCTTCAGAGAAACACTTACGTACTTTTATTTTTACCCTCGCGTACAAAAAGCCGATTAGGGTGCTTAACCAGTAGGGAAAAGTATGTAGGTGAAAATGTAAAAAAGATGACTGAGAAGGATGGAGGGAGGGGATTGTGATTGTCATGCTCATTGTAAATCGCATTGGCAGTTGTATAGGGATATATTTGCGCACACATGTGGGTAGGAATCAAGTGCATTTTTATGTAAATATGCGTAGGAAGTAGTAGTAGAAAGGAGGTAAAAAAAAAAACCAGGCGACAAAAAGCATATTTGCATAGCCTGCTTTCTGCTTTCCATTTTCTACTTTCAGCTTTTCCCCGTTTGCCATGGCTTTCCTTTCGATTTTCAAGCAGATGTTGCCAACATTTCGTTTTCTATTTATGCCTGTTTAACTGTCGGACAAACTCACTGTCTGTCTATCTGTATGACTGTCTGTTTCTACTTGAGTTTTGGTAGTCACGTAAGCATCTTCCTACATCCTTCCTGCTCCTTTTCATGTTATTGATTGAGTGAACAAGAACTAGGCCCATGTGTGTTTTGCAAATCATATTCAATATTTTGTTTGCTTTTCCACACAGCGACCAATTTTACTCCTTCCGACCGACCGAGCGTCATTCCCTCGTTCCTCATGTCATCTATTCCGCTGCAGATGTTGTTGTTGTTGTTGTTGTTGTTGTTGTTGCTGTTGTTTTTGTCTTCAATTTGATTGCATTTGGCCTTTCACTTGCTTCTTAGTTGATTGCCATTGTTTGCCAAAAACTTTTTCTCCTCTTAATTTTATTTTTCTTCTTTTCCTTTTTTTTTGGTTTTGGTTGGCTGGGGCAACTTAATCAGAGTGCAACCAGGTGATGACCTTCTGGCAACAATTTTCTACACTATATAGTACAATGTTGTCGGCAAAACTTTTCACATTAAAAACCATTTTCAACTGTGTGGGGAAAATTTGTTGTTGCTCTGAATGGGAAAAGTGAAAGGTGAACAGATAGATAGAAGTGAAGATATTAAGAGAAAGAGAGAGAGAGAGAAAGAGAGAGAGAAAGAGAGAGAGAGAAAGAGAGAGAGAGAAAGAGAGAGAGAGAAAAGGAGAGCTTAAGGTTCATATAAATAAAAAAACGAATTGGACAGGCAATTGCAGTTCTAATGGCTAAAAACTGAATACCAAATCATTAGCAAAAATGCAAAAGTAATTCAAATAATATTGAATTTAATTCAATACTTTATTTAGATAGACTAACAGTTGGTACATCTGTTTTAGTTAAAACTGCTTTTCCTTTTAAGGTATATTTTATTCAAATATTGTTCGTTATTATGTGACGGTTTTAATGGGGTAAAGTGGGAAGTTAGTCCATTCTGTGAGCCATCCTTACTTTTCTTATATCCTTACTTATGGTTGGTCGGCTTCCATTTATATCAAAATTTGTCATCCGAAGGGTGTTCGTAATCTACACCGAAACATTTTTCTTAACTGCATCCGAAATATTTCGAATGAATTCACCTACTCGTATAGGTGAGGTTTGTCGCTTATAGATGCCCTCACTAGGTAGGATGAGGGTCCTGTCTCTGATTTAATATCATAACAATTAAAACAGTTTAGCAAATTCTCTTTCAACTCTGTCTCTCTTTGCTTAAAAGTACTTAGAAATGGAGAACATATTTGAAACTAAACTTAATTTAATGCCATAATCTAAAGTTAGTAACAGTATAAACATTTTATTACCTTAAGCAGGTTTCACATATAGTCAGTTGGGTTTTTGTTCTACTCAAACTTTTGCTATACCCAAAAAGTTGCTGGCAAATTGTGCATAAAAGCTTGACAAGGCTTATAAAAAATATGAAAACATGAAAAATGTGTGTTTCATACTCAGACATATATACACACACGTATGTATATAAGTAAAGCTATAGCCATGTACTATATAGTCCATGTATGGAGTATAGTTTTACAGTTTAGTTTTCAGTTGGCACTTTTGCAGTTTTTATCTACTTGATATATACATACATATATTTTTTTTGTTATACCCTTGCAAAGGGCATAATAAATTTTAGTTGAAGTTAAAATAACGCTAGGAAATAAGCACTTTCGATCGCAATAAGTCAATTTAACGATGAACCTCCATCTGTTGATTTCTTTGCCTCTCATTATCTTGGTTTTTAAGCTATGTGAATGAAACTCCGTATTTAAGTTTTTTATCATCTTAGGTAGACTAAGTTTCCGAATGAGCCAAATCAGACCGTAACTATGTCCAAAATTAGCATTCTCATTAGCTACCAAAGTTTGCAACTTTTAGAAGGTCCACCTGGAGCGTTAAAGACAAATCCTTTTTCCGGGGTGACCTCAGGTTTACAAGGTTTCAATTCAACACATCTACCAAATTAATTACTTTGATTAATTTATTTCTTTTTAAAGTATTTGATTGTAGTTGTCACTAGATCTATTTGCTTAATATTTAATAAGAGTATACAAACTTTACCATGGCTAATAATGGTCCGTCCATATAGTAGTATATATTTTTTTTTGTTTTTTCTGGTGGAGTACCTTTTTTGGGGGAAAACTTGTTGTGGCTGCAGTGGCGCTAGCAACAGTTTTTACCATTATGTTTTTGGGCCAGGTTTAAATGTTTAACTTGATGTCATGGCTGCCGCTGCCGCTGCTGCTGTTGGCAGTCATTTTTGTTGTTATGATTGTTGCAGTTTTGCGACGGCTTTATAAATGCAGCTCCAACATTGAAGCCAACAGAATTTGGGACCGGTTGGAGCTGCCTTTGGCTTGGCTTGGCCTGACTTGGCTATATACATATATGGCTTGCACTCTCGTCCTCTATTTTCTCTTGGCATTTTCCACTTGCTTGCACATAGAAAAGGAAAAGGAGCATTGTCAATTTTTATATGTACATACATACATACATACATACAATATATATATCGTTATATATCTTTATGTCTATACATAAATATATATATGTATTGTATATGAGAATGACCAAGCAATATGGCTCTAGCTGCTGTTGCTGCTCAATTTCGCAGCGAAAAAGAGATAAACATTTTTATGACATCACTTTTCCTGTTCCATTATGATTTTTTCTCCTTCTTCTCTCCCTCTCTCTCTCTGTGTGCAAATGATGAGAAACGAGACAAGAGCATTGCCTCGGGAGATGTTTATGAACTTTATGTTTATTGAAGGCCATATGAAGAGTGAAATAAAGTGTAAAAGAAACAGAGTGAGAGAGAGAGAGAGAGGAGAGAAGAGAAGAGAAGAGAAGAAAGTGACCAAGACAAAGTAGTAAATAGAGAAAGGGTTTCACCTCACTCTATCATCATGTTATTAAATTATAAGTTAACTCAAAGATTTATGTTCAATTACAATATTTACTATATAATTTATATGTGACCTTTCTATAACATTTAATTGATTTTAATTTAATTTTGTTAAAACAATAAAAAAAAAATTTGAATAATAAAATTAATAATTCATTGAGAGTAAAAAATGATGAAATTTATTAACACAACACAAAACGTTACTTAAAAGTAAAGCTTTATCAATTCTAAGATAAATATTTTTATATAGTATAATCAAATCAGCAGTTATATCCTCTTAATTAAGTTAGTTTTGGGTATCTATCATTATAAGTATTCTACTTTCTTTTTTAGCCCAATTGACCAATATAACTAATCAAATTTAAAAATACTTCATTTTTTTTTGTTTTTATGCGAATTAAAATTTTGGGTATCTTAGATATATTTTTGGTTAAACTGTGAAAGGAAGTTTGATGTTCTCTTAATGTCTGCCAATTAAATTAAAATTTATTAATTAATTCGGTACTAAATTATTAAATGAATGCCACATATCAATTTGTCTGGCTTTAATTTGACAAACAAAACAAAAAATGGCAAAAACCGAAAGAGAAAAACCAAAAATTTCAACTCGAATCGAATTGAAATCTGTAAATCTGCAAATTGCCACAAAGGCCAACACATTAAAATACACTAAAAACCCATTAAATTCAAATAAAATCCAATTTTTGTGCATTTAATGCCATAAATCACAAAACAAAATTTCCACACACACACACACACACACTGAAATAGAGCACCAACAACAACAACACACACACAGACACAAAGCAGAAGAGAACTTATGAGGAAAGAGAGGGGGGAGGAGGGAGTTTGTGGGGACAGAGCCAAATCCTGGCCTAAGCTGTTACTGCTAAAAGCCAAACAATGCGCAAATTTTGCACACACACACACACATACACACACGAAACGGAAATGTGAGGAAAATGTGTTTGGATTTTTGGTTGTGACCCCTTCGCATCCCCCCTTGTCGTTAGATCCTTTTGCCTTTTTCTCTTACTCTTTTCCCTTTTTTTTGTTATTGTTGTTGTTCTTGTTGTTGTTGTTGTTGTTGTTGTTGTGTGGCAACATGCAAATGTCCTTGTTTTTTGTTGGTGTTGTTTTGCGGTCGCCAGGCATTTAAATGTTCACTGGGCAATAAAATGCCAAAAAAACAAAAAAAAAAAGAAAAATTCCAAAATAGACAACAAATCAACAAATTTGTCAAACAAATGGCCACTTGAATACATAATTTTTGTGATTCAATTCTTTGCATATGGCAGGCAAATATATATGTACATATATACACATAGTATATATTTATATATAAACAGATTTATGTCAAATATTGTCTATATTGATAATTAAAAGATTTTCAAGCCAAAATAATGTATATAAATGGTCCTTAAGTCACAAGACCGACCACAAGTTTTATTCATTCAGGGCAAATTCTTTGAAGTATAACAAAAAACAAAAAGAAAAGAAAAGAAAGGAAAGGTAGATGGAAGAAAAGATGAAGGAGCAGTAAAAGGACATGAACACATGTAGCCTGCCACTTTAGCCGGAAGCTGTCATAAAAACAAAAGAAAAATATTACCCAGGGTTGGTTTAAGTTTAATCTGAAAGAGCCGCTGTAACTTTCTAAGCTTTGATTTCTAAAGCTATTGGAATAAACCTAATGGAAACTCTGATAGTCACTTTTTTTTTTGTCTAAATCTAATTATTGCCTAAAGTTTTTTTTTTATAAAATTCAATCTGGAAGATATTTTTCTCTTTCTCAATTTAGAAACTTAAAAGAACGAGAAGCGGAAATTAAGCAAGAAATCTCTCTCCTTCTTTCTCTCTCTCTCTCTCTCTCTCTCACACTCCCTTTCTCCCTTTATCTATCTTTTGCTCTTTTCGATTCGGTTATTAATCCGTCCCTGGGCGAATAAAAAGCAAAGCGCATAAATGTATAAGCATGCAGCTGCAACTGCCCTTCTCTATACCCCCTCATGCTTCTTTCCCTTCTTTTATCCATACGCTCTCATGTTTGCCGACAGCAGGCAGCAGACCCAGACGGACGGGCAGACAAACGGACGGGCAGACAAACGGAAGGACAGACAGACAGATATATTGTTGGTGGTGCACAATAAAAGTGAAAAGCGCTCTCAGGCCATTGGTAAAATGCTATAAACGTGTTTCGCTTGCAACAAACTGCAGAAACTTTGCCATATTTTCAGTCTCAACTATGTGTGTGTATATGTCTGTGTGTGTGTGCGTGTGTGAGCTTTATTTTACCTGCACCAGACATACATATGTTCTCTTTCTATCTATCACTATATCTTTTACTCTATTCCTATCTTTATCTCTTTCTCTTTTCGTATGAATTATGGCTAATGGCATTTTGGGAACTTGGACAGCTTATTGTGTGAATTATTTGCTCTGTGTGTGCGTGTGTGTGTGTGTCTGTGTGTATTAAAATGGAGCTCAAGCTAATGCATACCGCATACCTCCTTTATAAATGCACAGAATTTTGCCTTTGTAATGCGACTTACTAGGCTTTGGGCCATAATGCAACTTAGCAACTAATGGGCGTAGGCATGCATTACATTGAGGCTATCAATGGATGATTTGGTCCTTAATCTAAGGACTAACCTTGTTACTAAAATCGAAATAACACTACCTTTCATCTCTGTTGGTGTTCATCATTTACTTAGGACATTGATTAATAACTTTATATGAATTTATTTTTTTAATACGAGTAAATCAATCGATTGATATATAGATTCTCATATCCTATATTATTCACCTGTAATGGATTACCTTATCCAACTCCTCCCGCCCATGTCCGTATCGGTTTAGTCAATGTATAACTATCCATGAGGATTTTATCTTTTGTTTTCCGAGAATAAATTTTTGATATTCTTGCATAAATTTAAAATTTAAATGTATTATAATCAGAAATGTATATACATATGTATGTGTGTACGTATAAATGAATGCTGTGTATCGAATTGTCTGGCATTTATTTAAGCCTTTAATGGCCGTGTAATTAATTACAAATACAACAGCTTCGTTTCATATATATTTTTTGTTTCTGTTAACCTACTGTACGTGGTCAATGCTATTATATTAAATATTATTATAATTCTATGGTTAAATATTTCTCTGAGTGTGTGTGTTTGTGTTTGTGACTATCCTTGTGGATTTGCGGTTGGTTGCCAGGTATCAGGAGCAATAATAATTGAATTTTTGATTGATGGAAACTTTTCATAAATTAACAATGGCCATTAAGCTAAGAAAGGATGGGTAAACGGGGCGTATGCTTAATGTAATTTATGCGACCTGCTTTATATATGTATGTATATGCAAAGGAGAATAAAGATGACACAGGAAGCTCAAAAAGGACTTGGTACTAGATGGATGAAAAGTGGGAGTGGGATGCGATGGGTTGGGGGTTTGGTTAATGCTTCTGGGCCACAATTAAAAGCGATAAAAGCGCAAAAACTGTCATATTTCACATGGTGTAAATCAGCAACAGCATCAGGAGCAGTTGGAGCAGCACCAGCATCAGCAGCATCAGATGGAGAACCACACCACACGAAGGATCTCTACCGACTACGTTTATGCCTCTGTGTGTCAGTGAGGGCAATTTAAAGCACTTAAAAGCCACGGCACTTGAAATGAGCGACACTTGGAGCAGCCATCATGAACATTACCATCAGCCATTCACCTCATCTCCAGTGCCTCTCCTTTTGCTCTCTTTCTCTCTCTCTCTCTCGTCTCCTTCTCCGTCATTCTTTCTGGTTAATCCTGATGTTGACATACATTTCACTTCTGCTTAACATGCAAAATGTTGGCCAATTGTTGCTAGAAACAGTTTAAACACTATGCCAATTTTCTGATTTAATTGAGTGTCCTTTTTATGCTGCCAGCGTGTCCTGTGATAAAGCTAATGGAAGAGTTTCGCTCACTTTAACTGGATGAAATCACACGTGGAGGACGATGGCCACTCAATTAAAAGCATTTGCCTGAAGAAGAGCCTCAAACTTTACCCTTCCTTCCCTCTCTCTCTCTCTCTGTCTCTCTCTCTCTCTCTCATTCCCACTCGAGGTAAAGGTGTACATAGTGGATGGGATGGATAATGTGGCAGACAAGCAACGAAAGTTAACAGTAGGTAGGAGGGGAGGGGTGGAAAGGGCTTAAGAAGCGTTCAGGTAACAGCATTATTCAATTTTGCTTTAGATTAGAGACAGGCCCAGTCGTCTGACAGCAATTGGTTTACCAAAAACGACCAGACGGACCATGCATTAAAATTTAAATGAAAATTTAAAAAAACACACACACACACACATTTAAGAAAGATAGAATAATTTGGTGTTTAGTTTAAGCTCTCGTTTTACATAAATTTTTTAAAATTTTAATTAAAATGAAATTTTCCTCTTATGTGTCAATTTCGTTGGCTACTTTTTGGGTTACCATGTTCCATGGTTTTTCATTGCCTACTTTTTAGGGCAAATCAAAACGCAACGCGCCATTTCATATCTTTAGTCATCTAGTAGTACTATGGGTAACCGGTAAGCCACATAGCTGTCTGGCATTTCCCTTTTCGGGCTTTCACCCTAATCCATTAGGTGCATTTTAGCTGGAAAACCGCAGCATCAGTTGGAGCATTTGCATTTGCGTTAACATTAGCATTAGCATTAGTCGCGGCCACTAAAAAGGCAACAAAATTCACATCATTTGGATATTATCGGATGGCAGTAGAAGTGAAGTGGATAGCCATAGCCATAGCCTACTCTGCTCAGTGGCCACATACATTAGTTGACCAGCCAGAAAGCTCTAACTGTGAATTAGGTCAAAGCGGAGGTAGGGCAGAACAGAAAAGGAGTAAAAATGAATGGTCAGCGGAACGCTGAAAGCTGATATCAGCTACAACTATACAAAAACTACACCAACAACATCAGCAACAGAAGCGGGTTTGCATTTTAATTGCAAATATTTTGTAGAATGGCGAATGGCGGGCGCGGCGGTGTGTTTTCTGTGTGAGTCTGAGTGGTGGTGAGTTAGCGGGTTGGCCATTTTTTATTTGTGACGCTTAGCAGGGAGATTAAGGGTAAATGTAAAATCCAACCAACGAACCGGAAATGGATTACATGGCAACGGGAAGTAGAAAGTCACACGTAATTTAATATCAAGCTGGCAATTTACGAGCGAATCTAGTGGCAATGCCAGAACCAGAATCAGAATCAGAACCTGAACCAAAGCCAAAGCCAGAGCCAGAGCCAGACTCACAGCCAGACATGTTGGGTGAGCTTCAGGGATTTGCTTTAGGTTCGAATTGTGTTGAGTTTGGTTTGATTTTGCTTTTGCTTCTTGGGGTTGGGGGTAATTGCATCTTTTCGTATGACTGAGTCGAATTGCTTTGGCGAATTTAAGGGAAAAATCTTCGAGAGTTTTTCACAACATTGAAATGGATTCCTCCCGTATCAAGTTCTCAACAATTTATTGATCCCAAAAGGCTATTGTTCTTCGATTTTGATTCTCTGCTACTGCTGCTGCCACTTTCAGTTCTATTGGTATTTTCGCTTTACATTTGATGACTGTTTATTAATTTTTCATATTGCATATAAATCCCTCTCTCTTCTACCTTCTCCCTCACCACTCACCAGTTTACAGCAAATATTTATAGTTCAACAAGTTTTTTGTTGTTGGTTTGCTTTTTTTCGGCCACTGACCCAAGCAAAAATTAAAACTTCAATATGTCGACAATTCACATTCGGTCATGCATAACCCATTCAGTAGCAGGCTTAATTGTTTTTTCAAGTGTATGCATACATATATATATAGATGTATATGTATGTATGTATAAATATGTATATGAGGCTATGGCTAGACTTTATTTATTGTTTGAAAATCATTCATTTGGCTTTATTAGGCGGCATTTGTATTACATTTCTTATGAATTTTTAGTTTTAAATTAAATATAATCTAAACTAACTTTTATATACTTTCTGATTTATTTAGGGATCCAATTTTTAAGTTTTAATGATTTGTACAGATATTTTTCACTAATTGAAATCTATTTTTCTCTTTCGTTTTCTATACTTTCAATATGGATTACAAAAATATATACATATATATATATATATATATAAGCAATGTATATGATGGTCTAATTTTGGGTTAGTCCAAACTATTTGCTGCAGCTGCTGATGCTGACCAGACCAACCAACAACAACTGCAATTTGCAAATGTTTGTTGTTTATTTGTTTGTTTATTTGTTGTTTTTTTGGCTAGCCTTTGATTTGGTTTTATTTTCACAAAAATTGATTGACTATTTGGCTTTGAATTGATTTCGTTTTGGCGGTATGCAAATCCTTTACACATACAACTAACATGCAACTAAATATTTGTGGAATAGGTGAGATATACAGATGGTATCCTGTCTATTTTTTTTTTGCCTTTTGAATGTATTCCAAACAAAACAAAAAAAAAAAAGAAAATGTCAGCCACAGCAATGGAAATGGAAATGGCAATGGCAATGGCAGATTATGGTTATGGCAGGGAAACTGGGACTGGGTCTCGGTCTCGGTGTTCTCTACTGTCAACTAATAATGTAAATTTCAGTTTATAACTTTTTGGAAAATGGCAAAGCCAACAACCCCCAACCCCCACCCCCTCAAACCCTAGAACCAAAGGCATGAGAAAGTTAGCGGCGACCAAAATTGAGTGCCGTTTGTGAAACAGCTGGAAACTTATGAAAGTTGTTTGCCCAACAACAATAAAATAAATTGCGCCAAGTGCAAACAAAAAGTAAGGTTAGAGTGAGAAACAAAGAAGGAGAGTGAGAAAGAGATGGTGGGGAGAGGTGGAGGAATAGAGACAGCAATACAACTCACACTCTCCGACAAGTGTTGGCAACGCGTGTCAATTGTCATTTGTACTTGGGAGTCCTTTCTATACCGTGTTACTTAAGGGTAGAAAAGTATATTGAATGCGCCGAAATGTAGGCAATGGATTACGAAACGAAACAACTTTAACTAATTCGAGAAGATAGAGGTGAAACATTCTGTAACGGTCAAGTTGGCAACTTCCCAGCTAGGATATCAGTTAGAAAAGAACGGAGCGTATATTAATGTAAAATAATCTGTACAAACAGTTTTATTCAGTTCAAAATCTTTGAAATTTTTATAGTGGAAGATTGAAGAAATTCGCTTGGTCATTTTTGGATCTTTTACACTTTTGAAGTTTACTCTGTTTTTGTATCTACACAATATTGAAATTTTAATGCGGGATAATGCAGTGTAGTTCCTTATCTGACTTATCAAACAGTTGTAATAATTCCCCTATATGGTCTCTCTCTCTCTCTCTCCTTCTCCTTCTTGAGTTGTTCATCTTGGTCTTGGTATAGAGTATCTCACAGTCGTTCACAGTACTTTAAGTTCTTAATGTTGGTTGCCTTCAACTTGAATTTAGCTTTGGATTTTATTGCTGTTCTTGTTCTTGTTGTAGTTGCTGTTGTTATTGTTGTTGTTGTGCCTGCTGTTTCTGCTTATTATTTATATTGCTTTTCTGACTGTCTAAGGTGTAAAAAACTTTTTTGTTGCTGTTGTTCTCCCCTTTTTGTTGGCGAACATTTTTATGAAGTGCTCACAGCGGGTTATCAATTTGTTCATGTCTTATTTCCTTTCTATTTTATAAAATTCAGTCAGCTGTGCTTATCGAACAGGAAACTGCATTCAGTCGTCATACCATTGCCCACATTTGCCACATTCTCCTTACATTCCCCCCATTTGATTTTGTGCAAATTAAATTTACCTTCTGTCTTATTCGATTAACTTGCCAATTTCTAAAATGAAAATTTTACATACATATATATTAGATATATATGTATATATATATATTTACATAAAAGAGTCAGTCGATGCTTATATTCTATATACCTGTAAGTTCATTTGCATATCAATAGCTTTGCCTGAGTTGACTGCCAAAAATACAGTAGACTAACTAGATAGTATATATATATATATATATATATATATATATTAGGTGTAGCTTTAGTAAAAACAATTTGGCTAAGAGTCGTCTATATAGCTTAATATGCAGGAATAAATTACTAAGTGGATTAGTATAGATATCTGATAATTTGTTAGTCTAATGCAAAGTCCTAATTAGTTCATTTCTTTGATATTATTTTGATTGCATGCAGTTTTGAAATGTTTCTTTTAATTTGAAGATTAAATTATTTTCATTTTATAATCTGGAAAAAGTTAACCCCTTTTAGTAATGTACAAATTTTTAATTTAATTTTTACAGAAATTTATGAAATCTAGATGATGAATGAATGAAATACAATGAATTGCAAGTAAGTTCAATTTCTTTTTATAAATATTTGTTTATTTAAGGTCTGCAGTTCGGGTTGCAGCTTGATTGCTCTTGATTCCTGATTCTTGATTCTTTGGCGCTGTGCCAAGAAATCTCATTGATTTCCAATGCTTTTCCTTTGCCTCATCTGAGCTACTATTATTATTATCAATAATGGAAAAAAACATATAATAAAATCAATTTTACTCTGGCAACGGCAACGGCAGCAGCTGCTGCTGCTGCTACTCCTGCTACTGTCCAGACAATGGCAAAAAAGTATCGTTTCTTCCTTTTTCAAGGATTCCGTTTATTTTTTTTATTTACATGGCAAGAAAAATGCAAAATACTTGGCCAGAGCTAAAAATTTTTTTTTCCATTTTGGTTTGTGTTATTTTCAACCAGTTAGAATGCAAAGCGAGTGAAATTGTTGCAGAAAAGCTGCTTTTGTATGAAATAAATATTTATGGCAACAAAAAAAAATACAAAAAAATAGAATGGAAAAAAATGTTAATTTTATTTTTCACTTTGGCGCTGTTTAATCTAAATGTTAATTTTTTCTCTCAAACAAAAATATATATAAATCTCTTTTGTGGCAGCAGAAAAAAAAGGGAGGAGAATATTTTCATCTGGTGCTTTAAATGTGGAATGTGTGTGTGTGTGTGGGTGTGTGTGTCTGTGTGTGTGTGAGAGTTAAATTGAGCCAAGAGCATTCTAAAATGCTCCCTGGAGGTATAATGTCAGTGTTGCCTTGGCAATCCTTTGAAGGACATGCCTAATTAATATTTATATAGTATGTATTAGAAGGTAAATTGCAATCTGCGCTGCAAAATGTCCTTTGACAAAAAGGGTGTAAAATTTTAATTAAGGCCAAATATGCAACAGTCAACCGTCAACCGACGGTCATGGTCAGCTGCCTCAATGCCTTGCGTCCTTCATTAAGCATACGCCCTGTGGTCAGCCGCACTCTTCAATTTCAGTCAATCAGCCTAACAAATTATGAATTGCAACTGAAACTGAAACGGGCAAAAGAAAAAAAAAAAGAAAACAGGAAAAACCGAATTCAATGGCAACGGCAACGGCAACTCATGATGATAGGGGGAACTGTAATTAAGCCATTTCCATACACCATCCTGCAACGGATCATATCCATCCATCCACTTGGCCTGAGTTGTTTCTTCTCCCCCCTCTCCCCCCTCCCCTACCCAATTCAAATGAATATAAATTGCCCCAAAAATGCTTTAAAGCATTTCCATTTGCCATTTCCCATCTGGCCATAGCCATAGCCACTTTTCCCCCAGATTTCCTCCTGAATGCATCTGCTTTTTGGTAACTTTTGCTCCTGCTGTTGCTGTTCGCATTGAATTATGTATCGATGAGTCTCTGTGTGTGTTCAGTAGGAGAAACCAAAAAAAAAGAAGAAAACTCTGACATTAATCAAATATGAAAAGACAGACAACAGCAGCAACAACAACGAATCGACCGATCCGAGAATAGACATCATCATTAATAATTGGCCAACTGTCATGTTACTTAACCCCAGACACCTCCTCCCCCCTTTTTTTTGGAGCACACAATATGAACATTATTTGTTATACATGTTTAGACATACAAATTGAGACAGATTTTGATATGAAATATATAGAAGAGAATGCTATATAATACCAAATTGCTAAAGCATTATAATGAATGAAATTGGAAAGTATTTATTCATTTATTCGTATTTGAATGGAAAATGGGATTGAGTTTAAATTAAGAATCGAGTGCCAAAAAAAAAGAATTTGAATGGATATTACATATTTATGTATATAGAAAAATTTTTATATAAATATACCGATATTTAATGTTTGGACTGATTTAAACAGATTTCCATTTGGAATTTTCACACTTGTTTTCATCTTTAGCCTTTCTGATTTGGAATAGCAGTTGGTCTTTGTTTTTTTTTTCTTCAGATTAATGCTATTATTAAGCAATTTCTGTTAACCGAAGTAAGTAAGAAAAGTTAATCTTATACATAAGTATATTTTGAATATCCTGTTTGTCATTTAATTCCCATCCATTCCCATCGCATCTTTGGCTAACTCTATTCGCATCGCATCTGTGTTCCATCGTCTTCTTGTTGGTTGTTCGACAGGCGGTGAAAATCTGTGATTGATGACATTGAAGGATTTTTGTTTTTGCTCTGAGGCATAAAATGTAAATGTCAAATCAAATGTGTTTCCTTTTCCATGACACTTTTTCTTCAATATATGTACGTACGTATATATATATATACTCTTATACATATGTACATAAGAATATATATATATATATGTATCTACTTGTTCTATTAAATTTGTCAAATATGAAATTGGCTGGCTTGTTTAAAGCTAGCAAATTGTGGAAATAAATGGCATAGATATAACTTTATGGCGAGGAACCGACGTCGCCGTGTCACGAAGCTAGTTGGTGAGTGGATGGATGGTAGGTAGAGGGTTCAAGTGTAGTTAGCCCCAAAGCTTTGGCATGCATTTAACAACCATAGAATAGAAGAGAGGCCAGAGGGCAGAGGATAGAGAGGGCAAGCCGGGGCCAAGCATCTCTTCTCTACGGGGTTTTTTATGACTCTGTGTGAGCGGGTTGACGCTGCTTTGAGCTACGTGACATGCATAGTTCATTGGTTTGGACCGGGTCCGGGTACGGTTTACGGCGGGTTGTAGTCACCGGGTCTGTGAAAATATTGCAGTTGTGATATGTTTGAGCTGAACGTGGTTTGGGTTAGATATGGGGATATATGTACATACGGGAAATGCCTTTGCCATGCTAACTTTTTGAGGTGCTAATGAAAAGTGGCGCAAAAAGTTGCACAAAACAACAATCGGAAATGGAAATGCACATTCTACACTCCTAATTGCCTGTATGTGTGTGTATGTGTGTGTGCGTGTGTATCCATTTTACTATATCATCCCACTCCTCATTTCAGTCTCTTTCTTTTTTTTAATCCTGGCTAATTAGGTTGCCTCAATTTGTGTGTCTTAAAGTTTGCCCAAAACTGAAATGGGAGTTTTATGTATTAAATTGTGTTCCCTTTTTGTTTTTGTTTTTTTTTTTTTTTTTCATTTTTCCATCTTGTTTAGAAGAGTTTGAGTAGCTTATGGGTTGGCGAGAGGAGGTAAGTGGAAAGGTAGGGGGCAGAGGGGTAGAAGGGGTAAATTCTAGCAAACAAGCAAAACCAATTTGCGACAGTGGCAAGTGAAAACTGTGGCAACTGTAGAAGGAGCTGCAGCAGTTAATTTTAATTACGCACACGGCAGTTAATGTTGGGATATGTGGGCGAAGAGGGGGGCGTGGGAGTTTTTTTTTTAGGGGGCGGCATCTCAATTTAGACACCTTTTTCTGTTGCCACACACAGACGTACACACAAATTGCCATTAAATGGGGGCGTGTGAGTGTGTGTGCGTGTGTGTGGAAAATGAATAAACGACAATGGCTTCTTTTGTGGCCATGTGTGGAAAATGAGCTGGCGGCCGGGAAATGAAGCTTCAATCGTTTCGAGCGGCAACAGCAACAACAACAACCAAAAAAAAAACCCCAAAAAAAGGTAAAAGAACAAAACAAATTAATTTTTGCCCTTCTGAGTGTGTGTGTGTGTGTGTGTGTGTGAGCGAATGAATTGCAAACAGAGGCGTAGTCCAAATGTTACCTGTCGAGGGGATAAACTAGATAAACTACTTACCAAGCCAGCTATGGATATGGAATGAGGATGGAACAGAGAATTCTCTACGTTTCTCTCTGTTCTTTTGTTTTCCCCCCATTTCTGTAGAGATATCCCTTTTTGTTTTGTTTTAGCCCCGCCTCTGGGCACATACCTATGTGCGTTTATACATATGCTCTTCTCCTCTACACATTTTTGCATTTCACTCCCATTCATTCAGTGACTTTTGGCCCACGTTGCCACGCTCCCATCAGCATTAGCAACTGGTTGACTTTATATAGAGCGAAACGGTGAAACGGCAAAACGGAGGAGTGGAGGGAGTGGGAATCCGCTATGCCACATGCCACATTTGGTAGGTTGGCATAATGAAATATGCAGCATTTCCTTGGCATACATTTTCCGCAGCACTTTTCGACAATTTCAGAAGAGAAAAGCCATTTCAAATTAGATTTAACACAATGTACATGCGAGTTAATATACATATATATATATATATATATATATATGAATATATACATACCATACAATACGTATTATGTATTGGTATATATGTGTATGTATCATGCATACATACTTATATAGGTGTATATATATATATATATATATATTTGATTTTATTTTTATTTAAAATTTTCTCATCTCTCATTTTTCTTTTCTTTACATTCTTATAATTCGTATAATCAAAAAGGATATGACTTTCATTTCATTTCAATTTGCCATCCTAACTAACTAAAACCAACATTTCGCTTCAGAATTCTACCAACCATGTTTCAAACTAAATTTATTATATATATTGTATATATATATACCAACCATGTTTCAAACTAAATTTATTATATATATTGTATATATATATATATATAAGTATATATTTGTCGGTTAATTTTGTATTTGTTTTGTTTTATTTTGTTTTGTTTTTTTTTTACATTTATGCAACTGTATAACCTGTAATTAGTTTTAATTGTTGGAATATAATTTTTTAGTTAGAGTAAGTTAGTTAGTTAGTACAATAGTTTAGATAGATATCCGATAAATATGTAGTATGTATATATATTTATATATATATATATATATATTGTTTTTATCTTGTATATATATCAAAAAGAAAAACAATGTCTGTGTATATAAGCGAAAAAATGGAAATATTTTTTGTTTTGGAAAAAGTTGTTGAACAATTTGATTTTTAATATATTCGTGTATATATATATATATATTATATTATACATTCCATTATATATATATATATATATCTCTTTTGGGATTTAGGAGATCATTTTTTAACAATTTTTAGTGGGCCGCAAATGAAATGAAATAAGTTCTTCTATGATATTAAAAAATAAATAGAAATTTCTTTTTTCTTTTAATTTAATTTTGATACCTCTCACTAAGTTGTTTTTAATATTCTCTTTTTTTTTTTTTTTTTTTTTTTTTTGTTGATCAGTTTATTTAATCTAAATATCACTCGGTTTTCTAAAAAATGTTGTGTATGTGTCTGTGTCTCTGTGTGTCTGTGTATGGCTGTGTGTATGTCTGTGTGTGTGTGTGTGTGTGTTTGTTACTGGTTGATCTTGTTGATCGATCTTCTACACTTCCTCATAGCTGCGGCATTTGGGTAATGGTCCAGACCATTTACCATCTGGCTGACATTTTGGCCGTTCGGGTGGACCTGTTTTCCGATAATCCTCATTTGTCTGGACAAAACCGGGACGACACTGGACGCTCAAATAGTCACCGGCATCATAATTGAATTTCAGTGGTGCAATTAAACCATTGGGCGGATCACCAGGATACTGGCACTGTGATTTGCCTGAGAGAGCAATATGAAGATGGATATGGTCATTTGGGCATGGGCATGCATGGTGGTGGGTGGTTGTGGTTGGTGGTTGTGGTGGTGGTGGATGATCATGATCGAGAATCAGGTTCGGTTGAGTTATTTTTATTTTTATTGTTGTTGTTGTTGTTGTGTGATTAGTTTTCGTTGGTATCGACGGAAATACAACACAAGAGTCATTAATTGATTTTGGTTTTAGAGTTAGGGCCCACTTTTTGCAGCATTAAATTGGTTTTTTTTTGGGTTTTTTGTTTTTTGTTCAGCTTTAACATTGCTGATTCTACTTACAAAATGGTGGCGAATGCGACCAAAATCCGTTCTCCGTGCATATGATGCTAGACTCACCGACCAGAGTATGGCCATCGTTGCAGCTAAAGGTAACCAAAGCGCCAACAATGAGACGTCGTTGGCTTAAGCTGGTACCACCAATCCGTCCATTTAGCGGTGCCACAGGCATCACACACTGAATGACTACAGAGCATACATACATAAAGCAAACAAATTATAATCCCAAAATCGATCGTTCATATATATATAGTTATTGTAGTGGGAATGAATAGGATGAATGATGTTATTCTTACCCTTGCAACGCGGCACGGGGCCACTCCAGACGCCCGTCGGCTCACAGTCCAGCTGTGCCGGTCCAGTTAATTTGAAGCCCCATAGGCATTTGAACACCGCTCGCCCCCATGCCGATGTATTCAATTCAATCAAACTGAGATGCTGATCGTCCAGTAGCAATCGCGGACATTGTATGGCATGGCATGTTGGCGATGGCGATGACCAATTGCCGGAGGCCAGGCAGGTGGCATTCGGAGAGCCATCCAACCGAAAGCCTTCGGGGCAATCATAATAGGCCCGCTGGCCAAGCTTAATGCCCTCAAGGCGTAGTGTTAGTGGCGGCATTGCTGCTGTTAGCTGCGGGCAAATCGAAGTGGCCACCACGATAGCAATGCTGTTGGTCAAACCACGTGGCGAAGTGCAGGTAAAGGTGCCAGAATCATTATTCTCAATATTCTTGATGCTCAAACGATAGCGAACGGCTTTCTCTTCCAAAGCAGGTGACCAACCTATAAAATCAAATACCACACGCACACACACACACACACACAGAGACACACACACACACAAATGGGATTATCTAAGGAACTATATCTAAAGGATCTTCCATTACCTGTGGTATACTGCATATACCAACTGGTCCAGCTCCATTCCGGTGTCCCTCTCACACGGGGATACATGCAATCCAGCAAAACTGTACTATGCGGTGGCACAGCCATCACACCGGAAGGTTCAAACGAATGTGATCCATTTAATACCTTAATCCTTATCGATGGAGCACTATCCTCGGAATAGTTGGTCAAAACCGTGGTGGGTACACAGCTAGGCATACGGGGAGCCCACAAGCCATTGGAGCAGAGAACTCTGGATTCACCCAAAAGTTTATAGATTCCCAATTCCTGACAGCGTGCCTGAAGGGAGTGTCCATGCGGTAGATCCCAACCAACGTTCTGCAAGGGATTTCCGCGGAATTTTTTTTTTTTTTTGTTGTTTGACGTGTGAAGAAAATTGCAGTGCAGTTAATTAAGTACAAAAGTGCAAAAAGAAAGAAGATATACAGAGGGAGATGGAGAGAGTGAGAGAGAGAAAGAGATATAGACAGATAGATGAATCAGCAAAATTTGAATCTTTTTCGAAAAGAATAATAAAAAACAAAGTGTCCTTGTCTGTAGTTGTGTTTAAAGCCTAAGAGAAAGCCATAACCAGGACCCACTATTTGGACCCGCTAATCGCTTGGTGGTGTGTCGCTATCAGTGTGTGTGTGTGTGTGTGTGTGTGTGAGTGTATAAGTGCATTGCAAATTCGAACCAAGACGCCCTCTCGGTTTTTCGATTTTTTTTTTTTGTACATTTTTTTGATTTTGTTCAGTTTCCACTCACAATTTCTCTATTTGAGAGTAATGTAGATTTGGATAAGCGAGTTTTACGCCAGCCGCGATTTGGTGGTATCGGTGTCTGTAAGAGAGAGAGATTGAGTACCAGGAAAGAAAAGAACAAAATGATACAGAATTCATCCAATAATTATTCTGCATCAATCAATCAAGCATGCAGTGCGGCTGATATGAGAATAGGATTTACGATTTTACGACTAAACAGAAACAGAGTGACATAGAGAGAGAGAGATAGAGAGAGAGAGAGAAAGAGAGAGAGAGAAAGAGAGAGAGAGAGAGACAGCGAGACAGAAAGAGGGATTGTGACAGAGAAGAGAAAATAAGGAGATACCTAATATTAAGTTCTCACTATCTTGATTGAAACTCTATTGTCTTGTTTAGATGTGGCCCCCCTTTCCCTTCCCTTTACACCTATGATGTACACTCGAAAAAATAACCAAGTTCAAACTCATTTCGAGAATTGAATCCTTGACCAATTCTCCGAGTGTAGAGAATAATCTTCTTGCTCTACACAAATAATGTATGTATGTATGTGTTGTGCTTTAAATGTGTGTGGCATGTTGCCACCTTTTTTATTTTTTTATCATTGCTTTGCATGTTCTTGCATGTCGTTGCTTACCACTGAGATGTTCCGATAGCTGAGCAGCAGATGCGATGGTATGCGATTCACATGGCAACTCTTATACAATGGCTGAAATTTCACATTTCCATTGTCATCTAAAGAGGGAGAGAGAGATAAAGAGAGAGAGAAGGAAAAGGAGAAAGCCAAAAAGAGAGATGCAGAGACAGAGAAATAGTGGGTGGCAATTGAATAGGGAGAGACAGAGAGAGAGAGAGACAGAGAGGGTGAGAGAAATGAAACAACATTTGTTGTTCTTGTGGTTTATTACGATTCTGTATTATTATGGCAACTAGTTAATGACTTAATTGTATATTAGTATATAGTATGTATATGCATGTATATAGTAGATAGTATATAGTATATATATATATGTCTGTATTCCTTTGTGGTGCAATTTATCATATTTGTGGTTGTGGTGCTTGTGGTTGTGGTGCTTGTTGTTGATGGTGTTCTTGTGGTATTTTTTTTTTCTGTTTTTCTGTTTTTTTTTTTTTTTTGTTTCGGGGCACTTCCTCCGTTTTTTCTTCCTCACTTACCCTCTTCATTTGTGGCGCACAATGGACCCACCCACTTGCCCTTGACACAGCGTATTTTACACAAACGTCGATCCCCCATGGGTCCAATTTCACCCGGAAAACGTATCTCAGAGACTTCGGTAAACTGTTGCAATATATCCACTTCCTCATCCTCCTCCTCATCCTCATCAAATTCAGGGTCATCGGGGTGCACCGGTGAATAGCCAGTCTCCTCATCATAGATGCCTAAAATAATCATTGGGAAGAGAAAGAGAACAGAAAGAAAAGGTTGTGGGTTGTCATGAAATGGGCCAATGTACAATGCTAAGAAAGAGGGGGGAGATAGACAGATAGATAGATAGATAGACAGATAGGCAGATAGATAGACTGATAGATAGATAGAAATAGCGGGTAAGCGTTATGTAAATGCAACGAAATGATAGAAAATTGAATGGGTGAGAAAAGGAGTGTGAAAAGCACGCCACTTGGGCAAACACATTAAGGTCTACTCCAAACCGCAAAAGATGTCGAAGGCTCAAATAAAATGAAAAGAAAAAGAACTATAAAATGTTGCAGAAAACAACTTCATGATACCCTATATACTAAAAAGGTAAATATAAACACGACAAGAGTCTACTCTAAAGGATATTCTATAGTCCATCGAATCGTCCGATAGTCCCTTATACCCAAGGCTTCATGGATCCTGCACGTAAAAGGAAAAGGAAAAGAAAAACGAAAAGAAGGATGAAAAGAGAAAAACCCAACTTCAATGGGTTCCAACTTAAGGTTGTTAGATATGCATTAAAAGCGCCAACAAGGACGACCACTTAACGGGGATACAACTTCATTTCTAAGCGAGAAGTGAAAAGGCAAAGATAACATGAAAGATAATATTATGCCAGGACGAAAAGGAAGCTTCTGCTCAGGCTTCAGCTCCTACTGGCTAATAGAAAAAGAAAAGCATCCACAAAGTAAACAAAAGGCTGCACTCACACACACGCACACGCACACACACACACACACACACACACACACACACACATAAAAGAAAGGAAAAAATGGAAAAAGGATAAACGGAAAAGTAGAGGAGGAGGAGGAGCAAAGAAGAAGAAAGGAAAAAAAAACCTGAAAAGGCCTTCGTGACAAAGGCGGTCAGCCGCCGGAGTTAGAGGACAGCTCTAACCAAACCGCCACAAAGAAGATGAGGAACAGCATCATCAATTTTTGTGCTAGTCAAATAAAGCATAAAAGCAGGCACAAACAGAAAGACCAGGACGACGACGTGGACGACGAGGACGACGACAGGAAAATGAAATGCCAAAAGGCTTCAACAACAGCTACATACATCTGCATCTACATCGATGGGAGATGGGAGATAGGAGACAGAAACAGAAACATTGGAGAGAAGGAGTATAGAACAGATAGAGCGGGAATGAGATGGAGATGGAGGTGGTGGCGGTGGCTGTGGTGGTGGCTGTGGCTGTGGTGGATCTGCTGCGGTGCAGGTGTGTTATGCAGAGATGGTGACTGAGCTGAACTTGTGGGCTATGGCAATAATGAGCGACTGCGATTAGCTTTAACGATGTTTATGTTTCGGTATGTGTGTGTGTGTGTCCTTAACGGGACCTTAAAGTCCTTTATCTATGTGGGATCCTGGCAAAGGACAACCAATAGGTTTATTAGAAGCCTGAGCTTTATTTATTGAATTTATAGTGTGAAAATTCCATAAATTTGGTTAATTTAGTTGGTGTAATCAGTTAAAGAAATTTAGAAAAAGAAAGTTGTAAATTAGGCTAATATGTATATGATTTTATACTTAACTAGTTAACTGGATTGAATATGGTATATATGTTAAGTTTAAAGCGGAAATCACATGAATATATGTATATATAATTTCAATTTGTATTGTTGCCTTTGCCAGAGCCCCTCGTCGCTTCGATATACCGAAGGGATACATTCTCCTCCTGATTGCCCTCCATTCTGCACAACACAGACGGACAGACAGACAACGAGACAGCGACAGCGGCGGCAATTCATTATAAGCATTGGGCACTGTGGCATTGCCAGTGTCTGGCCGGCTAAGTGTAAGTGCCAAACTTACCCTTATCCTTTCGGCTGGTGGTCTTTGAACTGGAATCGCCACCGCCTTTAGGACGGCTCAGTGCACCCGTGGTCTTGCCCGACTTGCGCTTTACACGTTGCAGGGCCACTGCTGCACTGCTCGACTGATTATCATGCTGATGATCCGCCTCCAACTCTTCATCCTGCAACAGCAGCTGTCCGGGATCTCCTTTGGCATGGTTAGTAACATTGCTGCTGCTGCTCCGTCGCCAACGCGCAGTGATGTCACGCTGGTCGAGCTCTGCATCGTGACTGTCACCGCGCCGGCGATGATGTTGATGATGATGATGAGTCGTCGTCGTCTCTTGACTTTTCTTCAACTCTTTCTCTGGAGCTATATCTCCAGTTGCCTTCAGTGGCTTCGTTTTCTTGGTTTTCATTAGCTTCTGACACATTTCCATGGTGGCACCCTCTTGGGCCATGCACTTACCCAAACGGGCCTTCATTTTCAGTTTGTGCAACTTGGAACGCAATTCTCGATTTGGTTCACGACTCTTTAGGATATCCGCTATATGTACATAGTAGACATCACCTTCGGCGGCCAATTTACTGCCAGACCAACGATCTGTATCCGGTGAAGCCTCCGCATCATGTAATATGGCATGGCGTTTATAGCGACTGCCACGACTACGTCCAGTTTGTCCATTATCATTCTCGATGCGTCGACGACGACCGGAACCGGAACGTCGCTTCTTTCCCTGTTTGCGATTGCTATTGAGACGCTTGTAAGAGCCATCATCGCCAGCAATTGCACCATCGACAGCAGCATCGCCATCATCTTCGGCATCATCATCGACCAAATCGTCATCGGCCACAAGGCTAGCTGAATGCATACCCTCTCCCTCTCTCTCACCCAAATCAATCGAATAGGGATTCACAATGGCAGCATGATTCTCACTGGGATGACGGGCCACACCAATCGAATCGACAAATTCCACATCGGCTGTGGTGAAATCCTCTGGCAAATATACCTGAGTGGTCTCGAATTTCGCATACGGTTGCTCGGTGGTCATTTCCGGTTTACTGATGGTAAATCGTACATCCGGTGCACGACATCCAGGCGAAGCATCTGGCAAAAGGAAGAGAGAAAGAGAAAGGGAAAAAAGTTCATCATCAACTTTTTGGTATAAATATTTCATATATGCAGCCATCTAATTTAATAACTTTCGAGTGCCATCGAAATTGCAAAATTTCCAATATGCATTGCCATATGCATTCAGGGACGAAAAGGATACAGCCACCCTTACACACACACACACACACATCCACATTGCGTCAAGTTTCAATATGCAGCAAAACATTTTCCACACAAATGCACAAGCTTTTCATTTTCAATTGAATTTTCCTCGTTTCTTCAGTTATCGGAAAAAAAAAAGTTGAATTTGAAGTTGAAGTTGAAGCTGAAGCTTATGTCCAAGTCCGAATTCAAAGTGAAGTGAATGGAAGTCAAGTCAACGCCAATGGCAACAATAAAGTATCCTATTTCTCTGTTTCTATCTCTCTTCCTTCCTTCCTCCCATCCTCACTCTTTCACTCTCTCTCTATATATGTATTAGTGTTTGTGTGACTGTGTTCGAGTATTACATAAAAAGTAGGTCAACTGTTGTAAATCTAGCCAAATTGCATTCTGTTCTCTTGTAATTGTTGCCAATTAGCTGCCTTGCCTGCCTGCCTGCCTGCCCCCCCACCCATCTTCATGCAGCAACAAAGTTGCATGCTTATTTGATTAGAACAATGATGCAACAAAATGTGTCAATTTTATAGCTGCTATTAACCAATAAAAAAATGTTGCACGGATTTAAATCAGACTTAAATCAGAATAAACAAACAGTAGATAAGTACAACTAAAAATCTATCATTTATGCTATGTAGGTCAATGCTAAAATGTATTTCATTTTAATTTGTAAAATATTGATTAAACTGGCTTAAATAAATCCTAATTGATTTAGTATGGAATTAACGAAAGTTATAAATGTGACAAAAGTTGAAAAACGAAATTGAAAATAATGGGAAAAATGTGTTCATTTGATATGCTTTAATTGATATAACTTAAATTAAAAGCATAACTAATCTTAATCCTAACTCGATTTGATTTAATACTGTACTCTAGCTATTATATTTATACTATATATATGCAGATCCGATTTCTTCTTATATTAAATTTGAAATCAGCTTTATTAAAAATCAAATAGAAAAGTAAATTAAAATATTAAATAGTTGAGCGAAAAAAATTGATTTGAATTCTTAAAGAAAAAAAATATTTAATATTAGCAATTAAAAGATTTGCTATTCTCAGACTCTTAATTTACCTATAATTCACAATTGGTTCAAGCCTAAGAAAACTGATGCAATCTCATCTAAATCTGCTTATCCGGGATACTCCAAATTGTCGTATACAGAAAAACTGTTAACCTTTAATCTACTTCTAAAACGATTGCTCATAATCGTAAGTCATATACGTAAGTAAATAAATAGGAAACTAAAATATAGTAATATCATTGAATCATTGTGTAAATCTAGCCAATTTTCTCTTAGTCACTGACTAATTAATGGCAAAGTCATGCTTAATTTCAATATATATTTTCTTCTGAATTAATTGCTCAAAGTACATATTTATTAAAATTTTGTCTTTCTGTTTCATACTGACCTAGTCACCATTTTGCTATCTATAAAACATATATATCTATAAATATATAACAACCAGTATGGTTATTTAAATCGATTCAGAGACAACCCTTTCATTAGTGGCACTGCCCTTCAGCCTCTTAAAGTCCTGTGGGATCACTCGTAATGGCCACTGGATTGTAGAGATAGATTAATGCTCTAATTATATGTAACAGAAAAACGATTCATCAACAAAAAATAAGTCTAAGGATGACTTTGTAAATTTTAGAGATAGGAAAAGAGACTTTTTTTATGCAACGTATTTTCATTCTTCTTTATAAAGTAATAATTTATTTGAATTCAGAGAAGTTTAATACTTAATATATTAAATAGTTTTCCTTATTAGTTGTTGAAATTATTGTATTTCAATTTAATCGGAAACTTACATATATAAAACATTTCTAATCAATACAAAAAATTATACAAATGTTTTGTCTCATTTGTTAACCGGCAAAAGCTATATAAATAATCTTATCAATTTGTTCACACACACACATATATATATATATATATATATATATACTTGGTCAGTGATAACGTGTTCAGTGTTCGTTTTACTAAAAGGTAAGTGTGTATAAACATTTTAGTCTATAGTTAAACTAGCTAGTGGAAACATCATGGTATTTTGGTATTTGATTATAATTGTATCTCTTGCCGTACTTATACGTTGGCTATATAAAGTCAGTGATGATTACTATATAATTTCGTTCTTTGCACGACGAGTGCGTGCCAAAGATGGTAAATCGGTGGAGAGTATAGCCGCCTTACCACCAGGAAGAACAATATTTGGCAATAGCTTTGATTTATATGGCAAAAGTGATGGTAAGATAATGATAAAGTTTAAATAAAATTTAATCTAATTTTATGTTCATTCAATTTCTAGCTGAAGTCTTTAACTATTCACGTAACTTGGCCAAGAAATTGGGAAGAAGTTATATACAGTATGGAATGGGCGTGCCCATATATAATATTGTTGATGCTGAAAATGCCGAATTAATTCTAAATGATCAGAATTTAATAACCAAAGGATTAGTCTATGATTTTCTACATCCAGCTCTAAAGACGGGACTATTGACCTCAACAGGTGACAAAATGAGAAAGATTTCTAAACGAAATAGTTGATAAATTATATATTTTATTTTCTTTATTTTTTTTATAAGGTAAAAAATGGCATATGCGTCGCAAGATGTTAACGCCCACATTTCATTTTAATATATTGGGACAATTTCAAGAGATCTTCAAGTGAGTAAAAGCAATGTCCCTCATCATTTTATTTAATTAGATTTATTTACATTATTTTAGAGCGGAAAGTATAAAATTTGTAGAACCTTTAATTGGTAAAAAGGAATCTGAAATATCTCTCAGTGACCTTATACCACGATTTACCCTGAACAGCGTTTGTGGTGAGTTATTATGAACATATATAATCGAAATTATAAGTAGATACTTATTAATGTATTTTTCAGAGACTGCAATGGGTGTTAAATTGGATGATATGGCGGAAAAGGGCGATCGTTATCGTGAAAGTTTTAAAATGATTGAACAATGTTTTATAAAACGTTTAAGTAATCCGCTTTATTGGATAAATAACTTTTATAATCTATTTCTGGCTAGTGAATATGAACCTTTCCTCAAAGTGGTTCATGAATTCTCTAGTGAAATCATAGCCAAGCGACGCATTCTCTTTGAAGAGGAATTATCGGAGAGATTTAAAACTCAGACGGCAGATGATGATATGTATGTACATATATACTGAGATATATATCAGTTGAAGTTAAGGCTTATAAATTTTGAATTAATTTTCCAGTTTTATTAATAAGAAGAAACGTTTCGCTATGCTGGATACATTGATATTTGCTGAAAAGGATGGTCTTATTGATCATGCGGGCATTTGTGAAGAGGTGGACACATTAATGTTTGAGGGTTATGATACCACATCCATGGGTCTTATATTTGGTCTCATGAATATGGGTCAATATCCCGATAAGCAGGAACTTTGCTTCAAGGAAATTGATGAGCTAATTGATGGTAACTCAGAAATCATTCAATTTCAAATATTCTAAACTAAAATCTGTATATATATGTATATATCTAGATGACTTTAGCAATTTGGATGTCACACAATTGGGTAAAATGAAATATTTGGAATGTTTTGTCAAGGAGACTTTGCGCCTTTTCCCCTCAGTTCCGATTATGGGTCGTCAGACTGTACGAGAGACTGAATTATCGAATGGTTTAATCCTACCCACCAATACTCAAATCACATTACATGTCTTTGATATACATCGGAATCCCAATTATTGGTCACAACCAGATGAATTTCAACCGGAACGCTTCTTCAATGAAAACTCAAAGGATCGTCATACATATGCCTATTTACCCTTCAGTGCGGGTCAAAGGAATTGCATAGGTTTGTATAATCGAAATTTATGAGATATTTTTGTTGAGTTGCATTGATTGAATTTATTGAATTCTTTCTGTTTTAGGTCAAAAGTTTGCCATGTTGGAAATGAAATCATTGTTGGTTGTCGTATTAAAACATTTCCAAGTTTTACCATTAATGGATCCAAAAGATTTTGTATTTCACACTGGCATCACTTTGAAAACTAAAAACAATATCAAAGTAAAGCTAGTGGAACGAAAATAAAGATAAAAAAAAAATATATAGAAAGAAAAAAGTAAAAAGTCTATTAATCAGGGATTTTATATCTTATATCAAAATTGTATCAAAAATTTTCTGAATTTAAGCGGAAATGTATTACTTATTACAATTCCATGAGTAGATATAATTAATAATTTGAATCATATATTTTAATATATGTATAAGTACATACATATAGACTGGAGATTACATTCACAGAAATTATCCTTGAAATTATTACTTGAAGTTGTTCATATTTTCTTAGGAAAAGTTGAATAAGAAAATGTTTGATTTAAATGTAAAACAAGTGGAAGCTGAGCTGCCCATTAAATTGGGTCACATTGGCCCCTGCAGTTACTCCCTCTGCTTGGTAACTATTTAATAATTGAACAAATGAATTGAATGTATAATACAAATAACTTGGCTAACAACTTAGAAACAGTTCTCCCACATGCAAATATTGCTTAAGGCCAAAGGTTTCAATCTCCCTCTAATATAAAGACCACACCTCCTTTACCACTATTTATGCTATTCAGTTCAATATATATATGTTCAATATATATATGTTGGATTTAGTAAGTTTTCTTCTTCTCTTTCATTCTTTTTCTTTTTTGTTTTATTTGCACATATGTATGTATGTATCTGACTGGAGTCGCTTTATGGCTGCTGATAATCGCTGTTAGCTAGACGAAGGCAGCAGCTGGGCGATACTTTATAAATCATTCATGCAGAGTCTGAGGAAAAGCGGCTAAAAGCAAGTTCCCTTCTTCTTTTTTCTTTGCCATTTCTGCTTGATATTCCCCATAGTTTCCTTCAGTTTCAACTGCATTTATGCAAAACACGAAGACTTCAATGTGTGAAGGAGAGGCTATCAGAGGAGCGTGGGAGAGGCGAGAGAAGAGGCCAGACCAAGTCATCTTTATCTTTTAGTTCGCACACAAACATATATCTACATATGTATATGTATGCGTGTGTGCGTGTGTATGTGTGTATATGTGTGGCATAATGTATAAGAGAGTTTTTTCTTTTTTTTGTCATACGCTTTCCATTTCCATTTCATTTTCATTTTTTTCGTTCGTTCTTTTTTTTTTTTTTGTGCTAGCTGTAACTGCGATTTTGACAGTTTGTTAGTCAGTTATAACATTTGCATGCATAATGCTGCTGACTTTGGCTTTTGTTCTAAGCTATGGAGAACGCATGTGAGACCATTCCATTCCGCCTGGGGGTATGCAACATAATCATTATTCTACCCATCCTCCTCCTACTCCTCCCTCTCATCATCATCATCTACATTTGGATGAAGCTTTAAGATTTATGGTATGTACTAGGAAGTTTTTTATCCTTTTCTCTCTTTTTTTTTTGTTTTTTTAGTTGCCATTTGTGTTATTGCATATTTCATCAGTTCAGTTCTCTTTCACTATCTCTTCGCTTCACCCGCACACTCTCTTTCGCATAAGTCAAATTTTATGACAGCCTCAGCCAAGTTGACTGCAATTCTACATTCCGTTTTTGCCAGTCAGAGAGATAGTGATAGAGAGAGAGAGAGAGAGAGAAAAAAAAGACAGAGAGAGAGTTTGGTTCGCCCATGTAAATTAAATTCCTTTCGCTTCATATGTGTTGAGCAAATATTTGCACTGTTGGTGTGGTAAGTGCAACTGGCACTGGCTATGGATCTGGATCTGCCACTGCCACTTCCACTGGCTACCTGCAGCATCCTCATGAAATTGACTTGCCTTGAAAACTGCGTCATTTTTTTCCCACCCCCCACCCCCCTTCTCATACATACATTAAGTACGCAAAAAATGTAAAATAAACGCAATTTGGACCATTCTGTGAAATTGCGTCGCAATTTGTCCATTTCACGATATGGAAATTAATTACTTTATACGCAGGCATCTAGCAGGACCAGCACCACCATTATCATCACCAATATCATCACCCCTCTATCCTCCAGAGTCTGACAACTGGCTACAACCCCTAATTCCTATTCTATTACTTTTTTTTTTTTTATTACCCGGCTACCTTTTTTCTTTTCTTTCCTTTGCTTTTCTTTCTTTTCGTTCCATTTTGGTTTCTATTCTTTTGTTTTGATTGGGCTTAAGCATCGTCATTTGATGCCGAAAGCTAAGTTTCATAAGCCGAACTTTACACACACTTTCTGGCACTTTACCAGACATAAAAAGTCCAATTATAAAATCATAATGAATAACTGGGAAATCTTTATTAAAGGTCGTATGTATGTAGTTCGGGGGTAAATCCTTGCAGTTATTTTAATAGCGACGGCTAACTTGAACTTTGAAGCTTTCTTTGGATCAGTTAATGTTAATAATATAGATTTATAGAAGAATAATCCTTGGATTTTGGGTTAGCTTAGATTAAGTAATTTAATCTTAACAATTGCAATATTTGACCTATGTGTAACATATTCGTTAGAATATGCTATATAAATTCTTTCTCTAAGTTTTGGGATTTAATTCAGTAAATTCCCAAACAATTTTTGATGCCATTTAAAGAAGCATTCAAGAACTCTTTTATTAAACATATGATCAAGCGGTGTAGCTTAAATTTAGCTATTTGATTATACACCCTGATCCTTGATGATAAAGATCAGTTTCATGCTACATTATATTTAAACTGTTTTATCTATGATAGATCATCAATTTTAAGAGCTGAGTTATCTGTATGGTTAGTTACTGAAACAAGTTTTCCGTTTCCTATATTATATTGAGTCACATTTAAATATATTATATATTAATTCTATCTAACTTTTCTATCACCAACTTTGAACTATTCTCTTCTATAAAAAATATAACCCTCAATAGTCCAATGAAAGTCTTCACAGATATTATAGTTTCCTATATATTTAGACTTTAGTTTAAAGGATTTTTAGTTTATGGCAAATGTAATCAGAAAATGTATATACCCTTTCTGTCAGTATATAGGTAAAAATATTTCATTTGTTTTACCAGTTTATTTGCTTTGGCGCTTTTTCGCTACTTCCTTCTTTTTTTTTTTTTTTGTTTCATCTACTTCTTTAGCATTTGTGTGTGTGTTGATTGCTTTGCCTTGCTGTGTGTGTGTGTGCGTGTGTATGAGCAAGGTCAAAGCTAAAAAAAAAAACAAAAAAATAACGGAAGAAGGAAAATAACTCACCTGGCTCCGATGTGGTTGTTGTTTCGACAGTTTCTGTATTGGCATTACTCTTATCCGGTAAAACCAATAGCAATACGGTCAAGGATATTAAAGCCCATAATGGCTTATGGCGCATACGTTGCCTGGCCCTAAGCATGGCCAAAAATAACTCCAACTACAAATCTCCTGCGATATATTTATGTGTGTATTGTATATATATATTCTTAAATATATATATGTATATATCTTATATTGTTGTATGTGATCAATCTATAATTATTTGCATTCGCTTTAATTTATAACTTTGTTGCACTTGCCAAAACACTTGAAAAGGCGCAAAAATAGAAATCCTTTTACTTGGTGTCAAACAACTGCACTTGCAAGGGTCCTATGCATACACACACACACACTGTTTGTTTGTGTGTGTGCATATATATATATATAGAGATATATAGGTATATTATGTTCTCTTTAAAGTTTCACTTTTGTTTTCACACACAAACACATACACACACAGAGGGAGAGAGTGAGAGACGCATACAAAATTCACGTTTCGCTTAGGTCCTTTAGTTTTTTTCAGTTATCCTTGGCTCGCTTTTGGTTCTTAATCTCACAACTGACGACAGGAAAATGCGTTGCTTGGCATTCAGAGTCATCGCTTTTATACTGCTCGTTGGATTCTGCGCCATTTAGCCATGCGTTCGTTTGCTCCTTCCGTCGTATCCTTCGTTTAGTTGCAATTGTCGTTAAATTGACGAAGTGCCAAACGAACTGTCCCTCTCTTTGTCTCTCTCTCTCTCTGTCTCTCTCTCTGCCTCTTCCGCTTCCTACCATCACGTGCATTTTGCCGGTAAATCGGCTTCGCTATCCAAACTCGTTTATGTGTGAGTGTAAGTGTGTTTGTGTCTGTGTGTGTGTGTGTGTTTTTGTTTTGATTTTGCTTATGTGTTTTGGTTAGTTGCTGCTTTCGCTTTTTCTTTTACCATTGCCGCATTTTAGGCGCCTTACCCACTGCTGCTTGCCCTTGTAACTTTTGCACGTAGCTGCTTTAGCGTTAAAATGTTGCTTCATCGCGGCACGTCACGTGGCGTTTCGTTCCGAGCGTTGCATTAGCTTCTCCTGGCAACCAAATCAAGTTTTCCGCCTTCTCCACTAAACCCAAATGATTCAATTATCTCAGCTAAAAGTTTACCCCCCCCCCCAACTAATTTAATTGAAAGATTTTTAAATTCCTGCCATATCTCTTCTTTTAACTAAACACAGCTGAGAAAATTGCCAAAGGGTTAATTTTTAAGACTGAATGAATTACTACGACTATCCTAGAAACTAGATCTGCTTGATGAATTTAAATAGTCAATTTAAACTAAATTAAATATTTATGGATTGTGTGCAAATGTGCTAAACCAAGACGTTTCGACTTAGTCAAAGTAGATGCCAATGGATTAACTAAAGGTGGTTAAATATGCTTTCCTCGCAGAATGATGAGTGATTTAGTTGGGCGAATAATAAATATTATATTAAGATATACACTCGTATGCCAAGTCGAGAACAGGTACAAACCCTTTGAACCTTTTACCATATTTTCACAACTGATTAATTATAATTTATTATTATTATTATGTATTGCTGCATTTCGTTCTATTTCCTACTCTCATTCTAGTTTATATAAA
This sequence comes from Drosophila sturtevanti, assembly GCA_018150375.1. Taxonomy (NCBI): domain Eukaryota; kingdom Metazoa; phylum Arthropoda; class Insecta; order Diptera; family Drosophilidae; genus Drosophila; species Drosophila sturtevanti. The sequence goes on along the minus strand of JAECWJ010000317.1, from coordinate 9,863,546 downwards.
ATCATCCAAACAGGACATAAGTTTCATATCAGTTCCTTTATTTTTTCATTTCAGTGTCCTAAGAAATTGCATTCTTCATGAACTAGGGAGAATTAAATCCGGAAAGGGGAAGCAACAATTCCTTTCTTTTGGTAAGTAAAAGCATTTAAATGTTGAATCTAAAATTTTAATCTCATTTGATGCACTTCGAGACAAAGGAAAAAAGAAACATTTATAGGCTATGATAGTCTTAGTAATTTAATTGTTAAATTGCAACTCTAATTAAGTATCTACTCAATCAAAGACCATAAATTTGTTGCAAAATCAACTAAGCCTAAGGACAAGGACATGCAATTGTCCTTATCTATCTATGTATGTATGCATGTGTGTGTGAATGTCTTTTGTCGCAGCAGTCAAACAGATGAGAGAAAAGTGCTGACATGGAGGGAAATATCAGACCAGAATGAGCTGTAGATGTAGACATTGTTGCGGTAATTTTAAAGCACTTACATTGCGGTCAGTCTCGGATCCCTTGTTGCATCCTCCTGTTCCCTGTTCCCTGCTGCTGCTGCAATGCTGCTGTTTTTGCTGGTTACCAACAACGCCCTCTTGGCCACTAATTACGCAAATGAATTCTCTCTCCGGTCCAAAAGCAATAACAACAAGAATAACACCAGCAATCTGATGAGCCGACTCGACCGACTCTCCCTGTGATAAATGTCAGTCAATGTTGGCCACCAACCCATCACACCCCAACACACCCACAACCCACAAAACTGGACAAACAATACTGTCTGGCTTCTGGGCTCTATTCCTGTGGCTGTAGCTGTAGCTGCTGCTCAACTCAATTCAAGTGGAAAACTCAAAATACAATTGTATGGCATTTTTCCGCACCCCCTCCCTCACTCCCCACCACCTATCTACCCCCTTTACATCTTAACTAAAATTCTGTTTATTCAGGCTGAAAATTCACCTACAAGAAAATTGCAATTGCAATTTCCATTCAATCAAATATTCAGAAATCATGATAACCCACAAAGCTACACTCATTATAAATATATATATATTTATATATGTGTGTGTGTATTCAGATTGATCAATTTTAGATACGATATCAATTCGTTTTCCATTTGGTCTAAAGAATCCTTTGCCTGGTCATGCAATTATCTTAAGTTTTAATGAAATTTCCCGCTCAGTCATAGAAAATCATTTAACACCAACAAAAACGAAAAAAATACGAAATGTTAAGCCAAAACTAAACTAAGTGAAACTTTGCTCTTAATTTACCACCCACTCCCCCTTCCCCTCCTTTGTCCAGTGGGTGAGTTAATTGCATTGCCAATGATGAGGCGAAAATCATGCTGTAGATATTGGCCAAGAACCATAGACAAGGTCCATGGACCGAAAGCAAGACCAAGTCAAAGCCAAAAGCCATTAAGTCATTAAGATGCTTAAATTGTCATTAAAGTTGTAAGCAATTGGGGAAAATGCCAATTGAATATGCTTCAAGACAAATCCGTAATGAAATTTACCTCCACCCCCTCCCCACACCCCCCTTCATAACCGATTAGTCGATTAAATCGAAAATTCTGAAAAACTCTGAAAATGTTGTAATAAAACAGAATGCGAAATAAGGACAAATGTAAAACACTTTTTCAAGGATTTGAAAATAGGCCTAAACAATTTCTGTTCAAGGAAATGCTTCAAGTTTCCTCCTTGGCCCTAATTACTTGGCCATTTCTGCCCATTGAATTGCAAATGGCATTAGAAAGTTTTTGAAAACAGCTGCCAAATTGCCAACAAATAAGTTACCTAACGAGTTTCTCACCCTTCCCCTCCCCCTCCCACTCCTCCCACCACTTCTTTTTGAAGTGAATCAAATTAAATAAAACACGTTAATTGCTCTCTGTTACGTAACCACAACAACCGAATTGGTAACAACTGCGAACTCTGACACGTTCTGGCAATAAATCTCAATTGATCCCCGCGGTGTGCTGTAGGAAGAGTTCAATTAAAAGTCTCCTGACGGCATACCTCAAAGTGTGGTCAGTGGTCAGTGGTCAGAGGTTGTTGGTAACCAGCTCCAATGTCCAGTTTCATTTGGACAACTCCCAATGCTCATGCCAGCATATATACATATATATATATTAAGTACCAAGAAAAGAAAAACAGAGAAGAGAAAAAATATTTGCATACATTGCAATTTGAGTTAACAAATACTTGGGGACCAGAAGATTCGTAAAATGAAGAAGATAGAAAATAGGTAAAGTGAAAAAACGTAATCAAAAAAATTAAACCTTAAAGTATAGAGATATAATATACATAGGTGGGTATAGATACCAGACAAAATCTGTTAAGGGGGAATTGACATCCTTCTCAAATCTAACTAAAATTTGACGTATTTCCAATCACTTTAACTTATTTTGCTTAAGCTTAAGTTTTGTAAAATTTACATCAAAATTTAACAGAATTGTAAAAATATGAATAGAATAAATGCCGTTGAGAAAAGTTTACTTGGTAACTTGAGTAAAGAACTACAGTAAAACTTCAATTCATGTACCTAACGGTTAGTGGTAAACATCCATTCTTGCCGTACATTTCGATTAATGCACTTTTCATACTTAGTACTACTTATAAAGCAAATTTGCGTATTCTGTACTTTGAATTCGAACTCAGTATTAAAGAAATATTAATATAAATATTATATAATATTAATTTCAATATATATGTATATGTATATATATATTTTTAGTGCTATTGAAATCGAAGATTCTGCACTTGCTACAACTTAAAAGATTGCATAGATCCCCTCAGATCAGATTCTACTGTACATAAAATACTTAGAATTATAATTCCATTAAACATTAACCTTTTCTAGTTAAAAGCAAATTTTGTGGCTGAATTTTTTCTCATTTCAAACACAGGAAGCTGTTAAATCCTTCTATATCTTTAACATAGTTCTCACTTCGATTTGGTTTAAACTACAAGATAATCAGTTCAAATTAAAAAATCAAAAGAGAAAATTATTATTAAATATTTTATAGAAGCAAAGTTAGTAAATCGTTTAAATTTAAGGTTGACAATAATCAGCTTATTTATTATACATAAGCAAGTATTTAAAATTTCTAAGCCATACGCCCAAAGATAGGCAACAATTTTTATACAACCAAAAAGGAAAAAAACAATCAAATGCGACTATTTAGTACACTTATACAAGTTGGTTATCTTTCCAACTTACTATAAGTCATAATAAGTTATAGAACTCTTTGTCCGGCTTACCTGTGTTCCATTGGAACTTTATGAGGTGTAAGTACTTTTAATTAAAATCATAAAACTAAAATGAAGTAATTGAATGTTGGATGTGGCAAATCGAGACTACGAATCCGCATGAATCGAGTTGAATGTGAATGAGTCTCTCTGGTTAAGCAGCTTTTCGAAGCAGAAAAGCCATAAACGCGGCCATTTGGCTGGGAATTGTTATGACTAGAGTTAGAGAAAACGAGAAAAAAGAGTGCGTGAAAGAGAGGGAGAGAGAGAGAGAGAGGTAGAGATAAAGAAAAGGACAGAGAATAAAAGCTGACTTGGCCATTTTGCGTGTGGTCGACAACTTGGGGATAAGCGTTGGCCAAGCAAGTGCAAATAATATTATGGTTAACTGCACACACACACACACACACACAAACAGAGACGAAGAGGGGGAGAGAGAAAGAGAGAGGAAGAGAAAAACACAAACAACGACACAAGAATGACAGAATGAAATGGTGAGAGTTGAAAGGGAGAAAGGAAGTTTCACTGACCGTACAACAACACGCACAAACTGGCCTCTGCCAGGGCAAACAGCATTAAGTAACCGCACGGACACACAAACACACGCACATACACAAATACACACCAGGGCTGGATTATTGTAGGTGGAAAGGTTGCGAAAGTTTTTGCCTAATGCGATTGATTGGCGCAAAACAAAAGAAATATTGAAATAAGAAAGGAAATATGAAAAGAAATATATACATACATATACAGGATATATATTATATTCACCATTTAAATCATGCTTAATCCTTAAATATTAAGGACCTTATTTCGCTACCGCTCAATACAAAGACATACACATTTCACTCCCATACTGGGCAGATTAAGGAGTAAGTTAGTAAGCGTGCGTGTATGTGTGTGTGTGTATGTGCATGCGTGTTTGTGTGTGTGTGTAATTGTAATAACTGTTGTCGTCGTTGTCGTTGTCGTTGTCGTTGTTGTCGTCGTTTCTGTTGTTGCCACTGTAATTGCCTTGGCTGGTTTTACTTCAACTGCTACAGCTACTACAACAACAACAACAATAACAACTACCACATTTACTTCCTACTATTTCATCTGCTTTTCTACTCCTTGGGCTGATGGTGCTGCTCCTGCTCCCTTCGGTCTTTTGGTTGCTGTCATTGACAAGCTCAATAATGGCCATCGACCGCAACATCTGGTTGTGCTTGCCAGTTTGAGTTTTGTTAGCCAAGTTGGCAACTGATTCACAGGTTCAACCGAAAAACAGGTATACAATACATCCAACCAGCTTGTTGGCTAATTGAAACGCATCCTTAAAGTACATTGGACTTAATCCAGCGTAAAAGTTTTCTATCTAACCTATAGCCGTAAGCATTTGCTTGCATTGCATATCCGTAGCAGTCATCTATCTAGTTGCTTCTCCTTTTGGTGCTTCTACTACCACTCATCATCATCATCGTCTTCATCTTGTCTAACTGCATCTACTTAGCATAATTTGTTGTCTTGTTTTTTTTTTTCATTTCCCTTGTTCGTGCCTTCCTTCTTTTACATTGTCTATGCGTAGGGTTTGTAAAGTTGGCAAATGGCAGCTGGGGAATATTATACATATTTGTAGAAGAAGTAGATAGATATAGCTGTCAAGGACCCAAGTTGCCTGCCAACCAGCCTGACTGGCTCCCAGGCTGCCAGGCTCAGCCAGTCTCATTGTCAGTCTAGACTCAAAGACAATGTCTGCATACGGAAAAAGGCTTACATATTATTGCACTTGAATGCTGATGATGCTGATGATAATGATGATGCTGCACTTTTTATGGTCGGTCAAACAAATCAATAAATACAAATTGTATCCGAAAATGTAACATTCCTATAAAGAAGTTGTTAAATTTTGACATTTAATAAGGACTTCCATTCTTAAAGACAAATCCTTTGAAAATATATTTAGATATCAATTATCCTCAATGAACTTATATGCTACAATCAAAATCGATTTACAATTAAGCGACAGGCAAAACACCAAAGTCATAAAAACTGATTTCTTAAATTTGAAATAGCCGCCAAACAATACAAAGTTCTGCAGCTTTTTAACACTAATTATTTATGAGTTCGAAATTTCCGCCAAATTTGTGGGTCGCGTGGTTTTCAACACTAGTCTAAAGTCTAGTTAACGACGCTGCCGCTCAAAATAGTATCGATACTGATAACTATTTAACGGTCTGGCAGCGCTTCCACCACATGTTTTCAAAGAGAAATTAAAGTTTTGTGTTAAGTTTTGGTTGTTCATTTATTAATATAATATAAAAAGGATCAGGCCACCTTAGATACAATTGATGGTAATCTTTGCATTTGTTGTCATCCCCAATATGTACCAACATGTGTTTCTTTGTCTGCAGCTCCAATTAAGTGACTTTCAAATGGCTTGTCCAAATGCTCTACCAGCGTCTTTGGCTCACCTAGTCTATACGGACCTGTGGAAGGATGATAATCCAACCAAACTTGAGCCCCACTATGATGAGGAATTAAAAATTCTCTTTTTAAGCGCAGAAGTAAACAATGAACATAGAGTCTATTTACCGGTACTTCATACCAAAGACATTGACTTCAGTTTAATAAGCAAATTGCAGGAAAAGCAAAGCAACAGGTAAAACGTCAATACACACAAATAGCCCAGTCCAGAGTATATTCTCAACGGATCTTTGATTTACAGTTTCTTATTATTTTCTATATTTCTTATTTTTTACTGCAGCATTGTCTTTTTGGCTATAGTTGATAATACTGGCAACATATTGTATTATCAAATTACCCAAGGATTCAATAAGCGACCGGTCCCGTCGACATAGATAGGAATAAGGACGATGATTCTCCAATCGTACGACGCTCCAGATGCCTGCAAGCTTCATGCTGTGTGACAACAGACAAGAATCGAAGCCACAAATCTGTTTTATATCAACGAACATACCCAGGTAGGATTAATTCATTTAATATTTATTATGTTAATATGCAGATGGTATATATTGATATGTATATTTCCCTTCCAAGGAACAGGCATTCTAAAATGTCCACCCAAAGGACAAGCAAAACTGCGCAGTGGAAGATTCCGGAAGTTCCGGAATGAATATGACATACCATATGGATGCTACTAGAAATAATTTTGTTTTTAATTTTATGTTTTATTAGCACAATTAGATAAAAGCGTAAGAACTTATATTTTTATAAATAATAGTATTTTATTTTATTGTTGTAGTTCTAGTTAATATGCATACAAAAATAAATATTCAAAAAAATTAATATAAAAATATATAATTTTTTTTGGTTTGAATGTAAAAATCCAAAGGAAAATTTACATCAATTTCTGTAAGGGGGTTAGTCGTCGGAATTTTAAAAAAATCAGAAAAGTCCCTATAACTCCTTTATTTGAAGGAATATTGGGAAGTCCTTTGGCCAGAATGAAGTCCTTGATAATTAACGTCGAATGGCATACTCGGATCCTTGAAGGTCCTTTAAACAGCCGAGAAAAAAGGACTTTTTCCTCTAGAGAAAATTGTCAATAAATCGAGTATCCTTCAAAGGATCAGGACGAAACTTATGTCAAATGAGCCTTATGAATAAGGACTATTTTCTGTAAAAAGCACAACCTCATAGTCCTGCTGGAAGCGGAGATATCAAGGATTTATGATTTCTCATCATTTTTTTGAGCTGGAAAGAAATCGCCAAATTGTGTAGCATGCTTTTGAGGGCGACCCAAGTCGAGTTCAAGAATTTGAAATTTTTGTACTGCGAAAAATAAAAAGTACCAGGCGAACAGAAACGAGCAGAAGGTCGCTGATTTTTTTTTTTACGGTTTAAAATTTTCATTGCGTGCTTTTATGGGCAGTTCAAAAAGTTGAAATTTTGTACTGCGAAAAATAAAAAGTGCCTACTTAAAAGGGCACCCCAGCCCAATTTAAGAATGAAAAACTTGCTTTCAATAATGAAAAGGTATTGGTTAATAATAGCGATAGATATACATTTATTCAAAAATCATATCATATAGTTTTGCATAAATAACAATTATGTTCCGAACTTCAATTATTGGCATTATCTCCGACGTGAGGGAACATAATAAAATGATAATAGATCGGCGCATGATTTATAATGAATGAGGCGTGGGCGTAGACGTACGGGTAAATGTTGAGAGGGAAGTTATGTGTATAATATAGATATATAGGATCGTGTAATAAAATAAAATTAAACTTAATCAAAATACTACAAACTTAAATTTATATAAAATTGTTTAAGATTAACATATAGCAATAAATCTCTTAAGAATTACAAACAATCTGATTGCAAGCATATCGATTTATATGTATATATACTTATAAAAATGTGTAAATTGATGTTTTCCTTTTATCAATCAGTTTGATTAGTGTTTTTAAAGCTTGCCGCAAATATTCATTTTACAATTCAAAATTTAAAAAAAAATTGAATAATAAAATGCTCAAAGCAATTAAAAATTGTTCTCTCTTTTGTGTTTCGGTTGTAAGAATAAATAACAAATGTAAGCATTGTGTGTGTGTATGTGTGTTATATATGTCTAAATACGATTTGTTTAAAAGATAATAATTATAATTTCAACTCAAGTAAAAAACATATACATTTTAAAAGTTCTTAATATATATATATATAAATATATATATATATGTGTGTATGTATGTGTATATATATATTTTTCTCTCTTAAGTCAAAGATGAGCTGCTCTACCTGATAATTTTTCTTCAATGCTTTTTTTATTCGCTTTTCCTTTTTGACTTTTTGTTTTCCTCTTTTCTTTGTTCATCAAATATTATGAAAATGTATATATGTATGTATATCTATATATTATGTGTATATTAATGGGAGGGCTTGTAAAATAGCTGCTGGTGTATATATATAATATTCTTTCTCATCTCTAACGTTATATATATTTATATATATATATATATATATATGTGTATAAAACCTAAATTGTGGCTTACAAAAATCGTTCTATATCATGCTTTTGGGTATTATGTGGATTTATGTATGCGTGTGTGTGTGTGTATGTGTGTGTATAAGGCATTCCAAAATTATATTTTACTTTTCTTTTCTTTTTGGGATTTGTCAGACTATTCAATGCTGTACAAAATGTTTATGATAATGCTTAGTTCAGATTTGGGATGGATGGATGATTGACAAATGCTTTAGGTAGATTTTTGTTGGCCAGTGAGCAAATATCGTATGTATGTATATATATATATATATATATATATATGTTTATATCGGGTGATTTAATGATAGACGCTCAAGTGTTCTAAATTCCAATAAAATCGTTCGTCAACTGTTATCGGTTGAAGATATGGATATAATTGAGATCATGCTCAATTTTGGTTCCTTGTTTTTGAAACTTTCTAATTTAAAACTAAAATATAGTTATTAAACAAAAACGTGAGAACAACTTCGTTTGGAATTCAGAACATCCTCGTTTATATATATACATATATATATATTTGATTAGGAAGCTTCTTGGCTTCTTTTTTTTGTTGTTTGTTAACTTTACAAGATATATATATATATATATATATATATATATATATACTTATATTTTGCATTCAATAATTAAACATAAAAAATTATTAAATAAAAGCATATCTCTTCATCTATATATGTATGTATATGTATGTGTCTCTATATATCGTTCTATATCTCTAACTGGGCTATGCCCAATTCCACATAGATTAACACCATTCAGCCGTATAGGAGAAATCTTGGAAAAGACCTTGCTCATCATCAGTTAAATGACGCGGCTCCTTTGGTGGTGTCAATTGGGCCTTCTCTGAGGTGAATTCCTCATCGAAATTCGAGACATCCTCCAGGTGATTCTATATAGAATAGATTAAAATTAAGTTTATATAGTGTAAATTTCGCAAGATCTCTTTAAGGTAACACTTACAATGGTGGGCACAAATGGTGGCTTGACTTTCCGTAACAATAAATCATCCCATACAATGGAACGGAAGAATGCCTGTTTTTTAACATCCTCCGCATCGCGTTCCGTCGAGCCGAGACGGCGTTCCGGATTCTTGCGCAGCAACTGGGAGGGAAAGCGAGTGAAAATTCAACTATTAGTTTTCCCATTATCCATTTATTTAGGCTATCAATTTGTATCTTACCCTACGCATGACAGCTATGGCCTCGAGTGATAGGAAACGCGGATAACGCACTTCATCATTAACAATCGAATCGAATACTTCTTCCTCATCATCGCCCGGGAACGGTGACTATAAGAATATTTATTTAAGATTTCTATATACATATTCTTTAAACGTTTCCCAACTTACCTCGCCCACCAACATTTCAAAGATCAGTACACCCAATCCCCACCAATCAACTGCTCGTGTATATGATGTTTCTGTAAGGACTTCCGGTGCTAAGAATTCCGGTGTACCGCAAAAAGTGCCAGTCCGATCACCGAAACCCATACCCTCTTTGCATAGACCAAAATCGGCAATTTTAACATAACCATCGGTATCCAATAGCAAATTGTCCAGCTTCAAATCACGATAAATAATCTTATTCTCATGCAGATATTGTAGACCCAAGACCACACAAGCGGCATAGAATACGGCACGAGGTTCCAGGAAAACATCGGTATGAATGTGCATCATAAGATCACCACCGGCGGCATATTCCATAACAAAGCAGACGTGTTGCTGTGAGATGGAGAAGAAGAAGAAGAAAAGAGTAAAGGATCAGAGGATTATTAAAGAATCCTTTCATTTGATTTTCCGTTTTTTATTACCTCTGTCTGGAAACAAGAATATAAATTGACTAAGAATGGATGCCTCATGGCATTGGCCACCTCAAAGATGCGTTTCTCGCTTAGCAGGGATTCCACCTCATCGCGGGCTATAATATCGCCCTTTTTCAATGCCTTAATGGCATAATATTGATTATTCGAACGGAGCTGGGACAGGATAACCTTGCCGAAATGTCCACGACCCAAGACACTCAACAGACGGAAATTGTCAAGGCTGAGTAAACCGGAAGTGGTTAACTGGTTCTGCGATTGACGTCCAGTGGTTATATCATCACGATATTGTAATCCTCTTGCCACATGTTGACGACGTTGTTGCTGTTGCTGTTGTTGATTGTTATTGTTGTTTATATTGGCAGCCGATGTTGTGGCCGCTGCTTTAGCCACATTCAATTCATATTGATTGGCATAAATTGGTTGCTTATCCTGCTGCCTCTGTGCCGGCTGTGGTGGTGGGAAATGTATCGATGAACTATTGCTGCCATATATGGTGGGTGTCGGTGGCTCCTGTATAATGGGTGAGGATTGTATATAGTTCTGCTGCTGCTGTTGTTGTTGTTGTTGTTGTTGCTGCTGCTGTTGCTGATTATTGCCCACATAGAGTTTGCCTAGCTGTGGTATAACCTAAACATAGATATAGAGATAATTCAATCATTTTAGTTTTAGTTTAACATTTTAGTTGAGTGGAGTAGAGTGAATTTTATATATAATTATATAGAATTGATTTTAGTTAGTTTCTTTTTTTTTTTTGTAAAAAGTTCTGTATAATTTTCTAGATATATCTTTGAATTTTGTTTATGTGTCTCTTTTTTGTAGTGGTTTTTCACCTGCTGCTCATCTGTGATGGAAAGTGTATCTACTTGTTCAATGGTTTCTATTAAAATGCTGTCAATGGCCTCAGTGGCTGATTCCACTTGATTTTGCTCCTCCTCTTCCTTCTCATCATCATCATCATCCTCGTTGCCCTCTTCGATAAGACAGCTATTGACTGCCTCAATGGGTTCGAGTGTTATATGCACTAGACTGATATGGGCCTGCAAACACACACACACACACGTCAATATATATATCTATATATAAACATAGATTTATATATATATATATCTATATTGAGTGAGAGAGAGAAAGATTGGACACACACAGATTTCGGTATGGATACATTTGATGATAATTGCTGATTCCTCTGCTGTCTACAAATTTGCCTCACAATTTGCGAAAGTATATAGAAAGTTGGCAGAAACATTATCTATCCATCTATTATACACATAGATCGATAATGCAACAACAATAATGAAAATATATCGTATGTATATAGGTAGGTAGATAGACGACAAGTGGTCAAAACAAACTGTTCTCTGCCTCTTGGCCAGAATTTCTTTCTTGCCGACATTAAAGAAAATTGCCATTAAGAACGTAAGGTAAAGTTTAGGCAAAAATGTGACAGCACAAAGCAAAACATACAGATATATATATATATATATATATATATATATATATGTATATATGCAATGCATATATATTTAGAAAGACAGACATATAAGGAACATATACTATATAGGCATTTTCTTTTCTATATGAGGGGAGAATGGAAAATGCGCAACACCTTGACCATGTTACGTGCAACGTGTAAAATGCTTGTGGGACATATAACAGGGTGATTCTTTTTTTTGCTATGACAATTTTCAACATTTACATATTATACCTTCTCTTTTATCCTCCCACCTTACCTCACCCACCCCCTAAAATTTAATAAGACAAAACTAGACAGACAATTGGCACGTGAAATGGACACACTTTTGCGCTAACATTTGCACTTGCTCTCTGATCTCTTTGAGCTACCCACAAAATGAATTAAAGAAAGGGTATATTAGACTGTTTTTGTGAATCGTAAAATATGCAACTTATTATTCTTTTGATCATATTTCCACCTTAGGAATTATTAAAGGAACTTGGGTCAAAATCAACGAAAATTTTCAAGTTAATGATATATATATATATATGAAATATATTTACTATCTTATGTATATGTACTATCTTGTATATATGTATAGCTTAGACCTCTTTAAAGGAAACACAGATTTAACATATAACGGAAACAAGGATTTAACATATTATAACCCAAGCTCAGCAGACGTCTGTAAATTAACATTTACATACAGGTCAGTTAGCGGCGAATCTAACAGAGGCATTTACATTTAATTCAAAATATGACCGTTAAATTCAAAATCTTTTGCTTCCTCATTTACACCTAAACTTGTAAAATAGAAACCTAAAGCTAACTAATGGGATCTTCTATTAATAATCTCACTTGACATTGGACATTGATCTATCAATAGTTTATTCACCTCTTTGCCATATTTCTAACCTCCAAAAGGGTATCCCCAAAGTCGAGTATACTTCCCCCATTAGAGTACACTTAAGATTTGCGATAGATATATATTCTTAAAGTGTGCTTTTTTGTTAAATTGAATATAGCCACAATTCTATTTATAAATCAATTAAGATTGCCAGACTTTTGTTCGAAAAAAAATCAATTTTGAAAATTATGCAGAACTTTTTTGTTTTGGATATGTTTTTCTCTTCTTTTGTTTTGTTTTAGTAACTTAATTGTTTTGTAAATTTAGTATATATATTAGTAATGGGTTAGCTCTAAACTTTAGTATTTTAGTTAGTTTAAAGAACTACAAAAGTGAACGAACAAGCAAACGAACTAACTAACGAACGAACAAACGAACGAACGAAGGAACTTTTAGGTGCATATGCAGGGTGGTGAGTGGTGGTGAGTAGTGGAAGAAAAGTTCAAAGTTCATCAAAAACATAGTTAGGGTTGAAACAAGTGTTAACAATAAAACGTGTGATTAGTCAAAATGGCAAAAAAAAGGCCCAAAAACCAGAAAGCCAAACAAATTGTGGGAGGAGAAACAAAAAAAAAGACCACCTAACCTCCACACAGAAACGATCACTGCTGCTGGATTGCTGAATGTCCTTTGACCTATACAAAAATGCATCATCATCACCATTTCGTTCCATATCGTCGTCATCCTCGGGATACTCGACCAGTGGTGATGGAGGCATGGAAACAATGGCAACATCCTCATCCTTGCCGCCCAGCAAAACCACTGGCGGCATTATCAAAACAGGACGATGCAATTGCTGATCCACAGCAGATGGCACTGGCGGCTGTAGTGCTGGTGGTGGTAGTTGTGATGATGATGATGATGATAATGATGATAATGGCGGCAGTGACTTCTCGTTGGGCTGCAACTGAAATTGGCTTGGTTGGTGGTGGTTGGGCAAGACAAGATTGGCAGCAGAAGATGGAGCAGTAGTGGCAGGGGGAGTTGATGGAGCAGTCGTAATATGACTGCTGGTTAGTAAGGCGTCAGGCGGCGGTGGTGGCGGCGGTTCTTGCATGACTTTTTGGCGGGGATGTTTCTGGTGATGATGATGATGATGACGATGGGACTCCTGCTGGTGATTTTCCTTCTTTTGCTTTTCGCATAGTTCCAGTATGGCTTTCCTTTTGGCCTCTTGGAGTTGCTCAAGTCTCTGTTGCTCCTCCAGTTGCCTTTGCTGCAGGGCCTGCTTTTCGCTTAACTGTTCCCGCAGCAAAAGGCTTTCGAGTACCTCCTGATCGAGCAATGGCAATTGCATGTGCTCCAATCTCTTTAACGTATTTGGATGAGAGTCCAGTTCGGTGAGAAAATCAAATTCGTTTAATGCATCCTGCAACTGTGGCGCCAATTAGAAGATAAACGAAACGAAACGAATCGTATCGAATCATCCATGATACGAAATAGATGACACACACAAAAAAAATGCACACACAGAGATAGAGAAAGAGAGAAACGGTGAGAGAAAGAGCGACACACAAAGCAGTAAGGAGAGAGAGAGAGAGAGAATTCGAAAGAAAAGGCTTCTAATGTTCCAATAGAAGTAAGAGAAATATAGTAAATGGAACACCAAAGTAAAGATCAAGTTAAATAGAAAGAGATCAATTAAGATTAGGTATAGATTGATGATTATGAGACAGAGATAGAGATAGAGAAAGAGAGAAAGAGAGAGAGAGAGAGAGAAAGAGGAAAAAGGCAGTGGGCTTCACCTAGTCTAAGCAAAAGAAGCTAATGAATTTCCATGAGATTTAAGCTAAGGAAAAGAAATAATCTAAGTAGAATTGATATAAATATATATATATATATGTATATTTAAAACAGCATCCAAAGCATAAAAATGAATAACATTTTCAATTATAATGATTGGTATTCCCGCTTGATATGTTAATGTCAAGAAAATGATTTAAAAATTTCGATATAATCCAAAAGCTTCCCATTAACAGAAATTTTGGCATGCCCTAGAGGATCGGATTGTCTTCCCATTCTTCCATGCCTTTAACCAGTTGGGAATTATAACCCAATTAAGCTCCAAAAAAGCGCATTACAATATATTGCCATATTATAAGTTATTCAAGTTGAAAAAACTAATTTAATGAGATCTTGACAAAAGATTGCTTTTATAATGAGGATTCAATCCGACTTCTATTGGAAAAGGAAATTCCTTAAGATCTAATGGAGATTCCTTAACTTTCGACAAATCTCATGGAATATTAATGAAAATTTTTGATGAAATACATGAGTGATGAGAGAGATAAAATAGGATAGGTTTTAAGAGCGGGACAAGATCATCCAGCAATCATTATCCCAAGCACATTATATGATCCCTTATAAATGTCGTTGATGATGATGATGATGATAATGATGATAATATTTCTGTATGGAGTTTCTTTCTCTTCTTTCACAATCAAAACAAAAACCAACACCAAGAAAAGAAGATAGTTAGATAAATAGAAGAAGAGTGAATGTGGATGACTGTACAGGGATGTGTGTGGATAGGAAAGCTAGGCATGAGCAAGGCACAAAGATCAACTCAGATATGAAGAGTTCTATACAGGATCAAATGTACAAAGGATATCTATATATATAGAGATAGAGATTGAATGCAGACTTACATCTTGATCCAGCACTGACGTATTTGAAGTTGTCGATGACTTGAGCATGGTGGGTGGTGGTGGTGGGGCAGTTGTGGGTGCAGCAGAACGTCCACTGGGCATAACAGGCGAGGGAGTTGTTGCCGTAGTTTTGTTCGACATTTGCAGACTGAGAGAATTGGGGCGAGATGTTGAGGATGAAGCAGCAGCTGCTGCTGCTGGTGACTCTGGGGGCAGGATGCTTATCCCCTGCATATGCATAGACAGCGGACGAAGACCACTCAGACCGCTAGACGATGGATCAGGATATTCTCCAGGTGTCTCCACATGCTCATTGAGTCCAGCTTCAGGATCGTATTCCATATTCTGAGCCTGTTCACCGGGTGTATATGGTTCCGGTTCAATGGCAAGAGCATCCGAAGAAGGTGTACGCGAAATGGGTGATTCCGAATCCCGTGATGATGCCGGAACAGCGATAGCTGAGGCATTACTCACAACAGTTGTTCCACCTGATATCGAATTGGTACCTAAATGCACATGATTCGGAGCATTTCGTTTCAATAGGCGACCCCAAGTGGCCACATTAATGTTCATCTGTTTGGCTCGTGAAATATTCTTGGCCTGTTGCCTATTGAAGATCATTCGTTGGCGCCTTAACTTTGGTTTCTGTGATATCATCGGATTAAGGAATTTAATCTCGGCGAAGAGTAGACCCTGTGGCTCCAATTGCAGGGCCATGCCATGACGTACATCATCAATGAACTCTTCAAGGCGGAGCACCTTAACCGCACACAATGAACGCCAATCTCGCCAATAGACACCAATCTCAAGTTCACGTGAACGATCTAGTTCAATGGAGAAGCGCTGATCCCAGGCCTGCTGTGAGCATGGCTTCCATGATGTTTGACCCACACTGATATTGTCTAGCTTAATCACTGCCATTATCTCAAACGATGTCTCATCCTTAACCGAATAGCTCTTTGAACTGCTCCGTGATGTTACACCCTTGACAAAGCTGCGTAAATCGCCGGGACTGGAGCTGGCGTCCTTATCTCTACGTGAACGTCCTGGTACATCCTCCAAGAGATCCTGACAGCCCATCAAGCGGACTTCCAATTTACCCGTGACACTGGCACAGCGTCCCAATGATGATACCGATTGATAAGCTTTATTCCCCAATAGTCCTGCCTGGCCCGATTGTAGCGAAGTGTAGGTCACTGGAGCGGGGGATGTGGATTGTTGAACGATTTGTAACTCCGTCTTGAGCAATTGAGCTGCTGGTGAATCTGTGGGCAACTCCTGGCGTCGCAAATCAAGTGAATACCGCAAGAGATCAAGTTTACGTGATGACTCCGACAGGCGTCCATGGGCCTGAATTAAAAAATAAAGCAAATATATATATATATATAGAGAATGATTATCAGAGTATAAAATATATAAATTCCATCCCAAGAAAAGTCATTCATTTACAATCTACTCTTTAGTTTATTCAGTTTCTTTTTTGGTTTGTGTTTATTATACAACATTGAGGAACATTTATTTGGTTTTTTTGATCTTATAAGTAATCCTAGTTCTCTGGGAGTTCGGGTTTCAGTTAATCGGATTGTCAACTTATGGCCATATGTTAAATGCATTAACAAATGAAATATATTAAATAATAAACAAAAATCACTTCGGCTAGCCGAATTACAATTCTATAAAAAAATATAACCTGGCAATTAGGATACAACAAATGGATTTAACGAACAAATATGTAAATCGTAAAATATAGTCTCGGGTCTTGAACAAGATTTATAAGGGGCAGCATAAAAAAAGTAGGCAAGTTATCTACAATAGAGCAACATATTTCCTTTCCTACACCATCCCACTCCCTAAACGCTAGAACCATTTGGGAATTACAACTAAATAAAGCGAAAGAGGAAACACATCTTGCACTGAAAAGGGTTTTTTGTGTACAGTAAATTCAGATTATAATCAATATTAGGAAGTGGATCACCCTAGCCAGGCTATATATATATATATATATAGTTGGTAACTTTAATCATATACTCATATCTGGGGTCTTCTCAACAGCGGTCTTTCGCCCAACGAAAACGCGCGACCCCGCAACTGAAAACGTTCGGCCAACCAACGTTGACAGCTCTCACAGTGACAGTTTGGATTTTTGGTGGGTCCCACATGATGTCCGGGTTTGCGCATGGCCACCACATTACCAAAGCGTCGTGCCTTCTCCAAATGCTCATGGGTATAACCAGATATGGCAGTAACAGTCGATGTGGTCGCTTCACTAACCAGACTTGGACTATCGCCACGACTTATATCAAAGCGACGAATAGGTATGGGTGAGGGTGGTGGTGGCATGCCCAAAGTGCTAGCTGAGGTGGTGCTCGGTGGCGCCTCACTACCACAGCGTACGATAGTGGTGGCTGCCGACAACAATTGTGGTGAACTACGCTCCGAAGAGGGAGAATTGGTTTGATCGGGAGCAACTTGCACGGAAAGATTATCCCGAGCTTCACTTTTCCAGCGATAACTGGGATGCAGAAGACGAAATGGATCCACAATGGGTTGTACAGGAGCAGTCTGAGGTAAATCCTGTTGACGCGGCAGCTGCGATTGTTGCTGTTGGTGGTGTTGCTGCTGCTGCTGCTGCTGGGTTGGTCCAAAGAACTGCAAAAATCCAGGACGTTGTGGCTGTTGTCTCTTTGGATATGTATTATATAGATTATTGGTATCTGAAAAACCATCCGATTCCGAGGGAATAGTATCGCTACGTTGGAATTGATTCTCTCTAATGGTTTGCAAGCCAGCAGCTGGCTCCATATTCGTTCTAGACCATAATCTTTCCATTTGTCTGATACGCAAACGATCTAAAGAATTATCATAATCAAAACTATCCGATTTGGTTAAATTGAAATTCGGTGTATCCAATTCATCGGTATCCTTCCATGATGAATCTACACAATCAGTTCCAACCATGGCGGCAGCTGAGGAAATGCTACTGCAAGTGGCATCTCTGGCAGGAATGCTGGAACGCGAAGAATTTGGATAGGCAGAGCTACTGCTAACGGTATCCTCTGCACTCGGTTGTCGAATATATTTCTGTCTCAAATTTGCCAATTTGGCTGCACGCTGATCACCGATATGTTTCCGGAAAAGCAGTTGTTTGGATTCACTGACTTCTTCGGCTGTACTTGATTTGGTTATGGCATGTCCCAAATTCAAGGGATGATCATCCAGCTGCTTATCCGCCTGTTCATTCTGTTGCTGCTGCTGCTTCTGCTGTTGTTGTTTTTGATTGTTATTAGCCCATCTTCTGGGTAAGGCTTGGCCAGATATCCTTTGATGTCTCAGCAACATTTGCTCATTATCCAATACCGTTTGTGGTGTAGAATTTGAATCTAAATCGTATGGCTTAAAATTTCCATTGCCTGCCCCGGATGATGAAGAGCTTGATATTTCAGCATCTGCCTGATCCACTTCCTCCTCCTCATCATCATCATGATGATCATCCTCCTCAGAGCCCGTACAATAGACATCTATATGAACAGTGCGAGGTTTCTTTTCATTCAATTGGGGTATTCTAGGCATGGAAGCCGATTTGAAAGTGGATGATGGGGTTGGCGTTGGCGAATAGGTTGGCTACAATCAAACGAAATGACCAGATTAATCGATTAAGCAATATATATAGTCAATTCGGGGTCTTACCCTATAAGTGTTTGCCTCCTCTGCATGCCTTTTGGTGTTAAAACTTCTCATTAGTGCATCAGTGGTGGCCCTTCTCTGGTCATAGGCAGTGAGGCGACGTCTTTGTAGCTGTTGTTGTTGTTGCTGATGCTGCTGCTGCCGCTCTTCCGTATCACTGGTCTGAGAAAATGCATCACGCAATTGTTGTGCCTTGACTTTGCTATGATAGATGAAGGGTTCATTTTCACCAACTTCCTGATTGGGCAAAAAGTCAGCAATGGCCGATACCATTATGTTGCATGTGCTGCGACATTGAGTGCCGCACATCTGAGCAGTTGTGCTGGCCATTGTTGATCCCACTCCTCCTCCGCCTCCTCCTGCTGCTGCTGGTGCTGCATGTGACACATGAGGACTGCCAAAGGCAGAATCACCAGCCGATGTGGTGGTAGTCGAACGAAAACTGTGGCCAGCTGCTGACTGAAAATCAATAATTAATTAATAATTGAATTTCCATTGTTCCCCACACTTCGCACACACTGACTCACCTTATCGATATCCTGTTCAGAGGTGGAGGACGGTGCTGACAATTTGTAGATTACTCGCACTGGATGCAATGCATCCTGTTCACTATATTCCTTTTGCACCGGCTCACCATTCCGGGCAAATGTCAACTGAGCACGAACTGTCCATTCTGCTGTGAGTTCATGGGGCAAAGGTATGGGTGAGGCCGTGGGTGTGCCTCGACCAACACCTCTGCTACCACCACTCATCGTTCTTATTGTCGTTTCCACCCGCCCCCTCCCTTCCCTTGCCTTCTCTTTTTTTTGAGGGGGTTTATATATTTTTTAATTTTTATTCACTTTCGTTTCGTTTTCACATCGTTTTCTCAAGGTGTTAGTAGGAGGAGGAGGCCGATGTTACATACATATATATTCATTCTCTATATATATTCTTATAATAACTTTGTCTAAAAATATCAAAGAAACCAAAAAACTAGAAAGATGGACTAACTTCGGCCGTGCCGAAGTTCGTATACCCTTGCAGATTTTCTCTATATAATTCACCAGAAGCATTATTGTAAATTAAACATACCAAATTTACAAATTCAATATTTTGAGCTTGAGGAAAAAAATTTTTCATACAAAATTTTTTTTTGTACCGATTGTTCCTATAGCAGCTATATGATATAGCCAACCGATTCTGATCAGACTTGGTTGAAGTATCAAGAAGCATATCAAACTCATAAATATCAAATTTCGTGGCATTCGGTTGAAAAACAACAGAGTTATTGAGGATAAGCCTTATTCATGACCGATCGGTCCTATGGGAGCTATATGATATAGTCGTCCGATTCAGATCAAACTTGGTTGAAGTATCAAGAAGCATATTAAACTCATAAATATCAAATTTCGTGGCATTCGGTTGAAAAAACAGCAGAGCTATTGAGGATAAGCCTTATTCATGACCGATCGTTCCTATGGGAGCTATATGATATAGTCGTCCGATTCTGATCAAACTTGGTTGAAGTATCAAGAAGCATATTAAACTCATAAATATCAAATTTCGTGGCATTCGGTTGAAAAACAACAGTTATTGAGGATAATCCTTATTTATGACCGATCGTTCCTATGGGAGCTATATGATATAGTCGTCCGATTCTGATCAAACTTGGTTAAAGTATCAAGAAGCATATTAAACTCATAAATATCAAATTTCGTGGCATTCGGTTAAAAAACAACAGAGTTATTGAGGATAAAGCTTATTCCTGACCGATCGTTCCTATGGGAGCTATATGATATAGTCGTCCGATCGGGATGATTCCGAGATATACAATGCCTGCAGCAAAAAGGAGCCTATGCTGAAAATCTCAGCTCTGTAGCTCTTATGGTCTCGGAGGAGAAGCTGTTGATCCAGACAGACGGACAGACGGACAGACGGACATGGTCATATCGACTCGGCTATTCATGCTGATCAAGAATATATATACTTTATATAGTCGGAGATGCTTCCTTCTGTGCGTTGCAAACTTCTGACCAAAATTAATATACCCTCTGCAAGGGTATAATAAACGCACAGAAACTGAACTCTGGTAGTTTTCTATAGCTTCTACTGTGGCCATGTGAAATGCTCTAACAACTAAATTGAAATACATTTATCATTTATGCATATATTATATTTGATAGATACAGTCAAACTTGCCTACAATGAAAAAACTCTCTTTGAAAAAACTCTTTCTGAAAAAACTCTTACAAAAATGGGAAACTGAACATTCTTAGCAAGATACTAAAAAAAGGATATAGAGCACTTATTAATGGCATATTGAAAGTCAAGAATATATTGCTTGAAATCGAAATTTTGGCAAATTCTACATTTTCGATACATGAAATACTTATATATTCATCTAACAATGTTTAAAAATGACCTTTTATTAAACTCTTGGAAACGGAATCAGTTATGGATATATTCTTTTAGCATTTAATGAGAAAATCAATTCGAAAATACTTTTCCGATTTGTAATTTTAGAGCTTAGTAGAGAATTATGGTTCTGTATATATATATATATATATATCTTTCCCTATTATTATGTATATTTAATAATGTAAAAATACATACATTTTGAATTGGAAGGATCGAAAAAGGATATCACTTTGGATAATGGATATAGAGAACCAGAATATTCTAGCTCCAAACAGGATGATGCTAACAATTCAGTGACTGAAGTAACTGAAAGCAAACTTTTCTTAATTTTCTTTACATAAAAAACTTCCAATTATTAAGATTTAAACATTTTCTTTCTCTTATTCAAACATTTCATTATATTTAACTCATTTTCTATACTTTTCGGCTTGATTCTCATTCATCATAGATCAAATATGACTGTTTGCTACTGGTTAACAAAATTATTATAATGATATATTTTGGGTAACACCCACACCCTGTATTATTATTTAAACTTTTGCTTCTTCTTCTTTAGAACACGCACAGGCCATAAACACTTTCGGTTTTTCGTTCATTTTCTGTTGTCGTTGTTGTTGTTGTGGTTTTTTTTCTTCATCTAATTTTAATGTGAGTTTATTTTTAAAAACATTTTTTTCTTGTTTTTTTTTCATTTATGTTCTGGTTCTTGATTGTTATGCTTAAATTGCAAGATGACCCAAAAAGCCAAATTTTTACAGAGTGCACACACACACAGATATACATATATGTATATACACACACGGTTCCTTCCACTGGCACACACTTAATTATAATTATGACGAAATTACGCAATTTTTTGTTTGTTTGTGTGTGTCAAACGCTGCGTATGCGTAATATTTCACTTTTCACTGGAACAAATCAGTTGTTACAATCACAGCACTAACAATATTCAGTTAGTTTTTCCACATTTTCCTTTTCATATTATTATCTCTTACATATTCATAGCGTTTGGCTAACACGAACACGGAAAAACGGCAAAGCGGCGAAACATATAGCAAGAAGAAAAAAAAAGAAACATATATACTCGTCGTATATATGTATAATCAGATGAGCAGATCTCAACAATAGCAACGAAACGACGCGCCAACGGCAACTGAATGAACTCGCCGCCGCAGCAAGTGTACAAACTGCTCTTGCTGGGAAAAATTTCTGTGTGTTTTCGCAGAAGAAAAGTTAGCTAGCTGCACACACACACACACACACACACACATAGAAATTTCCCAGCCATATGTCTTGCTGTTCTTGTTGTTGTTGTTGGATACGCGCTCCGCTGCTCTGCTCTTTTCTTCATTTTCTTCTAGCTGGCAACACATTTTTTTTGTTCTAAAAAAAAAAAAAGTTGAAATGGAAGCAACATTTGCCAGGGCAAAGGAAAATGTTTTTCCCCTCATTCATTTCGCGGGCTATCAAAAATATGGCTTAAAACATCTGCTGCAACTATCCAGCCACACACACACACACCCGCACCCACACAGATGCAAATAAGTAAATAAATAAATTATATCTGGGCCACAGAGATCCGATCTCGAAGTATCCATTTAAATGCTACTTTATTGTGGCGGAAGTCATCCTCAGCTGCCAATGCACATAAATCACATAAATGAGACGAAATTTCGAGATGCCACGCGACAGGAAATGCCAAAAAAAAAAAAACTATGGCGAAATTTGAAATGAAATACTCTTGCACAAGGGTATAAATATGCAATCGGTTTAAAAGTTAATAAAAAAATGGTTAATTAAATTTGCAATCAACATTATGCAAAAGTAATAATAAAGTGAATTCAGTTTACTATTTTTATATTTTATATTTGTTTATCATTTCTGGTAAAGATCAGATCTTATGCAAATCTATATATGTATGCAATGATATCTACATATATATCGAGAGTATACGGATTAGATTCACCTCAGAAATCTTTGTAATACCCTACAATACTTTACTTTTCATGGATCAGCTGAATATATATATATGTATAAACATATAAATATAAGATATAATAAAAATAATTGTTCATAGCAATCAACCGATTTGATTGTTGGTCATGCCAAAAAGCAGCCATTTAATTTACTTCATGCCATAGCTATAAATATAATCATTATACATTCTCCCCCCCTTCCAATAAAAATCGGTTGAAAATAGTTATATCTTCATGTTTAGAATAAATATTTAACAAATATTGAGACTATCCAATATTTGTTCCCAAGTTAAGACCATGAAAATTACAACTGTTCGAAATTTCTAAACATTGACTAATAAATTTTGTTCAATCTTTTTAAAATCAACAAAATTTACAAAATATCTAATAAAATTTGACAAAATTCCATTCATTTTGTCTACTCATATAATTAGTAGGGCAGACGACCCTACCCTAAACCCAAAATAGAAAATCTCTTGTGAAATATTATGTCCAACAGTTCAACGGAAAGAAAGAAGAAAAAAACAAATGAAATATTTTTAGTTTTCATCATTTGTTCAAGCAAGTAAATCGTAAAAGTCCGCCGATTTGGTACATGTCCGTTTAATTAATGAGACGGCAGTTTAGAGGGACTTAAAAATTAACCAAAGCAAAAAAAAAAAAAAAAAAAAACAACACTAACACTCATTTGAAAGAAAGATGAAAAAATATGCCAAACAGCCGCATAATTAGCTGCTTGCGCGTGCCTTAAAATGAAAAAATCACGTATACGTAAAGCAAGTAAACCGTGAAACACAAAAACAAAACCAAAAGAAAAATATTGTGAATCATACGCCAAGTGGGCCAGCAGATGGCAACACCTGAACAGAGTCAGGCACAGGCCAGGCCAGGCCAGGCACTCAGTGTGTATACACACAAATTATAAATTAAAGAATAATTCTTTCTTTATACACAAAATACTTAAAACAAAAATATAAATAAAATTACGAATATAATTCTGTTTTTTTTTGTTGACCCCTTTAAATGATAGGTAGGTGTATGTAAGTAGGGAACTTACCTCTTGTAATGCCTTTTTGTCTGGTGCCCGATTCGCCGTCTGCAATGTGCGTATGACATTTTTGGCTCCATCGACAACAGCGGCCTCGATTCGTAATCTGTGACGCAACTCCTCGATACGCTCCTCCAGGCTTGTCTCCAGACTTTGTGGCTGCTGATCATCCATATGCAATTGCCTGGAGGCTTTTAAACGATCCGCTTGCTCACGATTCTGTTTGACTTTGATGATACGCAAGCGAAGAAACTCTATTTTGGCCTTGGAATCGGCCAACATTTGATGGGCTTCCGCTAGCAGTTTCTTATCGCATCCGATGCCCAGAGAATGTATCATATTCTCGGCGCCAGTTTTAACCTTCATTTCAATTTGCAATTGTTTTTCAAGTGAGGCCAATATTTTATCATTGGCCGTGGCAGATGATGAGGCATTAGCACCAGGGCCAGCTGCACCATCCAATGATGAGCTGGCAGTTAAGGAACCACCCAAGCCACCAGCATGCTGGAAACCAGCGCCGTATGGATCAGGGCCAGAGCCAAACGTAATGGCCTCTATAATAGAAAAGATAAAGATAATTAATAAAATTATTAAATTATTCTTTCAGAAATATTCGAGTTTTTTTTTATAGAAAACAAAAAGAAAAAAGTGTGGCTTGCATATTTTATAGAGAACAGATATCTAAACATATAAAAAAATTCAGATTTATTAAAGTTTATCTACCCCTCTCTCTCTCTCTTTTAGTCTCTCAATCATTTACAATTCAATACAAATTTCCATCCAAACATTTTCCATGTTTATTATAAATTGCTTTCCCCTCTTTCAAATTTTGTTTGCATTGTTTACATTATGGTTTGTATCGTGTGGCACACGACGATGCTGATGCTGATGATGACGATGATAATGATAATGATAATGATAATGATAATGAGGATGATAATGATGATGATGTTGATATGATAATAATAGTATCTATAAGCGGACCATGGAAATGTTTGCATTTTGTTTGGCTGCCAACTGCCAACAAGCATGTCAATCAACTGTTGACTTCCTCCCTTTCTCTCCCACCTATAGACGACACAAAAAGACATACATATATATGTATAAAGGGTGTTGCAACTTGCAAACATAAACCGACTAGGAGGTGACTTAAATTTAAGCTAATATTTATATATAAGTCAACTAAGTAGACCCTATCAAATATCTCTGATACCATACGATCTAATATTTTGCACAAATATTCTAAGATAGTTTTCTTTGTTGATAAATAATTTTTTATTTGGAGCTAGACACCCGGTTTTTCATCTTTAATATATCTATATGTATATACACTGAGTGAGGTTGGTTCAGCTTTCGATTTCGATGCTTCATTTTATTTTTTGTTGGCCAATGCGGAAGCAGATAGAATCGAAAGAAATAAGAGAATGAAAATGCCAAACAGTATAAACATTAACAAAAGCAACAAAATAAAAGAGAAACGACGTAGCGGGAGAGAAAGAGAGAGAGAGAGAGCGAGAGAGAGAGAGTGACAGAAGAGTAAAAATAACATAATGAAAATTGAAAACATTTCATGACAGTTGTGTCAATAATAATAATACATATAAATAACAACTACAACAAAAACTATCACTAAACTATTGTTGTTACTTCCTCTAATCGCATATTTCACGCCTCGAACAACACCTAAACGAAGGCACACACACACACACATACATAGAGAAAGACGGGGGATGGATGGAAAGAAGGAGAGAATTGAAGAGAAGACAAGTGCGTGACTTAGTCGAATAAATTGACTAGAGGAAGAGAAGGGTAATGTCAGCTGTGACGACCCTTGTTAAAGCTCATTCCATTCCATCGAATTGATCGACTTAAGTATTACAATTGGTAAGAGATAAGTGACATAGTATAGATATATAATATAGAAGAGATACCTGATAAGTTGTACATATATAGATGTAGTGAAAAATTGAATCAATAGTGGAGTTAGTTATAGTTAAGGACAATTATGTCGGTTATCCGAACTTGGGAAAATGAATTATATATTCGGGCATTAAGATTTTAAGAAGAAGAAATCATTTCTATATACTATATTTAGTTGATCTTATAGGCATGTCTAATTAAAATTGAATGACAAGTTCCCATATACCCCTATTGACATGGGGGCTTTTTTCCACTTCCTAACTATTCAGTTTTTCATCCATCTCCACACAACATTTGCTTTCACATCATTTCTTCCAATTAAGAGTTTTTCTTTGTTTGGTTGGTTGGTTGGTTGGTTGGTTGGCTTACCTTGACCATTGCTATTGACAGCTGTATTTGCCGATGTTAGTAATATTTGACTTTCCAATTCCTGTAGTTCCGATTTTAATTCAGCCAATTTGGATTTGGATTTCTTGACAAGCACCGCCACATCACTTAGAGAACGGCGATCTTTGGCCACTTCACGTAACTTTTCGGCACCTTCCTTAATTTTTAGCTCTTTACGGATTTCGCGACGAATCGCCTCCTTAATCTCTTCGAGCCGTGATGACATGCTGCTCTCGGGTAAATTTTCAGTGAAACCATATTTATGACTTAGTTCATACAGAACAGGATGCTTGATATATTCGCCCTGGAAATGAAAAAAAAAAATTAAATATTAGTAAATGTGTCAGATTGAAAATGCTTAAGCCGGAGATGCTATAATAAATTTTCTATCTAGTATTAACCGTAGTATTAATTAATCGTACCGTATCTGTGTAGAATAGACCATCAGTAAGATAATCATCATCGCGATCTTGATGATCGCTTTTAAAGATACGCTGCCACAGTCTTCTCGTTGATCTGGGCGATGCTGCACTATATCTACGCGACAGAGTCGAAGATTTATCTTTCTTATGCGATGATAAACTTAACGATTTGGTTTCCGCCATATCCGCTGATTCGGTTTCTTCCCTTTTACTTTGGGGGTTTAGCATACTGCGTATTCTTTTTAAAAATCTGGACATTACTTTTCAAACACTTTTCTTTTGTCACCCCAACACAACAAACTGGAACACTGGAACTTGTTTTCGACTACTTTTTTTTTTTTTTTTTCTTTTTGTCTTTTTTCTTGTTGAGTCGTAAATCGAAGCAAAGTTTAAGTAGTATAAACAATTCTGTATTACTTCACTTCATTGTTTTAGTTGGAAATTGTCCTAACATGTTAAAGAAATATCTTTAAACATCTACAACAACAACAGCAACAACAACAATAAACAAAAAGTAGAAGTAGAAGAGAAACAATAACAAGTTGTCGTCATGAATCTTTCTCAGCTTGTCTCTTGTCTCCTCTTTCTCTCTCATATCATTTCGTTTCAACTTAATAGAAGAATGGAAAGTAGAAAAAGAGACAAGATAAAAAGGTGTAAACTTGATCATCATCATCAACAACAACAACAACTGCCACAGCAACAACATAACTGTCATCGTCATCTCCCACCAGCAGCAGCAACATGCAAATTAAAATTCTAAGTAATCAATGTCAATTGAACCAATTCATTGTGAGTGTGTGTGTGTGTGTATGTGTGTGTGTATGTGTGTGTGTATGTGTTTGTAACACTTTCTATAGAAAATCTTCTATGAGCCAAGAATGTAAATAACAATTGGAAATGGGAGAAAGCAGTAGTAAATCGATTTGAAAGAGAAGTCTAAGAAAAACTGCGACAAATCTAACAAGAACATTTTTTACAAATTATTTTTCACACTTAAACCAATTGCAAAATATTTGGCGCCAAAAAATAATTTAATACAGACACTCGTATAGAAAAAAAAAAAACAAGAATTTAAAAATGATTTTCTATGAAAAGAATAAAATTTAACCCATTAAAATTAGTTCAAAATTTTTAATAAAAAAGTAACACAAATTAACTCCTGAAACGGATGACAGTTTTTAAATGGCACGAGGTGATAAATACTTTATAAATTTCTTAATTTTCTTATCAGCAGCCGGTTCAAAAATAGGCAAAACCATGCCATTCGCTTCAGCAACAGAACTAGTTGAGAATTACAACTAAATAAACAAACGAAAGTGTTGGTAGCTAAGTAAGTAGTAAAGTAGGTGGATAAATCAATAAGCCAAAAAAAAAAACAACTGACATTGTTAAAACTTCTTCCTCATTTAATTTCATTGAGTACTACAATATAGCATATTTTAAATAATAATTGTAAAAAATGAAAAGTAATAATTAACCGTTATTGTTATCGGAATGACTCATCTCTATTGTCGCAAGTAATGTTAATAAATATCTCTCACTTGAATGGGGTTTTGCTTAGGTCATAAAATAATTGATGAATTTGTAAATAAATTACAATTTACTTGTACTTTTATTCTCATAGACAGACCTTTTGAAAAACTCTGATAATAGGCCTAATCAGTTATAGTTGCAAATTCCCTAAATTTCTATGTATGCAGGTGTATCAACAGAGTTGTGTGTTTATGTATGTATGTATGTGTGTGTGTGTGTGTGTGTATTGACAGGTGTGTGTGTATGAGTGTCTTATCTATGTTTCAATTGTTTTCTTTTTTGCTGGGCACTACTCACTCATATATTATTATTATTATTATTATTATTATTTCAATTTCTCATGGCTTATACACACATACATATGTACATAATACACAAAGTTGACACCCTTTTGAGGCAAAATTATACAAAAGTAATACTCATTGTATGAATGAGGGTTAAATTTCCGTGTGGTAATAATAATATTTACTTCGTTCGTGCCAGTAGCGAAATGCAAAAAAAATACAAAAAAAAAATAATAATTAATTCAAACGAATTTTGTGCTGTAAATGTAAACTATTTGATATTGATAAACCGAACCGAAAAGAAGGTGGAAAAACAAAAAATATAACAAAAATTTGCATTAATTGAAAGTTTTAAGCGAAAACTTGATAAACTTTGAAATGAATATGCATAAGAATTTCTCTTTTTTTATACTTTTTTGTTTGGAGTGTATAGGAAAGTTGTTTAACCATATATGGGGGGATGTTTGGGGGTGTTTATCAGTTTGGAATAGGCAAATCTTGACCTTGTAATAGTTTTAGTTCCGGTACGAAACAAAGCCCTTCGATATATATATATATCATACTTATACATATATACATATATGTATATGTATGTGTAAGTTCTTACGATACAGCCCTGTCCCAGGGTTAGAACAAACAATAGCTGCGCAATGTTTCTGTCTTATCAATAACGCCGCATAAGTTTTTGATAAGCTGCGAAATATGAATAAAAGGGCAAAACGAAACTATGGAAAACTAATCTAGTGTATACTTATATATGTATACATATAGATAGATATATATATAGTATATATATACATATATGTACATATGTATATATATTGTGGAATTCCAACTTGTTGTTGTTGTTGTTGTTTTTTTAGAGAGATTTTCGGTTTTGTGGTTATATAAATTTCAACTTCATTTCACTTCACTTCACTTTATTCTAATTTAACATGATTTCTGGTTAGTCACGACGACGACGACGACGACAACCTGCGTCTAATACGTTTACTACAATAAATCGAACTTCAGTTTTTCTCCGTGTCTCCTCACTGTGTGTGTTCTTAGTGTACTTTATTTATTTTTTTTTTTTTGTTCGTCTTTTTGAGATACGGTTAACGCCTGTCCACAGCTGAGCAGTTACTGAATGAAGGGAGAGAGAGTCGTGCAAACAAGGCGGTTCTGTGTGTGCGTGTGTATGTGTGTGTGTGGAGGTGGTGTTGTAGGTGAGAGAAACGATTTCAATGATTCGTCATCAACGAACCGAAGTGTAAAATTTACTCAGAACCGCAACCATAATAGAACGAGCGACGCAACAGGTTCGTTTTAGTCGTGAGCCTGATTACAGACACAGACACAAACACGGACACAAACACAGACACAAACACAGATACAGATACAGAGAAGGCGCCTGGACTTAAGCGCAACCTGTTGGGTGTGTGTGGGTTGCGGCTGGAAGCCATTGGGCTTGAGTGGGCAAAAGGCAAACCGGCCGGCGGCAGGCACTTAGCAGACAGCAGCGTATTTGGAAGGTAAATCCCCTTTTAATGAGTTAGATAAGCAATTTTATTGATGAAAATTATCGAGAATCTAAAGGAGGCAACAACAAAAGTATTTCCCAAGCTTTTATTTTGCAATATTTGTATATAGAAAATGTGTATAAACAAACGGATGTTGCTTATTTCTCATTATCTACTTCATTATGTGTTTGAAAATAATCATAATATTTAAATAATATTTACGCTCGAATTAAGTGATTATAAACAGGGTATTAAAGTTAGCGATAGTTGTTGGGGAAAAGAAATAACAACTGAAGAGAGAGTATAAGTTTTCTTTTAAGAAAAATTCCTAGTCTAGAAGATTCTTTGCCTTTTTTCCATATGACAAAAAGGGAGCAGGTTGTAAAATTAACAAGTTCTCTCACTCATCAGGACACTTAACTGTCAGCTCTAAGTGTATAGCAGTAAAGCTATAGATATAGATACATGGGAATCCCAACAAAAGGAGGCAAAAAAAGCGATCAAAGAGTTCATACTTTGTATATACTATATCTTTTACTATATATGACATATACATACATATACAGTTAATTAACTTTTTCAACTAGATTGTTTAAGCTTTCCTGCATATTACACATATTTGGCTTTAATTTAGATATTGTAAGCTCAACTGTTGTACAATGCGCTTTTTATTTGTTTGTCTCATATAGTTTTTATTGGTTTTTTTTTAGAGGTAGTCAAGTCAGTCAGTGTGGCACTTGTTGAGCTTCTTTGAACACATTTTTGACATAGTCAGCTAATAATCATGACAAAAATTCGCCTGGGAAATGTCTTTTGGTGTGAAATTGAAGCGGCTTTTTTTTCAGACATCTTCATAGTTGCATAACACCAACACATACGCACACACACACACACACACACACACCTCATATGCATATACACATGTACTCGCACACAAACTCACACACAATAAAAGAGTTGTAAAAAAATATTTGCAATTGCAACTTGAATAATCAACATATCAAGCAAAAGCTACAAGAGAAAAAAAAAAGCAACAAAGGCAGAGCCCAAGAAAAAAGAAAAGGAGGCAACCGCCCAATATAATAATACTATATATAAATATAATGACAACCAGCTGGAAAAAGAAGACGGCGACTGAGAAAGTTGCAAAATGCAACGAGAATTGGCACTGGAAACCGAAACTGAGCGAGACCAAGACAAAAGAGTAGGCAAGCAAAAAAAAAAAAAAAAAAAAAGAAAAAAAAAAGGCGGCGAAACGTCAATAAATTGCTGAAAAATTTGTTGCCTTTCTTTTGTCTGTGTCTGTATCTGTGTCTGTGTCTGTATCTGTATCTGTATCTGTATCTGTCGCTGTGTGGGCAGAGAGTGAAAAATAAATGATATCAAAAGTTAATACTTTAATCATATAGAAGTATCTAATACCCTCAGGTGTTTAACAGCTAACGGATTAAATAAAAACCTTGACTGGATTATAGAACAACATAAACAAGAATAAAAGCAATATCTTAATATGAGTAAATTTTAATCCAAAATTTATCTTTATCATTTATTTGTTTACCTACAACTTTACTTGTAAATCACATAAAGAAGCTACCAAATGAAGTCCTTTTTTATCCTAGACAGGAGAGGAGAGTACAGCTTCATCCATAAAATTTCAAAAAATTCCAAATACTGCATTATAAACCTCGTAATAGAATAGAATGTCTTTACAAAAAGCTATTGTAATTCAAATTTAGATCGAGCGTGACATTTACATATTGTAAAACCTTCAAATATTTGTCTCGTAATATACTTTAAAAAGTTCTTCTAAACTAACTAAATTTATTTTTTTAAATATTGTTTATAAGAAATAAATATGTATACACTTGCTTGGTCTTCGACTAGTCACTTTGATTACAATTTAGCTCTATTAACTAACTTAGAACATTCCACTACATTTAAGTAAAATTTTCTTCAACAAATATTTCAGAACTGAACATAATCACAGACATCTTGACAAAGTCTACTTACCCTTATTGCAAGGGTAATTTCAAAAAAAGAAAGAGAGAGAGAGAGAAATGATGATGATGATCGAGCGTACAGCCAGCCCACACAGTTTAATTAAAAACTGTCAGAAAGATCAAATTAAAAGTAATCTCTTTGCTCCATATATACACAGTGACAACATATATATGTATATAAATATATGTATGTACTGATATATATAAGTACATATATAAATGCATCATATCATCAGTAATACCTACATGCAGATATCCTTTTAGGCGCGATCGCAGATCCTTGAGGAACACCATGTTCATGGTGAGAGAAGCCATGATATTATTTTATTTAAATTATTGAATTTTATTTATCGTAATTTTTCCGTTCCACTTGTCAATGTTTTAAACTATCCATTGGTTGTGTTTGTTGACTTTAGTCGGCCGAAATATTTAAAAATTCTTTGTCTTTAACTTTAGGTATTGGAATTTTATATATCTTTTTCTTTCTTCGAAAAACCGCGAAAATTCGCTTTAAAAATCGCGCGACAAATATTTTAATTTAATAAAAAAAGCTTAAGGCTCACATGTTCTATGTATATACATACATATATACATATATATTTATAGGCGACATCGTGTATGGGTATACATATATGCATATATGTATGTATATAATGGAATTTATTTTCTTCTATACAGATATTTGTGGATATTTTGTTGCCGATCTGTGGCAGAAAATGTCAAGGCGCGCACACAAAATGCAGCTAGAGAAATATCGGGAAAAGCATCAAAGCGTTTAATAGAAGAAAGCTTTTTCAATATTTTCGCGGAGAAAACGCAAAACGGAATTTATTTTTCTGTTTTCCTTCTTCTTTTTTTTTGGCTTCGTTTTTGCTATGGTTATTCAATTTTCACTGAGACGCATATGCATCTTGTATGTACGTAGATACATATGTATCTATAAATATATATACATATAGATAGATATGTATATATATACCTAGCTGTTTAATATCTTTTCACATTTAGCTTGTTTGATTTACCTGCAAAGAGACAGAGAGAAGAAAACATAAATCAATTAGTAAGTTATAATATTTTCGATTTCGATTACGATTTATGTTTATCTTTAATTGTAATTCAATTGGCTGACAAATTCGATTCGCTTGAAACATTCATTTGATTTAGTTTGCCCATTTAATGGGCATTAGGGGTATTCATGACACACACACACACACACACACACACACACACATCAAATTGAATCAAATAAACATTGTAACAAGGTTATTGGCTATATAAATATATCATCATCGTTATATCGTGCCCATACCCTTGGCACTAGCCCCCATCTAACGACCCACGCAATCCAACAGAAACGCACACACACATACACACACAGAGCAAACACGCACACCCGTTTTGCCTGGCGAAGGCCCGTGCCCCAACATCAACAAGTGCGGGGAATTTTGTTAGTTGGTTTTTTTTTCTTTTGCCTTTCGTGTTGTTTTTGTTGTTTTTTTTTTTAAGTGTAACAATTTATTTGATTTTCGCACTCTACATTAAAAAAAAAGAAGAAATAAAAAAACATAGAAAAAAGACCATTTCCGGTTGACCAAAGATCAAATACCCTAATCTAACAAGAAAGATAAAAATAAAAGCCAAAATGTCATTACAATAAGTGACCTTAAATATAATGCTTTATAATTTATAAAATAAAAAAGAGGAACAACAAGCAAACGAAGAAGTTAAAAGAAAAACGGAAAAAAAGTTAAAATAAAAACATGATCTGAAGAAATAACGAAAAGTCGAGTATAAGGGATTAGAAAAATGCTTTTCCTCCAATAGAAAAACGGGGGAAATATATAATAGGCAGAAAAAAGGGTGAACAGAGATTAAAAAACAAATAGAAATGCAAGAAAGGATATAAGTATATGTAAGGAACATAGAAGGCGAAAGCCAAAACAAATGAAAAGTAATAGTAAGTAAGAAAGTTGTCAAATCAAAGAAATAAAGAATATAAATTTCAATTATTAATAGGTAAGAGCTATTAGATAATAAATCAATCATAAAACTAAGTATATTAATACACATAGAATAGAAAGACAAAGATGTCACAGCTCAGCTTCCCTTTCTGACAGACGTCTCTAAGGCAAATAACATAGACAAGATTCCGAATTTAACATTTAACTCTTATTCATAGCATTGTAATCATAGCTAATGGACTCTCTCTGGTTAAAGATATGTATGACCGAAAATAAATTACTACAAAATGCTGACCATTTATAGATAGAAACAAAAAACAGCAACAACAATCTGTTTAGTTTTATTCCGTTGTTTGTTTTTTGTTGAACAAGTGTTAAAATAAAACGCCTAAACAGAAATTTCAGTTTTTTTTTATTTGTTTCATGTTTCACTTTTGGAGATTTCAATAGAGAAGAAGAGGAGAAGAGGCTAAAATATCAAATTGAACAAGTCAAAATGTGTATTTTTTTTGTTTTTGCATTACAAAATAAGCAAAGTGAATTTTGATAGATAAATTAAATTTCCAAATTGGCTGGCAAAGTGTGGAGGCTGACCTAATATGGCATAGGGAAGGTGGAATAACGGGTAGAGAAGTGAGGAGGAGGAGGCGGAGGTTTGACCCAGTGGCAATTGCATTTACAGTGCCAAAGCCATAGAAAGGCAACTGCCAGACAATGCAACAAAAACTGCAACACCAATACCAACAACAACAACAGCAATAGCAATAACAACAACATTCACAATGTAAAATTTTCATTTTTCTTTAATGTGTTTTTTTCTTTACACATTTTGTACTCACTGTAGGGTGAGTGGGTATATTGAAATCGATTGAACAAGAGTGATGAGTATAAATATATTTCAATGAAATACAAAAATGGATTTCGACCATTGTACATATGTATTTATACATATATAAATGTGCTGAATGCGTATTATATGCGTATTTATATTTACTTATTTGATCTAGTATTAATCCTTTATCTAATATTGTCATTAAATTAATAAATATTTTTTTTGTTCTTCAATTTGATAAACATCTAAATTCGAAATTCTAGGAGTGCTTACTTTTGGTAAATAGACCGATGCTTAGCCCACCCTTCAGTATTCCCAATTGCTCTACTGGTTCTACTTTAAGGTTTTCACTCAATTTCTTAAACACAACCTTATACTAGTTCTAGTTAACTAAATTATGAATTGCATTCCTACTTGGTACAGGGTATTAACAAGCTGTCACTTTATGCTTTATAACCTTTTTTGTTGTCTTGTTTTTTTTTTTTTTGCTTATTCAGCACATGCAACAAGTGAATTTGGGTTAAGCCTCCCAGCCCGAAAGCTAAGTACCGTAAAAAGCATAAAAAAGCAAACACAGCAGAGCAAGACAG
Source organism: Drosophila sturtevanti (assembly GCA_018150375.1). Taxonomy (NCBI): domain Eukaryota; kingdom Metazoa; phylum Arthropoda; class Insecta; order Diptera; family Drosophilidae; genus Drosophila; species Drosophila sturtevanti. The sequence goes on along the minus strand of JAECWJ010000317.1, from coordinate 9,827,942 downwards.
CAAGGTGACCGTGAGAGAGCGAGAGAGACAGTGTGTAAAGAAAAATTAGAACAAAATCGATTTTTTTCGTGTCTTTTTGTTGTTGCGTTTCGAATTTTAATTGATTGTCACTTGGATTTTCACTTTTTATAAAAGAGAAATGGAATTTCACCCAAAAAAACAAAAGATATTTTGTTGTTATTGTTGTTTTTGTTGATGTTGTTGCTATGTCTTAATTAACAAAATTTACGGCAAATTAAATGCCAAAACGCTAAAATGGTTTGAAACAAGATGGAGAGGGAGAGGGAGAGACAGAGAACAAGAGAGTCAGAGAAAATAAGAGAAAAAAGGAAACTTACGTATTGCAGAATGAACAGCTAATCCAAAGTGAAGTTGAAATGATTTATGTTTTTGTGAGCCTCTTTTTATTTTTATTTTATTTTTATTTTTTCGTTTAAAGGACATTGACTTTTTGGTTTTAAGAAAAATGCATTTCTTATGGCTCTTTAACTCTTTTTATATGCGTCACCCATAATAAGAACCAGGTAATACTGGGGTAGGGCAAAGGGAAGCCGCTGTCTTCATTTATTATTTATGCAATTTTTTCATTTGTATGTATTTTGTTGTTGACTTTCACACACCGCAACCCAAAAACAATAACAAATGCAACCGAAACAAACACAACGTAACCGACGCACCGAAACCCGACGACGACCGACGAAGCCGGCTTCTTAGTTTGATGACTGAAAGTTAAATGAAGCCAACTCAAAGCAAAGCAAAGCACCACAAACCCAAAGCCCCAAGCAAGCTAAGCAAGTGAGTGAGTGAGCGAGCAAGAGAGAGAGGGAGTCTACAAAACCAAGAGAGCAAAGCGTAGCTCAAAAGCAAAGAGAGAGAGAGAGCGCAGCTTACAGAAAGAGCAATGCATGCTTCAATGAATGATGGTAAAGGCAAAGAGAAATGGAGTGTTGGAGGCGGGGTGTGGTGGGGGATAGTGCAGTCGACTAACTGCAAGATAGCACACTTGCAGAAGATAAGCCAACATATCTAAGCATCTACGTCATCAATGGCTTAAGAAAGCAAATATTTCTTCAGATGGAATCTTTGATCGAGCAGACACTATAATTACATAATCCATTATAAGTATGATTTCTAAAGATATAATTTTTCTACGTTTCATCAACAACGACACGATCATAACTAGTGAATTGCGCCGTACATGAACCGTTGACGTCATTCAGCAACGTTTAACGGACCTGCGCAAGGTGCTATCTTCTGTTATTTTAACCATGGAACTGACTGCAGGCCCGAGGCATTTCTTTTCTTAATTGGCCAGAGAGTGTGATGTGAAGTGATGTGAGAGAAGCTCTGGTTTTGCTATTACTACTTGTTCTTGTTGCTGTTCTTAGGCTTTAGCCAGCAGCTTTTTATTGTGCTAGTTCTGAGAATTATACAGCTATGTTTGATTAACATTTGGATGAAAAAAGCAACAACACCAACAGTATTAACAGCAACAACATAAAGAAAAAAACGAGGTAAAAACGAAAAAGATGAAGAAAAGAGGAAGAAATTTGTTGTTGTTTTTCTCATTTTCTTCTTTGCATTTAACATTTCTCACTCTATAATATTTCAGACCATAATAGAGATAAGCTGGATAGATGGAAAATTCTATGGATCTATGTATGTATGTACATATGTATGTAAATGTTCTGGAACAGCAGGGCATCGCTTTCAACAAAATTTTAACGGTGAATTTCCACTGCCACTCTCACAACATCTCCTCCACCCACACTGCTCAAGGGTTGGTCGGAAACCTTAGTAATGTGCTTCACCTTCGACTGACTTTTGGCTAATTAGATATTGACAGTCCTCGCCCCTAATTTAACCTGCAGACTGACTAAATGGAAACTAGAGCTAACTTCGACTATACCGATGTTTCTATACCCTTACGAATATTCATTGCCCATTTGAGAGTTACAAATGTTATACATTAAGATGATACATTTTTATTTATATTGAAATCGGGAAACTGATCGAACCTAATCAAGGTATTAGTTGAGCTTAAAAAAAAACAAACTTTTTATACAAAGACTAAATTTTACCAATTGGCCAAAGATAATATTAGAAATAATCATTATACAAAATAGGAATACGCATATTTCCAATTCTTCTAGTTTCATTGATCCTTTATATTTAATAGATTTTCCAAGCTTGAACTTATGTATATCACATGCTTAATGTCTAAATAAAGACTTTCTGTTTTGCAAGGGTATAGAAAGGGTTGCCACCACTTTTTAATAAAGCCCAACCGGATGTCGGATATATAAGCAAAACACATGGCAAATCGCCTCCGGCTCTGTCTGATAAGCTCGCTCAGTTGGAAAAAGTCAATAAAATGCCGTTTTTCTTGCTTCTTTTTTGTTTTTGGTTAATACTTTATGGCAAAATGCGTCATGCCAAAACCCACGCTAGCAACCCAACCGACCGTCCGACCGCCCGCCTAAGAGGTTGACAAACCCAAAAAGTCATGCCAAAAAACAGATATATAAAATCTCAGCCAGCCAGTTTCAACATAATTACACACAAAAAAAAAAGAAAAAAAAAGAGGAAAGAAAAGTGCGCAAAAAAGGAAAACTGTCATCAATGATGATGATGATGATGGAAATGAAAATTTAACTACACTTTTGCAATGCGAGTTTGTTTAGCTTTAAGATGAAATGTAAGGCAAAACGTGAAAACTTTTTATCTTTACTATTTACTGTTTAAAATATATTGGTACATCGTGAATCACAATAATTTTATTGCATGGGGTAAAATATATATAAGATAAGAGATAATACTGAGTCGCACAATTTTCTAATTTCTATCGCATAATTTTCTGGTAATTCATTGGGAAAGTGTATGAAAACTTTAACCAAAGAAGATTTTAAACACTTTTACTAAACGACTTTATGTATTTTTGGTTAGCCAAAATTTCGTATTCATTGAAAAACCTAACCACTATAAAAAAAAAAATTGCATAAACTTAAAACTAAAAACAAAAAAAATTAAAAAAATGAGAAAGAAAACTGAAAGTTGCTTTGGCATTCAGGCGGAAAATGAGCCCAAGCTAAGGTCTGTCTTGTCAATTATTTCGTTAGGTTACTTTATATAAAGAACAATGAAGAAAATGCAAAGAAAAAAAAAAGGAAAAAAATAAGGAAAAAAAGACTACAACTTAAGATCTGAAGACAGATATATTTGTTTAAACGAAAGGGAAAATTTCTCGAGATTTCTGTCAGAAATGACAACAACAACAAAAGCTTAAAGAGTGTAACGTCGTTTAGAGCCAATTCAAAGGGGAGCCGCCGCCACTGCCGCCAACAGTTCCGACTGGCTGGCTTTAAGACATATCTTTTTTCTCAATTTCGAAGGGTGTCGACTCTCATTTGCATCTCAAAAGATAGAAAAACTCACCAATTAATTTAGAAAAGTTTTGCCCTATGTATGCACATTACATATTCCAACGGTTAATATTAGACAATACTAAAAAAAAGCTAGAAGTATGTATGTATGTATATAAAACAGTTAATAGGTGGAGGAAAAGAAGTCGAACACTGCCAGCCACTGCTGCTGGGCTTGGGAGTGTGAAAATTCTGTCGATGCCCAAAGGTGAAAATGCAAAAAGAGAAAAATAAATAAAGCCAAGCCTAATTGCATTAAGAGCTCAAAATAAAAAAATCAGAGCAATTCCCACAGAATCATTGAGGCATTAGCCGTGCTGCACACGTAATGTGATTAAGCGGCATCTGTTTGCAGAGTGAACTTTCGGAGATGTCATCGTGACTCAACTGAGGTCAATGTGATAGAATTTGTATAACAGTTTTCAATTCAAATGTGATTTGTAAGTTTATAAATAAATTGTTAATTTCTTTGAGAGTTTAAATTGATTAAAAATAAATTTTATCCATATGCCAAGATTTTTATAATTATTTTAATTATTTATTAATTTTATTAAATATTTCACGAGTTGGTTGGTTCACTCACGCTTATGCATGTCTCACGCTGCCATTGCTAAGCTTAAATCTAAGCTAGAAATTGTTGTTGTTGTTGTTGTAGTTGCATTCAATCAACAAACAACGGCATTTTGAGAGCAGCAGCAGCAGCAAAAGCAGCGGCAGCGGTCAACAACACTTGCAGCTGTACAGCTACATACGAGTAGATGAGGAAGCTTAGAGCTTAGACATTTCAGAGAGGGAGAGAAGAAGAGAAGTTTGGCCGAGGCCTGAGAGCAAGTGGTTGTGTGTGTGTGTGTATTTTTTTAGCAGGTGTTTTAAGCAAGCACAAAAACAATTGCATGGCAATATAATGCCACCTCTTTCTCTCTCTCTATTTACCTCTACCTCTTTCCATCTTGCATTGGCTTGGCTGGCATGTCTCTCTGTTAAGATTATTAACATGCTGTTAATTTGATTGAAAAATAGTTTATGGCAATAGCCTCTCATGTGCACTTGACTTTTTGTCGTTTTGTTTTTCTCAAGTGAAAGTGAAAATTGAGGAAAATAATAGCAAAAAAAAATTAAGAAAAAAATTGCAAAGAGAGTGAGAGAGAGAGAGAGATCAATGTTACTGCAGTTTCGCAATTGGTATAACGGAATACCAAAAGCCAGATATAATAGCTGAACGGAATGGAATGGAATTTCAATAGATCCATTAACTCCAGCTGTTGTCAAGTTCAAGGCACTCTCTCTCTCTCTATCTCTTCCTCTGTCTCTTCCCCAATTTCATTTCATTTTTTCGTTTCTTTTTTTTTGTGCTCACATTCCATCCTGTGACAAGTTCTACTTTCTACTACTACTACAACTTGTTCCAGTCCCCATTTCTATGTCTCCCATTTGTAATTTGCAAGCCAAAAGCTCCTAAAACTAAGTAACGTTGTCCCAATTTCCGACTTCTTTTTTCCCCTTTCCGTTCTCTCTCTCTCTCTCTCTCTCTCTCTGTCTGTCTCTTTCTCTCTCTCTTTCTGCAAGTCTACCATCTTTTGTTGGCCATTGCTGTGGAAGAATCATCCACTGTAGTAATTGGGGACACCTGCATGTGCCAAATTCAAGCAGATTTCCAGTTTGAGGAAAAACTAGTTCCAATTGGTTTAGTGGAGAAGGATTAGAAAATGGAACACAAGCTTAGATTTGTGCGTTAGAATAGGAGGAGAAGGGGGTGGGGGGAGAATATGCCAAAGAACTTTAATCTGAAATTGATATGGCAGAGAATTTTAAACGATTTTTGGTTCATTCTTTTTAAACTTCTTAAATTCAGAAATCAGTGGACATTCTGATGTAAGTAATCGATTAAAGATCCGTAATATATTTAGCTTTATATATGCATATATGTACATATATATGTTTAACATTTTAATGATGTGATAGATGAGAAATGGAAAATGAATTTCCCAATGGTTTTTGGCTGCCATCTCATTGAAAAACGACAAACAGAAAGTAAGAAAGAAAGTCGTCAGGCATTGAAAATCATTTAATTAACTTGCTGCCGTAGTTATTGCCGTTGCTGTTGCTGCTGTTGTTGTTGTTGTTGCCATTGTCGTGTCAGGTTATATCACATCATTCATCTCTGTCTCTCATTGAAATAGCAGCCTGCCAACAGTTGGCCACCGCATCGCTCTGCAGCTACAGCTTTATGTCTTTTACTCTTTGTTTTTCATTCTTCCTCCCTTTTCCTCTCCCCTCTCTCTCTCCCTCTTTCTCTCACTAGCTCTATGTGTATCAGTCTTTCTCTTTCTATTTTCCTCGATTTGTGTTTGACTAAGTTAATTCATAGCTCAGTTGCCTCTTGGTCACATTTAATTGCACGGCAATTGATGGGTTCAATTGCGCAAATTATTGCTTTGACTTTTGCGCCACCAGCTCCATCAACCGCCCCCTCCTCACCCACCCACCACCTTCTCCCAGACCATCCCCTGTTTTATGAACCCCGCAATCTCATCCATCGATATAGTGGTTAGATAAGAGTATAACTTGCAGAGCAACAGGTAAATGGAGAGTAAAAATGAAATAAAAAAAAGAGTAAATAAAACAAAAATGATGCAAACAAAAAGCATCGATGGGAAGAGCCCATCGAAACCACAGCTAAATAAAGATTAAGCCGTAAAAATAGTTTCTAATTGATTCATATTTAGGTAATCAGAAACCAACATGAAAATTAGGAATTTCCTAAGACGTAGAAAACATATAAATTTCCACCACATACACATACAAAGTATCTACAATGTACAATGTCTGTATGTATATGTGTATGTATAAACAAAATAATAATCTAGGCTAAAGCGACATTTTCATAAACAAATCACGAGTGTGTATGACGCGATAACCGGGAAGCTTTATCAGGCACATCATCATCATCATCATAGTCAGTATCATTATCATCATCACGATCTTGATCAACAAAAGTCTCGTCGAAATGGAAAAACAACAACAACAACAGTTTAATAAGATACAATTGAATTTAATTAAATGCAACTTTGGTTCAGGGTTTCACGGAAATCGTAAAAACATCGACGAGAAAAAAAGGAAAAAGACCTGACCAAGACTATGCAGCTAAAACCCTTTTAATTAATACATACTTGACTTGTGGAGTAGCAGCAATACGAAATGGATATGGATACTCGTATATAGATATATATATGTACATATATAAAATAGATACACTCAAGCCAAGTAGAACTAAATTGTTTGCCAGCGGTCAACCTTTAAGCTCCACAAAGTAAACAATGAAATGCAGATAGGTCCTCAACCTTCTCCTTTTACTTGCCCCCCCGCCTCCATCACCCTTCCATCCTTCGATCTCCTTTCCACTAATGCCGACCATTTGTTTGTTCAACTCTCTGACAGGTTGTCAGGGGCCAAGATGTTGGCATACAGCAAAGGAGGAGCTTAAATATTTAACTTTTTTGGTTTTTGTCCATTTGGCTATTTATTTAGTTACGCTCATTGCAAATTTGTTAAACAAATTGCAGAGATTAAATAAAAAAAAATACCGAAACATTCGTTGTAAAATCTGTTCTCCATTTAATTTAATAAATCTACAATATATATTTTCAATATTCGACCCAAGAAATATTAAATGAAAATCGGAAGTGTTAAAAACAAATCATTCTAAAGATATATAATCCATTTAAAATGGATTTTTAATAAAGAATTGTAAATGCATTTGTTAAGGGGGGCCAACAAAGGGTTAAATATTGTAATGTAAAACTGGCTGACCCTGTTCTGTTCTGCCAGAACCGGTTGAAACGAGAAGCAAGCAAAAGAATAAACTCCAACTCAGGTGCAGGCAGAAAATCAAAAACAAAAAAAAAAAAGTATCTTCATCTCCCATTTGAAGCGTCGGCGGCGGCATCTTTTGGTATATATGTACATACATACATATGTATGTATTGTATGAATCAAGTTTTGCAATTTTCTACAATTATTTTGTAATTCAGTTTATTTTGAGTCATGAATGAGATGAATGATTTGCTGTACCCACCATCAACTAACTACGTGATGCATTTAAAGATTCAGACTTCAGACGGTAGCAGCAGCAACAGCAGCATTCAAGTTGATAAGCAACTTGAAACGATAAGACTGCGTCTCACTCCCCCACATCTCTCCCCTGACACTTACTTCTTCAGCCCTCTTTTGCGCCATTCAACGGGTAATTGCAAGTATAAGTAGTCCATTTTTGTCTCATCTTTTGCAAGTGTTGCTATTTATAAAACTATACACACAGTTAACTCTTTGCCCTCCTATTTGGATACCCTATACACTATATAGCAAAAATGGGTCATTTTGATTTATGTAAATAATAGAATAATATTAATTTGAAATATATTTGAATCTGTCATTTTACTTAAAACTAAATTACACCTACAATAAATAAAGCTTTTTTTGGCTTTTGCGTGCAAAAAAAATATTACTTGTTTAGTCTTAAGAGTAGGGGCTACACTTAAAGGGTATGCAAATGTCCTCCCTGCTAATCAATACAACGGAATTCTTGTTTATTATTCGACAGAGAGCGAAGTGGGAGAGCGAGAAGCGAGGGCGGAAGAGAGAGAGACAGTTAAAGCTATTGACAGACGTCAGACCAGGCACGCACTAGTGGGAGGTCGGTCAAAAGCACGCAACAAAAAAATGTGTAACAAACAAATTAAAGTGATGTCATTTGTATGTATATAGTTCTATTTAGTATTATAGTATTATTGTTATTATTTTTATTGGCCAAGTTTACTGAAGGTGGTCAAATGACAGAGAATTAATTGGCCTTTGAGAAGGATAAATGTTTAATGGCTGTGAGCTTAAGCTACCGTTACGTTTACCTACAAGCAACATGTGGTCAAAGGGAGAGTGACACAGATTAAGAGAGAGAGAGAGAGGGAGCGAGTGAGTGATTATATTGTGTATTTCATTCCATTTTGCTCACCTGATAATGCGAATCCGACATTTTTATGTTGTAGTTGGCGGCCCCTCCTGGTTGAATCACTTGTCTTTAACTTTTTATTTTCGAGTTTTACTGTTTAGTGTTTTCTGTTAAAGAAATTTTTTTTTTTTTTGATTTGTTTGTTTTTTAATTGGCGCCGCACGCTTACGCACACACATACAGACACACACAAACACGCTCACGTTTACACAGGCGTTTTGGATTTAGCTTTTTCTTTGATCTAAAACAAAATTATTTAACACCGAAAAGTTGAATTTTTTTCTCATATTAAACATAACAAATTTTATTGTTGTCAACAAGTGGAGAGATAGCAACAAAAGAAAGTTGAAAGAACGACAACGCAAGAGTGGGAGCGGGAGAGAACGTAAACGATAGGGGACAAGGGTGTGTGGGTAAAACTGTTATTTTTACCTTGATTCAAAGGTTATTAGTCTGCATAACTTGAAATTAATATTGTTTTTTATTTTAAATGAAATTTTCAAGAATATTTGTTGGTGTTGTTAAACAAAAAACTATATATAATTCTCTCTTTTTTTCTTTTCGTTTCGACCACAAACTGTTTCCCAGGCAATTCAATTTAAGTGCACTACATCAAATATTGTGGATTGTGGACCACTGTATGGGCAAATATTATGCATATGGGAACATCTTTTACTCTCACACAAGCACACACACTAACTCTAACGACAGACAATGGGATGAAAACAGTTGCCTTTCTGTGTAGTTATTGCTTGATTAAGGCTGCAATTGCTTTTGCTGTTGTTGTTGCTGTTGCTGTTGTTTTTTGCCGTTCTTGTTGTTGCAATTACGCCTTTATCGCAATTCGTTTTTATAAATAGTCAGACAGCAGCGAAAGAGGTAAAGGGGAGCCCATATAATCAGTGGCGAAAAAAAGTAGTAGCTTGCGCAGCTAAATAACTACATTGATGTATCTGTGTGTGTGTGCATGTACGATAGAGAGAGGGCCACAAGAGAGTGTGTGTGAGAGAGAGAGAGAGGCTATACCGGTTGCATGGTAAATGGCGTCCACATCCGCATGCACCTTGAAAACTTAAAAACATGGCCAAGATTGTTTAAACAAAAAATCCATTCAAACACACACACGCAAACACACACACACACAGAGAAGCACGCAAGAATTTATCTATATATTTAAAATCTTCTTTTCATCTCTGCTGCTCTGCTTCCTCCCATTTATCTGTTTTGTTATCTCCCTCGCTCTCACTGCGTGTCGTTTTCACAACTTTTGTGTCACTTTGGCTTATTTTAATTTGCACATTTACTTTGTTTTTAAACCATATTTGTTTTATATGCATGCAATATAAAAAAGTTTAGCGTTTTTTGTTTTTATAACGAAATTAAAAACAATTTATCAAACAAAAATTGAAAAAATTGTGCGAGCAGATAAAAAAGATTTAACAGAGACTTAACAGAACTAAATTGTTAACAGAACTAAATGAGTTTAAGTAGAACTAAATTTTTAACAGATCTAAAATGAGATTAACAGAACCAAATAAGACTTAACAGAACTGAAATAGGACTGGCACTATCGTTTAAATGAATTTACCTGTGTAGGAAACTTGAATTCGCTTCGCTTTTGTGTTCGTTTTACTTTATGTTGCTATGGTGTGAAACCAGAATTCGATCCCCATTTATCAATTTGAATTTTCACTCTAATTCCAAATTCAATTTCTTCTTTAATTATTTTCTTTTTCGCCCTTCACTTGTACCAAATAAATTTTATTTAAAACAAATTCTACATTTTTTCTTTTCTTCTTTTACAATTATCATTCGTGTGTTGTTGTTAATTTGTTTTCTTGCTTTTAGAATATACAAAATATCAAAAAGTTTGGAAACAAAAACGAGGAAAAGGATAAAAATCCTGGGAAAATTATAATTAAAATATATTGCACTTGTGTTTAAATAAATAAACGAGTATGTTGAAAATGTTATTTTTGTTGTTGATGTTGTTGTTGTAGATTTAGCTTAATATTTAAAAATTTGTAAATGTAAATATTTCGATTTGGGATTAGACGACGAGGAGATTTCTTTGATGTCCTTTTTTGTAGTTTCTTCCTTACATTTTTCTTATTTGTTTTTGTTTTTTTACAACTTCCGTATGCTTCGATCCGCTGCCGTTGAGTTAAGTTTTGTTCTGTCGTAGGAATAAAGAGAACATATAGATTAGATCAATCGATCAAAAGTCCTTTTTCAATCATCAAAATAAACAATTGAACAAAATTGAAAAACAAAGAGACAAATTCGTTTTGTGGGTAGTTAATTTGATGTAAATTTTGTTTAGTAACATGCTGAATTTTTAGAGTGTTATTTAAGTATGGTTTCTCGATTTTTCGATTTCTTTTGGTACACAACACAAGATGTAGAACTCCATGCAGATATGGAAAGCTTACCCAAAAGTTCTCTTTTCTCTTTTATTATTGAAAATTTTTCCTAAAAACACAACAACCGAAAATAATAGAAAATAATGGGAAACTTATCGATCGATTGATCTGATCGATCTCTGCTGCAGTTGTTGGTGGAATCTATGTTGAACTCTGAACTTAGTTATTGTTTTTGTTTATTGAAAATGGCATCAAAATTACACACTTTTCTCTTACTTATATTTCATTAGTCATCCTATTTGCAGTATATATAGTAGTTATATCCGATGTTTGATGTTTGTGTGTTGTTTGTGTGTTTAAATGATGATATAGAAGAAAATGTATAAATGTTAGAATTACATATACAAATACATATACATACATATATAATTATATATATATAGCAGAAGTAGTAACGATTGAAGCATAGTTTAAATCAAATCTTATATCGAATGGCAAAAGGCGAAAGCGATTTGGGGTGCAAAATGCTAATGCAGGCGAAGCGAACTGAAGATTATTTGTAATTCTGATGCCAATTCAAATATAAATATATATATACATATATACATATACATATATATATATATATACATGTGTAAAAAGCAACTACCAAAAAATCTGCATAGATAAATAGAATTTATTTATTAATTTTGATTTCTTTTTCTTCTTCATTTTAGTTAACTAAATTCATATCTCTCTCTGTGAGTACCGGAAATGAGGTTCTGTGGCAGGAAGTTACATTTTGTTTGCGTTTATTTCGAGGGGGAGCGGGGGTTTTTGTTTTTTTGTATGTGTGTGTACGTGTGTGCGTGTGTGTGTGAAAAGAGAAAAAATAAATAAAATGAAAACCATAAATTAGTTAAGGATGCCCAACTACCAGGAAATTAAAAAAAATGGGTATAACTAAAACTAAGCTTTTTTTATCGTGGTGGGCAGTTTTTAAAATTGTACAAAATTTTATCATTTTTTCGTAACATTTTTCAAGTACTTACAGTTCCATTGATAGCACTGTGGGATTGGGACAGGATTGTGGTGCCCTAATATGACATTGCTTGTGGCAAATTAAATTGCAATCGCGACATTCATAGCCCTGTTTGCCTGGCCGGCGTGGTATGGACTTCATGCAGATCGAACATTGCAAGCCGCTTCTAAAATTAATCAATCAATTAATTAATAATTCTTTTTATCTATTTGTTTGTATATATTTAACTAACCCGCTCAAATGCTTGGCAATGAAGGTATGATCGTTGTAGATATGCAATTTGGTGCCTTTGCGACGCCAACGTGGTCTCTGGGCAATGGCCAAAGGCACAATAAAGTGACTAAAAAAAAAACAGAAAGGAAAAAGATTTAGTTAATATATTTAAGATATTGTATTGATTAATAGTTATTTCGATTTGTTATTGTATATAAAAACTCTTTATATATACATATATAATCATAGTTACTACAACATGTAGTAATGAAAATTCTAAATTCCTAATTTGATATCCTTTTAAAATAACTTGATCTAACTTGAAAAGGATAATTTTATTATAAATATTTATTATTATATTTAATTAGATCTATAGAAACGTTTAGTTCAAAGAGTATGAAAGAGAAAGTATATATTGATAGAAACAATCTATGATATAACATCTGATATAACATTTCTGATTTATGTAGGGAATAATGTCAGAGCTCAGTTAAAAATTGTGTGTGTTTTTTTTTGAAAATCGTTAAACAATTATATGATATATATGTATCTATATAATATTCAAATCAATTTTCTTACCGTTTCACACCATTCTCAATGGTTTCCAGCACCAGAGTGGATGCTTCATGTACATAGGTCTTATTACTGGCCGATGAGAAACCTGATATGGCCGATGATTCTGAAATTGAAGAGCGTCTTGAGTGATGATCGATGGTGGTGCCTATGCCCATTCGGGGTCCTGTACGTTGTTGTTTTTTTTTATATTGTTTATTCATTCGGTTATTGTGTATAATAGAGATATACATATATAAGCCATATACCCCAATAAAACAAGTTCGATGAAAGTAAATGAAACCAAAAAATAAAATTCCAAAAGGAAAAAATACCAAAAAAAAAAAAAGAAGAAGAGACAGAAAAGTATAAAATAAAATTAAATTAATTTTCGTTTTTTTTAAAAAAGATGTTGAATTTTAAATATGTATGTGGAAATAAATTATTATAATTATTAATTATCATGTGTGAGTTTTGTTGTGTGCGCGTGTGTGTGTGTGTGTGCGTGTGTAACGGAACAATGGTATACATACAGATTTTGTTAAAGATTCGCAGTTTGCATTTGAGAGAAACGAGAGAAAGAGAGAGATAGAGAAAGAGAGATGTGAGGAAGGATAGAAGAACATACAACAGGATAAAGACAAATGATATAAGATAGTTTAAAAATTAAGGATCGTATGTATATATATATTAGATATATAGCATGCAAATTAAGTAAAAGAAGCGCATAAGTTGATGAATTCTCTGGATACTTCAGATTTAGATAAAACTCAAAAATTTCGAATTCTTTTCATGTAAAACTAAATTCTTGATTTAAAATTTATAAGAATTTCAATATTTAATAGTTAAAACTAAAAAATATTAACTATTATCAGAAGTTTCTCAAATATTTAATAGATCTTTGGATCTTTAAGCAATTTTGAAAATATTTATAATATTTGAATGATATTTCGAAAGAAATATTTCGATATAGATTTGGAAAGTTGTCCGATTTTGAAAGGGTTTAAATTAATTTGATTGTTTCTCATAAGATTCCTTGTTTGAGATCTTTTCGGAAATACTTAGATAACGATTTCTGAAGATCTTAACTAAATATGCCTTCTTGGATAATTAATATTGGATTTACCTAAATTAAATTCTCGGGAGTTAGTTAAAGGAAAATGGATTAGATGAATGAATGGATTTTATAATGGAATATATACTTTAAAAATCTGATTTCCTCAGCTCCTTAGCTTCATTACTCGTATCTAAACGTGTATATATGATGTATCATATAATATATACATATATATGTATATATATGTGAGTATGTGATATATCTTCATGCAGGGATAAGGATAAGCAAAACCCGTATACAAAATGCGTATTTGTGTGTGTTCTCTCATAAGCTGGGATTAGAAATGCAGCAGCAATTGGTGGTTGAGGTGGTGGTGGTGGTGGTGGTTGTATCTCCAATATTGGATACGAAAGTGGATCGCACGATCCGGACATATGTGTGTGTGTTTAGACGGGTAATTACCAAGTGAATTGCTTTTAGACAGAGTGGCACGATCGACAGATAATGAACGGGAAGATTCACCATTTAGGGTTCCGGTGGCTGTTCTGGAGTTGGTGAGTCCAGTTGTTTGATTGGTGGCTGATTGTTGTGAGAGTTTATGATGATTGTTATTGGGCTGATCGGCCGATAGGGTACGTGTCTTGGAGCGACTAAGTCGCTTCTTGAGGGTGCCAAAGAAATTACGTTTTTTGCTACGACCACGATCATCCTCTAGAGCAATATGATCCAAACCCGTTGTATAGGCACCACCAGCAGCAGATGTTCCTCCATTTCTGGTCAGGCTATTCGTATTGGAATAGGCACCATTACCATGACCAAGTCCAGTCATTTGATTGCTACCATTTAGATTGTAATTGTTATGATAGCCGCTGCCATTGGGTGAGGAGGCGGCATTCGGTTGGCCAAACTGTAAATACGTTCACCAGATGAAGGATTAATTGGAGGAGTACACATGATTTTGATAGCCAATTAAGAACTGTATGGAACTCAATGCATGCCATGCCAAAAACTAATTTAATACTCACCTCGCCAGTGCTATCCTCTGGGTTACCTGTTTCGTTGATTCCAGCGGCTGTAGTGGCTTCCACTTCCGCTTGAATCTCACTTTCGATCTCCTCTGCCTTGGCGGCAGCTGCTTCATTGGCTGCCCGCTCAAAGGCCTGGGCAACAGCCTGATCCAAGGCTGTGGGCGTTTCCACCACTTCAATTTGGCCATCTTTATTGACCTCAACCTGGACAAATTGGGCGGGCGGGGTTAGAGAAGCGCACATAGTTGGGTTAGGCATAAATACAAAACGAATCAAATGAGAACGAGGAGAACGAATTTTTTTTTTTAGATTAGACAAGGATTAGATGACGTCATAACTCAAAGGAACTCAGAGGAACTCATAACTCGGATAGCTCAAATATTTTTGGTTTCTTGTCAATTTGATTTACCTTAAATGCATTTGGATTGCTCGAATTCTGTGCGGGATCGGATTAGATGGAATAGAAGAAATGATGAAAAAAAAGAAGAGAAACGAAAATGGGGATAAAATAACAAAGAAATTGGGGAAAAAAAAGAAAAAGAACGGGAATTCAAAGAGGATATGAAATGATTTTGGGTAGAGAGATGCCCAAAGATCAATCAATAATCGAATCAACTCACCCGCTGTACACTGTGAATGATTAGGGTACTCTTACTGGGTTGTCCACCATTCACCGATGACGATAGGGCACCATCTTGCAAGGCACGAACAGCAGCATCCGCCAGATCGGCACCATTTCGTATATGCTCATTAATGGCCGGCGTACTGAGACGCAATGCCTCCTTGAGACGCTGCGGACGCTGGCTAATGGGAATCTCAGCACCCTCAATGAATACAAAATCAACTGTTATAGCTCCAGAGACTGGCTGGGTCTCGTAAGGACGTGGTTGCAATTGCAGCAATTGTGTGGAAGCCGGTCCCACGGCCAATTCATCAATGCCAACCAGGCCAAGGCCTAGGAACTTGGGCGGATCAGATGCAATGACTGGATGGTCATAGACCTCAAAGAGGATTTCCGCAGATTGCGGGGAGAGTTCGCTAAATGATTGAGAGATATAGAAATTAGTTCGATAATCCTTTCTATTGATCTCTGTAGACTTACAATAGGAAATGCTCATCCCAATAGGGTCTAGTGCCACGTTGAGTGCCTGTTTGATTCTTTTGGGCCGGCTCATCCATTTCAATTACCACATACGGTTCATGGGCATCCTTTAGACCTTCACCCTTGACAATCTTTACCAGCAGACGTCGACTCGATGCGGACAAGTGCTGGGAATCCCTGAAGCCAGATAGATTATGCTGCTGATGCTCCATGTTGTGCTGTGTGTGTTCAATAATGTGGGATTAATGTGATTAAGAGGTGACTTCTTAAATCAAAATTTCAAAAATAAAGTAAATAAGAGAGAGCTTATGAAATTCGCCTTTTATTTGCTTTAGGAACTTTTTTTGTGTGTGTGTAAGTGTCTTTTGTTTTCGACTTTAACGAGTAACAAGAACGGAAAAAGTTTATGTTTTTCTTTTGTTTTTTTTTTCTTTTTCTCTTTAGAAATGATAATAGTATTGAAAATATTGATTGCCCTGAAAAGAAAGAGCGCAAAACAAAAGACTTTTACTTTGGCAAATTCGATTTGATTGAAAATGAATGAAAACGGAACAAAACGGAACGGAACGGAAACGGAAACGAATAGGGAGATATTATTATGAAGGCGAATTTCATAAACAGATAGAAAGAGATAGAGAGATAAAATACAATACGAGAGAGAACAATGAGAAGTATTTGTTATGTATTTAGATTGTCTGTTATTTTTCTGTGTGCAATGAAGTGAACTGAAGAGACAGTCATACAATAAACACAAGAAAAACAGATGAAGAGAGGCAGGCGCAGGCGCAGGCATAGGCACAGACACATCCACTGATCATCATCTATAAACCATTCACTTCTCAATGCTCTCACCGCCAGCGAATCATAGTGAACGGGATAGATTACAGGCAATTCCAATGGTTCAATTTCTGCACGTGGACATGTGGAATATATGGAAAAGTCCACCGGATAGACAGTGTCACGTAAAGCCGTTGTCAATATATCACTGATCACTGTCTGTAATTGTTGCTCATCCTGATCCATAGCCTTAATGGCTCCCACACTGTTCATGGCAATGCGGACCTGAAATCGGAATAAATATTTAATTCTTCATTCAATTGTCATTATAACTTATAATTTATTACTCACATCTGGATAGCCCTCCACACGCATTTCACCCTTAAGGGTATTATAGTTCATTGGTATGGCCATGCGTGCTCGAAAACGCGACACGGTAACCTTATAATGCGATGTCTCCACCTTGCCCGATTTCTGACGAAAGGTCTTAACCTGAAGCACTGGCATGGCATCGCAATCGAAAGTAATGAGCTATAAGCAGAAGGAAAGTTAAAGTAAATGAATCGGTTGAATCGGTTATTGTTTGGTTTGGATTCAATTACCATATCTGCTGGATTATTCTCATCGCAATTACAGAATATATTATTCAGTCCTGGAGCTGGACTGTCGGGCAGGACACGTACAACTTCAACGGCCACACCATGCTGGATTAATTACAAGAGATGATTTGTTATACAAGATGGTTAATAATTTCGGGTATAGGAAGTATACGAAGAATTAAATATTTAGAGGAGAATGAATGAATGATTAAGAGAATGATTTATAAGACTTTGATCAGTATAATCTGAATTATCAATAAGATGTAAATCTAATTTTTCATACTCTTATATATACATAAGACTATGTTTACTTTAATCTTGTAAGACCTCTAAAGATATGGGAAACGATCAATTAATAAGCTGAGATATAATAAATTATTGCTATATATGGAACATATATCTATTTTAGGTATATTTATTATAGTTTATTCTAGAAACTTTTAAAAACTATATCCATTAATTGTAAAAATATCAAATATGGCTAACTATATCTTAATCCATTCTCTATAATCACATTTTTTTCTTCATGGTTCTAATTTTAAGTCTGGTTCATAAAACTTTCAATTTTTATGAATATTTTGTGTAGAAACAAGTTTCCACTTCACCCCTTTTGCCTTTTCCATTCTCATCCAATCTTTTAGAAGGCTTCACCACGAATTCTCTGAATGATTACTATATAGTAAATATGTTTATATATATTTCTTTCAGCTTCAAATTACGTAAGCAAAGTATTTCATGTGTGAGCTCAATTTTTTGTTTTTTTTTTCTCTTTTTTTGGAATAAAACAAGGCGAATTTATCAGATATAAATAAGTGCGAGAAATACTCGTACAAATGACTAACATGTCGAATATATTCTGACCTTGGCCTACGACTCGCACAACTTACTTTTTCGCGTAAAAGGCAATAAAAAGTATAAAAATAACAACAAAAAGGCAAAGCTTAAAACGCGTTTCGCTTGAGCGAATACAGAGAGATATGGAGAGAAAGAGCGAGATAGAGAGAGAGAATTTAAATCGATTTCAAGTTGAAGAACAAGGTTCAATGTACGGAATGAGTTGGGTCTCTCTAATGACATCACAGACATAACCACTAGATAGATGGGTGGATGATGTCAAAGGCTCATGGCTGATGTCAGCAATAGAAACAAATATATATATATATATATATATATACGCCGGCTTTAATGATGAATGGCTCACCTCCTCCACAGATTTACGTAGCGAATCATTAATGGCAATCACCCAGGACATGAGTAATTCATTGACAATGACTAGATCACTATATAGCCAACGGAACACCTGGCTGGTCCAAGTGACGGAGCTCTAAAAGATTAATAAAAAAATTTCCGATTAGATTAGAGAATTCTTCGGGCATTTGGAATTTCTACTCACAGTTTCGGGTCCCACCACATTCGATGGTGGTGGTACATATCGTGTCTTTCGATTCTCTGGTCCCGTTGAGCTTTGTCGCACCACACGACGACGTGGTCCAGCAGCAGCTGCACCACCACCACCACCACCACCACCAATACCAATACCTCCTGGCGAGGCAGATGAACGTCCTCTGCCCGATGAAATACCACCCACTAAAGGTTTAGATAGATCATCGACTTTTGTTTTGGTGGCCATCAAATCACGTGGCTCCGACAAACGTTTCTCTGTCTTGTTTGTGCCGGAACTGGAGCTTGTGGATAGGCCACCAGGGGCAACACTACTCTGACGACTATTTGAGGCACTGGCCGGCTTTTTGTTCAAATACTTTGAATATAATAATTTGCACAGCCAAACTGAGAATAGGGCCAATACGGCCCATAAGAATATAAACATGGCTAATGAGTCCATTGTTAAGTCACCAAGTCCCTCGAATGAACAGATATAGTCATCGATTTGATCTGCTAAATCCATTATATTAACAGATCGATCGGAAATTCCAGCAAGGAATCATCATTATTAGTATTTTGTATGCTAAAAGAGAGAGAGAGAGAGAAATCATTATTAGATCGGTTTAAAGAGATGATTTCGCTATATATATATCCACACATTTCTATACATATGTGTGTAAGGGTGTGTGTGTGTGTGTGTGGGCCAAAAGCCTTCCCAAATTTATTTTTAGACACGAAACGAGAAAATTTTCTTAAGAAAATTATGAAAAAAAAAAATTATTTCAACTTATTTTTTTCCCCCCTTCACTCACAATTTTAATGATCGAAAAATATAAAATTTAATTAAACATTTAATTTGTAAATTTATTGTTTATTGTTATTTTTTATTTCTTTATTTTTGTTTTTTTTTTGTTTTTAGTAAATTCGTTTGAATTAATTTTCAGATATTAATTTGGCGGCGTATATGGGAAAAAATCGTGGAAACGGGAAAAAAAAGAAGAAAAATAAATTCGAAACGTTCAAAAAGGAAACCGAAATGAAACTGAACACAAAATGTATCCAAAAGATCTTTTCCTCTCTCATTTTCTTGTGTGTGAGAAATTGTGAACAGATAATAAAAAAGCAAAAAAAAAAAAAAAACTATCTGTATCTTGTATATAGATACATACATACAGACAGACAGATATATATATATATATCTATTAATGTATCTGTATCTTAAGATTCACAGAGTTTTTGTCTGGGCCATAAGTTTTTGACGTCATCGATTTTTGGGGTCACATTTGGTTTGGGGCAAAAAAAAAAAAAATGAAGAAATGACGTAAGACGAACAATCGGTGCCAGGCAAAAGTAACATGTGAAAGGAGGGTAGGGGAGGGAGGGGGGTGTGGTAAAGTTGCCTATTTTATTTTTAGATACATTGTTCTGTATTCCAAACATTCTTCTTCTTCATTCTGCCCCCCCCTCCCCATCCATTCATTTAATGTTGTTATTATAATTTTCTTCTTTTCTTTTTTCTGTTTGTCATTTTCATTTGGATTTCCCTCTCTCTCTCTCTCTCTCTCTCTCTCTCTCTCTCTCTCTCTTTGTGCGCCATCTTCTTGGCACTTGTTGCAGTTAATATTTATACAAAATAATAGAAAATACAACAATTTAAATGTTGGCCATTTGTTCAGGCCAAAAACTGACAGGCCAAGATCGTACAAATTTCTGTTTTATATCAAAAAGAGCAAAAGAAAAAAAAAACAAAAACCAAACAAAAAGAAAAAGAAAGAAAGAAAAACAGAATTCTTGTTTTTCGCATTCTTTTTCAGTTTCAGTTTTTCCCGTTTTCGTTTTGGCCTTTTGTTTTTGCAAAATAATTTACGATCAGTGGATAAAAAAGAGGGAGGGGGGAGGAAAAAAGTCTTTTTCATTTCTGCTCTGTTGACTTTCAACTTGTTCTAGCAGTTACCAAAGAATCTCAATCTTTAGATGTACATAGATATATCTTTAGATGTATCTGAATCCTCACCGTTCGTCTATTGACCCCTTCTTCATTGTTGGCTATTACGTATGAGAGTACGAGAGCAGCAACAAGTATTTGTTAGATATATTTTTAAACAAAAAACCATTTGCAAAACTAAGAAAAAAGAAGGAGGATAGGTGGGGGAGGGGGGTTAGAGGCGGGGGTATAAAAGAAATTACAAAAAAAAAAAAAAAGTAACAAAAAATGCCATTGTCTGTCGTTCATTTTGATTTTTCTTTTTGTTTTGTGGATTCCGTTGCCAATTGGGGAGAAGATGCCACGCCCTATTAGCTGTAGCTGTAGCTGTAGCTACATGTGTTAATATAGAACAAAAGGTTAGTTCATTGTTTGTCAGCAACTGACAGATATCTCTAGGATGAACACATCCCCCCCCCTCTCTCTCCCTTTTTTCTTCTTGGCCTAAACCCATTACAGTTGAAACATGTTAATTAAATTCACAAAATGGGAAAAATAATAATAAAAAAAAAACATTTTCTTTTACATTTTTTACCCACAACTCACATGCAAACTGAGGTAATTGTGGCTCAATGTCAAAGGGTAACTAACATTGGCAACTGGCAACAGCCAACAGCCAACTAACGGCATAATATTTCTTTAAGCCATATTTTTAATTAGCCGCTTGAGAGGAACTGAGCAACAGGTTTCAGTTTCTTGCTAAGTACTTCCGTTTTAATTACAACCTTCTAGCTAAGAGTGAGAGAGAGAGAGAGAGAGGGAGAGAGAGAGAGAGAGTTCAAAGTTGGCCAGTTCAAGTTAAATGACCCAGAAATGCAATCAAAGAAACATATATATATATATATATATACCTGTATATTGCACAGATATATATATATATACATATGCTATTTATATAGACCTCAAGTCATTGCATTAACTTGGGCCATAAATTTGTCACCTATTTCGAAAGTATATATAGATATACTTATACATACATATATGTTTTGTACTCGATCTGTTTTTTTCTACAATATATATACAAATATCTGTTTTCACAAGTAGAAAATAAGTATCTACAATGTAATTCACACAAATATATATATAGATTTCATTGATATTCTTCCTTTTTTCCCTATACTTTCTGAACTGTGAAACATTTTCTATAGATTTTTCCATCTATATCTATATAGGGAAATACTTGGTTAATGTCAAAAAATGGCCAATATTATGTGATACAAATTTCGAATGAAATTCGTTTTTAGTTTTATAGTTCGAAACGTAACAAAATTGAGTTTAAAAAGTATTTTTAATACATTTTAAATAATTATTTGGCAAATTTATATTTCTAGAATATATATACTAGGTACTCTTTATATATGTGATTTAGTAATATATTTTTATTTGTTTTCATATAAATCGCATGACTATATAGATGACAGGCTAAACCATAGACATAATAATAAGTTATACTCAGGGACTATAATTAACTATTCTTTTGATTTATTTAGTTCTAACTTGCACTACCCAATATAATATAAAATAAAAATTAGTGAATATATTGTTATACCCTGTACCCATAGGGTACAAGGTATATTAAAGTCACTAAAATGTATGTAACAGGGAGAAGGAAAATTTTCCGACCCCATAAAGTATATATATTCTTGATCAGCATCAACAGCCGAGTCGATATGACCATGTCCGTCTGTCCGTCTGTCCGTCCGTATGAACATCGAGATCTCAGAGACTATAAGAGCTAGAGCAACCAAACTTGGTGTCAACATCCGTCTAGTCCATACGCAGATCAAGTTTGTTTCAAATTTTTGCCACGCCCACTTCCGCCCCCGCAAATTAGAAAAAACTATAACTAGAGTTCTATTAAAGCTACAGCATTTCTTTTTGGCAGACTCAATTATATAGCCAATATGTACCATCTGACCGGAGATAATACGTATATATGTTTTGTACTGAAATTCTATGGGCAGCAGCAACTGAAATGTGTGAGCGAGATAGCATGCGCATGCATGTTGCTTTGTACCGAATGACGCATTAGTTTCGTTCACTATTAGGAGTGAGCGAGAAAGCATGAATTTGTTGTTTTGGCTTGTTAAGAGAATTTTATGAAAAATTTTATTCAATTAATGAGGATTGCGAAGGAGTCTGTTTAAATGAAATATCCTTTTTTGGTACAGGGTATACTCCAAGTCGGCAGGGACGACTTGCTTACTTCATTTTTTTTTGTTAATAATAAAGCGCAATTTGAGATCTTTATTTCAAAAATAATTTTTTTATACCCTTGCAGAGGGTACAAGGGTATGGAAGGCAGCATCTCCGACTATATAAAGTATATTTATTCTTGATCAGTATGAATAGACGAGTCTATCTAGCCCTGTCCGTCTGTCTGGATCAACAGATTCTCCTCCGAGACCCTCACAGCTACAGAGCTATATATTTTCATCATAAGCCTCTTATTGTTGCAGGCATTGCATAACTCGAAATCATTCTAATCGGCAGACTAAATTATATAGCTCCCATAGAAACGATCGGTCATGAATAACTCTGTTGTTTTGCCATGAGGATTAGGACTACTTTTATCAGCCACCTTTAGCTATGTCATTTACATTTAAGTGATATTTATATATATATATGTCGTATATACATATAATGCAGAAATCAAGCTAAAAATATCTGAATGTCTATTAAAATTTTAACAAACAATATTTCCATATGTATTCTATATGTATTCTGTTCTATTGTATTCTTAATACTTCCTAGAACTAGACGCCCTTGACTAAAAACAAAGACTTAAATTTAAACCCGATCTTGGTTTAAATAGACCTACTTAATGGATTCTATAGCGTTTTATTCAGAGATCGGTTAATAATTGTTATGATTTCTTATGTTTGTGTGCGTGTGCATGTGTGTGTGTGTGTTTGGGCATTACGTCATTGTTCAGATCGTAATTCAATAATGGGTCACGGTTGATGGAAGAGCGAGTGCTCGTTCGTTGGCTGCAATGAGCCATGCCATGGGCATGGAAGCATCCCTCAACATCATCATCATCATCATCATCATCATCATCACCTTGAGCTACTCAAAAGACCGAAACGAAACATGCCAAATGTAAACATAATTCCCCTACCCCCTCACCCACTAACTAAACGATCTAAAATCTCTACAAAACTCTAAAGCAAAATGCTAATCACTTGCAAAAAAACAAAAAAACAAAAAAAAAAAAAAAAAAGATTCAAATAGAAATGGAAATGAAATAATGATTTATAATTTATAAATAGAAATTGAGTAATGCGATACCGAACCGCAAGCTAATTCCCATGAAGGTTAATTTTAATCTTAATATACGTATTAAATTGCAATTGACATGATTTAATCTTAATCTTATTTTTTTTGTCAGTTTTTAATTTGATTCACTTGTTTTTTTTTTGTATTTATTTTTTAGCCCATTCAAGAAAAGTTTTAACCGTGTGTCATTATCTTATCGTGAGTATGTCAATATATATATATATATATGTATATATTTTATCGCTATAATTGCTGTTAATGAATACAAATTGCCAAACGATTTCGATCAACGGAACAAAGAAATCGACAGACAGCCCCATTGAATAGATAAAATTTTTGCTCTGGTCAATAAAATATGTCAAACTATGACATTTGTAGTCACCTGCTGATGTCATTTGTCCATCACTCTCCCTCTCTCTTTCTCTGTTTATAAACAAATATATATATATATATATATATATATATATATATATGTATATTGTATAGCATTGATAAGACATCGTCATCCAAAGTCAAATGTCTTTGTCTATTTGTGATTTGTTTTATTTACTTTTAAGGCTTGGCTTTCGCATACCCTGTATTTGGAGAGGAAAAGGTATACTGTTGGCTCTCAAAGGATGTACTAAGTATATATAAGTTTTTTATCTAGTTCTTCCCAAAATCTGCAAATGTTTGAGTTGTCCATTTCAGCATTCACTTGATGTTTCATTCCAATTGTACCGCATATCAAAACCATCTATCGAATGCAACTCTGTCAGCAGTTGAGTAATCGATCCTTGACACCTCTCAATGTTTTTTATTATGTATCACTAATGGACCAAAATCAGTGAAAAATTTAGGTGTCATCTTCAAATATTCAAGTAAAATCTGTCAGATATTTAATCTTTATCTTAAGAGATTCTCCAGGAATTGAGAGGTAAACTTCCAAATACTTTTCAGCCTTATACAGGGTATTTTCTAATCTACCCTTTTAAAGTTTACAATTTTAATCTATATATTCGATACAAGCAGTTTATGGGACACGCTTAGACCCTTATGGTCGGAGGTAACGACGTGCACCTGATGAAGAGATCTGGTCCCCGGTTCCAATTGGTGACTGAATACTGTGTAAAAGGGGCACAGGAACTGCGGTTCAAGTCAATGATACGATGTGAGCTAACGCAGCAACTGGAATCTGAAATGCAGACTGCAGATATAATGCTGCTTCATCATTGTCAGCTTGGGCCCTTTTCTGATCTGCTTGATTCTTCCCCCCCCCACTACACTAAAGATTCTCCAGTTTACTCCAGTTCGACACTTTGAGATCTGCATGTGGTCGGCAAGGACTTCTCGGTGGGAAGTGGACGCATGTCCTTCTAGATCTTTTTGGCTACTATCCGAGATGAGAAAGTTGGGCAACCTCTAGGACGACATCTTGACTCTCAATTCGGCATTGTACAGGGTGTCCAATTCGTCCATATCAAACATTATTTATTTATTTGTAGTTTTTCGTTGAAAATGAAAATTTGGCAGTGTGACCAGTCGCTTCAAATGGTTTTTGATGCCAAATACCATTTGAGTTGTTTTCTTTAATAAAGTTGCAAAATGAATTGCACTTTAATTTTTTGGGGGGGAATAAAATTTAATCAGCAAAACTTATTTATCGAAATAGACTTTCGAGGTAAACAGAATTCTGTGCTGGTTTTTTCTTTCTTTGTTTTTTTTGTGGGTTGACGGAAATGATAAATGATTCGTGTTCATGTGCTCGGTACGTATACTTATTATAAAGATTATGCCTAATGATATTACCCATACGCACGGCTGACCAAACTCCAAAGACAAATGCAAGTACATATAAATATATATATATATATATATATATAAGTATGTATACCAAGATATAGTGACACGCAAACATCTCATATTTATAATGAAAGAGAAACTTCAAGCAGGGAGCGGGGGATACATGGTAGGAAAGGGGGATTAAAGTGGTCGAGGCAAAGTTCAGAGATCTCCCAAACCTTTCGACTTTGTGCCATGAAACGTGTTTTATAAAATACTTGAATATTTCAAGTACATGTCGTATATATGTATATACATATAGATATATACATATCTATCAGGGCCAGAACCAGACCCAATTATTGATTGAAACCTTGTTTAAACAAGAATTCTGCTGTCCCTATTGATTACTTTCGAGTTTAACTTTATGTAAATTGGGCCAAGAGCTGCAAATGGTGTAAAGGGTTGATGAGCCATTGGGGGAGGGTTGCTTTTGTTGTTTTTGTTATTTATTGATTTATTTCTTTTTTTTTGTTTTTTTAGTTTTTTTTTCCTCCGGCTGCTGTAAAACAATCTTTTGTGAGGAGCTTGAAAGGTATTTGAACTTTGGTTAATTGTTTTGACCAGGTTTTAGCCATAACCTTATGTTGCCAGGGACAACCGACATGTACTTACTATATATATGTATATATATATATGAATATGCATAATTTAAATAATTTTAAGGCGTGTGAACTTTTACATGCGAAACAAAACTCCCCCCTCTTCCACTCTTCCACTCTTGTTCTACTAAAAAATATTCATTAAATTTTCAAAATTTTTTTTGGTTTTTTAAATTATTTACAAAACATCTGCGCTGACCACAAAGCTTAAGATAAGGGTAAAAGCTCTCCTATAGAGTGAAAGAGAGAGAGAGAAAGAGAGTAAATGCAAGGCACTAGGTTAATAGGCAAGAGGGGGAAGGAAAAGCCACATGCAGCAAAAACAAAAATCTAACAAATTTTAACAAAAATGTTTAATTTTGCCTACGGTTTGTGAACCAAACTCCAATTCTCTGTGGCATACATTCATTATAGTCAGAGAAAGAGGGGGGAGAAAGGGGTGGAGTTGCCCCAGTTACTGCATTAACAGTGATGGCAGGATTTAGTCACAGAAAAAAACGAAGAAGTTAAAGGTAACTTTATCTTTAGCCACTAAAATTTAATTTTTATTATATATAGTAGGCAAAGGAATAGTAGAGAAAGTGAAACATAATATTCTTAATAAATATCAAAAATATATTACTTAAACTGTATTGAAAAACTTTCAAATATTTATCTACGTATTGGTAATTGTTCATTTTAGACTGTTATATAGTAAATATTCAATTGAAAGTTGCTATATTCTGTCTGATTTTAACTTAAGAGTCTTAGGTTGTGATTTTATTTATATGTATAAATAAATAAGTATATATAGTGAAATGCAGATTAAAGGAAAGGAAACAACTTTATTTATGTATTACAAAATGATTCAGATTCAATTGGATTTATTAAGAAAACAAATTATCAGGAGTTCCCCTGTATATAGAATATTCTGTGTTATACATACACACGTCATATTCTAGGGAGTATTTAATAGTACAGTTAAGAATTTGAGAGCTTAAATGCCATCACTATTTAAGGGTGCGTTCCATGACATATTCTGGACAGTCCTTTTTTATCGCATAGACGATCACCCCCCTTAGACGCAAATTTATAATGTGGAACATCTTTATAACCCAAGCAGAGCTAAAGCACTCGCTTACACACACACACACACACACACGCACATAGATACACACACACACGCGCACACCCAAAAATGAGCCCAACCCAACACTAAGAGAAGGGTGGAGGAGAAATTATCCCCAAACCAAAAAAAAGGGGGTTGGTTTTCAACACTTACCAAGGCGCAATTCGTTGTTGTTGGTGTTGTTGGTTTTGTTGTTGTTGTTGTTGATGGCGTTGTTGTATTGTACAGGATGTACCACAGATATGCAGATATATGTATATGTTTATATATATATATATATTTACGTGTTCGCATTGACATTTGTTTCGCAGGGTATTGCGCGGCAAAGAGAAGAAGGGCAGAGGGGTGGTGGGCATTCGGGGCGGTTTTGGGGTTGTTGGGTAAAAGTAAAAATAAATTGCATTATTAACAAGAATTTTTCAATGGGCATTGCAATTTCTGTGATGGATTAGTGACAAAAGCAACCAACAGAAAATAATTATATATATATATATACGAGTATGTGTAAGTATTTTATGTAGAAATCGGTGGAAAGTAAATAAAAAAATTTTGTCTTCTTTTTTCTTTTGGCCAAATTTTGTGTATGTTGTTTTTGTGAGTGTACTTTTTGGGTGAAATCAATAAACGAGAAAAATATACATACATATATAGAATTTCTAGTTTACTCTCTACTCACACTGCTCTAACCAATTTGCTTCTTTTTTGTTTTTTTTTTTTTTTTTTGTAAAAAAGGCCACGTTAACAATTTGAATATTTTCTTTTTTTTCGAACACTAAGCCAATATTATTTGGAACAGAAAAAAAGCAACAATAAAATAACAAAAAAACTAAAAAGAAATTGTGTCTCTAGCTACGTGGTGGTTGTAGTTGTTGTTGCTGTTGCTGTTGTTGGTCTTGTTGTTGTAAGTGAAAAGCTAAAAAACCGTTGCCAATTATTTCTTGTATAAAAATAATGCAATGTTTTTTTTTCTGTTTTTTTTTTCGTTTTTGTTGTTTTACTCCTCTTTTTCGTTATCACTTGTCGAGGGGGAGTGGGCGTCTCTGAACGAATTTTACCAAATAACAGTAAAATAAACTAAAATCAGAAAAAGAGATGTAAGAACAAGAAGAAAAAGAAGGAGAGAAAACATATGTACATATGTTTGTATGTATGTATGTTGTATATTTAGAGTTTTGAATGGAGGTCAGGGTTAAATACATTTCCGATTCGGTTGATGGCATCACACACACACACACACACACGCACTTTCCGGTTTGATCAATGATTTTATTTTTTCTTCTTATGTTTTCTATCAACTGGTTTTTATTTTGATGTTTAAATACGAGACGATGCCACGTTTCTGGGTTACAAGCTGTCAAGATCAATAGCATAAACTTGACATGGATCGACTATCTTTATATGTATATACTATGTATGTAAATATGTAATGGAAATCATGTCAGCTGTTTGTTGTTGTTGTGCTTAATATTGACTCTCAATTGATACCAATTGAACATCTATTTTTTTCCAACAGCTCTTCGATTCCTTTTTCATTCATCTTCTATTCCATCTTTTGTTTTTTGTTTGTACAAATATTTAAAAGCGTTTGTTGTTGCCAAATTTCATCTACCGCACACGCATACACACATACACGCACCCGCACCCGCGTTTTTCCACGCACACAAACGCATTTATTTTTGTTGTTGGTGCTTTCAAGCACTACAACAACACCAAGAAAAAAGATACACTTTTTTGTTTGCCGCTTTTAGTGAATCGCACTAAAACGCACCTTACACGTTGATATAGATTTCAACAAGAACGAAAACCGTCCGCCTACACAACCAAAATACGCACCTAAATCCGCCCCCAACCGAAATGTTTGAACGCTCGCTAACAACTAAAAAAAACTTCAAAAAAACGATTAAAAAAAGCTTTAGCTGTTTTTATACCACTGTACGTTATTCTCATTTGGTTCTGTTAAGACTCATTTATTTCTGTTAAGCAAAAACACTAATTTACAACACTGCTAAAATGTTAACAGCGTTTTTGGTGGTTTGTGACACCGCTATGTACTGCGACTTTGATAATTCCCTTAAGTAGAAATTTTTTAATAGCAGAAAAACTTTTATATTTATAATACAGAACCCAGAAACAGTTTTTGGTAATTTAAACTCATTTCTACAGCCCGATTAAGTTAAAAACAGTTTATCGTATATATATGTATCTTTACACGAAAAATAACTAAGGTAAACGATGAAAATTTATGTTTAAATAAAGGAAAACTAAATGGATGTTTTTTTTACATACAAACATTTTTGTTGTTTATTTCACTGTAAGTTTTTCTTGGTTTTTCTTGTTGAATATGCATATAATTTGTTGTTGTTGATTTCGGTTTACTTTTCGCTTCTTTGCTTTATCTTTGTCGTCATATAACTTATGCCACTTACAGTACTAAAATGAATCCGTTTACCAATTTCCGTTTCCGTTTTCATTATGTTATTATATTATATTTTGATCTCAAGTCAATGTGTTGGTTTTGCTTCTTGCCGTTTGCTTAATGCTTCATTTTCTTTTTAATGTATATTGAATATTTGTTGT
The DNA here is from genome assembly GCA_018150375.1 of Drosophila sturtevanti. NCBI lineage: Eukaryota > Metazoa > Arthropoda > Insecta > Diptera > Drosophilidae > Drosophila > Drosophila sturtevanti. The sequence continues at coordinate 9,798,049 of JAECWJ010000317.1, read as the reverse complement.
TGTTGTTTCATCATGTTCTTGTTGTTGTATATAAGTTGTATAATTATTATATATTTAATTTAATACATAAAAATTACGCGCATCGTTTTTTGTTTGTTTAAAATAGTTTACTTATATGTGTGTGTATGTGTGTTTGTGTATTTAATATTTAAATTGTCGCAGTTAATGCAAAGATCATATATAAAAATACAAAAAATCATAACATTTACATATTCCATTCGACTGCGTCTATAACTAGATATACCAATTATATATATATATATATATATATATGTATATACATACATACATATATAGGTATATGTATATCAATATAATCTATATGCATATAATTTTTATTTATAATGTAAATCGACGTAACCTTGCACAATCAATATATAAAAATTATTGTTAAATTACAATACATAAAATTAAAAATATGTTTGTTTTTCTTTTTTTTTTATTTTGTGTTTTTTTTGTATATGCCTTTGAATTATACACAATTTCACTTGATGATCGAACGATCCGTATATAACTAAACAATTAAATTTTTCCATTTTTTGTTAGGTCTTAAGAACTAAATTTTCTTCATTTTCATTTTTTTCATTTTACTTTTTGTTGGTTGGTATTCTATATTCCATTATCATACTTATTATTTCGTATTCGTATTCGTATTTCTTCTTTTTCTTCTTCTGGTATAAATTTCACTATTTAGTCTTAATTGTATATGGAAGTTGAAATTGGTACTCAATTTTATATATATATATATGTATATGTATATATAATTAGAATATGTTCAGGATCAACTAGGAAAACAAGTGTTACTTTTTTTTGTTGTTTTTTTCTTTTCTTTTTGGATGTATCTGTTTCTCCCTAAGGGGGTTAGTGGTGGAGGGGGGAGAGAGGTTTTGTCGCTACGAAATCTGTGTGTGGTTGTGTGTGTGTGTTGTTGTTTTTTTTTTTAGGGGAATTAGCAGTCAATTTGTTTTTTACTTGGATAATTTTTATTTAGCTCTTCTAGAATTCGCTGTATATATAGATCGCATTGATTATTCGATATATTTTGTATATTTAATGCTATATATATATATATAGTATGTTGTATATATATATATATATATATATTCGACAAAAAAGTTATCGCTGAACACACCACACTCAATTCCGTATTGAACTATATTTTGAAGACTTTGGGGTTTCCATTTCATTTCATTTTTTTTTTTTTTTTTTTTTTTATATATGTTTGTTTGTATTTTGCTGAAGGATAATTGTATGAGATCGTGCATGGGAGAAATGTTTATCGAAGAGCTGCTATGATATATGATATAAATTATCATATAATCTATGTTTTATTTATATATCGGTTTTAATGTTGGATGACATTTATGGAATTGGTATCAATTGATGTTTTTGTTGTTTTATTCAATGTATAATACTAAAGGTTAGGTTTTCATCTTTTCATTTTCAGTGAGTATGCATAATTGATGTATATATATATATATACGATCTTTATATATTAAGATATAAAGAGCTGTAAGAATTTTGATAGAATAGATAGTAAGCGAATTGATTTTTGGCTTACATATATGATGTATGTATATGTTAATGTATATGTATATGTTCTATATAATTACAAAGTATTTTATTCTTTTGCTTGTTCTTATTTTTTCTTTTTTTTTTTTGATTTTGTTACAGAATGCAAAAATAGAGACAAATGCGAATACAAAAATTGGGAAAAAAATTGAAATAAATCGTATATAAAATACGTGTTTTGGTAGCGCTTAAAAACAAAAGGAAACATCATTGCAAGCAATTCTTATTCTCACATTTAAAATTGTTACGTTCATGAATGGATATATCCATATATATATATATCGATTTGTGTGTGTGTGTTTATACTTAATTGGTAAAGAAAATAATGTACAATTTAAAAATTAATCACATATACTAAAAATGTGTGTGTGTGTGTGTGTGTGAGAACTTTGCAAATTTCATAAGCAGTTAAAATTAAATTACTTTTGACTAAAGATTTTTCTTCGTTTTCTCCTTTTTTTTGTTGAATTTGTTGTTTCTTTAAAAGCCGATAAATTTTGAATATATATATATATATACGTATATATGCAAGTGTTGATGTGTGTGGGTGTGCGTGTGTTTGTGTGTGTGTGTCTACGTATAAACCTATACATATGCGGCATTATTATGATAAACATTTTGTTTCTGTTTCAATTTTTGTTTTCTTTCTTTCTACTTTCTTTAGTTTAATTAAAATTATCGTTTTCATTAATTATAATAATTATATTTAATGCCCCATTATTTTCTTCTATACGTATGTGTAGTGTATATAGAAATGTATTATATATATATATATGTATATATATATATATGTTTGTATATAATTATAATTACTTCGTTCTAACTCAGTTCGTGGTGAATTCGTGTGCAGGCACAACTCTCACTTTGGGACAGTGCTGTAGACGAGACAGTGTGACAGTGAAGATTGATTTTTTATACTTTTGGATTTGGGGGCGGGATTGCTGCTCCTATGGTTCTAAATATTTTGATCTATCTGCGATTAAACTCCGATTTGATAGCTATCGAAAGAGAGACGAGTATATGAATCATATAATATCATATAATATTATATATATATATATATATATCCTTCACTTACCATCTATAATTTCATTTTTGACTTTCTGTATCTCCACTCGAACTTCCCGCAATATCTCAGCCTTCAGTGTATCCAAATCGCCATTGGACAGGGCCAGGGATAAGCCATCACCATTGACCTGCTAAATTGAATCATCGCATTAGTATTAGGTGTAACTATTCAAATAATCATTCCATTTGTAGTCACCTTAAGTATAGTCTCTTCACTGGCACTACCGAAACGTTTCCTCATCAATTGAGGCGATTCGCCTCCGCTATTCGTTGTATTGTTGCCACTGCCATTGGCTCCACCACCGTTGGCATTACCGCTGCCACTGCCACTGCCATTGGCACTCAGCTTATGGGGGAGAGTGTTGGACTTTTCCCAAGGTCGTTTCTTTACATCAGCATCCGGATCAGGCTATATAGAAAATAATGAAATTATAAATAAATTGGAAAATTTTGCATTAATTCCTCTCGTCACTTACCTCTTTCTTCTCGGCTTGGGCACGACGTCGAGCCAGGGTCTTGGCCATTTCATCCATCATTGAGGCCATGCCATTGGAACTACGTCCAATTGTGCCATAATTGCCACTGCCTCCACTTGAAGTGCTGCTGCCGCTATTCTCTGGAGCAGATGTGGTGGACTGTAAGACGAGATTGAATGGATTGGATTGGGTTAATAAGGGGATTCCCCTTAGCTATCTCAAATTTACCTTGTTCTTCTTGAGCTTAAATTGCTGCAATTGTGAGGATAATGATCCCATGAGATCAGCTTGTGGATCATCTTTTTTGGGTATTCCGCCCATGCCCGGAGGCGGTGGTGGTGGAGGTGGTGCTCCTGACGCACCTGGTGCTGGGGGACCACCACCACCCATGATGGCTGGCATTGCTGGTGGTGCTGGTGGTTGTGGCGGTGGTGGAATACCATTAAACATTTGCGGTGGTGCTGGTGGTGCTCCGGCAAATGTTGGCGGTGGTGGTGGAGGAGCCGGAGCTCCAGTTGGCCCACCACCCTGACTGCTCATCCGATTTAAAGGAATTTGTGATGGATTCATGGGTGGTGGCATGGGTATACCACCTCCAGTCTGTTGTTGCATCATTGGAGGAGCCAATGGCACCTGACCATAGGGATTCTCTGCTTGCTGCGGCTGTTGTTGTGGTTGTTGTTGCTGTTGCTGCTGCTGCTGCTGTGGTGGCTGACCATAAATTGAACCCGGACCAGGCATGGCTGGCGCCAAAGGTGGTTGTGGCTGCTGCTGTTGCTGTTGTTGTTGTTGTTGTTGGACCATTTGCTGTTGACTGGCATAGACAACACTATTGGCACTGGCCGAGCTGGGTATATGGCCAGGATGTGGCTGGGATGTCACATAGATGGCTCCACCGCCATTCTGATGCGGCTGCTGCTGTTGCTGAGGGTATTGATGTAGATTGAGATTGGGATTAGAATTCGAGAGCACGTAGTGGGGTTGCTGATACTGTTGATTGATTGGTTCAGGTGGGTACAGAAGGTGGTTGGTTGGTTGTTTTGGTTGGTTGGTGGTGCGTTGATTGTGGATTGGGAATTCAAGCCAATTTGCGAATGAAATGAAATAGAACAATAGCAACAAAATGTGGATTCTGAGGGGATACATATATAAAATTTTGAATGGATATCAATAACATACCTGAGATGGCGCATAGCCACCCTGGACCAATTGCTGTGGTTGCTGTTGTTGTTGTTGCTGTTGTTGTTGTTGTTGTTGTTGGGCGGCATAAACGGTTTGCTGTGGTTGCTGTTGATACTGTGGTTGCTGCTGTTGCTGTTGCTGCTGCTGCAGCGGTTGCTGTTGCGTCTGACCAGGTGCTGGTGGTGCCTGTGGTGGCAGACCATTCGATGTGGGTCCATTGCCTGTCAGACCATAATGTGAACCGGGTTGTGGCAACTGTTGTGGTTGCTGTTGCTGCTGTTGTTGTTGCTGCTGCTGCTGCTGTGGCTGTGGAGCCGGTGGAGCGCTAAGGGAATTCCTTTAGTGAGCAATTTTGTTTTGTGTTTCATCGTGGATTATGGAGGGTGGGTGGGTGGATAGTTGAGATGATTGAGATGAAAGACAACAACAATTAATGAGAGAATGTTTAAATAAATAAAAACTAAAAGGAAGACAGAATGATGATGCATGGATTATTTACCTGCTAGTACGATGATGTCCTTGCGGCGTTGGCGGACTCTGTGGTATGTTATTCTGATTGGTCTGGGAGGTGGGTGTTTGTGCCGATGGCGTTATTGGACCACCAATTCCATTATTTTGCCTTAATATGGCTGCATCCTCACTGGTCATAGTGCGATAACCCATATCCTCCTCATAACCATTGCCATTTGTTGGCTGACCAGCCGGATTATTAACCACACGACCACTTAGCACCTATAACAAATATAAGAATAGAAATCAATCTCCTCTCTCAATAGATTCTTCAATATTCACTCACCTCCAAAGCGTGCATCATGGCACGTGCAAAATTCTCGGCATCATTGGGACTGGAAAAGTTGAGTCCGTAGACAAATTTCGAGTCACGCCATTGATGAAATGTGGCTGTGGCCTGATTATATTTAAGACCCTTCAATATTGAACAATTGATGACCACCTCATGATCTTGCAGTTTCCGTCCAACCACACGGAATGTATTGTTCTGTTGATGATGATAGATCTGCACCTTGCTCAATCCCGATGAGCTGCCCGAAGGTACCCATTTCTTTTGATTATCATCGTATACCATAACGGAGGCGCGGGCGCCGATAATGCTTTGCTCACTGAAAGTATTAGTAAGAGACGGAGATAGTATTAGATGAAATTTAAATAATTAATTAAAAAACATTAATTAATTTGTTTAGTTAATGGTTTAGTTAAAGTCTAGGAAAGTTTTACAAAGATCATCTTAAAAGGATAAACTAGTTGAAAATGATTAAGTTCTTCTCCATGGAAAACCAAGCATTATTTTAAGCATTCTTCCCTTTTATTTTCGCTTTTGTTATAATTCTCAAGTGGTTCTAGTGTATTGCAATACTAAGAACCTTAACCTTAACTTGCTAGTTCTCGGAATGTCTCAGTCTTTCGTGTAATGTTTATAAATGAATCCTGAACTGGTAGTCATCTGATGAATCAGAATCTCTATTACCAATGAATGACTTATATAGAAGTCATATCTAACATAAGTTACTCAAACAAAGAGATTGATAAATGGTTCCTCAAGCATAACCAATCAATGACAGTAACATAAGTTTCCTGAACTTCAGGTTCCATCAAAGTAAATAGTACATATAAAACTGGAGTTTGTAGAGAAGTTCGTATAGACAGACTTTAAAAATAACTGGTTCGTAAAAACACAAATCATTCAGGGCCAACAAACTTGATTATGAATTCTTGTAATAAATAGATACATATATATATATATATATATATATATATATATACATATGTATGTAAATATGTAAATCACAAAAAGATTTACTCTTGACCGACCTTTTGACGGGAAAAAGCAAAACTCATACAAAGAACTAGAATGTGACAATCAAAAACAAATCATTAGATCGTTAGATATATGTACATATATTCCTTAACCGAGACCGAGACCGAGCTCACTCTTCCATTTCACACGATTCACCACACACTGCATTGAAGGGCAGGAAGTGCATTGCATTTCTTTGTCTTGATGAGAAAATTGCGCACACCTGTCATCCAGTCGTCATCCACTACGTCCGTCCGTCTGTCTGTCTCTCTCTGTCTATCTATAGTCGGACCGATTAAATGATTCTAATGAAAGTTCTAATATGTGCAGCAACCTTTAACATTTTTATTTTCCTTTGCTTTTTTTTATTTTATTTTTTTCTGCTTTGTTGACAATTAAAGGCGGCAGCAGATGAACGCCTTCATTGGAAAAATGCAAAAGGCAGGCTAAAATGATGACGATGACGACGACGACGACGTCTTGACTGCCTTTTTTGTAGCTATTTTTTCTTCTTCTTCTTCTTCTACTGCTGCTGCTGCTGCCGATCATAGCTTGAAGTTGTATGTTACTTGGGCAAAAGATAATGACAGACAGAAAACAGCCGCAAAACGAGTTGAGTTGCAGAATTCTCGTCGTCGTCGTCGTCGCCGTCGCCGTTGTCGTGGTTGCTGCTGTCGTCGAGTTGGCCTAGCCAAAAGCTTGAGTAGTTTTGCACTTAAATGGAGCCCAAGCCAATGGACAGACCGACAGACAGACAGACAGATCTGAATCTTAATCTGAACCGGGCTCCCCAGCGGGTTTAAAACACACAGCTGTGTGTGCCTTATATAACTAGATACAATACACAATTGTGTGTTATGTTGTGTGTATGTATGTGTGTGTGTGTGTGTGTGTGTGTATGCCCCCCGTTCAATACAAATTTTATTGTAAATTCGTGGAACGAAAGTGAAGTTTTCGATTTGATTTTTGTATTTCGCGTTGCTTTGTTTTGAGGGGTTTTTTTTCTGTTTCTGTTTCATTTTTTTTTTTGATTTTGATTTGGAAAACCTAGCAATCATGGCAAAATTAAAGTATTTTTTTATTTTTTTTTGTTTTTTCCAGATAAACAAATGAGCATGTGGCTGGGTAATGAAGAAAAAAAGAAATAACGCGTTGCAATTCGTTTACATTTACACTAATAATGTGAGGCAGGTGAAAACTTTTTCATGCTTTTCAGGGATTCAGTCGTGCGTTAAATATTATATATATATATATGAATATATATATATGAAACTAAAAGAAAATCCTAAACACGATCAAACTATATCTCTTTTAATTGGCATTAAAAATATATGTAATTATTTATCGAGTCGAGTCAAATGGGCGATTCTAATTTGAATTCAATTGAAATCGAAATTGAAAGATGATATAAAACGTGGATTTAGATGAGATCACGTTTCAGATCGAAAGAAAATATAATCATGATATATACATATATAGAGATCAAGGACATTTATGCGAAAGTTCAATAGGTTGAGAGGTTGTTGTTGTTGTTGTTGTTGTTTAATGGAAAACATACGCAAAAATTGTTGTAATGCCCCCAATGAATTTATCTTTGACCGAATTATGACGACGCTGCAAGGGAAGAGGATGAGGGCTGATGATGCGTTGTTGTTGTTGTTGTGTTTTATGTTGCAGATAATGATTTATGTTGCTATATAGATGTTGATGTTGTTGTTGTAGTTGGTGGTGTTGTTGTTGTTGTTGTTGTTGTTGGTTTACTGATGCTGATGATGGCGTTGTTCTAATTGAGAACGACATGGAGCAGGCAAGTCTCGAGGGTTTAGCCACAGAATGGTTTAAAATTGTATTGGATGGGGAGGAGGAGGAGGAGGAGGAGGATGTAATGGAGGAAACTGGCGGTGATGGGGAAACGCACTTGCGTAAAGTGGAAAATAATGCCGATGATGATGATGATGATGATGATGAGGAAGAAGAAGTAGTAGTAGTAGCTTTAGTAGTACTAGTTGTTGTTATTGTTGTTGGATTAGTGGAGGCGGATATAGTAGTGTTAGTAGCAGTTATAGATGTAGCTAATGTGCCATTTGTTATTTGTGAAGTGGCTATCGATGTTTGTTGTGGTACGGATGACAATGTCGATGATGATGATGATGATGATGATGATGATGATGGAGTCACATGTCTGGTGTTCAATGAACCAACACCATTAGTGCCAGACGATGATACATACAACGGTTGATCATTGACGATCAATGGACGATTGGGCGCCTCATAGATGGGCATGGCCATGGCCATGGGCGATGTTGGCGATTGTCTGGCCATGGGCAACTGTAATACCAATTGCTCATGTTCGTGATATTTGGCAGCAGCGGCAGCGGAGGAACGTTGCCGTATAAGCAATTCCTGTTGCTGATAATGATGATACATGGGATGACGATAATCCAATAGATCCAATTCTTGTAACTCTTCAATGCTATAGTAATCCGAAATGGCGGCAGTGGCCTTGCTTTGGGCAGGTGTTATCCTATTATTGTACATGCTTTGGCTACGTTTTATTAGCTCAGGATGTTGTTGTTGTTGTGCGGATAATCCTGGTTGAAATTCACAGGGTGATTGATGATAGGCCAGGATGGGTTTTGATTGAGCAGCGGCATTGGATTTCTTGCTGGTAAACGATGTCTTTGAATAGAGTTTCTTCATGGCCATTAACTATTGGCCAATATTTGCAGAGGCGGCACACACACACACACAGACACAGACACACACAAAAATATGGACACAACAAACAAACACTCGCACGATCCCACACACTTGGCAAATGATCAATGATCTCGTATCGATATCGTATGTATTTAGGTTTGTCCACACCAACATATATCTCAATCTATCTATATATATATATATATCTATCAGCGCGTCTGATCGAATTCGAAACCCAATTGAGACTGAAAAGCAATCTCGTCTTGCCTTCATCAAGCATCAGAGCCAACATAGATCGAGATCGTCTCGAGCCGAGTCTCTCTCATAGCCGAAGTCGGGTTTCTTTTAAGAGCAAAATCATTGAGAGAATGAGAGAGTGAGTGAGTGAGTCCCAGAGAGCGAGGGAGACTGGACTGGACCGACTGACTGACTGGACTGACTGAATGCCCCTCGATTTGGTCTAAAAGGCAAATAATTACACTTCAAAGTCAATAAAATAATGAGAAACGATGAGATGAGCCAGCAGCAGCAGCAGGTAGAGAAGATTGACTGGCATGGAGAATTCGAATCGAACAAGTGGAGGAGCAGCACAAAAATATAAAATGAATGAAGTAAAGAACTCCCCCCCCCCCTCCGATCCGTAAGAACCTATGTTAGTTCTCAACGTCTAGCCACTCACTTGTTGTCTTGACAGATTTCCCATGGCTTCAGCTCTAAATTGTCGGGGCAATTAAAAAGCGCGCTCTTAAACACAAGTTTAAGCTGGAGGGCAAGAACGAACGATCAACTGACTCGGAGCGCGGTTCGCCAGTCTGTCCGTTCGTCAGTCAGTCAGTCAGTCATTCCAGTCAGTGCGATAATTACTTAAGAAACGAGCTCAATAATTTATATTTCCTCCCCCCCCTCTCAAGTTACTACGAGTATTACAAGTATTTCTTCAACTGTTCTTTTTGACGGCGGAAAGACTAGAAGACACTGTAGATGAAGGCAGGGGCAGGGTGTGGAGGAACGGACTAGACTGTGGAAAGTAGCGTAGCGCAGCTTGTGGCATGTTATGGAATAAATAAATACATACATATGTATATATGTATAATACATATAGATATATCAGATTGTTTTTTATTGTGTTTCGTTCCTGTTCTTGCTGTTGTTGTTGTTGCTGTTGTTGTTCTTAGCTTGTTGTACAATTCCTAAACGTACATTTCCAATTAACATTGTTATGGTCCATTGTTAAATCATACCTTCGATAAATATGTACATATATACGATATAACCTATCTCTTTCCCCCTCCGATTTGAGGCAAACGATTAAAGTCGCGTCTGGTTTTAATGGCTTTGTCAGAGAATGAATGGGGTTTGGTCCAAAATGATTTGGCAACTATTATTGCCCGATGTAAAAAAAAGAAAAAAGAAAACCACTAGCCAGGCGACAGAATAAACAAAGCCTTCATCTGGCCAAAAATAATAACGGAAAAAAAACGAAGAGGAGGAACTGCATCACAAAAGGAGTTTGCTCAAAGCAAATACACACACACACACACACATAGCACACACACCGTACACACACATCAGCCCACGAATCAATAGCTCGCGATAAACATGACAACGAGAGACCAAGATGACGAGGAGTAAAAGGGAGGACGGACGGACGGACGGACGGAGGAGGGCATCAATGACGCAGTAGGTTCTCCTTTTCTCTGGTGCTAGTGCAGTCATTCAACTTCAGGATTCTCATCTCCTTGTTTTCTTTTCTTTTTCAGTTTTCCTCGTGGTTAGCATCCGGTTGTTATGCGGAAATTTATCCCATGCGATTGAATTGCTTTGCTTTGCTCATATCAGACCAGGAAGACAAAGACCTGACATCCATTCCTCCATCTCCTCCTCCTCCTATGTATATATGTATATGTATGTCTAGTTAGGTAGATGGAAATAGGTCACAATGCAGGTGATGTGCACTTAATTGAAGTGCCATTTACTGACTTTACATTCATGCCAATGAGATAGATGACTATTGATTCTATTTGATTTGATTAAAAGAAGACTTTACTTAACTTTACCGTTCCCCCCGCCCCCCCCTCTCCTTTTCACTTCTTGATTAATGCACTTTGATAAAAGAAGAAAGAGTGCCCGAAAAATGTATGTACATATGTATGTATTATACTTTTGAGTCCACTTCAAATCAATTAAATTATTAAAAAAAAAAAAAATAATAAAAAACTTCAAATGTGGCGGCGCCAAGTCTTTATTTAGAATGGGAATGTATATATATGACTTTCCCCCTCACACCTCGATATTTGTTGTTGTTGTTGTTGTTGGAATATAGCCGATGTTCCGCTATCTGTTGGACAAATGTTACCCATCGAGCCGCGCAATTGAAACTAGAAGTCAAAAAGAAGCAAAACAGAAAACTCCCAGCCAACGAAATGCACAGGCTGCCAAATTAAATACGTATTTAGAACAGAGACAGAGATGGAGGAAGGGGGAGATGGGGCAGAGAGGGGAAAAAATAAAGTTTAAAGCTAACGCCGGATTTCCTTAGAGACATTATACCCCCCTATACGAGACAACGTTGACACACCCAAAAAAAAAAAAAGAAATAAAATAAAACGCAAACTTGGCTGCGTTTTTGCTTATGAATCAGTTATAAAGCCCTTAAAAAAAAAAAGTAAAAAAAAAACCCGCCCATACTTAGGGACAAGCCATCCCCTAGAATATACACACTACACTACATTAGGGGAAGGCCACTCCCCGTTCAGGGTAAACAAATTATGGGGATTAATAAAAAATATATATATATATATATAATGTGGAGGGGCCGCCGCCCTTCCTTAGAAATGATGTTTAACATAAATTCTGGTAATGAGAATGACCTAAAAGAGACACACACACACACACACTTTGCACTATGTAAAATGAAATAGTTAAAGAACTTACAATCTATACCTCTCCCTCCCCCCACCTCCCTTATTCTCCTTTCCTTACTTTGTGTGTGTGTGTAAATTGAATACAATTTGCATGAATGAAAGTCAAAGTCGTCAAAGTGATAATATTTTTGTATATATAATTGAAATGTCCTTCACGAATCAATGAGAATTTCTATTGATTGTCAACGATTCATTGAAAGTTAGATATATATATATATAGATATATGTAAAACTTACGTCATTTTGTTATTGTTATTATTATTATTATTATTATAATTGTTGTTGTTGTTGTTCCTCTCTCTTCTTCCTCTTCTATTTGGTATGATGTTAAGTGCGCCAATTACTTTTGGATGGATGTTTTATTTATTATAAAAAAAGGCCTTTTTTTCCCTCTTCCTTGTTCGATTTTTAATACAATTATGAGATCTGTAAAGAATAAAAAAGAGAATACCACAAAGATAAGTGAAACGTCTATAAATCAGCTATATATATATATATATAAATAAGAATGACAGGTAAGGGCACACACACACACGCACACACAGAGATGTAGCTATCTATTACAGATACCTTTTAATATTAAATCGAACCTTTTTATCCTCCCATTTCCCCCCTTTTTCCCAGCTTAAACGAAGAAAATGTTTGCCAATTTCCGCACAAGTTTGTGTGTGTGTGTGTCCTTTTTTTCTGTTTGAATGGATATGAATTGATATTGCTGCCCATTGACTGGACTGGACGAGCCAATGTTTGTTCACAGGACACACACACACACACTAACACACTGAAATATTTTATGTGGCATTCTGCGTAATGAGGCGCCAATTGATGTTGGTGGAAGCTGGCCAAGTTATCTGCTCCTGCCCCCCATCCCTTAGCTTTAACCCAAGTCAGAGAGGTCAATAAACCCTTAAAATTTACGACTTGACACTAGGAAGTAAAGTTAAGATACATTTTAAGATGTCTACGTGGAATATTTAGATATATGCAGTAAAATTTTCATTATATAGACTAACAGACAAAATAAACAGACTTTATTCTGATAATTGGAATTACGAAAATTATATATACTTATTGTAAGGAATGATTTGAAAAATACTTTAACTAAATACTTTGCAATGAATCATTTGTGATTACATTTAGTATAATGAATTTGTTATTGAAATATTTTGCTATCAAAGCGAATGAATAATGAAGAAACAAGTCCGGATAATGGCATTTCCGGATAATTGATATCTAAACACATAGTTGAAATTCAAAAACTTGGATGTTGAAAGTCGGAGCATATGAATCCGGATGGCTGCTATCTGCATAGTCGAACGTTACAGGAATTAAAATCTGGTTAATGAAAAAACGAAATAATTTGAATCAGGATAATTAGATTTGATTTATCCCATCTTATAACGATATTTAAGCAATAATTATTGCCTTTATCCTGGAATAAAAAACTTCTTTATCCCTCTCCTTTCCTTCCCACTGGAATTATCTTTAAGTATTGCTTCACCATGGGTGAGGCACTCGCACTGGGGACTTGAAGTCAAGAATATCAACATAATAGTTGGAATTGGTCTCCACTAAGCCACCAGAGAGATTTTCTTCGTTTCTTGCATCAATAGATCGGTCATGGAGAAACTTCTATAAAATATTACCAATCGAAGTTGTTCTTGTTTTCTGTAGGACAAGAAAATGTGGCCAACAGTTGATCAGACCATCCGTCAGCCACGGCATATTCTTTTTAAAATAAAATTTAAATCAAATGAAAAATTTCTAAAAATTCCAAAACATTAAGTAAAAAACTTTTAATGAATAGAATTTGCCTTTTGCCAATTAAATAAATTATAAATAATTCGCTTGAGATCATTTGCAGAGTTTCTATAAATTCTGAGGTAGAGTAGAAGTTGTTTTTGTGTTCTATATCAAATTAAAGTTTATAATGGAAAATTTCTATGTATGTACTATATACATATATATATATACCTATAACTTTCGATGAGTATTAATTATCATCTCAACTCAAGAACTTTCGTATCCATTTCCCTTCAAATGCCAAAAACCTAGATTAAACACAATTCCAATCGAAATGTTTTTTCAAGAATCAGACAAAACACGTGACATTTCACATATTTCTTTCATATTCAAATCATTTCAATTCACAATCGAGAAATTTCTCTTTCTTTCCGATAAATCGATGATAAATTGAATGAAACCTTGAAATGATAAAATGGCATAAAATAGAATGGCATGCCAATTAACTAGCAAAGAAAGCTCTAAACAATGAATTAATAATGTATCAATAGAGTGGAAAGGGGTAAGGGTAAGGGTAGCTTCTGTATTCCAACTTTTTCTTTCATTCAAGAGACAAGAACAAAAGCCAATTCATAATTTCCTACAACAAAAAAAAAACCGCCATTTAAATGACAAATGGCAAAAATGGAATCAGGTCAGTGAAGCTCTAGAGAAGATCTAGGTAAACCAAGCAAGTCAAGTCAACCAGTCAACTAGCCACGCCCCGCAGCAGCCGCCACCATATATACATACATACTTATATATATATATGTATATATACTATATATTCAGTACAAGTATGAGAATATGAGGAACACTTTTTTCGTTTTTGTTTTTGTGTCGCCCCGCTAAGAATGTTGACCTAGTTGTGGGTTGAGTGCCTCCGTTTCTGCTTACGTCATAGTTTGGCACGCATTTTCCCCCCCCTTTAACCGGAAACGGAAATCGTAGATGCAATTTAACCTAACCTAACAACAATTTAGATCATGAAAATTTCTGCTTGCATTATATTATATATAATGATTATTTTCAATTGATTTTTATAGGATTAGAAATGTTCTTATTTTTCTAGGATAACATTTAACAAGTTAAATTCGTTTATTTTGCAAGGGGAGAAAATACAGGGACATGTGTGGCTTCCCTTTTGACAGGATCATCCCTTACATACCAACAATTCCCTTTCTTTTTTTTTTTTTGGGCAATTAAAAATTCCAATAACAAGTGAAATATTTCGCACTCAGAAATAACAGGAAGAGGAGCTATATATTTGAGGGGTGGACTTTGAACTACCCCTAACTATGTCCAGGGAAATCACTCTGACTCACATGGGGTATAGAGGGGTGGGTGTAAGTCCCCTGAGTGTGTGTGTGTGTGAGAGTTGGTGGTGCAAAAGTTTACATTATTTTTTGCCAATGGAGACAAAAACATTGAAGGTTCCTTTTGCTAGAGGCTTAACGTTTGAGTTCTTGGTGGAGGACACGTTCCTTGTTGAATTTCCAGGAATTTTCATTTCTAACAATGATGTCAGTGCTCTTGCTGCCAATTGGGATTCCGATTCGCGTGACTTTTAAATAGAACGCTTTGTCATTTGCTATGGGAAAATCCCTAAATATCAGTTTTTCTTTCACTCGACAATTGCATTCGTTTCTCTCTTGCTCTCTCTCTCTCTCTCTCGTTGGCTATCTATCTTTTTCACACATGACTTCTTCATTTATCTTGTTGGCACTTAGCTTTTTATGCGGTAATTTTTGCTCTTGTATATTTAGAGCCACAAATGGCCGCAGGCTAAAAGCCCGGTTATTACAAGTTGTAGAACTGGTTTTTTGGGCCAAGCCTATTGTCTTGTTTTTCTTCTTCTCCTGCTCTTAACTGGGACTTTTGCACATATGTTTTTCTCCTTTTACTATATGCTTTAATTTGGCAAACGTATTTGGGTCGACATTTCATTACATCAAAGTAAAAATTGCCGAAATGTGCATACACACATACATACATAAGAGATATATAAAACAGTTAGCCGGTCCATAGGTCCGACTGTCTGCCTATCTTGTTGATTGACCAAAAGATAATCGATCATTGGGTTAACTCATATTCCCAGGCATATCGAAGAACTTATGCTATATGTATGTATAGAGGAAATGCCAGTGAACCGGCAAGAGGCAGCAGCATCATCATCATCTTCACTCTATCATCTTAATGGCTTCTTATTCTTATTTCTTTTTGCAATTATAATTATTTTGTAAAGTGACTTTCGATTGTGGGTGTGGCCAGGCCAGGGCATTATAATCACATCCATGAAAATACATATCTTCGCTCTATTTAATGGCGGATATTTAAAGTCTGAGGAGAGGCGAATATATGTACATACAAACATTATCTTTTAATTTTTTCTTTTTTTTTTTTAGTTGTTGTTCGGTTTTGCTTGACTTGAGATGCAGCAGACAAAGCGTAAATTATTTTTGGGGTCAAAATCTTTTCATTTTCTCTTCGATAATTATTGAATAATGTTTTAATTTTTCAACCCACACACACACACCACACTCAAACACACACACACATTTACAAAGAGCGATAATAATAAAAAAAAAAGAAGGCCACAAGAGCTAGAGCTCTATTAAATTATAACACACTGTCTGTCACACAATAGAGTTCAAAAAATCTCCATAATAATCCATATACAACAAACAGAGTTCAAGTGGGGGAGTGGGTAGGGGTAGGGGGGTGGAGCACGACATCATAAAGAATACGACTATGATAATCTAAAAGGGGAATGCGGAGATAGCGGGGAGCTGAATAGGACCAAAGTCAGGGCAATTGAGCAAGATATAACAATAGAAAGATTGAAAATAAAATAAAAAAAAAAAACTTTTGAAAACTATTTCCGATATTAGCAAATATTCTATACCCTATAAATTCTAGTTCTTGGTCTTTGAGAGCGAGAACTCTTTCTATATGGAATTTCGGAATATGATACATCATATTTTCAGTTCAACTGAAATATTGTTCAACGAAATGAATGTTTAAATAAAAATCCAACCGATTGCCGATAATATGACTAAGAGAGACCTAATATAAGCAAAAATTTGTATGATTCGTATTAAACTGATTCATCAATCCACATAATATATACAGATAGATTGGTATAATCATATATATTTATAAACTCTTTTACAGTCGAACTTCCCTATAGTGAATTTCGATGTGAAAAAGTTCTCACTCTGATGAAGTTTCTATATATAGAAATTCATCAGTGGGAAGTTCGACTGTATGTGTATATATAGAGAATGACTGAAGATAGGATACTCAATGATTCAGCTAAGGCCCTTAAAAAATGCCATATAATACAATATAGTCAACGGATTCTAATGATATTTGTCATAATCATTAAAATATATACCAAATTGGGAGATACGAAATTTGAAAACAATCGAGCGAAAAAATAAGAAGTTGTTGAACTAAAACTCTATATTCGAGGCTTCGTTCACATGGGAGTTATACAATATATGTAGTTAAACGATTCTTATGACAGTAGGTAGTGTTAATACGATATATATCCAATAATAAATCTGAAGAGAATTGATAAATACTCTATTCTTTCTATGGAAATTATATATACTATTGTAATGTGAATGTTTTCGATATACATATATACATTCATCTCTATTTACTATATAGTGTTAGATTATAAAGTATATTTCACTTTATAGCCTGCAAACTTCTCACTAAAATGAGTACACCTTCTGGAAGGGTATTAAAACAGTTCAAGTTACGGTCGAGGCCCGAACAATATTTATGCAACGCCACCTGCTGGCCAAAAGGGTAGACTGCAACAATTCTCTCCCTCTCTCTATCTCCCTCTCCCTCTCTCTCATTTTGTGTATCTCTCTTTCTCACTGCGTTTTTCCTTTGTAACACGAAGTTTTCTATAAGCTTTTAGCTGGGCAGCAACAGCAACAACAACAGCAAAAACAACAGCAAAAACAACAGCAAAAACAACAACAACAACAACAAATGTACAATAAGAAATTCCCTTTTACTCCATGCATAGCTCCAATGTGAAACTTCAATCCACCGGAAGCACTTCAAGTGCTTGGCAATGCCATTTTAAGCAAAGTGCGACGACGACGAGAAGGCAGCAAACTTCTCGGGGATTGACTTGCAATCAGACATCCAAGTTGATGGTGATGCAATATATACATATATATGTATATCTATATGCATGCATACATACATATCTTCTATATATATTTTAGTTTAATCAGCAATGTCGCCATTTCCCGTTTAAAGGGAAACAATATTTTGTCACATGAAATGTTACATACATTCTATATGCAGATAAATCCATTCTAAATGAATGATATGCCAGTTAGTTCCTATATATGTATGTATGTATGTATGTTGGAAGGAAAATCGTTTCTGACCTTCGAAATTTGTTGCGCACTTTGCTCTTTGCTCTCTCTCTCTCGCTCTCTGCACATTTTCATGATCAATTTTCACATCATAATTTACCTTGAAAGCAACAACAACAATAACAATAATAACAATAATAAAAAACATAAAGTTTCTTTGAAAAAATAAAAAGAACTTTTTTAGCAGGCTAAAAATATAAAAAAAATGTAAAAATTCTTGGAATTATTAAGATATATGTATGTATGTATGTGTGAGGAGATCGTATCAAACAAAACGATATAGAAATCAAATATAGAGCGAGCGAGAGAGAGAGAGGGCGAGCGAGAGAGAGAGAGAGAGGGGGAGCGAGGGAGAGGGAGAGTGAGGGAAAACAATTTTTTAAATAATTGTAAATTAGCCGCAGACAATATAATTTCATTTTAATTAAACTGGAACTGAATATACATATATAATCTTCAACCATTGCGCCCCTCCTTCTCTCCTTCTCCTTCTCCTTCTTCGCCAGCTCCTTCTTCCGACCGCAGGCGGGAGCGTTGGAGCGTTAAGTAGTGGAAGAAAACAGAACCAACAACAACAACTATAAAATCGTGTATATATTTTTCAGTTTTTCATTTTTTTTTCTTTCAGTTTTTGGTGTTTGTTGTATGGCAAAATATCTAGGCCGTAAAAAATGGTTAAACGCCATAGCAATTACCCATAGACCAGGCCAACAACATGTGGCGAACTTGGTTAAGTATGACGAAGACGTTGGCTATATATGTACATAAATATATACATATATATATATGTATATAGGTACATATATATATATCTACATATATTCATAGATGGAAACCCTTGCACCAAATCATAAATTAAAGAAATATGAAAATTCATTTTAACAAGAATTTCCAGAGTTGTGGGTAATAAATAACTAAAGAATTATATAAGTAGAATAATAATAAAATAAATTTAATAAAAGCAAATATCTGATTAAATTTATTATACCCTCTGCAACGGTATAATAATTGTATAATAATAAAATTAAAAATGAAATAATATAGCTATAGTTTTTTGCCATTTTCCCATGTTTCACATAAAATATGTTATTAATATCTGAATAATAAACTATTACACATATTATGTTGAATAATGATTCTATATAAAAGTCATAAGTTTCCTTTTCAATTTTTAAAATGAAATAAATAAGATAAAAAACATTTAATCCTTTAGCTATAGCTTCGAATTCTCCAGAAGATTATCCTCACTAAAATAAAGAAAAGTAGGAATATATTTTCATCTTTTATCTAAGAACATTTAATCGAGAATTATCTCATAGGAGAATCAATAAAATTTTAATTAAATAAACAACAGACTAAACCATTTCAAAGAATTTCAGGTGACAAATTACTAAATGAGAGCTATATAGATTAATTATACTAATTGATATTAATGATTAATATGAATAATTATTTGTCATGCATCGGCCAATATCGTGGTTTCATTGACCACCCCCCAATCAATCAGTTTAGGCTAGGGTTATGGTCACTGCTCTAGTCTATCATAATTAGCCGAGAGAATAGATAAACGCCTTGATTATAATATATATTCATATTCGTGTAAAAAGAAATAAATGTCCGTCATTGAAGAAGAGAAATCAAAAGAAGAAAATCTCTTACCAAAAGTTCCATTGTCTTTAAGTACTTTTATAGTGAGCGGAGGGGGAGAAAGTGATGAGGGGGGAGGGATATATAGTAGAACTGGTTTCCTTTGAAACTATTCGACAACTTGAAATGATTTTTGGACTCTATAGAAAGCATCTAATTCAAACTTTGGCAAGTAACTAGGCAACAATAATTATGTGAATGAAAATCTATATATGTATTATATACTATGTATGTATGTATTAAAATTCCATTTATAAAATAGTTTTTTAATTAAATTAAGTCATATTTCATTTAGTTAGTTGCTCATTAAATTCTGCATTCTGCAGTAATTTTTGATTTCTTTCAGTGTACTTGCTCAGCCAGCCGCTCCATGTAAAATAGTTTCCATTTTTTCTCAACTCAAATTTCACATCTTTAATTTTTGCATTTCTACTGTGTGTGTGTGTGTGTGTGTGTATGTGTGGTGGGGCCTTTGGACCATGTTAGTCAGTCAGTCTGCATATCTGTTTGTTTGTTCTGCATTTGCCATACTCCCCCCCCCCGCTCCCCACCGACACCTTCCCCTTATCCATCCTTTGTTGTTGGCTTACTACTCTTCTGTCGGCCTCCACAGACAATGGCAATGGAAATGGAAATGAAATGAAATGAAATGCCTCTATAAAAAGCAGCCAACTTAAGCATATTTCATTTCTCATTTATGCTTATCTTGGCAGTTATATATACATATATACACATATATACTATATATATATATCAGCTCATATTTATCATATTTAATTTTTATATAAAATGCATTTGACAACCCTAAACGGCCATCTCTCTTGTACGTGTGATAAAATTCCAACATCGAATGATAAGAAAATAATCATTATCATTTATTCCATTCCATTTTGTTTTTTATTTCTCTTTTTTTGATATTTATTTTTCGCTGATTTGATATCGGAGAAAGAGCAAAACATTTCCTCATTAATGAATGAAAAAAACTATAAACAAAATATAATGATTTAATCATAACAGAAGAAGAAATTAATTAAGCGCCTCGACCTCGATCAAAATATGGAATGGGAGGAATGAGTAACAGAGAGAGGGGGGGGAGGAAGCGCAGCACCTTCCCGATTTGCCCCTCTTACACTATAATAAACGAAACACGTTCCATACATCCGATTGTTCAGTTTTCTGAATGATTCATAAATTATGCAAGTGACGTTTAAATAAAAAGAAAGAGAAAGAGTGTGAGAGAGAGAGAGAGAGAGAGAGTAAACATATTAATGAAACTTTTTTTTTTTAATTGAAATTGTTGAAAATGGCAATGCAATTGATTTCTTATTGTTGTTGCTTTTGTTGCTGTTGTTGTTGTTGTTGTTAATAAAGACATTAGACATTAGATATTATGGCATTTCCTTAAAATCAGTTGGAAAGGAAACTAGCGGTAAGAATGAAACAAAAATTTTGAAAAAAAGGTAACAAAGAAAATTCCAAACAAAAATCAAAGTAGTACACTGTAAGAAAATCTTAAAATAGGTTTAGGTATAGAAATATAGCGTTGGAATAATATAAAATAATTATTTAAATAAACGAATTACAAAATGTTTATGCGTTTAGATTTTACCCTCGAATTTAAAAATGAAAAATCAGGGATCACTTTTGCATCCCACTGTATGCCACTCCTGCATTTTAAGGCACTCCCTTCCTTCTATTGAATATTTTATATTTTTATTTTAAATCATTTACCAATCTATCTAACACAATTTTTATTTTATTTATTTTCAGAACTCAAAACTCGTCTTTAAAATATTTCCTCCCAGACGCTTGGCCCGCATTTAAATGTTGAATCAGGTCGTATAAAAACATATTGAATGGAATTGGTGGAATGGAGTGGCATGGATGGGGATGCTGCGTGAACATGTTTTAGCGTGGGAGGAAGTGGACAAAACGACAGTTGTCGGTCGTCGGTCGTCGGTTGGCGGTCGGCGGTTGGGGGTCGACGACAGTGTGCGGCATGCGGAAATGTTAATTAGATTTGTTGTGGCATCAATCGCTCGCTCCATGTGGGTGGCAATATTTGACTTTAGCCTTCAGTCGGACTCTCGGAGTTCAGAGTTCAATGGGTTCTCTCTCTCTCTTTTTCTCTGTCTTTCTCTCTACATTGCTCACATTGGCTATGATACAAAATTTGTTTGTTGTTGGTTACTGTTGTAGCCAGTTTATGATTCAGATTTTGGGTTTTGTTTTTTTTTTTTATTTTGCTTCGTTGGAAATTGCAGCCAAAAGCTTTTTAGTCATCATCCTCAACATCATCATAAAAATTTCCACTAAAAGGCAACAACCAAAAACAACAACAACACAATGTAAACAACCGAAAAAAAGGTCGAAAATAAAGAGAGGAGGAGAGAAAAATATGTCGTTCTATATATCCTGGAACTATCGGTTAGGTAAAAAGTGGGTATATTAAGTTTTTAAATAAGCTATGCCAGCAACAGGCCGTAGAATATAATAATATTAACAGATTATCTCTTACATTATTTATATGCATATTTAATATATGCATATGAAAAGTCTGAGGAAATGCACAAGTTACTTAGGGAAATCTTTCAATATACATATTCAGCTGGGAATCACTTTAGTATAGGGTATCATAAAGTCTTAAAACGGAAAATTTTATTTGTTTTATTTGTTTTTTTTCTTTGTATTTGTTTTTGTTTTTTATTTTTGATGTGGTTTGCTTTGTATTAACATTTATCTTATCTGAAAGACGTCCCCAATTGCAGCTGGGGCAGAGTTTGAGTAGGGGGGAGGGGGAGGGGGAGGCGAGGTGTGCAGCTGAAACTGGGCTAACGGTGTTTCAAATAACTGTGTCGTCACACCCATTGGCGGCTCTTGGTTTGGCTTGTGCTACAATTAAAGATTATTTTTTTTTTCTTTCCGTTTCTTTTCTCTTTCTTTGGCTTTCTTTCCATTAGAACAATTACGAAATGTTGCATTTTGGCCATGTGTTTGAATGGATGAACAGGGAAACAAAGAAATAGGTAAGAGGAAGAAGAAGAGTGGGTGGAGCGAAGAAAGAGAGAGAGAGAGGGAGATATAGAAGAAGACGAAGCAGATGGTAAGAGAGTGATCGAGTAGGTAGGCAAAGCAGATGCAAATTTTGCTAGAAGAGAAAAAAAAAACTTTGATTTTGAACTGGTTTTTGTTGTTGTTGTTCTTGTTGTTTGTTTGTTTGTCTGTTGGCTTTTTTGTTTTAGGCATATCTGCTGTGTACCCTGCCTTCTACTCCTACTCCTACTCCTCCTCCTCTCTAGCTCTTGCTCTTTTCCTCACGTTCAAAAATGAAGTAAATGAAAGAAAGAGAATGAGTCATAGACGACTCTCCCATGGTCTGCCATTTCAGGGCCTTGGTGCATTGACATTTAAATGTGGCAAAAACAAAAAGAAGAACA
The DNA here is from genome assembly GCA_018150375.1 of Drosophila sturtevanti. Taxonomy (NCBI): domain Eukaryota; kingdom Metazoa; phylum Arthropoda; class Insecta; order Diptera; family Drosophilidae; genus Drosophila; species Drosophila sturtevanti. The sequence goes on along the minus strand of JAECWJ010000317.1, from coordinate 9,775,039 downwards.
AAAAAAACCGAAACGGGGAAAAGGAAAACCAAAATGAAGCTGGGCATAATTTAAAGTTCAAACAAAACATGCATGAGGAAGAGGAAGAGGAAGAAACTGTAGAAGAGGCTGCAGTAAAGGGCCCCACCCGCACTAGGCTGCGCAGTAGCTCTCTCTCTCTCTCTCTCTCTGTCTCTCTCACTCACTCACTTCTCTCTCTTTCACGGTGTCTCATAACATAATTGGCAAGAGATTTAGCTGTTTGTTTTTGCGGCAAAGTTGCAGCGGCAGCAGCAGTAGCAATAACAACAACAATGACAGCGACAACAATTAAAGCAGCTGGCTCCCTCCGCCTGCCCCCCCTCTGCACAATCACACGCACACACACACACAGACACACACACACAGAGACAATTTGAAAACAGGTTTAAGCCATGATAAAGCAGCTGTTACCTAAAGATGGTCTAAAATAGGGCGAAAGGGTGTGAGTGAGAAGACATGATACAATTTTGCAACTAATTTAAATATTTGATACATTTAGTTGCAGTCTACACTTATACACATATACAAACGCAATGACACACACACACACACACACTAGCACAAACACAATGTGCGCAAAAAAGGGCGTGTTGAAAAAGAAGAAGAAGCCGCTGTGGCAGCGGCCCAAAAAGGAAACTCAAAGAAAATGAATAAATTGCAAAAACAAAAAAAAAGTGAGATGTGAAAACTTACCACAACATTTTGGGTAATTCCTTTTTCCTTCAATAAGGAATCCTTTTCGAATTGTTGTATATTGTTGTTTTCGGTTCGCTTACACACACACACACACACACAAGGAGACACAGAAACAAAACACTCACACACACACACGGCCACCGAAGACTTCCTTTTTCAGGAGTAGACACGAAATTTATGTTTTATTCTTTCTCTTCTTCTGTTGCTTTTGTGCTATTTTCTCTCACTAAAAACAATTTTGCGTTGCAGTTAGCGATTTTCTGGTTTTTGTTTAACAATTTCACTAAACAACAAAAGTCGCCGCACACACACACACACTCACTGACACACACATCCACACATACAGAATTTTTCTCTGTATATGCGCCTTTTTCGCGAGAGGATGTTTTTTTTTTTGAGGATAGGAAGAGGAGGGGCAGGAAAGAGGCGTTTTGCTTGCAATTTATACCTTAATAACACGCCCGCACTCACTTTTAATTCAATTGTTGTGCGGAACAATAATTTTATAAAATTCTAGTCGGCGTTTTTTTTTTCCTTTTCCTTTTTCGAGGTGGGAGGAAGAAACAACAAAAATCGCGTCCGCGTCGGAAGAAACAAAAAACACACTAACAGAAAATTAGAGCAGGGCAAATAATCGATGGGAAAGTCGATAGTATCGATGGTCTTAGATTTCCCATCACCATCAACCCAACAAACATTATTCTTACGGCAAACAAACAGAGACGACAATTAGCCCAAACGACGTTCACTTATTGACAAGTGTTTATATAGATCAAGGTAAAATTGTAATCTTAATTTATGAGATGCTAAGATATGTATACTATATGATCGAAGCATGGTCTTTAACATTTTAAGAAAATTCAAATACCACTCTTACATCTTCGAGTATTACGAAATAAGAGGACGGCAGATTGTTTCGAAAGTATGTATGTATATAATATGAAAATTAAGAATATTACTATGTACGAAACATATGTGTATATGAAACTTCCTATAAACTTTTGCTCTGTTTTAACACTCCTTGACTTAATATGTGATTGTGAATACTTTTTACCTACCCATATGTACTCCTTCCGTGTAGGGTATTTTACAGTTACTATGGTGATAACAGTGACTTGTCTCTTTATGATATCGATATACTTATGGCGGTAATTTTAAATTTGAGAAAATTTAACTACTTTTTTTTCCCCATTCTATATACACGACTATTAAACAGAAAGTAAAAATGCAAATGTTATTTCTATAATTGCTCTATCATTCTATATCGAATGATTTCGTTTTATTTCTCTTTCACAAGGTGTCAGAATTTTGGAACGTCTTTGTATAAAAGAAAAATAAATTAAACTACTTGTACATGCTAATAAATAAATAATAGTTGATTTCTAATACTCCGCTCTACTAGTAGACGGCATCGCGATAGTTCTCCACAAAATCGTGTATCAATTCCGGCAATTCTGGAGCCCGACATAAATACTTGTGTCCATATTTGTGTTTGGTTTCAAAGCGATGGAATTCAACAGGGCCCCAAGAACGGGGACGTTTGTCCAGGGCAATTCGGTATAGTCGATAGCCCAAAGCGAAAGGCACAACCACATCATCCTCTGCATGGATAATCATAACGGGTTGAGGGAACTCATATATGTGAATATCGGATTCAAAGCGCAATTTGTTGCTATACATGGGCCTTGAGATTGTAAAATCGAACCATGGTAAATGCTTAAAGGGTCGCGAAAATGGATGTAAACGTATTTCATCCCGTATATTGGTAAATGGACTCTCCAGGATCACACCCCTGGGACCGCGTTCCTTTAAATGGGCCAGCTTAGAACACATATGTGTTGCCACTCCAGTACCCAGGGAATGTCCCCAAATAATAATGGGATTGGAGGTAATATTGGCAATATATTCATATACTTTCAAGGCATCTTGTACAACACCCTCTTCGGTGGGTGAAACGGAATCGGAGTCAGCATAGCCGCGATAATCAAAGGAGAACACATGATAATGAAGATTCCGTAGAAGTTTATACACCTCCGAACGATGTCCACTGCCTCGAGTGGCTGTGTTACCATGCAAATAGAGGACCACAGTGCCGCCCGGCATGCGTAAAAGTCGCTCATAGAACAGCTGTTCATTCTCCGGCAATATTACTGGGAATTCGGAACGTAGCGCTGGACCCAATACCTTTAGTTCATGGTCATTCTTCTTCTCATTATCATTTCGTGGCTCCTGTTCAACTGTCTGGTCCTGATCGAGGGCAGCTTCGACTTGAAGTTCTTTCTTAAACTGTCGCACAGCATTTTTGGGCAATACATGCCAGACACCAATGCTTACACCATCCTCATCCTTATCATTATCCTTGACAGTTATATAAAAGTTTCGTGTTGCATATAAACCAATGCTGGCAGGATTGGTGAGATCAAGTCCTTTAGGATAAGTGACTAAAGACAATCACAAGAGAATCAATGTTAATTAAGATAATTAAGTACATATGTATGTATGATAAATATTTTTTGATTTAACTTACTGAATGTGAGAAAAAGTATTCCACGTTGTAATGTCACCGAATAGCGAAATATCAAAGGCAGAAGGACGAAAAACAGAATGAATACTAGCAAGGATATTTGCAAGGTGGCCAGGCCAACTCTATGAAAGAAATAATAAACAATGAGTACAACTAGAATATGCTTAAAATTAAATATACATATATAGCACAAGCATAGCATATATCGAATAAGTGTGTATATAAAATAAATTAATAACAAATGAGATGGATGAATGATGATAATGATGCCAAATGAAGCTACAATGTTGTGGTAGTAATTGTTTGGTGTTAAATATAGTAGCAGAAAAGGCAACGCGTTACCCGATTTTATTATAACGATGTGATATAGTGAATAGATTTGGAAAAAATATACATATACATATGTATATACATACATACATACATATGGAAAGATAGTGGAATGGTTAACATTGAGATAATATCGAATCTGTCTCCATCATCCCCTTTTTTAGAGAGTGAAAACAGATCCTTAGTTTATCTCTAACACAACATCAAGTTTAAGGATATTTGTTTTTGTTTTTGGTTTTGTGTTTTTTTCGGTGACACTTCGATAATCACAAAAAAATACTTACAGCCCAGTTAGCCAACTAATGAGGATTGTTCCGGGTATAATTGTAGCATAGAATACTAAATTTAAACAACTATGAAGCTCGTACATTTTATAATATTTTGTTTTTTTTTTTTTTTGTTATTTTTTAAACGATATCGATTGAGCAATCGTACGATCGAGCTGAGTTAATTTTTTTTATGATTGTTTTTTAATATGTTTTGCTTTTTTTTTTTTTTTGTTAAACAAGCGTTTTTACTAAGCACATTAACTGACGCGTAACGTTTTGTTGTATTTTTTTTTTTTTTTGTTGGGAAGAGAAACAAACAAAATTATTAAATTCCGTTTAAGTAATTTTAAGCAATTTTCTTAATATTTTGTTTTTCTTTTAAGCGCATGCAAGACCCTAAAGAACTAATTTTAATGATAAAATGAAAATTATATATAATATATATTTATATAGAAATAATGTCCGCTCTTCCTAAAGACCCAAACCGTAATGATCCAGCAAAAATAAAAACTTTGTACCCGATTTGTTATTGCTGATAAGCGCGATCGGCGGTGTGTAATGACGAATGTATGAATGTATATATATATTTATGTATATATATCAATTTTGTATAGTTATGAGTTATGACAAAAATTACGATAATAACAGATACATATATGGGGAATGAAAAATGAATGAAAAAGCGCTATCAACTCTAAACGGTTGTGACTAATGCCAAATAAACTAAGTTCGGGTACAATTTAAATGTATACAAACATACGTACATATATATATTTTTGATATATATGTATATATATATATATATATGTGTATAACTACTTAAGCTAAATGAAGCATATAGAAAATTTATAGTTATATTGAGATTCGGTTAGTGAGGGACACATTATACAGGAGAATTCACCTCTTGAAGAAATGCCGTCTACGTGCAAAGAGCATAACTGCAAAAAGAGTGAACAAAAAAAGAAGAGTACATAGTAGAATCAAAGAGGGCCTTAACATAGATAGATACATATACGTATATACTATATGAATATATGAAAACAATCGCTGAAAGCCATATATATAGAAATCGATAAAATTTTAATTATGAAGCTACTGAAAACTTTCTTCTCTCATCGAAACTTGGATACTCTAATAACACAAAGTTAGCTTAAGAAAATAGGAAATAATTTGAATAACTTATCTTAACGTATCCAACCAAATAAAGTTAAAAGGATTTGGATTTGATCTTAAAGCTGTTATCTATATATGAACATCTCAAAGTATATAAATTCAGATTAATTGGGATACTATGTATATTATTTGAACAATATCTTTCCATTACTAGTTTTTTTTTTCTTCTATATAACAACATATACGTATTCTACATCAGAGTACAATCTTTATGCAAATCAAAAAGAAAAAAAGCTTATGGATGCCCTCTCACATTTCTCTAGTGAGTGGTTGTTAATGCTATACAATAACCTTTTTGAACCTGGCCAGGCCATTCAGCGACTGTTTCCAATGTTTTGATGTTTGATGCAATTGCTCTGCTCCGCGCGCGCCACTTGAATTGCAATTGAGTTTGAATGGGAACATATTACAATGTCGTGATAGACTTAAAGTGATGGGCGCATTTTAGTCTTGAACTTGGACTCACCGTTTTTGATACTGATGATTATGTGACCGGTGGTAGAGGGAGGAGTCAGCTTGATTGTATACCAAGATATGCACACAGAATACGGTTTTTTAATAAATATTTTTAAGCTGGTCCAAGTTCAGCAGCATGGTGATCCTGTAAAGATTTTAAACTATGTACATTAACTTGTTAAGAAGAAGGAGTGAAAACAATGGAAAATTTTTTAAATGCCGGCAATGTGAGGCCCTTTCCAGCTCGAAACACGTTACCCCCCACCCCACCCACTAAACACTTAAACATACACACAGTTTTTAACTGTCTTTCCTTTTATTAAATATATATTTAAGTATATTAATAAATTAAAATTAACATACCACAACACACGCTCTAAGCTAATAGATAGATTGCTGTCTCCATAGGCAAAATGCGCCTCAAATTCTCCACAGTTCCACTTTAATCAAAATTTTTTTTGAGCAATTACGACCGCTTTTATTGGATTAGCAAATCAGCTGTGCAATGTTGTCATTAATTGTTATCGTTATCGAATCAGGTAACAGTGACTGCGATGGCATCGCGAAGCACTGATTGAAATACCAAATAAAAATATTTAACGTATTTATCTTTGGAGCTTTATTAATCCCAAAATGAAATAGATTTTTATTTTGAATTGATTGTAGGTGAATCCAAGCTTCATTGCTGAATAAATTTAAATTTTAGAAGCACTTTGAGAAAGTTGCGAATTTCTGGTCTCCAAAAAATTGATAAGAAAATTGTCAAATTATGAGCCGCAGTGTGAGTCACTCCTTAGTTATCTTTACGGTCTATCGATATACGCACTAAATCCTAAGAATAAAAAAATGTTTCTTTTCCCAACAAAAGAAGAAAATTGCAAATTTTAGTTTTTACAAACATAGGGGTTTACGACGGTTGATAGGATGAAGAGCCTCGAGCAGATTAAGTTGGAATATCCATTACATTGGGAGATCTGGAATGGCAATGTAGAGCAACTTCAGGTGGAGCTGCAAAAAGAACAGGTATGCGAAGGAGGAGAGTGGGAGGTGGTGGGTGTGGCCTAGGTTTGGGCGCTAATTGAATTAGACAAAAGTTGTAATTTTTCTAATGTACACGCACAAACACATGAATATATATACTTATTTATATTTATATTATATGTTAATGTATACATCTATATACATACGTTATTGATTTCTTTAATATTGATATGATTTGTCCGTTGCAGATTGATAAGGAAAAAATCGATCCGCGCGGACGAACGCCGCTTTTATTGGCAGTGAGATTGGCGAATCTTCCATGCATCAAGTGCCTTCTAGCAGCCAAGTGCAATGCAACCTATGAATACGAGGGTTGGTCCGGTAAGTAAGAAGAGAGAGAGGATTAGAAGGGAAACAATTTCTAACTGGTTTCATTGTCCTCCCTATAGTTGTGCAGGAAGCTGTATGTACCGGCGACGTGGATATACTTACGGCTATCATTGAAGTGCGTGATTTACAGCGGCATGTCCAGCGGGTGACTCATGTGCCCAAGCTGTTGCAACATTTACTCGATGCTCCCGATTTTTACATTGAAATGAAATGGGAATTCACATCATGGGTACCTCTAATGTCCCGCCTCTGTCCCAGTGACACCTACAAGGTGTATAAACGTGGTGCCAATGTTCGGATAGACACCACACTTTTAGGTTTCGATAACAACACTTGGCAACGGGGGAATCGTTCGTATATATTCAAGGGAGGAAGTAAGCAAAAAAAAAAGAAACTAATCATGGCCAAATCATTCTATTCGGTTTCTTTAATTGCAGAAGAAACTGCCACTATGATTGAAATCGATCACGATACCCATGAGGTTATGGTAGAGAAAATGAGCAGCGATATTGGCGACATTGTGGCCATACCACCAGCATTGGGAACTGTTAGGGCTCGGCTCAATGCTCCAGTTATAACTAATAATATTGAAATGGAAAAGATTAGCTTTGAGCGTAACAAATCTGGCATTTGGGGATGGCGTAGCGAGAAATCCGAGATAATCAATGGTTACAATTGCAAGGTATATGGAGCCAGCAATGTAGAATTTGTTACCAAGACACGAACGGATCATCTCACCGAAGAGCAAATTAAGGTGAGAACCATCACCAAGAAAATCTATCAATAAAATAAAAAGTAAATTTAAAATTTTTCTTATTAGAACAAGACAGCTCGCACGCCATTGCACAGTTTGTTGGGAATAGCCGATGAGGACTATGTGCCCCCCAGTGAAATAGTAAAGGATCGCGTAAGTGAATGCATCTTTATGTGAAATGTGATCTATTTCAACTGCTATCATTTTTAGACACCCTCACCCGCTTTGGAAAATGGAGAACGTTTGTCCCCCTCCGTTGGTGCTGGTGCTCTTCCTAATAATAGCAGCAATGAAAGCTCTCCAGCGTGTGCGTCTGGCACAAGTACACCCAAATCTCCACAATTGATAACTCCTGAAGAGTATTTCAGTGGCGAGATAGATCTGCATGGTCGTGATGTGGGTAAACCAAAGAATCTGAGCACCAAAGTGCAACGTTTCAAGGCAAACCTCTGGCTGGCCGAAGAGCATCCCATCCGATTGCAAGAGCAAGTGCTGCCAATTCTTGATCTAATGTCCACCATGGCCAGTCCACATGTGTCCAAACTGAAAGACTTCATTACGATGCAACTGCCATCCGGTTTTCCGGTCAAGGTAGAGATTCCGCTCTTCCATGTCCTTAATGCATGCATTACCTTTGGCAATGTGTTTGCCATGACAACACCCGTAGAGTATGTGGCCACATTGCAGGAGCAGGATCGTGTCACATGTCTTGTAGATGATCGATGCTTCGATGTGCCCGCTCACTATACGAGTCGCGGTGGTGACTCTCGGCGATCCATTCCTTTGGATGAGGATGACATGCTGCAATATGCCATTGAACAGAGTTTGGCAGAAACCAGTGGTGCCGCTGGTGCCTGTGGATTGGATGCCGATGATAAAGTTGACATTTGGGAAGTGCTGCGGGGTCAACATGTTGTGGGAACAGAGCTACTGCCGGAGGATGATGAGCAATTGCAGCGGTATGTCATTGAATTCTAATGAAACTTTGGAACTTTTATTTAATCACAGATTGTCCCTGGCCCCAGTAGTTATCCCCGCTGCTCCCATTCACATTTACTTTCGCCACACGGTCAATATGGACGGCATTCGCCGGCTCCCCAACTCCATTATCAGCAGCAAAATCATCTAGAGCCGCTAACTCGCGGACGCTCTGCCTCGGCGGGAGCCCAATTTAAAAATGATCTTGGCTACATGAAGAAAATCTTCAAGTAGTAGTTGTCCCTTTTTTTTATTACCATTCTCCTTCTCCTTCTTATCCTCTTGTATTGCTAGAATTTCCATCTCATTGCTCCGCTTTGTGTGTTCTCTTTTTGCGTGCTTTTTGCCTTCTTACAGAGTTTTGCAGGAGTCGCTTTTGGGTGTTTCTGGTGCGCACGCCAGTGGCTCGCCCGTCTCCGAGGATGACGATGATGGTGGCTTCCGTTATGTGGATCCTGATCTGGCCATGGCAATGCGTCTCTCCCAACAGGATCAACAGAAATATGAACTAGAAAGACAACGTGAGCAGGAGATGATCGAGCAGGCCTTAAAATTAAGCCTGCAGGAGCACTAACCAAATCAACAACCATTAAATCCGGTTAACCCGGTTAAAAATTGAGAATTTTTTTAATCACAATGTATAAGTGTGTTTCCTGTTTCAAAAAATTCTCAGTTTGTTCCTAGCGTAAAACCAAGAAATCCTTATTTATATGAGTTGATTTTAAGTTGTCCTCTTCCTCTCTGTATCTCTCTCTCTCTCTCTCTTCATCCGACTCTCGGATGGATCCTTAATTTTGTATTGTGATATATATATTGAATTGAATTGAAAGAAGAATAGAAGCGAGCCTCGCTAGACGAACTCACAAGTCGCATCACTAAATGGACAACAAATGCATAAGCATATGCATATATATATATATTTGCCTATAGTTTCCGATAGGTCTGTGTATATATATATACATATGTCTATGCGTATCCACTGATCTTGTAGTCATATAGCTTTTGCTAAAACTTACGTATTATCTAAGTCCAGCATAAATACAAAAAAAAAACAACAACAACAAGAACAAGAACATCATTTATAATGTGTCACATATCTTTATAATTTATGATTCGATTTAAATTCAAGTTTGCTGAAATCGTGTAGAGAGGAACAAGGTTGTCTTAACATTCTAATCGCACAGGGCCACAGAATCCTCCACTCCAAGAGCCAAAAATGTAAACATAATGATAATGTTTCTGTTCTGATATAGTATCTGAATCTGCTTTGATTTTGTTTAAGTTTTTTTTGGGCATTAGTAAATGTTTAATATTTTCTCACTATTCAATTGAATAATATATTTTAAATAGATATCAGATACAGAAACAGAATAATTATGATTATATATGAGTGCTTACACGCCAACAGATGATTAATATAATTTATATATATATATTTTTTTTGTTCTTAATGTTGCCCTGTGTTTTCTATATTAATATCTACATACATACTTACATACATACATATATATGAATATGATATATATATATATTTATATCAAGGCTACCTATCTGAAATCTATAACTTTATTTTTACTTGTATTTATATAGAATATTGGAAACTTAAAAAGAAATAAGTAAAAAATGTTTTGAGAATCGGTATATATATCTCTTTGTATAACTTGAAACTAAATTGAATTGAGAACCAAATACTTTATGACTGAACACTATAGGTACTTTTACCGATATTTGTTTCAATTTTAGATCAAAAATGAACATAAAATATATTGAAATGATATTCAGATGAACTTAAAGAAAGGAAAATTGTGTAAAATTTTGAAACATTTTTTGAAATGAAACCATTTTTAGTCAAATCGTAGTACAAAGATTTCCATATAATTAACTAAAATTAATTAATTAATTAAAGAAACAAAATTATTTGTCCAAATGAAGAGGAAAAATCTGTTTTTATAATGCCAAAATTATATACATATTTACCTAATATTTTTTAAGCTATATATATGTATATGTATATATAATCTATATACTTAACAGATGTCCAAATTTTAGTAGCCTTGACATATATATATATATATATATATATATATATATCGATTCATGTGTATGCCTGTGTATTTATATTTAATTAAACTAATGCTTAATATACAAGGATATGGAAAGGACACCCTTGATTAAATTATAATTATGTCTTCACACACATATATATACATACACATACATATATATATATAAATAAATATATATATATACTATATACATACATCTATTTTTTTGTGTAAATGAAAAATATATAGAAAATATCACAAGTATAAAAAATCATTGAGAATTTTAGGATTTATTTAAAGAATTTGAAAATCTATATACAAAAAAGACTTGACGACAACTTAAAAACTATTTAGCAAATCGAATATGAATTCGAAACACATTATAGAAGATGAAAAAGAAATCAAGTCATGCTTATATATATACGATATATCATTCTGTTTGTCATTTTATTCTCTTCTTATGGCAACTATTGATTAAGGATATTGACTAAAGCAAATAACTTTTATTTTCAGTATCATTTTTAAGTTAGTGTTTAAAATTTGTTTCGATTTAGTCATGAATTGGATTAATATTTTCAGATTTTACGTATATAATATATTGCACTTGATTTTGATCAGAGTTTGCGTCGAATTTTTGCATTAGTTACGTTATTTAAGGCATTCTTTATTTGCTAGTTAGTGATTAAATATTGCAGTAATTAACTGATAACTGAAATTAAAATTATTTGCTTTAGCTCGCATAATGACAGACGACATATAATTAAAATCTAACGATTAATCTCATCTGCCTTATCAGACAGGGGGGGGGCGGGCGGGGAGGGTCACATATATGTATAAATTTTCAGACTGAATCTGAATCTTTATCTTTAGTCGGACAGACAGTTTAATTAGCTTATGAGGAATTTATTATTCGTTTGTCATGTTTTTATAGCTGATCCGATTTCTCGTTTGACTTGACTATATATTTACACACATCATACAATTAAAACTATAACTAAACCTCAGCCCTATGCAGCATTATAAGTGTAGTGGCCATTTTGGATGTGGAAGATGATTACGATTATGATCATGATCATGATATGTTATCCACAACTAGATATATTTAAAACACTTTTGCTTATCATGGGGTATACGAGTCTTGAATAGTATAGAATCGGCCCTATATTGTGTGTTAAGTAACGGCGTATAGCCAAAGACCTGACTAAAGAAATTGATGCATTTATGTCGCTCCTGGAAATGTGTATCATCCTCGCTAAGCGACACTGGACAACCGGGACAACGGAAAGTCCACCGTGAGGTAACCTTAACCGGGGGACGTCGTGTAATATGCGAGACAAGGAAATTCATTGCAATATCTTCACAATTCATATATTCATCCACCTTATCCCTTATGGCCTGGGGTAAATGATAGCTATACAAATACATATAATATTTATGGAGGAAGGCGGCGCCTGTTAGCACCATGCTCAGTTCACAGCTATAATTGGAATTATAGTGCCACATGTTGTTTGAACTCAGATCCCAGGCGTGATAACGTCCGGGAAAGCCGACAACACGATCCCGATGCTCTCGCCAGACACGGAAACCAAAGAGAATCTCATCGTGCCTAAGATGAGCATCATCATCCACTGAAAGAACCGCTTCCGTTTCAATAACATCGAACGGCAAGAAACGATTGTTCAAAGAGTTGCGTGGTGCACGGACGACAGCCACAGGAACACCTATATCCGGCCAGCGCAAGTCGTCCAATGGCGGTTTTGGTGAATTCCAAACCACAACCACTTTATGGAGATAGGGTAGGCCATAGAGACGTCCCAGGGAGTCCATTAGGACCTGTTCTCGTTCGTAAGTCAACATAACAATGGTGAACTGCTCTCTGGGATAGTTGCCGCCAAGAGCCTCACTGAATTCCTTTCCGGCACCACCAATACCTTTGCCAATGGGTCGAAATCCTGTATGGGAGCCCATGAATTTAGCTTCTGACGGCAGAGCCGGATCGAAGGGCAACTGGGGATACATGTAGAATGGATCTAACCAATCGTTCCAAGCCTCCTTTGACTGCATACGCAATATGGTGTAGTTCCTCCTGAAAGCAGGACTTGCATAGGGCGGTTCAATGGGGCCCAATGATTCTTCCGGTTCTGTATCCATGCCTACAGGCGGATCAGTTTTCAGAGGTATAAAGGTGCTATTAAATACACTTTGTGCCACCACAGGTGGAACGGGACGTGGAGGTATTCCGAGGCGATCTCTTAAACTGGCAATTACTGTGTCCACTGTGGCTTGGACAGAACTGAGATACTTCTCCCAAATGAGTCTGCCCTGTCGACGCAGCAACAAGAGATCCGCATCCTGTACGGCCCGTAATAGAAAATGTAATTCCGTAATCCTAGCTTTGGGCAATAAAAGAGCTGCCCTACGCCAATCCAAAGTTTCTGCATAGGGCAGTCGCAATTCATCAGCTCCCAATATGACAGGGACAGCCCCTGATCTCAAGGCCTCGTAGATCCTTGCCAGCATTAGGGTGGAACTTACCCGTTGATTAAGAGGGGGCAAAATCAACGCATAGGTGGAGTCTTTGAGCAACAATTTTCGTGAGGAATCTGTGCCACATAAAGTCCAATCGGATTGAGAATCTGTATCTTGTTGCTCGGTGGCAGGAACACATTGAAACTGTAGCACAAACTGATCCTGCGTCGCTCCCTTGGCCATGTCGGCAAGATGCTCGAGAATAAAGTCATCCAGGGGATTAGAGTTGTCTGGGGGTGGTCTCAGTTCGCCTTGAAAGGTTAGCAAATATTTACGACGTGCTGGCACCATACTGGCACACTCCTGCCACACATCTCCGCCAGGTGGACCTAAAATAGGAGGCACAATTATATCATAGTTGGGTCTAAATTGATTCCGTTCGAAGGAGCTTTGCACCACAATGGCACGCATCGTATTCTGCCCGAGCAATGCATTTGAGCGTCGTGAAGAGAGATCCCGGCGAGCTAGATTTAGGAGGACATGATTCCGTCCATCGCCACCCCAGTAGGGTAGTTTATACAACTTGGCCATGTCAATAGGTGAAGAGTCATCTGATAATTGGCTGGCAGACGTCACCTTCTGTTGCTGCTCCGCCTCTTGAGCTGCATATCGATTGTTTCGCAGCAAATCCTGCTCTAGTAGAGCTTCTCCAACTAACACAAGATAGATGCAGGCCTGCTTTGGTTCCTTCACTATATGGACATTGTATCCCAAAGTCTGTTTCAGTGTGGTCTTTAAAAAGCCATCGATATCGTATCCTTTGCGCTGGACACTATGCTCATCCGGATCGTAGAGATAAACCGGGAAGCCAGACGTAAGACTACAGCGAGAATGGTCAAAGCAATTGTGAATCTCACAGGATGCAGCCATAGCCAAGGACACGGGATTCATCCTCCGTGGCAGTGCACTGGGCAGCAAGGTTCTCGGCAAAGCCAAATCTGGAGTATTCCGTTGCACTGCCTCCCTCTGGGCAACTTGAGCCTGTTCCACTGAGATTTTTAAACGTTCAAGTTCCGTCTGCTCTCGTAGTAGCTCCTGCTTCAGCTCTTCAATCTTTTGATTGTACTGACTTATCTCCGATTGTAATTTCTGGCGGCGTGATTCAAGTTCACGCAGCTCCACTGACACCGTGCTCTAACCGCAAGATAAGTAGAACAGGAAATTATCAATCAATCTATTCATTTATCGCTATCATCATAATCTCACTTTAATTCTTAGCATTTCCTCTATCCGCATTTTCAGATCGCTGGCTCTCATTGCACTAAAGTCTTCGTAGGCATCTAGGAGAGGACGACTTCTGTGGACATCCATAGGTGGAGTATCGTTTTCATCCTGCTGGGTATTAAGATAATTAGATTGCGTGAATAGCACCCAATCAATCAACTTACATTAAGTAATCTGCGGTGTGCCACCAGAGAGAGCAAAATCAGGAATAGTAGGACCAGAATGACCACCTTATACCTCCTTGGATAGGTGCCACCACCGAGATCGCAGGTCATGGACATATTGTTATGTTTCCAAATTCTTTGTACACTATATCAGCATTTTGTCCAGATTTATATTATTCTGATTCCAGATTATGTTCAGATTTAATCAAAACAATGATACCAGGGAGGGTGGCACAGCAAAGAGTTGACCAAACTAGTTCATCTATCTAGATTAAACCGCAAGCAAAATATTTATCTGTTATCGATAACTTTCTCATGAGCGGGGAATTCGAAATATGTATATACTAAAAACATATATAGAGGGAAGGCCAAACAAAGATTTCACTCGATGAATCACTAACCTCTGAGAAAGTCTATTAACACCTGATACCACAAGAGAATACAATTACCATGAAATTGCAAATATTTGCAAAATTCTTACCCACTCCACCCTTAACACGCATAGCCAGCAGCCCCTGCCCTGGGGAGCGTCACACATAGTTCCGGCCCCAAAGCTTAGCTCAAAAATCAGTTATTTAGTGACCGTCCGCGTATGTCGTTGTGGTGTGGCGGGTCTTATGTCGTCTTGTGTGGGGTTTTTTCTGAGACTCGTGTGCAAAATGTTTATTTAGCAAACTGTTTGATATTGAAAACGTGTTCCTAAGTGCACAAATCTAGCCAGCTATTGATATCATAATCAGAATCGATTAATTAAAATATGGGTAAATTATACTAAATGAAATTATAAGTCGTTAAAATTTGTTGACATTTTCACTTTTGTTCATTGATTCTTTGCGGCTTGGTGGGGGAGGAGGTAAGGTGCACCGAACCTTGAAAGTGAAAGTGCATAAGAAGGAAAATGAAAATTGCATTTTCAGATAAACTTGACTGTGTTTTGTTTGCCACAGCAAATGCAAATGCTTTAGGCGGGAGGTTTTGAAATTTGGCGAATGCAAACAATTTGCACAATATTTGTTATAGAACATATATTTCAATTGGAATGGGGACTACATGACGTGGCCGATGATTGATGACTTTCCAAGACAAAGACATAAAACTCTAATTAAATATATTTCTAAATATAGTTAATGGTAATTAATAGTTTAGATCCGGTATACCTACCTGACTCTTACCCTTACTTCGTACAGTGTAATAACTCGAAGTGGCTAAAAAGGAATTTCTGGACTTGACTTTGTATCAACTTCTTCAATCTACTTATGATAGAGAACATAAACAAAAAAATTTGTTCCGCATTGTATGGTTCTAATCAAAATTAATTAAGCTTCAAGTCGGAGACCAGAATACACTTAATTGAAACTTAACCCCTGATGCTCTAAATAGCTCTAGCTATTGGCAGCGGCTCCTTTTTCTGCTACTGTCGTTGACCCACGCACATGCTCGATTTCGGATTTGGAACGACGTCGCCAAACAGCTCAGCTTAATGTTGGGTGGACAGGCTAGGCAGGCATACAGTGGGGTCGGGTGGTAGGTTTAATTAGGGCACATTCATTGCTACTTGTGGTGCTGGTGTTGTAGTATAGTGTAGCATAGTGTAGTGGTAAAAGTGTACGCTGTTGCGCGTGTACCCGCTTTGAAGCTTCCGTCTCCATGAGCGCTTAAACCCAGCTAGCACCGGTAAAGAGCCAGGGCGCGCTGGACGCCACCGACCTCCACCTCCTACAATTACCTTGCTTAATGACATCCGCTATAAGTTACGCTGGATGTACCGTCTATGTGGGCATTTCAGTTACGCCGCAACATTTACTGAAGCCACAAGAAACTGTTTCACGGATTCTCTAACCTACTGACCAGATACCTATACATATCAGATAATTTAATATTCAGTAGGCATCGCTCTCAAATTGTTCATTGCAGTTTTATTTCATATTGTGCGCCAATAATGCAATTGAGAATACGTCTTAAGTGTCACAAGCACGAAATCTGGGGTAAGAGTTCTCCTGATAAAAAGATAGCCACCCTGGTGCCCTCCATTCTATATGCAAATTTATGTTGGGTATACATACATACATATACCTGCTGTGTGCCAACTTGATTGTGCCTGGCATTAAAAATATTGGAGTTACTCTGTTTGCATATGGCTTTAAAAGGTGGCCAACCCAATACTTCCAACTTTAGTTTAACTTAATTTGCTGTGAGTGACGGAGTGAGGATATAATGGCCAATATAATGTGTAAGATTACATTTAATTTTGAGAGGATACAATTCATTTATACAAACATTTGATGATCGTCCGTTACAATTTGAAATTTACTACAAAAAGCTCGATATAAAGAGCTTTATCTAAGGTCTGTGTGGGTGAGATTTAGAAAAGTATATAAAAATATAACTATACACTTGCTTAGTGTGTTTTGAACTTCAGACGGGCAAACGTGTGAGAACAGCGAGGCCGCCGCCAAAACACCGGCCAATACCCCGCCAATTCCCTCTTTAGCAACTACCGCAGAAGTATTATGGGCATAAGACGGTTATTCAAATGTTTGTTTTTGTTTTTGCGGTTATATCAAAACGTGTTTAATTAGCTAAATAGAATACTAAAGACGACACATCTAAACTAGTCGCCCTTGTGTTGACTCATTTAGATTGAAAGCTTTTTACAATTGTGACCAAAACAGCTGTTATTTTTTCGCATTTCATTTACAACTGCAGCGACCGTTATAGTTGAAAAAGCTTTTGTCATGACATTCTGTATAGTTCTTGTCCTTTGTAAATCAAAACAATTACCATAACAATAATAATAACGTATTCAATTTCATTTCCGTTTCGTTTCGCCCGCTGGTTTTCAACACAAACAAAAACAAAAACAAACAATGTTAAATTTGTAAGTATGAGGAGTGGGTATAGAAGAAGAAGATAGAAGCTTTAGAATTTACCGTTAATAAATTCAATTTGACATTGAATTTTAAATGTAATGAATAAATGAATGAATACACAAGCTATCAAATAAGTAAAAGTCAAAATTTTTGTTAAAAAGTTATCTAAAACTCAAGCTATGAAATACAATGTATGTATGTAGGCCTTTATCAGTGAATAAACGTTTAACTGATATCTGATAATTATGTACACATACATACATATAACATTTCATCGATTTTATGTATGTACATATGAATGTATAGATATACATGAAAACACTTCCCGTTCCAGCTTTCACGCTTATATCCGTGGTGGTTGGTTGGTATGTTATCCATGCCGCCATAGCACTGATCATTGTCAATAAGGAGGTACCCACAACGCGCGGAATGCTATATCCACGAGAATCCGAAACCCGTGAGGTGCGCTCATTGGATGGCATTTGGAATTTTGTGCGCTCCGACGAGAGGAATCCTACACAGGTGGGCAAAAGATTTCCACTTTTAAAGATATCAAAATAATTACTTCTATTGCGATCTCCATAGGGAATCAGGGATCAATGGTATATGGATGATTTGAGTAAGAATCAACCCATTATACCAATGCCAGTACCTGCATCCTATAATGATATAACTACCGATGATTTACGTGATCATGTGGGTACCGTGTGGTATGATAGGAAATTCTTTGTGGCACGATCTTGGGGCAACGAACAGCAGAGAGTTTGGTTGCGTTTTGGCAGCGTACACTACGAGGCCTATGTGGTAATATGATTAGTAAAAAAAAAACAAAAACTATTAATTATTAATAAGATTCTAATTATTTTTTTGAAAATTTCCATTCTAGTGGGTAAATGGACAACAGGCCATAAAACATGAAATGGGTCATCTGCCATTCGAGGCAGAGGTCACAGATCTATTAAAATACGGAGCAGAGAATCGGATTACGGTCATGTGTGATAACGCTCTAATACAGACCACTGTGCCACAGGGCAAGATAACGGAAGTTCCGAACGATAATGGTGTCACCATTGTACAGAGTTACACTTTTGATTTCTTCAACTATGCGGGAATACATCGTTCGGTACATTTGTATACGACACCAAAAACTTTTATCGAAGAGGTTGAGGTACAAACTAGTTTAAATGAAGATAATACAGGTAAAGTGTTTGAGCTTCTTTTATGTTTAAATTAAATTGCCATTGGATGTTTTTTTCTTTTTGTTTCCAGTTGGTTATATTACCTATAGCATCAATGTGAATGGCAGTGAGGCAAATGAGGCGGATAATGCTCTATATGTTCGTTGTCAGTTGTACAATAAACAGGGTGTGATGGTTGCCAATGCCACTTCAGACATGACTTTGAGTGGCACATTAAAGGTGGATAAGGTGAAACCTTGGTGGCCATATCTAATGGACTCAGAACCAGGCTACCTTTATGAGCTAGAGATTAAGCTGCATTCAGCCAATGAGGCATTATTAGATGTCTATCGTCTCCAAGTGGGCATACGTCAACTAAGCTGGGACAATACACAATTTCGCATCAATGGCAAACAAGTGTATTTTCGAGGATTCGGGCGACACGAAGATTCGGACGTAAGTATCAATCAATGGGTATACATAATCCAACTGCTTATTCATCATTAAATCTCTTACAGATTCGTGGCAAAGGCCTAGACAATGCCCTAATGACGCGTGATTTTAATTTACTTAAATGGATTGGAGCCAATGCCTATCGTACTTCTCACTATCCCTATTCAGAAGAGTCCATGCAATTTGCTGATCGTCATGGCATTATGATCATTGACGAATGTCCCAGTGTGGATACTGAGTAGAGTTGAACTGAATTAATTTTTGAAGGATGCACTAATGTCTGTATTATCCATTTGCAGAAACTTCAGTCAAGAATTACTGGGTAAGCATAAGTCTTCGCTGGAGCAGCTAATACATCGGGATCGTAATCATGCCAGTGTGGTCATGTGGTCTATAGCGAATGAACCTCGTACACGGGACGTCAATGCAGGCACCTATTTTCAGTATGTTATAGAGAACCGTATGTTATGAAAGGATTCAAGTTAAATTCCATTTTCAGATTTGTGGCCAATTATACGAGATCTTTAGATAAAACTAGGCCAATTACGGCTGCTATAGCGGTGCCAAGTCCGGATGATAAGGCAGTAAGTGAATTATCTTTAAAATCCTTTTCCGTTTGCTATTTATGAATATTTTTTTTTTTCATTTTTTTAGGGCAGCTCACTGGACATTATCAGCTTTAATCGCTATAATGCTTGGTATTCCAACCCGGGACGCCTCGATATGGTGACTCAACGTGTTGTTGATGAAGCAGTTTCCTGGAATAAGAAGTATAATAAGCCAATAATTATGTCGGAATATGGAGCCGATACAATGGATGGCCTACATATGGTGAGTGGGGAAGAAATCTTCAAAGTGGTCCTACCTAATTTTCCACATTTTCCATAATTAGCAACCGGCATATGTCTGGTCGGAGGAGTTTCAGTCTGAGGTATTTTCACGACACTTTAAAGCTTTTGATATCCTGAGACGCAGGGGATGGTTCCTTGGCGAATTTGTGTGGAACTTTGCCGACTTTAAAACGGCTCAAAGTAATTATTCCTCCCAAGTGAAAGATATCTTTATTATATTCTTTCTATATCCTTTCCAAATAGCCTACACTCGCGTTGGTGGAAATAAAAAGGGAGTCTTTACCAGAGCCCGTCAACCCAAGGCGGCAGCACATCTACTACGTAAACGTTACTTTGCACTTGGACGGGAGCTGGAGGATTGTAGTTTTCCGGAAGATTTGTTTACTTACATTGCCGAAGTCGGGGATAGTGGTAAACGTGATAATACGGATTTGTAAAGATTATCACTTAAAAAACAAAAAGACACAATAGAGTACAATATTGAAGAGTATTTAATGCCTTTGTACATATGTATGTATGCATGGTAATGTTAAATGATTTTTTTAAATTTGTATTTTTTTGTTTACTTGAATTGTGTAAGAGAGAGAGAGAGAGAGAGAGAGAGAAGGGAAAGAGGGAGTAGTGTTTCGATATCACCATTCCGATTTGGCCCTCCAATAACCAGAACTGCCACAACCAAAACGAATGCATTTCCATTAATTAAAATGAGACCCAACTTCACCGCATTGCCTTATAAAATCTTAAGAATAGTTTAAGACAATTGTATTTTTGTAAATCCCAAAAATAATAAAGTTTATAACTTTATTTATAAACTACGACTCTACAGTATATTGTTGCATATATCACAGCAATACAAACTCAGTTGAGCTTAGAACACCGTTTGTTTTGTGAGTACAATCAGCTGTTTGTGTGCCGGTAGTACGGTATTGCCACCCTGTTTTGCGCTTATCTATAAAACAATAACAGAGGGACTACTGCGTATTAAGATTTTCAATTTTGTTATGGTTAAAGACTGCCATGTCTGTATTTAAATTATACTGGACGGTTCTTCTGTTGTCCTGTTTTCTTTTTCGCTCCATCCTTGCCCAGAGCGATGTCTCTGATGAGATTGATGACGGCATTATTTATGACTATGGAGTCGTAAAACCACCCACACCAACAATTGGTCTGCTATATCCTCGAGCATCAGAGACACGGGAAGTAATCAGTTTGGATGGCTTGGAATGGCGGCTACTTAAGAGCAATGTTACTGATCCTCTCCGTGGCTTACGGGAAAAATGGTATACCATGAAGTTGAGCAAAACCGGGCATCCCATTATACCAATGCCTGTGCCGGCGTCTTACAACGACATAACCGTCGATAAGGAAATGCGAGATCACGTGGGGACTGTATGGTATGAGCGGAACTTTTTCTTGCCCAGTTCTTGGGAAGACCGTCGTCGTACTTGGCTTCGTTTTGGCAGTGTTCACTATCATGCAGTGGTATGGGTTAATGGACAATTTGTCATGAATCATAGCATTGGACACCTGCCGTTCGAGGCAGAGATTGGCAAAGTTGCCAAATTTGGATCCGAAAACCGGTTGACTGTCATGTGTGACAATCGTCTTAATAATCATACCATTCCACAAGGGCAGATACACAATGTGACCACAGATGACGGTGTTACACAGATGCAGGGTTACACGTTTGATTTCTTCAATTATGCGGGAATACATCGGTCTGTCCATTTGTACACAACTCCAATGGTCTACATAAGAGACATAGAGATAAAGACGCAAATCTCTTTAGAAAGAATGGGTCGTATTGACTACAATATCTGGATACAAGATGGACCAGCTGCTAGTTATAGTAACCTAATGTATCTAAATTTGCGACTTTTCGATAAAAATGGCGATTTGGTCATTGAACAGAAAAACGGACATAAAACTAGTGGAACACTTTTAGTCCCTAATGTGATACCTTGGTGGCCTTATCTT
The DNA here is from genome assembly GCA_018150375.1 of Drosophila sturtevanti. Classification (NCBI taxonomy): domain Eukaryota; kingdom Metazoa; phylum Arthropoda; class Insecta; order Diptera; family Drosophilidae; genus Drosophila; species Drosophila sturtevanti. The sequence continues at coordinate 9,753,176 of JAECWJ010000317.1, read as the reverse complement.
ATGAATCCCAATCCTGCCTATCTCTATACTCTAGAGTGTCGGATAATGGTCGACTTGAGAAAAATGGTATTACCCGTCGATGTCTATAGATTACCTGTGGGTGTACGTAATCTCAGTTGGGATAATACAACCTTCCTAATAAATGATGATCCAATCTATTTGCGGGGCTTTGGCAAACACGAAGATTCGGATGTAAGTGATGATATACATTAACTCTATCTGGATCTTGATTTTAAACTAAACTTTTATTCCAGATACGGGGCAAGGGACTGGATAATCCTTTAATTGCTCGTGACTTTAATCTTTTGAAATGGATTGGTGCCAATGCCTATCGCACTTCCCATTACCCGTACTCCGAAGAATCGATGCAATTTGCTGATGAGCAGGGCATCCTGATTATTGACGAATGCTCTGCCGTCAATATAGATCTCTTCAATCCTCTGTTGCTGGCCAATCATATGTCAGCCATGGAACAATTAATCCATAGAGATCGTAACCATGTCAGTGTCCTTGCCTGGTCCGTGGCCAATGAACCTCGTTCATATAAAAAGGGAGCTGAAGCGTATTTTGGGTAGGATAGCCTTCTAAACAACTTCCAAAGTTCTTTTTCAATTCGGTTTTTCCTTCTCAGGGCTCTTACGAGCTACACAAGAGGAATAGCTCATGGACGTCCACTGACGGCAGCCATTAATTCCAATCCTAGTCTATGTCAGTTATCCCAATTTCTGGATATTATAGGATTCAATAGATACAATGCCTGGTATCAGAATCCTGGACGTACGGATATGATTGTTGAACAACTAGAGGAAGAGGCTAAAGGGTGGCATAATCGTTTCCAAAAGCCAGTGGTTATGTTTGAATATGGCGCCGACACCATTGAGGGAATGCATACGGTCTGTCTAGGTATATTCTATTCATGAATCTTAATGAGATGGTTTAATATTTCACAGCTGCCAGCATTTATATGGTCGGAGGATTATCAGGTTGAGGTTCTTACGAAGCATTTTGATGCATTCGATAAATTGCACGAATTGGGATGGTTTAGAGGTGAATTTGTTTGGAATTTTGCCGACTTTAAGACAGATCAGAGTAAGTATTAGCATACAGATCAGTTTTCTTTAACCGATTCATTATTGTTTTTATTTTATTCAGGCATTACTCGAGTTGGCGGCAATAAAAAGGGAATCTTTACCCGGAATCGTCAGCCCAAAATGGTGGCAGAATTTTTGCGTTACCGCTATTGGTCTTTGGCTAGAAAATTGAATAATATTCCGCTACCAAAAGATATACTTACATTCATTTCACCGCTAGTTGCTAATTTACAACATGATCCAAGCGAATTGTAAGGAGATAATGGAAAATGAATCCTAAACAATGTGATCAGATATCATAGATACGTTTGTTTATTTAAGCACTTGACTCTAAAATTATTTTTTTTTGCCGACTTAAAATAGAAATCTCTGTTAAGGGGAAAAAACACTTGCCATGTAATGGAGCATTAAATTGAATTGATGCACTACTACAAATTGATTCATTCAGTGTAGCAAGTGAAGTTCTAAACGAATAGGTTTTGGCATTTCTTCTCCAGCAGCATGCAAGTGGAAACGTTTCTCTTGATTCTCTTTTTCCTCGGACTTTCCTTGGCTTTCAATAGGAGGAGCAGTGAGGAATATGTGGATACGAACGACGAAGAAATTGTCGATAGCGAGGAGAAGAAATTAAAAAAGACCTCAAATAAGTACACGAAAGTGAAGCCACCGAATCCAACAGTAGGTCTGCTCTATCCAAGAGAATCGGAGACACGTGAGGTACGAAGTTTGGACGGCATGTGGCAGCTAATTAAATGCAATGCCTCTAATCCTCTCCAGGGTGTACAAGAAGCATGGTTTCAAAATAGCCTAAGGACAACTGGCAACAAAATTATAGCCATGCCTGTGCCGGCTTCTTACAATGACATAACCACAGATAATCAACTAAGAGATCATGTAGGCACCGTTTGGTATGAACGGAACTTCTTTGCCCCCAGCTCTTGGCGAAGTAATCGTCGCACCTGGCTGCGATTTGGCAGTGTCCATTATGCGGCCACAGTGTGGTTAAATGGCAAACAAATTGCGTATCATCAAATCGGTCATTTGCCATTCGAGGCGGAGGTAACGAAATATCTAAAATTTGGACACGAGAATCGTTTGACTGTTATGTGTGATAATCGCCTTGGCAAGGACACTATGCCGCCAGGTTTTATCGGGAACGTTACCTCAAATGATGGCAGTGAACCAATCCAGGCGTATACCTTTGATTTCTTCAATTATGCCGGCATCCAGAGATCCGTACATTTGTATACCACTCCAATTATTCACATTAAGGATATAGACATAAAGACCCATCTAAATGATAAGGACAATGTGGGACAAATTGAATACTGTCTATTGATAGTAGATAAAATGAATAAAGGAATAATGCCCTTTACCATCAAAGCACAACTGAGAGATCGAGATGAAACTATGGTGCCACATAGCAAAAGTGAGAATTTCAAATGTCCTTCTGGATCCTTTGGTTCGGTACTCAGTGTGTCTAATGTAAAACCCTGGTGGCCTTATCTTATGCATCCGGAACCTGGTTATCTCTATAATTTAGAATTTCAAATTTTCGATGTAAATCTTAGGATCTTGGATAGCTATAGAATGCCTGTGGGCATACGTACGCTCAGATGGAATAGCAGTAGTTTGCTAATCAATGGAAAGTCTATCTATTTTAGAGGATTCGGCAAACATGAGGATTCGGATGTAAGTACATTGACTTATTCCAGATCTTCAGTTTGTAATCATTTCTTTTAGATTCGTGGCAAAGGTTGGGATAATGCGTTAATGTCACGTGATTTAAATCTCTTGAAATGGATTGGTGCGAATGCCTATCGCACTTCCCATTATCCGTATTCCGAGGAATCGATGCAATTTGCAGATGAACAGGGCATCATGATCATTGACGAATGTTCTGCCGTCAATATAGAACGCTTTGAACCAGAAACTTTAATTAACCATATGTCTGCATTGGAGCAGCTCATTCATAGAGATCGGAATCATGCTAGTGTTATTGCCTGGTCCATTGCCAATGAGGCGCGATCCTTTTTACCAGGAGCCTGGAGTTATTTTAAGTAAAATCAAATGAATATTTAATATAAATAGACTAAAATTTTATGGCTTACCTTTATTCTTCTACAGATCTCTCGTGCATTATATCCGCAGCATTGCCAAGGATCGTCCTTTAACTGGAGCTACAAATGCCGAAACGTATGACGGAACAACATGCAAAATGTCCATGTGGTTGGATATTATCGGATTTAATAGATATCTGGGATGGTATCGTTTTCCCGGTCGTACCAAAATGATTGTCCAGTTGCTATATACTGAGGCAAAGCGATGGCATGATCTTTATAAAAAGCCCGTATTGATCTTTGAATATGGTGCAGATACCATGGAAGGTTTGCATTTGGTGAGTAGAATGATCCATCTTCTTTTTTGAACTAAAAACAATTCCTTATAATGATCTTTGATAGCTGCCTGCCTCTATGTGGTCAGAAGAGTATCAGGTGAATCTATTTAGTGAATATTTTAAGACCTTCGACAAATTGAGAAAACACAAATGGTTTATAGGGGAATTCGTATGGAATTTTGCCGACTTTCAGACAGCTCAGGGTGAATAGAGGAATCATCAATTGAATCATTGAATTTCAAGTTACAAAAGTGTTCCATTTAATATTTCTAGCCTTTAGACGAGTGGGTGGCAACAAAAAAGGCGTCTTTACACGTAATCGACAGCCCAAAATGGTGGCTTATCTTCTGCGAAAGCGTTACTTTGTTTTAGGAAAGAAATTGGACAATTGTTCTCTTCCTAATGATCTATTTATATATATTGCCGATACGATTAGCAATTCGAAATATGGTCACAGCGAATTGTAAATTATTTCAGTATTTAATCATTACTTACAAGTTAGATAAATTTATAGTCTGGGCCAAAAAAATAAATTAGTTTTTTGTTTTAATTACACAACTCAAACTCGGCTCGCTCCGCTTCACTAAGAGGTTCTAGGACTTGTAAACATGCATCGGCAAACTCCACAAAGAGTGGCTCCTGCATTGCCGCCGTCATGGCCAGCGATACATTGTGAGACACATCAATCTGTTTCAGCAAGTTCCTCAAATGGTGATTGTAAAGCAGCTTGCGCAGTGGTTCATATTGCTCTGTAAATGATGGTAATAATGAGGAAGGCTTAATATTTGGTTTGTTTTTACCAACCTAGTTGCTGTAGTTTCTCTGGCGGCACAGTGTCATCGGTGCTGAATGGAGCATGCAACGTAGGCTCTTCATTTGTAACCGGCTTAGGTTGCGATGCAGCCTTCAAACCTGCCAACAATTCCTCGCATTTGGGTGAATCTTTGTGGGTTTTGTAACAGACTAAAGAACAACTAAAATGGAGGCAATCGTATTACTTTTGGCTCAACATTTGGCATAGATAATTTCTTACTATGGAGCAGAGCACTTGCTGCATTTGTATTTCCTCGTGGGCTCCTCACAATTTACGCACTCCATTGAGATATCTTTAATGGGAACACGCCAAAATCCAAACAAGAAACATATGGTATCATGGCAGGCATGCCAGAAGGCCAGCTGATACTTCTGGCAACGCTGCCTGGCCAGAGGGCGCCGCAGTGCAATGCCAATACTATGTCAATCGGTAACGGTAATTTGAAATTAAACTGTTAAGCGCATAATGTCATTTGAGCGGTAAATTATGAATCTCTTCGTCATTTGTCTGCAGAAATTTATTGAGCCTGAGGAGTTATTTTGGTTTGAAATATGCTGTCAATTTGGCAGCCTGATCGTTCATATTGCGTTGAGATAGAACAATAAAATTTATGGTAAAATGCAAGCAGAATAGTAAGAAAATACGAAAAATATCGCTGGGATTCATCTTGAAAAAAAATGTCACAAACGAATTTGGGAAGATTTTTGTTTTATTTTTTGAAAGAAAAGCCAGAAATCTGAAAGTAAACTAGGCTGTTGGCATTCCAATCTGATTTCAATTAACTATTTGAGGGTTTCAGGGCAACTTCATATGAATATGTATGTTTGTTAGCTGGTTTTGTTTTTTTTTCTTTGCTTTTTTTTTATTTTTTATTTTTGGCCAGAATGCACGTCATCTTTCGTGTGGCTTCTTAAGCTAACAAATGGCTTATCAAAGGGAGAATATGAATTGGTTGAATGGTTGGTAGATTTACTGGATGGCAGGTTGACTCCAAAGCAATGCGCGATTTTGAGCCACATGCCAAATTAACGGTAAAATCGACAATGGCCTTAGCAACAGAAGCAAATGAAATGACGGTCAGGCAGGCAGGCGGCGTGTCCACAAATTGCAAACACATCCTGCACACGAAACGGACCTCCTTTCTACATACATATAAACTAAGTACAGTTGTCCACCAACTCTAGCAAAAAAAAAAAAAAAAAATATCACTAGAGGGAGATAGGCAATAAGAGAGAGAGATAGAGAGAGGACGAGAAAGAGAGAGTGAGAGGGAAGGGGGAAAAGAAAAACACAACGCCAAACATTGGTGGCAATAAATGACTTCAATGACTGACTGCCAGGGACTGGAACACGGAGTGGTATATTTCGGTGGTTCCCCTTTCCCAAAACTCAATTGGATAAAAAAAACCCCGTTGCAAAAGAGGATGCCAGCAAAAGAACAAAAAACAAAACAAAAAACACAGAGAAAGAAAAAGAAACAAGAAAAAAAAAGGTAACATGATGTGGCGCCTCTGCCGCTTCCGCTTTTCGTGCAACACAAGCGCGATAATTGCCAGCGTTATCCGCTCGGCCTGCCAGTCAAATAGGCCCATCTGAAAACGGGCAGAGGAAGGAACCGGCACCAGCACCAGCACCAGTACCACTAGCACCACCAAAGCCATAGCCATAGCCATAGCCATAGCCAGAGTCAGAACCAGAGTCAGAGCCTTCGTGTGACTCGCCTACTTTTGATTTACAACATTCGTGCAACAACAATTTCAGTGTATCGCAAAAAGAAACGGCCAAACAAATGCAAACAACAATAACGACAACAACAACAGGCAAATGCTGAAGCGGGGCCACACGCTAACGCCACCAGATCCAGGACTAGGACGAGGACCAAGCACCAACACCAGCACCAGCACCTGCAACAGCACCAGAGCCTGGCCAAGGGTTTCAGGTGTCGTTCGTTAGGAGTTTTCAGCGTTTTCCTTGTTTGTTGCTTTTCCTTTCCCCCATTTTTTTCCTCCCCTGTCTTTTTTTTTTTGTTCCTTTGCCGCCAGCGAAAAGCCAAAAGCGATACAAATAGATAGCGGCACTTTACTTTTCGCTTCGTTTTTATCGGCCCCCCCTCCCCACCCGAAAAAAAGAAAACAAAAAATGCAGAAGAAATGATGGAAACAAAAAAATCAAGAAAGAACCCGGAGAAATGGGAGTAGACAAGAGGTGTGGCATGGGCCAATTCGGCAGATTGACAGATCATGCAAACATAATGGCAGCATTTTTATTGTGCATATAATAAATATTAAATTACATGCTACAAACTGGCATTTAATATGCTGCGAAATCGAGTAACAAAACGATTTGCATGCCAAAGCTGTATCTGTCACCGATATGCATATATATATATACCAATATTTAGTACCTATAGATAAATATACATATATATAGTGCATGTGGGCGTGTGAAAGTGACTAAATTATAAATGCAAAAATCAATCCAAAAAGACAGAAAAACAAATTAGATGGAGAACCAGCAATCATTTTTACCATAGCCCCACGTTGGGCGCCCAGTTTTCTGAATGTTAATGCATGATGGAGTAGTGGAACAATTTTTATAAGTATATATAGTAGGTATAGTATATATATATATATATATATATGTAGTAAGTAGGTATATTCTGCATATTCCATTTGAATTATTTTTTGAACTAACTTTAACGACCCGACCCGACATGAAGGAAGTATGCAAGTGGCGGTAGCTGGAGCTGGAGCTGGAGTAGAGAAGTCTATGAATCCAATGGCTTGTAATTTATAACGCAATCACGTGCCACATTCGAGCGGCGCTCATCCCCAAACCGTTGACGACGATGGCAAGCGAAAAGGCGCCAAAAATATGAATATATATATGAATAGAGAGCGAGCGACTAAATAATTTGGAAATGATTTACAATATTGCCAGGCAGAGGGCTTGAGGTACATAAATCTAACGGCATGACGAAAAGATGCACTGCAGCAGTGTGGCACAGTAGAAAATTACAGCCTGCTGCCGCTATTCCCGTTCCCGAAGCACTACCAAAAAGAATGATGCATGACGTGTCCATGTGAAGTGGCGATGGGCGATAAGTTTCAGGAATGCCATGGCATGGCCAAAAGCAAATTGTCATATAAAAAAATAAAACAAAAGAAGAGAAAGGCAAAGAAGCAGGAGGTCCTGCGGCGCTAATTCGGTTATATATTGTCAGTCGGGCCTAATCTAGCGGGAAACTAAATGGGAGAAAATGTGAGGCGATAATTGCAATGGGCACTGCCATTTCAATTTGATTCCTGGCATGCCGCTCTCAATGATAGATGACAATGACTCCATCCTGGCATTGTCACAGCGGAATCTCTCACTGTGTTTTGCTGAAACAATTTTCACGCTCCTTGGCCAATTTGTCTTGCCAATGGCCACCAAAAAAAAAAAAAAAAAAAACAAAATGTAAAGGGTAAGACAAAAGCATTTGCCTGGACCCTTTACATTGCTTGTGTTGGACTACCTGCATCCTCTCCAAGTGTTTTGATCTATTCCTCTTGCGTTAGATGATCTAGATAAGAACCCAATGCACTCTGTCCCTTCGGAACTCTTTCAACATCCAGTCCATTGGTATTAAGAGTTAAATTGCTGTAGGGTATCATGCAGTTGATAACTCCTTTCTGTCCCCCTGGACTCGGTTCCTTAATTAAAAAGCTGCATGTTGCTTTTAGAGCGAAGTTTGCAACTCTGCAACTCCGTTGTCCCTTTGGCTGTATGGGTATTTATGACTTGGCACGCAGAGTAGCTGAGCATGATTTACAGTTTATTGAAAGGATACAAAAAACGAGTAAAAACCAATAAAAACAAAGAAGAGCAAAAAAAAATAAAAAATAGAAAGAAAAATGAAACAAAGCAAAGGAAAGCAATCGCCAAGAATTAGCCGCAATGCCTCATCAATCATCCTGTATAGAGTAGTTGGTACCTTTTGCCGTAATCCTTTTGCATCGGCGAGTACTTACAACTCTCGACTCGACTCGATTGGATTGGCTCGACTGGCTTTATGGCCGCATTATGCTTAATAAAGCCTGTCGCTAGCTCTTTTCGCTCGTTTTATCTCCATAGATCCCTGGCTGAAAGACACACACACACATACACTCAGAGATAGAGAGCGAGAGAGGGAGAGGGAGAGTGAGTTAAGAGGAAGAGGGCGATAGGAAGCGAGTTTTATCTGAGAGTCATAATGGCGACGCTTTTACAGCGTTGCGTGATTTATGTGATTACTTCAATGCGGCGGCGTTGCGCCAAAAAAAAGAAGGGAAAAAAAATCCACAGAGTGTGTGAGAGAGAGAGAAAATAATAAAAAAAAAAAAAATAAAATGAAACCGGCCCAACCAAAAAATTATAACGAAGCCAATAATTGTGCTCCATAAAATCGTCGCAAGTCCATTGACTGCAAACATTTTGCGGTTACGCGGCATGAGAGAGGCCCAAAAATTGTCGTCTGTCAACAGTTAAATAAATATGCATTAATATCTTTATATATGTATGTATACATTTGTATATAAATGTTTATATGTTTATATATACATGTGGTTTGTGTGTGTGTGTGTGTTTATTTTGCAGTCTAATTTCGCCATTAACACTTGGCAGACGTTGGCCGCATGCAATTTTAATGCTCATCTGTATGCCCAGGCACCCGAAAATGTAGGCAACGGCAACCGCTAATGAGCCGCAGTTGATTTTCAATTTATATTTAAAAGCACACAACAGAAATGCGTGCTAAACAGTGAAGCCTCAGATTAAACTATATAGACCGATACTATAATTATAATGTGCTTGAATCTTATGCGATTTTATAGTGATAAATGTTATTTTACTCGTATTTGTATGCATACATTTAAAGTTATTAGAGATGCCAGATAGGTCAAATTACCATATCGAGCAGCCATGCCAAGTCATTCAAAGTAACGGTTTACATTTCCATATGTGAAAATTATTTACAGCATCAATAAACAATGCACAAGATTCTTTAAGTGAATGCGATTCTTAAAGTGATAAACAGATATCTTATGATAATATATTTTTCAATATCTTCTATATATTATTTAATTTATTAATCAACTTTTTCGGTTCCAAGAAGAAGAAATCTTCTTTAATTGTTTGTGAGTCCTTCTAAGGAAATAAGAAGAGATTTCTTAATAAAATACTCAAATTATTCTAAATTGTTATAAGCTTCTTTCACTGTATATTATGTATATATATATACAGATATATGTATATATACTTATATATATTAATGTATATATATGTACATATATAAACATACTTTATATATATTTTTTTATTTTTCTGCCGCAGTGGCACAAAATAATTTTCCCAATTGGGCATAAGTCCTGCGGCTTCCTCTCTTTTGAGTGCCTCTCTCACTCTCCCCAGTTTGAGTGTACGTGGTGTGTGCGTGTGTGTGTGTGTGTACAAGTGTGCGTGCTGTGTAAATTGAAACACTCACAGATCCCATTTATGTCCTGGTGGCATTTATGCAGTCCACTCATTCATGAATGCATTTACATGGCCTAGGCAATGACTTGGCCTGAAGTATACCCGAAGCATCAAGAGGTACAGAGGTGGTACTAAAGATAGGTGTGGGAGGTGTAAAGAGGGGGGAGGGGGGTGGCAATTTAACAGCATTTACTGTAACACGTGTAATTATTTCATGAGATTTATCTGCAGCAGAAGCAACAGCAACTCTTTGGATAAATGCGACAAAAATTCCAATTCGTCGTCGCCGTTGCCATTGCCGTTGCTGGGGCAACCGCAGCGCAAACAAAAAAATGTTGCACACACGGAAGTGGTCGTCATCAGAAGCAGGAGCAGTAGCAGGAGCAGGAGTATATCGCTGTAACTGTGTGGCAACATGGATGAGGGGAGGGCGGGAGGATGGCATGCCACAAGTGACCGCAACTCGTCGCAGGCAAATGCATAAACCAAAGCATCTTACGATAGCACACGGCGGCACACTGCCCAGAACTCCGGTTACTCTGTGTGTCTCGTGTTCTGTTCTGGTGTTGTGATAAGCTGCCCATGTGGCATCCATTAAATGAGTGCATTCGCCTAGGCTCACGTTCGGTTCGCAGGTCCATGTCTGTCAGTACCCGGCCACTTTACCCCCCCCTCCCCCTCCCCACTCATCTTCCAATCGCCCTATGGATCGCATCTACTCGTGCGTCAACTTACAAGGCACACGCAGCGCCATCTGTTGTGGTTTATTTGCGTTAAAATGATTGGATGCACGTCATATCTACGGCTACAATTCCAACTCCTCCTGCTGATGCTTCTGTTGCTTTATCCAGAGTCCTTGCCGGCTCGTAATTCTTTTACAGCGAACTGCGATAGGCACAAAGTTGATGTTGCTTTTATTGTTGTTGCTTTTGTTGTTGTTGTTGTTATTGTTGTTGTTGTTGTTGCTGCTGCTACTGCTGTTTCCAGGTACTTTATGGCCTTGTCGTGGTTGAGTTGAGCTCTGCGCGTGCTTCACTTGCATATTTAATATGCAAAGCCATGGAGCTGGCCCCCCATAGATGAGCCGGATGGATGCAGTGGCACCAGCTGCAGTTGGCATTGTGGTGGCCATTGTGTGTATATGTGTATATGTGTGTGTGTGTGTGTTATCAGCCACTTTTTCTCTTTCTTTTTTGTTTTTTTGGGTTATCCTTCGAAAGGATAGGTTATATTCTTTGCTGTTGTTGTTGTTGTTGTTGTTGTTGCTGCAGGTTGATGGGTTTGGGATTTGGCCTGGTCGTGCGTTGACAAAAGCTGCACTGGACAAAGCTGCCAATATCTGAAAAATTTCTCACATCATTTTAATTATTTTATTTTACAATTTAACAATTCCATTTCACTTGTATCCTTTCCCTCTATTTCCTTCTCTCCTCTTGCTAGAAATGGGTGAAAAAATATCATTTAGATTAGATGGAATGAAAGTGATCATCACTTCACTTCACTTTCCACTTCAATCCAGTCATTGCATTTCGCTCAGTGTAATCCCAATGTCCCCATGCCTATCATGGCCAAGTTTTGCTGGCTAACGCGTTCGCATGCAAAATCTTCGCTCGTCTCTAAGCCGGCCCAACAAGTTGGGCATCTGTAACTGTCACCTGGCCATACATACACACACACACACACACACACACACACACACACACACACACACACACACACACACACACACACACACATACACACTCGCACACACACTCATCTCACATTGCTGTCACTCCTCTTCTCCACTAACCGCCACACCTGGATGGATGCTTCCTCTCACTCCGCTATCTGCTACCAATGCCCATTCTTGGGCCAAACTTGGCTTCATCTCGTCGCTATGCCCGGGAGGATTTTCAATTTTACTGCATCATAAATTAAATTACCTCTTTCGATGTGCGATGTGCGAGACCTGGGCCCATATTTTGCCCAGGACCAAGCTGGCTCCCATTTTATTACCGCAAAAGAAAACGCAACAAGAAAGTGGTCAGGTCAAAGGGGTATGAGGGGGGTATGAACGGGGGTAGCGGGGTTTGGCCTTTGACTTTGCCAAAAAATGCCAAAGGTAGGTAGGTATGCGCAAAAATGCACAAAACAGTCCAAAAGTCCAAAAGAAAAACATACAAGGGATGAGGGGGCGAGGGAAGAGAAACGATGGTCGGTAAATGGGGAGGTCAGTTAGGGGTTAAGACTGGGACAACCAATTCCCAAACTGCAGCAAAAATGTACAACAACAGCCACAGACAACGACGAGCTAGCGACGAGCACTAAAAATGCAACATTACGTATACGCAGTGGTGCACCGCCAACAGAAAATACCCAAAAAAGAAAAAAAACAACAACAACGAAAAAAAGAAGAAATACAAGAGGAAACATCCACCAAAAACCCATCATGAGCAAATGGGAATGGGATGCCAACACCATCGCGACAGCCCATGGATTCTAATGAAATCAGTAATAGTAATGTAGGGGGCAAAAAAAAAAAAAAGAAAAAAAAAGAAAATGTTCCACAATCACTCTCTGAATGGATGGAAAAACGAAAATTGAATACTCTCCAAGGTGGGAAAAGTGAAGCTATCCCTTTAGAAAAGAATATAAAGTGTGGGTATATATATTTTAAGAAAAGTCTGTTGATTTGAATGGATCTTATTATCAGTGGAAATGAAAGCAGAGTTACTTTAAGTGCAGTGTCCTTTGTTCTTCTCAGGATAGATATGGAATAGGTATATAGGAAAGCCTAGCTGTAGAATATAAATGAATTTCTTAGGAACTCTTTCAGACTTGGTGAAGGGCTGCTCTCATTCTCCTTCTCCTAGCTAATGCAATGCCAACATCTTTCTAATGAGTACGAAAGCATCCATTATCATTATCTTTGAATATTTAGGGCATAAGATATCTATATTGGGCTGATATAGCTAAGCCTTACTTCTATTTATTATTAATTTGGAGCCTAACAGAGTAACCACAGAAGCCCATTTAGTTTTTCTTATTTAGATCTTCATATTCTTCCTCACAATTCTCAACCTGTTAAAGTCTTTACTAGTGTGACCATTCTTTGTTATCTCAAATATACTTCCAGTATGCTATACACTATTGAATTTCATTCCTTATTTGTCTGAATAACTAAGTCTTATGATCGATCCATCATCCTGTACATATGCCAATGAATAAACTGACAGTTGGATTCAAAATCAACTCGGATGGATGGCATTCTCATTTTTTGTTAGAGTATCAAAACAATTTTGGCCGCACATTTTTGGCCAACTCAAAAGTATCACGTATTCCCTTAGCCAGGTCCCCGCTCCATGTACACAAAACATTTTGTTTTGTTTGTTTTTCGATGCGTCCCTTTCAAATCTTTTACACAGGAGTCCATTAAATTTTTGTAGCTTTGATTTGAAGGGAAATAGAGAAACGAACCAACCAGCCAACCAGCCAACCAGCCAACCAACCAACAGCAAACAAATAAACAAACAAACACACAACAAAAAATAGACGAAAGAAAAAAAGAAAAAATAAAAACACGCAGCTAATTTATGTAATTTGGCTAAGAGGCGAAACCCAGCAACGAACCACTGACCAACCAACAGTCGCAATTGGTGAGCCGCATTCATGTTCCAGTCCTAGTCCCAGTCCCAGTCCTAGTTTCTAGTCTCCTGTCCATGAGGATATATCCACTGATGCCGGCGGCATGCTGATGAATCAAGGAAGCGACATCGACTCGGCTTGGCTCCAAATGTGGCCATAATTAAAATTACCTCGTTTACCTGTCACGTGTCTGCGTGTGTGTGTGTGTGTGAGTGTATTCTTTTTCTACTCTAACTACTGCTTCTGTCCTAGCTCTTGCTCCACTTCAGAGTTTTTGGTTTTTGGCCTCTTTGTTGACGTATTTTTGGTTTATTACCTTGCATTGCGGATGTGCCCACACCTGTCCTGCATCTGGCTGCCAAATTGTAATGTGTGTGCCCTATCTCTTAGTGTGTGTGTGTTTGTGTGTGTGTGCCAGGAGATGTGCCCTTAATGTGCGTCCTAGTCTGTTCATCTTCTTTTTCTCTTCTTGCCTCACCTCTGTTCTGTCCAGCCCTGCTCTGTTCTGCCCTGTTCTTCTGTCCTGTCCAACAGAATGAAAAATGTTTGACCAGTTTTAGTTTGTTATTTTTTCCGGTTTGTGGGGACATTTGGCTTTTTATTTTATTGCTGTCTATTTTGTCGTTTCGGCCTTTTGTTTGATGAAATATGATTGTGTTTTGTGTGCTGCAGCAATAGGATCGTTCCAAACAAACAAACAGGTAAAGGACATTCGTCGAGATTTTCTAGTTGTCTACCACTGACTTAGGACAGTTGATTGCCTGCAAACAATAATTTATTTTAAGAGATAAAAAACAATGTTTTAGACCAAACTTAATATATCAGATATTGTGGTTATGGGAAAGATGAGTAAATATTTTAAATGCTGATTTGAAAGCTGGATCAACATATTTATAAATACTTATTTTTAAATATATGTAAATATGTTTTACATCAATTAGGTTACTTACCAACACTAGCATTGACATAGCGGCAGCTGAAATCTTAACATTAACATAAGAAAGAAAACCAAGACTTTTCAACACTGGCAGTATCTACTCCATTTCATAATATTTTTGTTAAAGAAAGTAAACTGACATGATTATCATTCAATAATGTGCATCAATTTGGTATAATTTGATGACAATCAGAAGGAGTTTATTTAGGCTTATCTGTCCGTAATCTTCTATAATGATTTTCTTATAAAAGTTAATATTTATTTATATATTCAAGAACTGGAATCAATTCTCGGATAAAGTTTTACGAAAGCCATTTGTTGTTCTTCTTTAAAAGTTTTCTCGGAAGAATGTTTTGCTTCTTGTGATTTATATTCTCTGAATTGTTTTTTTTTTTTTTTTTTTTTTTTGGATCTCTTGGCAGTTTGTTTTATTTACGACCCAAAATGTGCAACATTTGAAACAAAAATATTTGAGAAATATTTTGTATATTTCGATGCGTTCGTTGCATGCATTAACAATGATATCAAAATGTCTTTCACAAAATATTTTTCTAATATTTTTGCTAGCCATAAATTAAAATTGCAAAAAAATTATCAGTAAGGGCCCAAAAAAGTAGGCAACAACAAAAAAAAACAACGGCAGAAAAGGTGTCACAGAAATATTTTGATAGCCTTGGTTTTACTTATGTCCGGGATTCCCAGTTAGATGCAGATGTGTAAGTGAGTGTGTGTGTGTGTGAGTGTGTGTGTGTTCGAGTGGTTCATAACTCAACTGAAATCGCCTTGGCCATTGCCAGCACGTGTGCTGCCGCTGCTGCCGCCGCCACCGCCGTGTTAAGCCTGCCAACAGCTACACAGCTGTGGTTGCTGCTGTTGTTGTTGTTGTTGTTGTTGTTGGTGATGTTGCTGTTGTTGTTATAGTCCCTTGTGCCCTGTGCCTGTGCCTCGCCTGTGCCAGTTCCTGCAGCCTAGAGCTGCTGCTGCTACTACTCGTATTTGCAACAAAATGGAATGGAATATGGGTCAAAGTGCAGTTGAATGTCCTGAACATCCGCAATGCTGTAGTTTGACTTTTTCCACACACACACACACACACATATATATACTTATACATATATATATATATAGAAAGTGTGTGAGGCCTCGGCTTGGCCTGGTCCTCGTCTTGCTCCTCTGCCTCCTGCTACAGCTCCGCTTGCTCCTCCTCCTTCGTGTTGAATTTTTGCATGGGAATTGCATTCAGGAATATTTTACGTTTTACGTTTGCATTGTGTGTGAGGATTTTTGCGTTACTTATTCGCAGTCGTTGAGGGTTTTTTTTTTGTTCTCCTTCTCCTACTTCCTCTCATTTTATATCCTTTCTTTATTTCTATTTTGTATTTCGTTTTTTTCTTTTAACTCGTTTCTGTTTTTTTTTTTGTTAGGGATTTGTGCGATTTTGGGCTTGCAAAAGTTGTGTAGCCTGTCAGGCATTGAGTCTGAGCCGATCTGTCTGGATCGGGTGGAATAGTTTATGCATTGCCTGACAGCAGAGGCAGGTTGGGGGTGTGTACATGTGTGTGTGTGTGTGTGTGTGTGCTTGTGCTCTATGCTCTTCCATTCCAATTTGAAATTGTACTTTAATTTCATTAGATGTCTTCATGGCTTGTCTTCTTCTTCTTCTTCTTCTCCTTGTTGTTGTTGTTGTCGTTGTTGTTGTTCTGCTTACTTGAGGGACTTGGTCAAATGCCAAAAATGCCTTCTGCTCTCTATCCAAATAGCCTTCAATTAGTATATCTAACGACCGACACATGTGCCCAAGTAATCAGTATGTTTGTATGTATGTTTCGATGTATGTGTATGTGTTTGTGTGTGTCCTATGTCTAGGCCTGCATTTTTTGGCCTGTTGGCCTTTGATCAAAATGCCAACTACAAATTAGCTGTGTCGCCAATTTTCCAAAAAGTTTCACGGATAATTTTAAAGATTTGTGTGCTGCAATCCATTAGAAATGAAGGATGTAGGCAAGCAATCCTTATCCTTGGCAAACTACTTGAAATGCGCAATAAATAAAATTCTAAATGAATATGTGTAGCACTAACATTTCTCCGGTCTTAGCCATTGCTCTGCCTGCCACTATCCAAATCTTTTGACCAGGCTCAAAGCTTGCGCTTCCCTGAACAAACAAGCGCATAAATTTACTTTTCTTTCTCCTTTTACGTCTGTCTCCTGTAATTTTGCCTCTTATATATACATATATATATATATATGTACATATATATATATATCAAGTAAATCGTTTGTCATTCGCATAGGGGCAAATGAATTGATATGTACAGGAAGTAGCTCTAAATGAAATATGCATGAGTTGATTGACTGAAAGACCAAAGACCAAAGAAAAAAAGAAATGAAAAGGAAAGGAAAGGAGTCAGCATTTAATGTGGCCAAGACAAGACAACAAAAATACTTACCATAAAAAAAAGTAACACAATTTACTTAACATTCATTACTCACAAAGCGAAAAGGGTTACGATAAATTGATTTGAATTCAATTTGTCATTGTAGCTACGAATATAATCTGTGTAATGTAACTTTTGATCTGAGTAATATTATTAACTTTCTTATACATATATTAACTGTGATAGTTTTAAGTTATTTCTAGAATAAGGGAGTGTGATCTATTGATAGATATTGATTGAGATTTTAATACTTTGATGGATTGTTTTAATAATCAAACTAAACAAATTTATTGCTACTAAAAGATCCCTAATTATGATAAATAAAATGTGGCTTTTAGTCATTGTTAAGCCTAGAAAAATTCAATAAATAATTATTAATTAAAATAAAATTTTGAATACTTTTCATTTGCTGTCCTGAAAATCTAATTTACGAATCAAAGTTCTAATTGTATTTAATTTATTTATATATAAAAGACAAGGAGGAAGCACATGAAATCGGAATCTCATATAATTATTATATATACTATGTATACATAAATATTTATCTGAGACTTTTAAGTAAAAAATAATTCAGTTAATATATTGCTTGCAATAATAAAAAAGAGAATCAAAGAAGAAATATTTAATTTATTTGATGTCTGATAAAAGTTTGAATAATATAAATGAATGATAAAAGCTTAATCTGAAATTTATATTCAATTCATTTCTATTCAAATGAAAAAGAATGATAGACATTACTTCAAATAGTATATACCTCCAATTTATAAAGGAATTCCGAAGGGATTAATAGCTCAACTATTAAATGGTTTAACTATGTAGCTAATCCTAATCGATTTACTAAGTATCCTCTAATAGTTTTCCATTAAAAATGTATTAAAAATATTTGAAATGGCGTTAAGTTAAGCATTTTATTGAAATGTGAAAATATTTCAAGAATTTTGAATCTAGCATGAATTTTGCCCAGGCAGTGGCGAGAATGTTTGACAAATCTGACAAAAGCGACAAAGCGTCGCCTTAACCTAGTAGACTCCTCCCCTCCCATCACTACTATCTCTCTCTCTCTCTCCCTCTCTCCCCCTTTTTGGCCACATTTTGTAGTTATGTCACCCTTTCCCCCCAGTTTGTTTCAATCCCTGACACTTCATTCACGCCTGGCAATGGCTAAAATGGCATGCTTTTAGCATATTTTACATGCCAATCTCTGTGGCCATCTCTCTCTCTCACTCTCTCATTCTCTCTGTCTCTGCCTCTGTCTCTGTCTGGTGTCTTTTGGTGTCTTGGTCTTGGACTGCAGTTGAAGCTCTAACTGCATTTATGCAAGTCGTAAGTAAAACTTTTCTCACGCAAAACGCAACTCGTAAAGTAAACACACTCGAAAACTAAGTTCTCACTGGCGGTAGGGCAAATAGCAGATGAAAACTAAAGAAAACGAAGAGAAGAGAAGATTGGGTAGGGAGGGGGAAGAGGGAGGTAGTAAAAGAAGAAGGGCTTTTGGGTCTTTTGCGCTGGCTTGCGCTCAATTTGCGCATTTTTTGCGCGCAATTACTCAGCGAGGCTTAAAGGCGAGCCCCGCTACCTTCCTCCCCTCCCCTCCCCTACCTTCCTCTTAGCCCCTTGTTGTTGTTGTTGGTCTTGGTCTGGCGTTGGCCCAAACTAAAGCGTTGGCCAAAGTTGGCTTCAATGCCGGCCTTCGGTTTTTTGCACTGGTTTGGCTTCCTTTTGCCTTGCCCCCCCCCCCCCTCCGTACCGCATTATGTGCTCCTATAAACGCATGGGGTTTAGCTTTCTTTACTCTCTTAGTTTTTTTTTTTTTAGTTTTTGCGCTGACCTGTTCTGGCCTGGCCCCTAAGCTGACTAAAAAGGTGCAAAGTAACTGGCATAAGCCGCTTGCTGCTTACCCTTGGCCATATCATCCATCCTCCATCTGTTTGCTCCTAATGTTACCTTCGCCTCAACTCGGTGACTGCATCATTTTTTATGGCTGTTGACATTTGCTGTCGCTTTGACTTGAATTACGTCTTTGTCTCTTTGCCTCTTTGTCTCTTTGTCACTCACTGCGTATGCGTAATTTTTGCACAACTTTGCAGTTTGGATTTTCATTAACTGCTTTTTAATTGCCTGCCAAAGCTTAGCTCTTGTCCACACACACATACACTCATCCATAGATAAATCGTACCAACACACACACACACTCTCTCTGTCTCTCTCTCTCTCTTATGCAGTGTCTTTTTCTATGCATTTTCGATATCTTTTCTTTTTTGTATTTTCGAGAGAGGGTTTTTCCTCTTTTCTTTGTTTTTCTTGAATGCCCTTGCACACAGCTTGTCAAATCGAGTTTTAATCTTCTGCATATGGCTAAGAATCAACTGACCAACAAAGAAGAAGTTAAAAAGAAAATGCTGAGCCACGCATTTGTTGTTTTCCCTTCTTCTCGTCTTCTATTCTTAACTTTTTTTTTTAAAGTGCACAAGGATTTATGATGTGTGTGTGTGTGTGTGTGGGTAAGAGAAATTTCTTCTTACTCCATTTTTCTTTATCAATTGCCAACTATTATTAAAGTTCTTTAACTTGGCCAAGAAAAGCTGAGATAGTAAGGTATGGTTTGGTGATTGGTGATGGGGGGATGGGGAGGGGTTTGCGAATCGTAAATCAATGCGCAAGTAGCACCTGGGCATATCCGCTTTCCTTTTAAATTATGTTATCATTGAGCAAAATGCAATTAAGCGCCGATAGCCTACTGTGTGTCAATCAATGGCAAATAAAGCCAGGCCAGGTAAGGCTCAATGTTTAAGCAGATAATAAAGCAGACAGATAGACAGACAGACAGACAGACAGATAGACCTGGTAGGTAGGCAGGCACGCAGACAGGTGGACAGGTGGACAGATAGACAGACCAGACCAGAGCAGAGCAAAACAGAATCGAGTTGAAGCAGGCAAAACTCAGTTTGCTCACGCAGTCGAAGCATGTGCGAAGAGGGGTTATCATTTTGTGGTAACCAACGACAAGTCTACACACACACACGCACACGCACACATACACATCGGTTACAGGATACAGTGTGACAGGAGAAGCTGGGATGCCTGGAGTGCGCAAATTGACTTTTGCCATTCCTCAATGCAGTTTTCAGCTTTTGCTTCAGTTCAGTAGGATTTAACTGCCGTTGCAATTGCCACGACGACCACGACACATGGCGACAACTTGCAAGACAGAATGGGAGAGAGAGAGACAGAGAGAGATAGACCCCACGCACTCGAGTGTAACGTGATAATTTGTCTGACGTTACGTTGATGCCGCCGCCATTCTCTCGTACTCGAGATTGCCTTGGCATGGCATGGCATGGCATGGCTTGTTTTGGTTCGGTTTGGTTTGGTTCGGTTTGGTTTTCCTTGCATTCTTGTATCCTCCTGGCATCGCCCTGGCATCCTTTCTGGCATTCATCTCATGCCACTGTCATTTGCCGTTGTCGCTGGTTGCCATTCAGCAATCTGTCACCTGAGTAACAATTATAGCTTCTGGCATTTTAAGTGTGTGATTGTAAAGGCAATGCAAAAGGATCTTGGTATACGATATCTGTGTGCATATCTATCTATGTGTGTGTGTGTGTGCATGTGTGTGCGTGTGTGTTCGTTAACTGCAGCACTTGACTCGGTTTACCTGCGGGGTGTATGTATCTGTGTGCCATGAAATCAATCAGCTTCCAGCTGAGTGCAAAAGTCACTCCTTCCATCAAAAAAAAAAAATAACAGCTTTTATTAAATGTTACTCAAAATGCAAAAAAAAAACAACGAAATGATATTAAAAGATTAAGAAATTCAGCATTTACGGCTTATGAAAATGATAAATTGGCAATTTGGTTGAATATATTTTTAATTAATTGAATAATCAAATGAAATGAAATGGAATTTTAAAATTATAAAATGAAAATTGAATGTACATATATTCATTCTATAGCAAATGTAAAAGAATCTATAAGCATTTACAGTAAATCAGTCTATCTGTCTGTAACTTAACATTAACATTGTCTGTAAGCAATAGTCGCCTCTTAACATAACATAATGAAAACCTGTAATACTTTTCTAATCCAATTAGATAAATAAAGTATTACTCTCAGAATTATAGAATAGTTTACGTTATGCTCTATGTATATGCAACTTTATTGCCATTTTACCTTAAATGTTCTGTAACTAGAGCCATTATATTCACGTTTCTATTGTTTCTTTAATTATGCTTCATTTCTTTACAAATCGAATAACTTAATCTAAGCAACAAATCAACTGTAGTTAACCTACTATTAAAGCAACTTGCCATCACTTTATTGCGACCACATAAAATGTTTGGCTCCCCATTCTTGTTAACAATCAATATCAATGGCATTTAGAGCATTTCATAGGCTCGATAAGTCGATTAAATCACACACACACACCGACACTCGCACGCACGCACAACACACACACACACACAGAGAAATACCAACAGACAGACCGACAGACAGCCGTAGACATAAATCAATTGGTTTTAATACCAAAGACCAGGGGATAGAGAGGGAGAGAGAGATGGCTGAAAACCTAAACTAAAACGCGTTTTTGATCATAAATTATAGGGAAAGAGACAGCAAGAGGGGAGTGAGTGAAAGAGAGAGAGAAGTGTAAGTAAGTTAGGGTAGAGGTAGGTAGACCAGGAAGTTAGAGCTGCTTCATTTGACCAAAAGGATGACGACAAATTCCCGTCGCCGTTGCCCGAAAAACCTAATTAAGCCAGGAGCCAGTCAAGCAGTCAGCCAGCCAGCCAGCCAGCCATCCAGCCAGCTAACAATCAGGTCCTATACCAGGACCAGAACCAGGACCAACCTCAACCTCAACCGGAAGTGAGCAGGCGACATGCTTGGCCATTGTTATTGTTATGGGCGCCATTGCCGCTCAAGTGTTGCTTTCGTGGTTAATGCTTAAGTAATTACAATGCCTGGCCGATTAACTATGCATGATGCTTACCGAGAGTGGGAAGGGGGGAGGTGGGGAGAAGTGTTGGTTAAAGCATTGTTATTGTGCCAATGGCTCTATGATGCTAAAGCTAAAGTCGATGCTGTGGCTGCATAATGAGAACCTCTCACTATTAACAACAATAACAGCAACAACAACAACAATAACTGGACTTTGACGATGGAAAGTAGATGGTAATAGGGACGGTGAGGGGTGAGGGGACGATATAGGGAAGCGTTTCTGCTGACGTGGCACAGCTTGAAGCTAATTATCACACATGAACGAAGCCTTTGGTCAGAGACTAACAAATGAGCTCAAGTCAGTCACACCATTTTAGACCAAAATTTATGGTTTGTGTTCAAGAGGAAAAGTTACGACAGCTTCTAAAATACATCTTCTCGTCTCCCCCCCCCTCGTTACGCCCCTACCCACTCTTGCATTCTCTGTGTAAATGAATGAGCAAAGCTTTAGAAACAATTAGTTTTTAATTCACATTAAACCCTTTTCTTTTTATTCCACTTTGCTATGCAAATGATAAACGGCAAACTAAATGGATTTCAAATTGTTAAAATTTATGGTGGGATAATTGATTGCAATCTTACTGAATTATAAATGAATCTATGAAATATTAATCTTATTATGGTAGGTGTGAAATAAACTTGTTTTAATTTTGATAAAGTAGATAAAATTGCTTGGATTAGCTATCGAGATCTATTTGTGTTTTACATGGAGTGAAATTTAACAAAATAGTGTTCGAAAACACTTTGATTCTGCTTTCCACTCTCTTTCTCTCACATTCCATTTACTCTAACATCTGTTTTGTTGTGCTAGTGTTAGTTAACATGTCCTAGTGTGGTGTTTGTTATGACAAATCCCACTAGTGTAGGTGAATGTGGTTAGCTATTTAACCAGTTGGAAAATTAATAATGTTTTTTGTGATAAATCAAAAGCAAATTTAAAACTTTGCCAAATAAAGCTGAAGAATCAGCTATGAAACTTTTTAAACTATGTATATTTAATTCATCTAACTATATTTGCTAAAAATTGTCAACCTTAAGTTTTTTATCGCTATCAGTTTTTCTTTTCCAACCATCATTTGAATTTTCCACCTATTATTACTCATACGACGCATTAGCCAAAAACGAAATTTTATGGAAATTTATGATATGAACTTATCAATAGATCTCGCTGGCATTTCTCCTTCTCATATTCTCAATTCGTGTTTAGTTCTTGCTCTTTTTAAGTTGTTGTCCTTGATTGATTGGCGGTCTGCGTGAGCTTCATGCCAAACAAATTTTTACGAAAAGAATTTGCCGCAGACTTTCTGACGCTGTGACGAGTTGCGTGTGTGTGTCTGTGTGTGTGTAAGTGTATGTTGGCCCATTATATGATTATTTTTCATGCACATCGCATATCGTCAGCCATTTTTATACCCAACAGTTGTTTTTGTTGTTGCTGCTGTTGTTGTTGGTGGTGTTGGCGTTGTTGTTGCGGTCGTAGTGTCGGTGGCGTTGCTTTTGGACCAACGCATAAGCCACTTAAGTTTTTGTAGGACACGCGTCTTGGCCGCAATTTAGCGCCAAGACTTATGCTTCTTTTTTTACTGTTGCTGTTGCTGCCGTTGTTGTTGTTGTTGTTGTTGGGGCGTCATCGAAGCGCCAAGAGCGCCCGTTGCCTGCCAAACGCATTTGCAAGCAGCAAAAGCATTGCATACTTTAAGGAACTTTTGCCAAGGCAACTCAGCGCACAACCATGACCACAAATATACATACATACATACATACATATATATATATATACATAAATTGCGCTGGGGCTGAAAAGCGGCTTAAACGAATTGCTGCTACTGCCCACACCAACACCAATACCAGCAACACCCGCGCTCACAAGAACAACAACAAAAACTTGGCCAGCAATTGCAACTGCTACAATTTGCAGCAACACCGACACCAGCAAAAGGATCTTCTTCTTCTTCTTCTTCTTCATCTTCATCTTTTTCTTTCTCCTACGCAATTTGTGTGGAATGGGTAAAGTTTCTGTTGGTCTTAAGTTTTGGCACAATTTATAAATTGTTTGCTTAGTTGCCTTAAAGTTTCTGGCTCATAGCTCTGACCGCACTGCGTTTAGACATTATCTGGCCATGCTTATGGCAAACTTTTCAGATACTCACAAAATTAACTTCAAAAGGAATTTATTGGCTTTTCAGAACCAACCCCCCCAAACCCCGTGTACGCTTCCCCACTGCATTAGTGGACAATAATTTAACTAATTGAAGCCAAAGAAACTCGATACAAAATTTCAAATTGCATTATGTGTTACAAAACTTTACTTGGCTTAAATTTAATTTTAAAAACAGTTTTTTATGTATATCAGAAAAAAGGATTTAATCTTTTCGAAAATAGGTAGATTAATGAGTAGACAAATGGGTAGAATACTATATAGACAGATAGATAAAAGAATAGGTATACTACTATGTAGACATAGATAGATAGAGGATAGGTAGAATATTATATAGATAGCCCGATAGATGCGACCTATCGCATTTTGATCGAATCGTTTCTTCTGTTATTAGAGTTATGTTAACATATTCTGTTCAAATCCTCTGTCCTGTTAATGCCAGTGTTGGTCAACTAGTACATATGTTTTCACCTAATCATCGTTAATAATTAAATTAATTATTCTGCCACAATTTAAAAAGTATAAAATTCATTTTAATAAATTTGAATTGTTTTGCAAAAATTGCTGGTGACTCCCTTTACAAAAGTTTAAATTTAAGTGTTGCAGACCTCTAAACCAACTGCATATACCCACTCTCGAAAGGATGCAAAAAAACAATTGTAAAATAGCTTAAATCCTTCAATTTATCACTTTGTTGAAATATTTCTATCCCGCCTAAAATTTAAACAATGTTTCCTCTTGCAATTGCTAAAACGATTATCGCACCAATTCCATTTGATAGCCTTCCACAAACTTCTATTCCAACAACAATTGCAGCTCCTGCTCCTGCTCCAGCTCCAGCTCCCACTGCTCCTACTCTTTTTACTGTTGCTACTGTTTCTACTCATTTTGGGTCTTCTTCCCACGCCTGCTGGCACCAATCACGGCTTGCCACCATCAATTAAGTGTCAACGTGGTTGTCGCCCAGTTGAAACAACAGTAGAAAAATCACCAAAAAACAAAAAAAAAAAGAAAGGATCAAAAAAAAAAGTTGTAATAAAAGTTGACAATTCCTTTTTGGTGCCATGCAACAGCAAACAATGCAAAAAACTTTTGTTACCGATTTTTATATTTGTGCACAAATTTTTAATTTGCTAGCCTCGCCTCGTTTTCGCCAGGCTTTTTGGCTAGGATTGTTTATGGCAGTTGTATATGCGAGGGAAGTGTTGATGGAGAGAGGGCGAAGCAGGGGGGAGGGGCCTAAACTATTGCCTGAAATTAAACAAAACTGCTGTCATCGTCTCTTGGCCAAGTTGGCTGTGGCAAGTGAAAAGTAAACAATTGACGGGCACGGGCCCTGGGACCATGTCAACTTCGTGTGACTGACTGCGAACTGTCAACAAATTTTTGTGACAACCAAACCAACCAAAACCACTTTCCCCTCCCTCCCTTTTACCACTCATACGGCCATTTTACCCCCTCCCCCCCATATTGTTCTATGAACGAATATTCTCAATTTCTTGGGCTGTATGCAAATTTAATGTTGCCTACTTTTGTGGGCTATGTTGTTTTTTTCAGTTGTCTTCCTCTTTTGCATGTTGACTGCCATTTTGAGTTGGCCAAGTAGTTTGGCTTGATGAAGAAGCAGCAATAGCAGCTCCTTTGGGTAAGTCAACGTTGTCATTACATAATGACAGCCATTAACTGTTGTTGTTCTACCAGAAGGGTGGGAAGGGTAAGAGTATCCCTACCCCTCTCACCCTCTCTCCCTCTCTGAGAAAAAAGGGTACAGCAAACTATATACATATATATATGTACATATATATCTGCAATATAAGTGACGAACTTTTTATACTCTTGACAGCGTACAACACGCAGCATTTAGCTTACACTTAACAAAAAACCAGTAGAGTTTAAAGTGTAATTCGATTCCCTTAAAATATTAAGATTTCTTCTGACAGTAAAAGAGTGAATAATAAATAATAAGTAATAAATAATTAAATCTGTTACGATTAATACTAACTGAACCATAAGCTCGTTGACTAACACTAGAATTTAATATAACATGAAATTTTAACAGAAGTTTAGATAACAAAGTGATCAGAAGACTAAGTAACAGTAAAGAAAGAGAAATTATATTTAAATAAATATAAGTCAATCCACCCAATCCTATCTTTGAGATTATCAATTCTAACTTTGAGCTCAGACAAATTTTAAATTCGATATCTAAACTTTCATTAAGGCATTAAAGATCGAATTATCGAACAATTATGTTTAGAAATTCTTCAGTTAAGAGAAGTTAACTTATGATTAAATAAGTCCAACACTTGAAGAAATATTTATGAAAGGAAACTTTTCGGCTATATAATTTCCTATTATTTTCCAAAGTGTAGCCAACCCAAGTTAAGGATCTAATTGCTATCATATTCGTTTGCTTTGTTCTATTGGAATTCAATTAAATTTGTTCATGAACTTCGTTTCACTGTAGCCGTATAGACCTTTTTCATTTTGGCCAGGGTATAATTAGCATAATCAATTTGCTTACTGGCATTTGCCTACCACGTTTTGCGTCTCGCTTGATAAATCGTTGCGGCAAGTCGCCAGAGAGTTGGAGCAACAGAGACAGAGAGAGAGAGGGAGATTGAGGGAGGGAAAGGATGAAGGACGGTGACTTTGGGTACACGAGGACCTTTTTTCGTTTTTCCTTTATTTTTTCTTCTGTTTTTTTTTCTTCCGGTAATGGACAACATCAGTTGAAAGTTGTACTTTGGTTTCTCCGTCTTCGTAACCGTCTGCCCCAAGGTTTGGCATGTGCATCCTTAACGCCTCAGTGGTCCCATCCTGGGGCGTATGTCGAATGGTGTGCAATTGAGTGGTGTGTAGTAGAGTGTAGAGTGTTCTATTTGTAGTAGTATAGAGTGTGTATGTAGTGTTTGTCCTGTACAGGACACAAAGTCGACCCACTTAACGCTGCAGATACGCCGCCAATTTCGCATGCAGCAAGGAGTTAGTTGTTCCATTTGCGTGGCGCATGTTGCACATAGATGGCAAAGGGTTCTCTTTTTTGAATGGGCAGGGGGCTGGTGAGTGAGGGGGAGGGGGGGAATCAAGAGGGGGTGTAACATTTCGTTCGTTCGTTCGTTCGTGTTTACTTTGGCATTTTTTAGTGCATCTGCAGCACATAACTAAAGGCGGCGGCAAAACAAAGCAACAAGCAACAAAAGCAAGCAAAAGGAACACACACAGTAAAAAGAAGCAAAGAAAATGAAGAAAAAAAAAAAAGAGAAGAAGACGTGGGCAAAAGTTGTTCGCTCCTAGAGAGAGAGAGAGACCATAAAACTAGTCCGGCCGACGGACATGACGGTCAGTCAGTCAGTCAGTCAGTCAGTTAGTTAGTTGGACTGTGTGCCCGGTTTTGGGTTGGGTTCTTTATGCATTTTGTCACTTTGGGCTTTTACAATTGATGGCAATGAAAGAGCTGAAGAGCAGAAAATTCGTTTCACTTTAAATTGCCTGCTCAACGGAACAGGCAGAACAAATTCATTTGCATAAATAACAAATATTACTCATACGCCGCATTGTGCGGCCTCAGCTGCTGTCGAGCTGCTGCTGCACATTAAAAGGCAAAAAAAGAAGAAGAAATGGGCGCAAAAAAAAAAGGAGAATTATGAAAAATTGTATATACATACGTAGATGTATGTATAAATGGCTATGACTGTGTGTGTGTGTGTGTGTGTGTGGGGCGCCAGTAAGTATGCTATCGATATGTTTTTTTGGCGCAGCTTCTCTCACAGAAAATTCCAATCAACATTTTTATAAATCACATGCTCTTGCCGGCAAAATTTACAGCTGCGTTTTGCCCTGCCAGCCAAACAATTTATGAACTTGCGGCCATGTTTTTCCATTGAACTGAACACACACGCACACACACACACAAATACAGCATACATTTCGGTGTGTGTGTGTGTGTGTGCCTACTTTAAAGATAAATTGTCATCTTCTTGTGGGCCATGTAAACAGTAAATGAGTTTACCAGCCAACTGTTTACTAATTGCCAACTATAAGCCAAGAGCTAAGAGCGAGAGAGATAGAAAGAGAGGGAGAAAAAGAGACAGAGAGAGAGATTGTGAGCCTGGCCAATTGTCATGGCAGACACGTGAAAAATTGCCACTCATTACAAAAAACAAAAAAAAAACAAAAGAAACAAATAACAATAACAGAAAAAATAAAAATATAACCGAAGAACAAGTTAAAAGTAAAACACGCGTGACAAACTTTTTAATAAATGAAACTTTTGCCTCTAAAAACTGACCGCAAAACTGTTGTTAACCGCAATATTTTGTATGGCAAACAGTAACAATAACAACAACAATAAACAGCTACAACAAACAACAAACAACAATGGCAAGCAATGGCCCAGCAATGGCAAATGCCAAATGGCCAAAAAAGCTTAAACAATCTGCCAATATTTTGTGTCTATTTCCGCGTTTAACCCTCCCTCGCTCCCTCCATCCTCTTCAATCGGCCAAAAAAAAACCCATTCCCAACACTTGACTTGACTTCACTTCTCGTTCCCATCGTCATGTTCCATGGTCGTTACTTACACTTTATTGGGTTTTCCTCTCAGTGTGTGTGTGTATATCTGTGTGTGCGTATGCGAATGTGTGTGTTTTTTGGTTTTTTAAGTGTATTTTTATATGTCTTCACTTATTGTCAGATCTATTTATACTCTAGACCAATAGTTGGTTATGTTAAAGACCTGAATGTGTCCATTAAATATTTTATTTCATTTATTGCTTATATCTCCGCTTATAGTTAATGAAATAAATAATTTAACTACGCGAAAAAATACTTTTTTATCCCCTCTTCTTGTCCATCCAATGTTTAACTATATTTGGAGAAATAATTTCACAGATCTTAAAGATCTTTTTAAAAGTTACTATGGAATGAATGCAGAAAAAATTAAGTAGAAAAAGTTCACTTTAAATTTACTTTAAATTAATTGTAGATTTAACCACAATATTTTATATATGTATTTGTATTTTTTACCCCCCAAAAAGTAGCCAGAAAAAGGAATTTAAAAGATACTAAATGATGAAGATCTATATTTTGTAGACTATTCCCTTGATCCCCTTGAAGTTTATATCTAACAACGTAACAATGTATTAAAATATATTATGTTTATATATTTAATTTTAATATATCCCTTGAAAATGGAGATTAAGATCACAGATTTCTATTTAAAAACTTATCTAAAATCCCTTAGTTGATCCGTTTTAAAGAGTATAATATATTCGTCTAGCTGTAGCTAATCAAAAATTTCGTTTATGTTATTTATATTTTCAAGCCTTTCTTTTTTATGGATTTTCTGGACACACACATACACACACAATCGGACACCACACACACACACATATATATATATATACATTTATGGCTCTTTTCATGTTTATTGTCGCACATAAAGCAGCCAAAAAATATCAAAAAGATGAAAGGACACTCATGTCTGCTTGTTCAATTTTCTCTCAACTATTTTTACGGCCAGTTGGCAAATGTGTCCCGGTTTCTGTTTTGCTTTTTTCTTTTCTTTTTCGAGCTTGGCAGCTTTAAATTCTATTAAATCAAGTGGAATACCCAGTACCCCCAGCATCCAACCCCCCACCCCCTTTCCCACTTCTTTCCATTCCAAAAGCCTCTAAAACTCCAAAAAAAAAACCCGGACTCCAATTCCTGCCACAACGCAAAACGCTTACCACAACAAGAAATAAACTGAGAGAAGGAAACAGTTGCAGAATAGGGGAGTGACAGAGGGAGAGGAGGAGTGGCGGAGGGTGAGGGGGAGTGGTTAAAACCAACTACATTTACAACAAAACAAATGCAAACAATGATCTGCCATCACCCCTTGGTTGGTTTAGGAACGGGGTTTTTTTAAATGGGGAGAGGGTATGGGTTTGACCCTTACCATTCATTGTTGCACCCCTCATCCATTCCTCACATTCCCCCAACTCGTTTCTCTTAGTTTTGTGCGCGCGTTGACAAAAAATCGCTTAAACGCAGGCCAAGGCACGTTTCCTAAACACAATTGCTGTGGGTAAACTTCATTAGAATGCGGCCAAAGCAACAACAACAGCAACAACTACAACAACTGGCATACACAAAAGTCTCCTAGAAAGAGACAGAGAGTGAGAAAGAGAGCAGAAGGGGGCAGAGACTGAGTCAAGAGTTTCCAAGTCTAAACAACAACAACAACTACAAAAAAAAGGAAAATTAATAACAAGCCGACCCGAAAAAAAAAAAACGCTACCAGGCACTTGTAGATGACCTTTTTGTTATTTTTTTCCTGACCCCCCCCATTCCCCATCCCATTCCCCTTCCCGCCTTTTGACCAA
Source organism: Drosophila sturtevanti (assembly GCA_018150375.1). Taxonomy (NCBI): domain Eukaryota; kingdom Metazoa; phylum Arthropoda; class Insecta; order Diptera; family Drosophilidae; genus Drosophila; species Drosophila sturtevanti. The sequence continues at coordinate 9,722,857 of JAECWJ010000317.1, read as the reverse complement.
TAACAAACCAAAAAGAAATGCCATTTGTGCTAAATGTTGCTGGTGTTATTGTTGTTGTTGTTATTGCTGCTGGTGTTATAGTTGTTGTTGTTGCTGCTGGTGTTGTTGTTGTTGTTGTTGCTGGTGTTGTTACTGGTGTTGCTTTTGGCCTCTTGGTTGACCAAAGCGAAATGCGCGCGAATTTTAATTAGTGAACCATTTTTTCTTTATTTTTTTTTTTTGCTTTTTGACTCTTTTTTTTCTCTCTTTGCCATCTGTGACCCTAGGAGTCGTCCTATACGTATATATATATATATATATGTATAGTATAAATATATATTTTTTATATATTTCTAGGTGTATGTGTGTGTGTGTGTGTGTTTGTGTTTCGCAACAACAAGCAAACAATTAAAAGTTTTTAACCGTAATGCGGATATGTTTGTTAAATTGCCAACAAGAGCCAGAGCAAAAGAGGGAAAAAAAACAGGCAACAGCTTGGCCAACAAGCCAAAAAAAAAGAAGGAATATAAAGAAACTGTAAAGAGAAGTTGAAACAAGATGAATTTGTAGCAGACTTTTAGGCGACACACACACACACACACTGATAGATATACATACTGATTGCACCACAATTAACCATTAAACCACTCGAACCACAAATCAAAAGTTAATCACATTTCATTGGCCATTCATTGGTCTGCATAACCACAAAAATTATGTGTCAAATTGTTTGAAAATTTTGTAAATTGCTGCAGCTGCATAAGCCAATTCAATTTCAATTCAATTGATACAATGCGATGCAGTTGCACACACACATACACACACACACAGATAGATAGATATATATATATATATATATTTGCTTATTCGTATATATAGATTTGCTGTCAATTTATTGTCCTTCAATGGCTTATGATTGGACAGACAGAAATTTGTTTTGTTGAATAAACATTAAAAATCTTATACTGCATTTGCTTAGTGGCTTTTGCTAATTTTCAAATTTTATCAATGCTCAAAACTACATTTAACAGTGGTTGAAAAGCATTAATTAACTTTACCAATAATCAAAAGATTAACTAGAATTCTTATTGTTATTATTATTCTGATGATCAAATCAATGTTAATTTAATGTCTTTGGGTAAGTCAATTAAAATTAAAACACAAATTGCAAAGATTGATAAAATAAACACATAGAGACAGAGAGAGAGAGAGAGAGAGAGAAAAGTTCATTATTATTATCATTATAATCATTGATTAGACATTAACTCTGATTTATTTAACTAATCATGATGGCAAAGGATAATTTTAATATTGAAAGTGGGTGAAAATTTCAAAAATTCTTTGGCTTTAATTGCCATATAGGAAATAAACTAAAAGTTAATTGAACTCTGACATCAGATCATTTGGAATAAGCTGACAATGACACTGAGAATCAAGCTAAGGGAAAGTAGATTTTGATAGATTAATTAATGAAATATTTACTTAAACACTAGGAGAAACTAGGGGAATTGTAAAAATGACATATAATTCATAATAATTTACAAATAAATTATATAAGAAAAAAGTAGCGAAGAAGGGGAAGGTCAGGGGATATTAAATGAAAGATAAGCTTGGACTTGGATAAAGTTTTTACGGCACATGTAGGGAAGGAAAGTTCAGATGAAATTAGATGAGAGAGGTCTTTATGGTTACTACTTACTACACGAAATGGTTCTTCCCAGATTAAAGTTTGCAGGGGATATACTAAATTAGTTTATTTTTAATAATCATGTAAAAATATTATATTATATTGTATAATATATTGAACCATTTTCATAAATGCCTTTGAAAGTGCTTAAACTACCTGATTGTATGGTCTAGCTGCCGAATCAGAGTATGCAATGGTCAACAGAGATGCTATCGGTGCCTCCAATTTTGCCATCTAAGAGCTAAGTGCTCTTAGTCATTTGAACCTGTGACCTCAAACCACTCGCAAAGTCAAAGAACCTTTTTGATTTTGTCCAAAATTTCATAACAGAAACAATTTGGATTAAGAAACTTTGTTTTAGGTTTTTTTGTCATTGAGAATTTCATTATTTATAGAACTAAATTAATAATAACCATTTATCCTAGCCTAAAGGCAAGGTTTTTCCATTAAACTTTAAATTTTTCTGACATTTTCATATTTGCCTGATAAAATAAGAAAAATAGAGTAGATGGTAAATCTAAAAGTAAATTAAATCTGTTTTCTACCACTGTGCCATCAATTTACAACATGACGACAATTGTATTGAAGAAAATTTCAAGAGACAGGCTTGAGAAAATCTTTGTAAGCGTCGACTCTTTACATGCAATCCCAAAACTTTGCTCATGGAAAGCACTTCAAAAGTGAACTAAACATTATGTCAAATAAACCCCCCCCGTGGAAGTGCCCCCCCGCCACCCCCCACGTACAATTTATCCTTGGTTCACTTAAAAGGATCTACCGAAAATTGCATTTCCCCCCCATTTCAAAACTCAACTTGAAAAACAAAAGCACAAAACTAAATGCAATTACACAACTGCTCCGGCTGCTCCTGCTGCTGTCCTTGCTTCTATTCTGTCCTTTAGACCCAAAAGGAAACCTCTAATGTAATCTAACTGCAGTTCGTTCCGTTCATTCTGTTGCAATACCCCTCCAGTGACTGCCCTCCCCCTTAGCCAGACAAGCTGCAACAAATAAACATATCAAAATTGCATATTGTTTTAATTGTTTTGTTACCAGGTTGATGCCAAAACTGAAGATTAACGCATTTACACTGCAAATCCTAGGCTCTTTGCCACATATGCATCGTGTATACGAACTCTGTGTGTGTTCATGTGTGTGTGAGTTTGTGTGTGTGTCTATTCATATACTGCCTACATTCCCTTCGCAAACCCTTCGTTCATATGTTAGCACAATTCTGGTTTATGTACGCATAAATTTTGTCTGGCACCCGTAAAGATGTCTTCGTCTGTATGCATGGGAGGAGAGAGACAGAGAAAGAGAGAGGGGAGAGGGGAGAGAGAGTCCAAAGTACTGACTACTGGCTGACTCTATGTGGTTTATGTTGCAAATTCATGGTGTACCTACCTATACGCTAAGGGGCGTCACCTTTCGATAAACAATTATGCATATTAAGCGTATGTATTTATCCGATTAAAGCTAACAAAATTTAACCAAAGGGCGTAACAGGACATGCATTTAGAACACACTTAAAATCAACACATACAATTTGTTATATTCTAGCAAATCCGTTACTTTTGAATCATTAATATAAAGTTTAAGCTTTAATATTTCTCATATTAAAATAATATATGTATATATTTTTGATCTTACATTGTCTCTTTAAAAGTTAACGGCCATAAAAGTATAGGCTAACGTCATTTTACAGCCCACGTTGCTTTTCAACACTGCATTCATCGGAGTTTCTTTAATGATCAGCTGCTTAGGTTAATTGTGTGACCAGTTTAAATAGGAAAATTGAAGTTGTTGCAGTGCGGTTTATCACAAAAAGCTAAAAAGTTTTAAGTTTTACATTTAATATTAAAGTTTGCCTCGGCAAAGATCGCAAAATTGTGTATAAAGTGTCTATAAAATATATATGCCAATGGCATGTGATCGGTATTAATGTTAAAGACGATTTTTCTTCATTTTGAATAGCCTGGTAAGTTTTTAAAGACACACAACCAACGGGCGGCAGATGTCTGTGCCTGGCTTTATGCTCCTTTTCCTTTTGTTGTTCTGGCTTTAAGTTTGTTAAGGTTGCAAAACAGAACAAAAACTCATAAAATGAACATAAAATAAAATCAAATAACAAAAGGTCAAAGAAAAAGACCTTTCTGTACACGGTCCTCCTCTGTGATTGCATGTGTATGGTGTGTGTGCGTGTGTTTGGAAGCTGAGGTTATGAAGACTTTCTGATAAAGTTGCCCAATCGACAGAGAGCAAGAGCCATCAAAAGTGTGGCAAGTTCGCTCTAATGTTAATAAAAAGTCAACTCGAAAGTCAAATGTGTAAAGGAAAAGAAAGCAAAATAAATGAAAGAGTAACCAGTAGCAGACAATTGTATCTAAATATTTTCTTTTGGTCAGTTGATTTTTTTCTTTATGGCCTTTGCCCTTCCCCGTCTCTCTTTGTACCATTGTGCATTCTTATGGCTGGTGCTGTGTGTTATGGTTGTTTGTGTGATGGAAATGGAAAAGTGGGAAGGGGAAAGGGGAAAGGGTACTTGTGGTGGTGTTGGGCAATTGAAAATTTATTTTGTGTGCTCATTTTGCACCTAATTTTCGTTTCGTTGCGGAACAAGCCTTGAGGAAATGAATCGCAAAAAGAAAAATAAAAGAAAACAGAACGAATAAAAATGAAAAGTAAGAACTGGTCAAAAGTCATTTTCTTTCAGCCACATTGTACATATATACATATAAGAAAGAATAAAAATATATATACATATGTACATATGTATGTATGTTCTGCTGTATATTTATTTTAGATTTATTGTAATGTCCAACTGGCCTATGTCAAGCCACCTCTTGACCCCTCTAGTTTTGGCCCAGAGTTATACTTGCCTCTGTTTTTTTTTTTTTTTTTGCCACATACGCATTTGGTATGCAGTTTGCGTTTCTGTGGCTGGCTGGTTGGCTAGCTTGACAGGACATGCCAGGGACATGCCAGGACCGGACCAGCCCCGGCTTTCATACGCTCATTGCACACAGGACGGTCAGCCACTTTGGACCCCGAAAAATATTGAAAGTAATGTTTACGTTTCCGGTTTCCGGTTTAAGTCCATGTCCAAGCCATTCAGCCAGAACGTTTGTATTTCATTTTAAATTTCTCCCTACACCCATTCCCCCCAGCCCCCCTACCGACCAATGCTCCCTCTATCTGTGACTGTTTCTTTCTGTCTTTCTCTCTTTTTGTTGATTGCAACAAAATGCAATTTGATTATGGTACCAAAATAGAAGAAAATGTCGGTTGCATGCATAGAAGAAGCTAAAGAAGTATGAGAGGAGGCAAACTTTTGCCTTTGTCCATTTATCATCATCTTCCTTCATTAGCCCAAAAAGACTGTGCGATAAAAACTTATGACAACTCTCTGTCCGTACGTCTATGTTGTCCGTCCGGCTTGTACGTTCGTCTGTCAGTGGCAGGGCTTTTCCAGTAATTAGAAAAGTGCCTAGGAAAAAGCCTTTCTATCTGTTTCTGTTTTTGTTTTTTTTTTTTTGCCACACAAAAACAACTTTGTCTTCTTTTTCTTTCAAATTACACATACGCCGCATATGCCAACAAAAAGGAAATATATATCTATGTGTACTACATGTATTGTGGGCGTATACAGGTGGGCGTGGCGCCGTTAGCCAGTGGCGCATAACAAAATTGCGCATTTAGCGAAAATGCAAAAGTGCAAATACGAACATCCGCTTCCGTTGCATCACCCCAAAACAAAAACAAAAAAAAAAAATGAAAAAGGCGAAAAAATCCAAAAAATAGAAGTAACAGCAGAGAAGAGCAAAAAGAAAAAAACCCATAAGAAAGGGAAGGAAGGGGACATAAACGGAAAGGGGGGTAGGGGGGGATATTAGGAAGCGGTAGCTGGAGCAGCTATTTTGTCCATTTGTTTTTTTTTTCCTGTTCGTTTGCTGGCTCTCGTCTAAGTGCCGTCGTTTTCCAACACTCACTAAGAACTGAGGAAAATATTCCCCCCAACTCCTCCATCAGGCAATGCTTTATCTACTCTCTCTCACTCTTTCTCCTTTCTCTGTGGCCACCTCTTTCGTTTGCTCGTTGATTTTTACGAGTCTGCCGCCCACTTTTTTTTTTTTTTTTTGTGACTGTTTTCTGTTTTTTTGGGGTTTCCTTTACCTTTTTTTTTTTTGCCTCTCTTTTTGGTGTTGGACATGTGCCAAAAATTTGACATATGAACTGCAGCCGCCTCCAAACTGCCTACTCTCCTCACACATACAAATACACACACATACACCCTTTTCCGTTCAATCCTTGCCCGCACTCTGTTTGCTTACATCATGAGCGGGAGAGCCGCAAAAGAAATCGCACTGCATTATTATCAACTTCAATTTTGTTGTCGACGTTCGTTGTTCGTTCATTCGTTGGGTTTGGTTTGGTTTGGTTTGGTTTGGTTCGTTCGTTCGGTCGAAGGGCCGCAAAAACCTGCGCTGCATACGTGATGTGCTACTCCAACAACAGCAACAACAAGAGCAACAGCAACAACAACCACAAAATTGAAATTACATGTTTTACTTATAAGTTGGTTGGTTGGTTTGAGACCAGGACAACGAAAAAAAATTGTAGGGAGAAGCGAAAAAAGAAGGGTTATATCCATGGTCCGTGGTCGGTGGACGACTGCTTGCTCCTACTACCGCTGCCGCTGCCGCTGCTCCTGCTGCTGCTGCTGCTGCAGAAGGTGGCTCATTAATTTGCCAAAAGCCAAAGGCAGATAAGCACAGGGACTGCTAGTGCTCCAGTTGCACTTTTGCCAACAACATGCAAAAGTGACTCCACATCTCTTTTTGCCTCCTCTCCCTCCCTCCCTTTTTGTTTCTATCTGTGACTCTCTCTCTCTCTGTCAGTGCCATGCCTCACCGCAGATAAAATCCAATATGGCGCCAATTTTCTCACGTATGACATTTAATTAACACAACAATGTGTCCACTGGCAGCTTTAGTGTGGGGTGAAGAGCGATATGTATGCGAAGGTGGGAGGGGGTGGGGGGACAGAAGCACGCACATTCCGACGCGGATGCGGTGGGTGTCCTGGTATGTTCCCTTCAAGTATGCTATGGTAAATGTTGTCATTAAAAACGGTAAATTATGTGGAAAGTTTCTGGTGTAGCAAACTTTTTTTCCTCTCCCTCACCCACCCTGTTCTTTTTTTCTCGTTTTTGTTGTTGTTTGCCATTCTGTTTTGTTTTACGCATTCTTTTGGGGTTGACTGAATGACAGAAAAATGGCTTAAAAAAAAAACGAAGGGGATTAACTAAAAAAAAAAAAGAAATAATATTTGATATAGGAAGGCTGCGGCTGTGGTGAGGGAGAGCACAATCCGGAAACTTGGCTTAACTAGTCAATTTTGAGGGAAAAAAGTTTCATAAATTTAAATTGAGCACATCAACTCGAGGACTCGCAGAGAAAGAATGCTTGAGATAGGGCCTTTTGTGTTTAAAGTTATTTAAAAACGTTAAATTTAAAGAGAAGAAGTATTTAGATTAATAATTTCTTAGATTCAAATAATTTTTTTAATTTTAGAGTATCAATATGTGCTAAAACTTTAGCTGGATCTCTTTTTTTTTTAATAACTATCAGATAATGCCAACATCAATCAATTCTCATATGAACAATCGATTGGGAGTAGCAATTGAAATTCATTACTCCCATTAATGGATATATTAGCTCTATAATTAAGCTTGCAATACGGTTCATTAACTATTTTTAGAACCGATTCCGCATAAAAAATCAAGTAAAAAAAATGAGAAAAAAAAGAAAAGGTAAACAGTTGGCGTTGTCTCTCATCAAGCTTAGCCCAGGCGCCTAACGGGCAACAGACATGTTTAACTGTTCATTCAATGCCGACAAGTGCAGTTAGACAACTTGCAGACGAAGAGAAAGATCGTCAAAGAAACAGAGAGACAGAGAGAGAGAGAGAGAGATCGAGTGTGAAAGATCGTACAAACACTATGAAAGAGAGAGGAATAAAAATTCAAGTGCAAACGGCAAATAAATCAAACGGCAAACAGAAAGCGTGTAGCTGCAGCAGCAGAAAACCAAATATTTGCTTAACAGTTAGAGTGGCAGAAAGGGTGAGAAAGAGAGAGAGAAAGAGGGAGAGGGGGAGAGCTCCAACGTGAGAGAGAGCAAAACTGCGTCAGTGTGTCAAGTTCGTTTGTGGTTGGCCAAGAGAGACAAAGAGAAAGAGCGGGAGCGCGAAAGAGAGGGAGAGAGGGAGAGAGAGAGAGAGAGTGCAAAACCAGGCTCTTGATCATTGCCATTTATAGTCTGGCATAATAATCAAGGTGATCTGCTCTTGAAATTTACTCTTTGCTTTGGATCTCTCTCTTTCCGTTTTTGGAGACTGAAAATAGTTTGAAAAGGTAAATGAACTTCCGGTTCATTTTGTATGGACCATAAAACGTCATGTCTTTACTCTCTTTTTACTTTTTTGTTGTTGTTGTTGGTTTTGCTTTAATAAGTCAAAGACGAAACCCACAAACAAAATCGTAACGCAATCTCTATATTTGTACAATTTCGTTTACCTACTCACCAATACACACACACACACACACACACTCAGATACACATACAGACACACTCACACGTAGCAGTTGAAAACTTTAAGTACTTTTGTCTGTCTGCCATTTGATATGGGGGCGTGTGTATGGCAGGGGAGAGTGGTTGAGTTGGAGGGAGAGGGGGACGGGACGGGGATAGAACGGTTAAGTTTGCTCTCGCGCTTTTCTACGCAGCAGCAGCTGTTCAAGGTGATTGGCTTGGGGTAAAGGATGAACGGGCAGGCAGGCAACTTGTAGAAGAAGGAGAAAGAAGGAGGGGTGCTGGGGGGGCAGAGAGTCGGCAGTCTGGTAGAAGTTTCATACATATGTATGTACATATATGTATATATAGAATATTAGCAAAGTTTAGGTTGTTGTTGCTGTTGCTGATATTCTTATTGCTGTTTATTTTATATGGTTACTTATACATATATCGGAGACATAGAAACAAAAAACCAGGCACCAAAAAGCTCATAAAATGCGAGCTTGGGCATAAAATGTTTGGATTTAACCTAACAAAAAATGGTTATGAACATATTTGAAGTCAATTTGTCAGTTTACAGAGTTTTTGCCAGGGTTTTAGAGTAACTGCAATTCGAATACTTCAGAGAAACTGGAAGTTTCTGTAAAGAAAACATATTTGATTCGACTTAAAGTTTAGTCATAGTTAGAAGAAATACTTTTTTTCACATTGATTCTGCATTTTTTTTTCTTAGTTTGACATAAAGGTCAAAAAATCAATGCAAATTTAAGGCCTATGTTATACAGGGTATTTCATAGTCGTCACTTTTTGTTTAACACTTGTACCTACTGGTCTTATTATTATTTGTTATTGTTATTATTGGCAAAAATGCTGCGCAAATTAAATTTTTGCTTCTCTTCTCCACATTCATACTCAAAAACTAAAGATAAAGTTGTAAACAAACATAGCTCGTAGGTGCCTATATACATACATACATACAACATATGTACATACGAGTATGGATATATATATATATATATATATATATATGTATGTATATGTATATATATATGTTTGTATGTACTTACTTGTAGGTTTGCATCAGCAAATAAAATAAATTCAAAACAGGAAAATGTGGGAAAACATAATAATGTGTACATATTGCGCATAAATTTGATATAACCAACCCCAATTCAGTTAACATGGAAGCTCTAGTACTATATTAAATCATCATATTCCCTCTAAGAGCATTCTAAACGAGTTTATCAAATTGAAATAGAAAACAATTTTAACATAAATATCCTTTAAAGCCTTGTGACGTGAAGCCAGACCTGGATACTTGCGGAAACTAAGTTTCTAAAATGATTTCTTTGATTTATAAAATGTGAACAAATCATAATTCAAGCCAAAGAAGGATGTGTTGATGTTAAGAAGGAAAATTTATTTTCCTTATTTCTACCATGATTCTTTTTTCTGAGTAACGCAATTAGCCAGCTTCTCTGGACTAAGTAAAATCATTTTCATTCATTCATGACCTTAAATTGTTCTTTCCCAATATTTTGGCACTGGCACCTGTCTTCTTGTCTTCAATCCAGCACCGATTTCCATTCAAATTCTCATTTTAGAATTTGCAAATTTAGGTAGAATTTGTCTGAGACACCTTACCATGGGTAAGAGAAAGAGAAAGAAACGCAATGCAACTCACATGCAAATATACACAAACAAGCGGAATGCTTTGAATAACAGAAAAATGCACAAACAAATGAAAGGCAACAGTCACATGAGAGAGAGAGAGAGAGAGAGAGAGAGAGAGAGAGAGAGAGAGAGGAGTGTAGGACTCTCCGCCTTCCATCTCTTCTTCTTCTATTTGAGTGTCTTCTTAGTGTGCCCCTTTAAGCAGTCGCTATTGCTGTTGCTTGTCTGGATCTATCTTTGGGCCCAGACTAGACTAATGGCAAAAGCATTAGCTTTATGGCTGCAACAATGTTGCGCTAATAACTTATACGTGCAACAACCTTGCCACTGCCGTTTGCCGCCACCGACGCCATTGCCGTTGCCGATGCCGCCGCTACCAATGATGATGATCGTCCGTAACTGCTGTTGCTTGGCTCTTCTTGCTGCTGCTGTTGCTGCTGCTGCTTGCTCTGGCTCAGACATATTGAGACCAATTAGTGGCTCTGAAATCCGTTTGCAGCAACAAACGGAACTGCAACGGGGGCCCCGTGTTTAACTGTTACTCTGGCAAGCACTAAAGCAAAAATCATGGAATGCTGCATGCACGCGACAAGCGCATTGGCAACTGCAAACAGCCATAGCCATCCATGAGAATGCCCAGAAAGAGCCAGAGCCACAGTCAGAGCCAAGAGTTAGAGTCAGACCAGCCAAGACTAGACGAGTCAACGATGATCGCGGCCTACTTTCTCCACATTCCAATGATGATGACGACGACGACGACTACGACGACCACAACTACATCGCTGTATTGGCCAAGTTGTGCAGCCAAAGCTGTACATAGAGGAGCGGCAGCGGCAGTGGCAGCGTCAGCGTCAGCAGCCGGCAAACTAGACAAACCACAAAATGTAGCACTGAGGAAGTAAGTGAATGTGGCCAGTTATTCAAGACACTGAAAGAAAGAAGAAGATGAAGGTGCGGCTACCTACATAACTAGCATTAAATGAACGCAATGTTAGAAATACATATTTCTGAATTATATCCAATTATATATATAGAAAAGTAACTTCAAGTTGAAATATTTCCTATATGTAGATAAATCAGGAAACCTCAACGAAAGGATCACATAGAATTGAATTATTGTAAAAGTTTTAGTGAAACAGGTGGAGAATTCCTTCTACGTGAAGTCTCCTGTTAGTTTCTCGTCTAGTTTCTCTCAGTGTTGATTGTGGCTTATATTTTATTCGTTTTTGCTGCATTTGGTTTTAACCTAAAACTACCGCAAACTCTTCTCAGCTGAGTCGAGTCAAAGCCGCCAAGTGAGGCGTGCCACTTAGCACATGAAGAAGGCCAATTTTCGGCCAAGCTTGACGCAGCAGAAGAAGATACCAATGCCTGGTTATCAGCTGGATGGCCGGCCGGCCAATGGCTAGAAGCTTTTTACCGTTTACAGTTTTGGCCCGATTGCATAACCGTCAACAAACGACACAAAACGGGGCAAAGAAAAAGGCGGTGACAGCGGCAGTGGCAGCGCTGTTGAAGTCAACCGCAACGGCGCAGTCAGCTGTTTTGTATGAATGAATGCGCAGGCGTAGCCGCCAGCCATACAGAGGCCAACTTCATTCAAATGTCTCTACTCTCCTCCTCTCGCTCTCTCCTCTCGCTTCATCTCCCACTCTCTTCTTTCCCTTTCCCTTCCATTTTGCTATTTCACTATTTCTCTTGCTTCTTTTCTTCAACTGAAAGTGTGGCAATCTAATTTCGCTCTGTGATTGTTGTTGTTGTTGTTGCTGTCTCTGCACGCGCCGCTTCGCACTTTTAGTTCATTTACCTGAAGTTAAATCTAACTGCTTTTCGCCTCTTCTTCTTTTACTTTTTTTTTTCTGGAGTATCTTAAAATAGCCGCATGATTTATGTTTTCAGTTTTTTTTTTCTTTTTTAGTGTTTTTCTTACACTTTTTTTTTTATTTTGTACATAGTTGTGGCTGCGCGTGTCTTGCATGTTACCAACAAAACTATTACATACACATACATATAAACATACATAACCATATACATATACAGTCGGCAAAAAAAGTTTAAGTAAACTGTTCACATCAATATTATTTCCTAAAATTTGCTTTAAATAATATGAGAATTTTTAAAATATAATTTTTATTTATATAGGGCAAGTATTTATTTACAAATTGAGTGAAAAGCAACTTTGTTGCTATTTCTGTTTCCTTTTTATGCAGAGAAAACGAAAAGAAAGGGCGAAAAGCATGCCAAAAAAGTTTAAGTATGTTTCGGCATTCTTGTTGCACGTTAGGTATTCCTGGAAACTTGCAACGGTTATCTTCATTTATTCTTTAGTTCATAGGAAATACTTTAGTTATTATGAAATGGAATTTCATTTGTGTCATTTTTGCGAGAGTAATTGGGTCATTATGGGTCGAGGCAAACAAATTCCACAAGAGACGCGTCTCTTGATCATAAAACTCTATATAGAGGGGAAAGGCGTGTCCGAAATTGGCAGGACGATTGGCCGACCACCTACTAGTGTTCAATCCATAATAAAATCTTATGGAGAAACAGCTAGCCTTGAGGTTCAGCCAAGATCAGGCCGACCTTCCAAATTGAGTGCCAGAGATAAGCGTCAAATCCTGGCCACAATAAAAAAGGATCCAAAAAAATCTGCTCCAAAAATACAGGAGGAACTCTCTCACATCGCTGGAGTTGATGTTCATCCGCAAACGGTGCGAAATGTGCTGCACAGGGAAGGGTACAACGCACGAACGCCTCGAAGGAAACCGTTGATTTCAGAGGTGAATAAGAAAAAGCGACTGGAATTCGCAGAAAAATATGTGAACCAACCGGATTCTTTTTGGGATTCCATTATTTGGAGTGATGAGTCCAAATTTAATATTTTTGGATCAGATGGATCACAAAAAGTATGGCGAAAACCAAATACAGCTTTAGAACTAAAAAACATAAACCCAACTGTGAAGCATGGAGGCGGGGAAACGTGATGGTTTGGGGGTGTATGGCCTCGAGTGGTGTTGGCAACCTAGTATTAATAGAAACCAACATGGATAAACATCATTATCTGGGAATTTTGAAGGCCAACCTCAAGGAGAGCGCGACTAAGCTCCAACTTAGTGAGGGTACCTTTTATTTTCAACAGGATAATGACCCGAAACACACGTCTTATCTAGTGAAGGAGTGGTTGCTTTACAACACCAAACAATTGCACACTCCTCCACAATCACCAGACCTCAATCCGATTGAGCATATTTGGAATTTGTTGGATAAAAGGATCCGGAAGCACCAAATATCATCAAAAGCTACCCTTACGTCGGTTTTGCGCTCCGAGTGGGAGAAAATTGTCGAAAAGGACACCAAACCTTTAGTACGGAGTATGCGTCGTCGACTGTTAGCAGTAATTGCTGCAAAAGGTGGACCGACTAAATATTAAGCTTCATTAGGATAATTTTTTTTTGAGTTTACTTAAACTTTTTTGGTTAGATTTTCTTGTTTTTTTTTTTATATTTGCGTATAATTTTTATGTTTTTTGTTTAAATGAATTAAGGACACCACTTTTAGATATTGGAATGCCTAATAAAACATATCTGAGCACACTTTTTTTAATTACTTTTGTTTTACCCGCTATTTAATCAAATTTTATTGAAAAACCTACTTTTACTTAAACTTTTTTTGCCGACTGTACATATACATATATAAATAAATACATACATAGATAAGCTGAAACCGTTTTACTTTGATTGTCAAATTGAAATTTCCTGTTGCAAAAAACTGAAAATGTAAAAGAGAAAAACATAGTGGAAGTCATTGGCATAGAAATACCCTATAAATAACATGTAAGAGAAAATTATGCAATCGAATTTCGATAAACATAGTGAATTTCTATTTAATAATGGATTAAATAAACAGTTTTGCCTATTCTATGTACTAAATAAACAACTTTTATATTTTTTATGTTTTTGTTTTTAACAATCGATTCAATCGATTAGGCACTTACCTTATATACCTTATGTGATTGCAGGGTATTAAAGGAAACCAAATCAAATTTGATTTATTAATTGTTATGTTGTCTTTGCCAAGATCTGATCAACTCTTGGGCATTCGACATGTTTGAATCTCTCTTTCTGATCAAATTAAATTAATTTCAAGCATTTCCTTTAGGAATTAAGCCATTTCTCTTCGTCTCCATATATTTTGCATTTGGCATTGCTTTAAACTTGTCTAGGACTTGGATTGCAGTTGTCAGTTTTTGGCTAATTGTTATTGTGCATTTGTTTTTGGCTATGGTTCTACGGGGCGGGGGGGAAAGGGGAGAGGGCCTGTTGAACTTTGCTTGTTTCTCTTCAATTCCTTGAGGGCCATAATCAAGAGGCAGCCACCAGCAGTTTGGTTTATTTTGGCCAATTTATTTTATTGGCTAAGCGAAGTACACGCACATACACACACACACACAAGCACACATAAAATGCTTTTGTTGAAAATTTTATTTCATTTGGTGTTAAAATTTCAAGTGAATTTTGCATGCATAATTGTCAAGTCAAATTTGAGCAAAGGCACTTTAAAAACCAACTCGTAAATGTGTGTGTGTGTGTGGGCGTGTGTGTGTGTGTAATAAATAAAACTTGTTAAATGAATTATGTGGCTTGAGGGGTTTCCTTTCAGTGTTTTTTTCTTTCGTTCTCCTCGATGTTGGTAATTAGCCTGTGACAGTTGAGGGAAAATTTATGGTAAATTTTTGCTTCAACTTGAATCAGTTGGAAATTGAATTTGAACTAAAACTGCCAAAGATATTTGTGGCAATTTGCTGCCGACCAAAGTCATTCATAATGCAAAATGTTGCAGCACCTCAAGTGGCGTCCAATTGACATGGTCATGTCTCCGTCTCCGGTTCCGCTCCGTACCCTTACCGTTCCATCCGTTAGTAGTTGCTGCTTCTCGTTGACTTTTTTGGCCATTCATCCTCTTGCGCTCTCTTTTATTTTTTTTTCTTTTCTTTCTCTCTCTCAGTTTGGGTCAAAAATTCATTGAATTTCAAATGTGACTTGCCTGTCCGTCCATCTGTCTGTCCGTTCGCTTCGAGTTGGCCACTTCAATTTGCATTGATATCGTGGCTCATGCAATACCCCCCTCCCCACACACTTCTCATTCTTACCCCCTCCCCAGTACCTACCATCTACCTGGTTTTCCTTCTTTTTCCAAACCAGTCACCATTCATGATTCATTGATTGTGGTTTTTCCTTTACTGTTTTGGTAAATTTAACTCACTATTCAAGCACATACAAACAAGGACAATTAATTATTTTCAAGCCTGCGGCTAAAAATTCAACACATCAAAGTTAATTGAAGGTAACTTTTTTTTGTTTGTTTGTTTATTTGCTTGTTGTGCTCCGTTTGTTTGTTTGTCAGTTTGTTTGTTCTTCCACTTTGAGGCTTGTTGACAGACACTGTGACTCTGGCTAAGACTCAGACTTGTGCGAGTCGTCCTTCTTCTTCTTCTTCCTCTTCCTCTTCTTCTTCGTCTTTGTGCCATGTGATGATAATTGTGTCACACACGTGAAGCACACATGAAAAATTGCAAAGTTATGTATACGCAGTGTAGGCCCAGACAGAACTGAGATGAAGACAAATGATGCTGCGAGACAGAATACTGCGATGCGGATACTTCTCAATGCCCCCCCTTTTTGCTCCACCCTCCACCACCTCCCCCATGCACTCAACATATTTTCAGTTAACCAAAAAGTTACACGAAAAGAAAGAAAAGATAATACCAATTACCGCTTGTTGAGATCTAACTGGATTTTCTTTGGCTTAAACCAATTAAATGCCTATGCCTTGGAATATAAATTAAACTATATCTAAACTAAAATAATGCAGCATAGAGAGAAAATTAAAGGTAGCTCCATCGGGAAAGGGATAAGAGAGATTATCCAAAGGAATCCTTTACTCCAAATTTCTTTAAGTGTATCAAAAACTGACTGACCTTATTCGTTTAGTCATTCTCATGACTCCCACGTTCCGCCCCTTAAGCCCATGTACTTAGTGTCGCCTTAATCAAAAGTCTGCGTATATCATCATCTATATGAAATATGTGAGCAAAAAAGCAAAAAAGGACTTAAAGTCTTTCGCTCTCCCTCTCTCTCTCTCTATCTCTCCATCTCTCTCACGGTGTCAAAAATGTTTGCAGTGAAAATTTTGAATTATTATTACATCATTTTTCATAGGTTGGTTGTAGCAGTAGATGGAGACTCTAGTAGTTCAATAATTTAAACTAGCAGCAGTCACTTGTTAACAATTAAAGTCAAGAGTTGTAACCTCCTGAAAAAGGAGTAGAAGAAGAAGAAGAAGAAGAGGGAAGAACAATAAATAAAATATGCAAAACGAAGAAGGAAATAAGAAACTATGGAGCAGTTGCTGCTGCTGCTGCTGCTGTTGCTGGTGCGCTCCTCCTTGTATTATGAGCGATGATGATGATGGCGCTGCTGTTGCCACTGCCACTGCCACAGTGGCATTGCCAGCAATGGCTTCTTCTTTAGTGTGTGTTGCTCTAGCCTGCGTTGCCCTACCCCACCCACCCACCCTCCCTCCCCCACCGTTGACAGCGGCAAAGTTGAATTGTTTATTTGACTTTTAGTTGTTTTCTTGCCTGGTTGAAATGTTAGAGCATAAGGATGCACGATGCGATGGGATGCGATGCGATGCGATGCGACTCCAGTTTCAAGTTTCTGCCCCTGGGTTCAAAGAGTTGCCACGACAAGGGGGGAGGGGAACTGGTGGAGAAGTAGAAGAGCTGAGGCAACTTTTGTCGTACTTGGCTGCAAGTTTTTTGCGCCCCTTCTAGGCTCAAGCAAACAAGAGTTAAGTACACAATATGCAAAAATGGGTAAAAGCAAGCTACTTTTCTCTCTATTTCACATCTCGCTCTCCCTCTCTCCATCTCTCTCTCTCTCTCTTTCTCTCTCTGTCTGTCCCTGTTCCTTCTGGCCGCAGGACATGGCCGCAGGACATGGCCGCAATGCCAATGCAAACTGTTGCTGCTGCGGGCCATAAATAAAAGGGCCCGAATTTTGATTAGGACCAAAAAGTGTATGAAATTTACAAAATTTTTAGATGGAAACACTTAAAGTTAACATCAACGAAAGTGATAGAGACAGAGTGGGAGAGAGAGAGAGAGGGAGAGAGGAAGAAAAAGAGGTGACAGGCTGCTGCCAAAGATGCAAATGAGTTCATGTCTATAACAAAGCCCTATTCCATATATTGCCTTTGTCTTTGGCTCTGTCTCTGTCTCCGTCTCCGTCACCATCTCCATCTCTGTATCTGTATCTATTCTTGGCTCAAACACTAATTGATTTGCATATAAGCAACAGCAATTTTTTTTAATTACCAAAACCCAAACGAAGTTTTTGCCTTTGCACACAGAAATATACACATATTCCATGTGTGTGTGTGTGGGTGTGTGTGGGTGAGGTGTAGGAATTGCGGAAGAGGTTAGATGGTGATGGTGGAGAGGGTTGGAGGGGGGCGGGGGTCTCACCATGAATGGCACTTGAAACTTTAGACAGTGGCATATTTTCATTGCATAAATCTGGGCAGCACACAACAACATGGCAACGATAGCAAACAAAATGGCGACCACTAAACGCGCGCTAAATGCGGTTTAGCTTTGGAAACTGTATGAAATGTGGTCACTAGAGAGAGGAGGTGAGGGTGGGAGAAAGAGAGAGAGAGAGAGAGTGGGAGGGAGCGAGTGCTACTCAACCCATGTAAAAGCTGGGGTGCTTTTGGTTAGACAGGTGCTGCCACGTGTTTAGTTAGCTGCGCAGGTGGTCAATGTGGGTTAGCTTCAACAAAATGGTGGTGGAGGAGGGGCAGGGTGGGTAGCTGGGTAGCCGGGAGGGTGGTTAGACCAACCCGTCGTGTTATATCCGTTTTTGTTTTTAGCCTTGGTTGTGTTTTTTTTTTTTACCTTTTTCTTTTCCGTTTGCCCTTACCCTGAATTTAAAGTATAAGCATTTTATTGGCAATTATGAAATTTATGCAATAATAACTAACTAAACAGTGTTACCGGATGTATTATTAAAAATCTCTTAAACATTTAATAGATGTACTTTATAACAATCTCAAATTCACACCTTTTAAATTGTTTTTCTTTCATATTTAAAATTTTTAAGTTAAATTGAATTTATGGATCAGTTGCCAGATTAATTTGAAATGCTTTTGTCTATTTAATAGATCTCTTATTTGTTGTTAATCTATTGTATTGATACACTTTCTTTAAGTATATCGACAGGGTAATGCAATTTATTAAATAATATCTGTTATTGTATTGCCTGTTGCCAGTGTTGACAGACGTATTTTTCTTACATAGCACATTAACATAGGTGTCATTTTTTAACAGTCTGAAATTGCCATCTTAATAGATCTTTTAATATTTTAAAGTCTTAATTGAGAAACTTTTCGTGAATTGGAATTACTTTTCATTTTACGAACTTTGGAAACTAACTAATGACGGTTTTTTGGAACTCTAAAAGAGCAGTGTTGCCAGATGTATTTTTAAACCTTAAATTATTTCTTTCTGACACTGTTCTGTTAATTTATTGTTGCTTGCGAATTAATTTAATTTTAATCCATTTTTATAGTGCATTAAATTCTTCGATTTAGAAAATATTTAACATTTTCATAGTTTTTTCTTTGCTTTGTTGTATTTGTTTGTTTTTTTGTTGTTACATGGTTTATTTCTTTTTTTTTGCTCCATGTGGCACGCAGCATAGAAGAAACATATGTAGAAGGGCGGAAGTGTGTGCATTGGCTGTCGTTTGTATCATAGTATAAGTGTGTGGGTGTCTGTGGGTGCGTGGGTGTGTGGGTGAATGTGTGGGTATACTTTTTCTCTCGTTCCCACATCTGCGGCAAACCGTGCAAACAACGGTTTAAGATGATTAAGTGCTTTGGTAGCCGCAGTTGTGTGGGCAAAAGTAGAAGGCTCTCTCTCTCTCTCTCTGAGTCTCTCCTTCTCTCTCTTAGCCTTTTTAGCCACGTCGACTCGATATGGGATCCAATGCGATGCGATGCGATGCTGTTGCAAAAGTTTCATTTTCTAAAACGTACACGGAAACTGCCTACACACACACACACACACACCTACACACACAGATTGAGGGAGAGGAACATACACACACATATGGAAAGGCCGTCTGCGCCAAAAATGCTGCAACGAAAATTTTACATTTTTAGGATTTTCCTTTCCTGTTGTATTTCTTGTTCTTGTTGTTGCTGTTGTTCTCAATTTTTTTTGTTTTTTTTTGGTTTTGTTTGTTGAAATTTAATTTCCATATGTTTTTGTGCTGTGGCAGCTGCTGCTGATGTTGCCATTTTCTAAAGAACAACAACAACAGTAATAACAATTCTTTAGTTTCTACCCCCCTTTTCTTTACCCTCTTTAGCTACCACACTACCAACTCAATGACAAAATTTTTGCTGACTTTTATCATTCTTCTGCGCTGATTTGTTTATATTTGCATTGAATCTCTGTCTCTCTAAACGCTTTTTCAGTTCGTGTGTGTGTCAAGTTTTTGAGGTTTGCCTGTTAACCCATTTGAGATGTCCTGACATTGATGTACATCCACACACACATACACACACACTTACACTTACACTTACATAGTAAGCACTTTCCACCATTTCTCGCTGTGTGGGAAAAAGATTAAGTATACGTCAAGTTGTACCCCGCTTTACGTTTTTCAATTAGCTTCCTCTACCTCTTCTCTCTCCCTTGCCTATCTTTGTATGTTGGGCGGGAAGTTTTGTGCGTGTTTTGTTAGATTCAAGTTGAAGTTGCGTTTGACAGGTGTTGTTGTTGCTGTTGCTGTTGGGCAACCACAAAGCGCTGTCATTAAGCGCTGCCTGCCTGTTGGATTCGAATCGAGTTGAGTTGAGTTGAGTTGAGTCGAGTCTCTGGCAAGTCAACACCCAAAGTCAGAGAGCCTTGACTGCTGCTAAATCGCCACACACACATACACTCACCCACCCACACACACACACACAGTTCATTTAATTTGGCAGCTTAAAAGTTTTCAATTTGGCACCTTAAACGAATTGAACTTCTGCACAACTGCGACTAAAAAGTGAAGAGTTTTGTGTTTGATTTTAACTTTCTTTACTTTTCTCCTCTACTTTTTTTTCTCTTTAATTTTTTTCTTTTACTTCCTAATGTTAGAGGTAAAGGAAATGAAATCAATTAGTTGGTATCACAAAAGCTTTACAGCTAAATTTATGGCAATTCTTAAGAGGATTTTCGGCAAAGTAATCCACAAATTTAAAATGAGAAGTTTGCTGAAAAAGACGTAAATATATGGGCAGAGGTAAGTTTAGAGGTTTCCCAAAACTTTTGCCAGAATGAGATTAGAGAGTCTTATTTTTTTTTTGTGCTTATTTTAATTTACTTTAAAAATCATTTAGATGGAGTTGATTTAAAGTTAAGGTAAGCTCGAGTTGATTTAAATTAGAATGTATAAAAGTTTTTATTCCCTATTAAAATCAGTAAATTTATGAATCTATGTTGAGTTCCAATTGGTTATAAAAGTATTAGCAAACTTTCTAATGTAAAATCTGTCAAGGACTCAAATACTTAGTCGTAAATTATTGGATTTGTTACAGTAAAAAGTCTCTTGAGCGGACAACGAGCGTTTCCACCCTTAGGATGAGAAATCACATGCTGAAGAGGGTCAAGGACTAATAGAGATTACCGTAAAGGGAAGTTCCACTGTATATATATATATATATTTATAATGATGTGAGATCAACTTAAAAATGGCAAACTTTGTTGCATTTTTCGCATTATTTTGTTGTAATTCTCAACTAGTTCTAGCACTGATTCAAACTGTGTAAGCGTAGGAGCTCAATTAGGTCAGTTTTGATTACTTTAGATTAGTTTTCTAGTGTCCTTATGTACTTAAGTGAGTTGATATATGTAGGTAAAGTGATTGACTAAGTACTTCTTTGCACCCCTATTAGTAGGGAGAAATGGACTGCCTTTCATAGTAAAACCACAAGCATTTATAATATCATTTGAATATGTTTGAATTTTCTATTTTCTATTTTCTATTTTTTTTTTTTTTTTTGGAAGGTTTTTCACGCTGTCACTTTGACAGAACATTTCAACATTCTATTGGACAGAAATCGGTCCCTACGACATCATTATTATCATCATCATCAGGGTTATAGTCATCATTATTGCCCTCCACTATGTTGTCCCAGAGAGACTGACAATGACTATGCAAATGCGGCTATTAATGTTGCCCCGCCTCACCTCACCCTACCCTCACTACCCCAACCCCACCTTCAACTCTCTCTCTCTCTATCTCTGCCTCTCTGTGTCTCCCTCTCTGTGGTCCCTTGCTGGTGTTGGCCAAGTGCGTTTTGCATATCTAGCGCGCAATTAGCTTAATTTGTGCCCTTATGTCACCCTTTTCCCTTCCCTTCCCCACCCTTTCCTCCCTCTGGCATGCCAATTCAAGCCAATTCAAACTGAGTTTCCATTTGATCAACGTTAATCCATTTCAATGTGGCCAACAAAGAATTTTTTTTGGTTCGCTGGCTTTTTTTTTCTCTTTGCCTGCTCTGGCTTGTCTATCTATAAAATTTTCATATTTATTTAGATGCATTTGAATATTTTGTACATTTATAGTTAAGCGTTTTTTTTGTTGTTTTTTTTTTTATTTTTTTTTTTTTTTTTTTGTTGTTATTTGTTGCTATTTGTCCTGCGTTGTCCTGCGTTTAATGTGGCGGGCCTTTTAGTTTTTAAACCGAAAGAGAGATATTGTCAAGGGATCTCTCTGCTGCGTTTGATTAGCATCTATTTTAATGTTTAATTAAAGCTCTGGTGGCTTTTAGTTGCACATTAAATATTATACATACATATTTTTTTTCTGGTCAGACATTTTTTGTAGTTATTGTTGTTGCTGCTGCTGCTACTGCTGTTGTTGTTTTATTGCTATTTTATGGCAAATGCAAATTTTCAATAATTTATTTTTCAACCAGCCAGTGCCTAATTGCTGCCAACTTCTTGTTAAAAACTGTTTGCTAGTGGCAACAATTTTTGGCAGCATCATTTCTGGTTTAATTACAAGCAATTTTTCCAAAAAAAGAAAAACAAAATTTTGTGCGAATACTTCTATATAACAACAACAACAAGAACAACAACAAAAAGAATGCTCATAAAATAAACAACAACAAAGTGCAGAATAAAAACAATAACAAAAAATGTAAAACAACAAAAACAAAACAAAAAAATTGCCTGTGGTTTAGACAGGGTTGATTGGCTTGTGGAATGGGTGTAGCGGGGTGATAGGACAAGTGTGGGGAAGGGGAAGGGGAAGGCCACCACTCCTGGCGCTACAAAAACTACACAAAAGCCATCTAAAACCGGAACTCAATTTAGCGACAAAATGCCTAAAATGCAGTTTGCCAATGATAGAGACACATTGAGTTACAGTAAACAATCACTAAAAAGGATTACAAATCTCACTAATTTTTTGGTTTAATTTAATCGATTTATGTTAATTAACGAAATCTCGTAAACATGTTAATGGATTCTGATCAGTGTTAATTAACGGACTTTGTAACACTTTAACTGATTGTCGTCTATGTTAATTAACATAGGACTGTTATTTTACAGAATGTTCAGGTGCTTGGATCACTCCGTCAAGTCTTCCTTAAAACTGTAATCAGATTGACCTAAGTTAAAGTTACTTTTATATAGTAAACTTTAAATATTCTCAGCTATATTAAAAACATTTCTACTGTTTGCCTTTTAAAGCGTTCTTTTAAGCCACTTTCACCTGTCCTTGCCATATATTGCGATTTCATATTTGTTGGTCATATCGAAAATTTTGCAAATTTTGCATATGAAAATTGTGCGCGGCGGTTAATAGGTGGAATGCAAATGTGTGCGTGTGTGTGTGTCTGTGTCCATTGGATGGGTGTGAGATTATATATATCTGCATATATTTATATATATAAATTCTACATATATTTTTATATATGTATATCTATAGATATTTACTTGTTTTGTGTTTAATGGTTGTCCTTCTATGCATATTATTTTTGCGATTTTGTGTACAAATTTAATAATAATTTCAGGGCGAAAGGGAGAGATAGAGGAGGAGAAAGAGATAAAGTGATAGAAAGAGAAGGAAAGAGGGGAGGGAGAGGAGGGAGAAAGAAAGGCTTTTTTGGCTGGGTAAACTACAAATTGGTTTGTAATTCAATTGTGGACACACAGAGGAAGTAGCAACAGCAGGAACAGTGGCTAAAAGTGCCAACTGAAAGCCATTTCACTCTTTGAACCAAAAATTCACCAAATCAAATTAAAGGCCACTCAACTTAATCAGGCGTCAGCTTGAGCAGGCATCTAGCTAATTAAATATTTGCATGCGCACACACACACACACAACATATACACACACACATACTCTAACATTACATTCGCCACTCGAAGACGGAATCCCGAATTATCCTGCACTCAAGATTGTGCTTGCTAATAATCATAATGAAAAGCCAGATGCTGACTATAAAATCCTCCAAAAAAGAAGGCATAATGATGAGTAAAGCGTTAGTGGCAAGAGAGAGAGAGAAAGGAGGACTTGAAGGACCTGCTCATAAACCAGGCAAAAAGAAAAAGAGATGCCACTTTATGGTCAGTTGGGATTGTTCCAGGCAGCCAGCTAGGCAGGCTGGCATCTGCTGGTTAAGCGCTAAACAAGATAAATCTAATAATGTGCCGAGGGCTGACTGTCGGACTGTCTCATCGTTTCTGTATTTTTGGTTCGTTTTTGGGGTCTCCTTTTTCTATTTTGTTTTTTTTTTTTTAGTCCTTTTCGTTTCTTTTTTTTTCTTTTTTTGCATTGTTCCAGTTGCTGGCTAAAAACTTCTGGGCGCCGTATACCAAGGCATCGTTAGATACTGTCAGCTGGCCGTCTATTCTCTCTCGCTCTTCCTTTTCACTAACTCTTTGTGTCCATCTCTCTCTTGCTCGTCGCTTACTTTGAAACGTAACTGACCTGCCCTAAAAAAAAGGTAAATGAATTTCTCTTAAGTCCTGTACACGACTCTCTTTGTTTCGCATTCGTCGTTGTGTGTGTGCGTGTGTGTGCGTGTATGAAACAACCCTAAACGAAGTTGACTACGAACGGATGCACTGCAAAATGCCGGCTAAATTGAAGCTTTCCGTTTACTTCCGCTGTTGGCGCCGGCGTTGCGCAAGTCGCACTTGCTTTCCTATTGCTGGCTCAGTCGCTGCAACTGCCGCTGCCGCTGCCGCTGCTGCTGCTTCTTTGCTCTGCCACTGCCAATCAAGTATCTATTGTAATCGGAATATAATTTAAGTCTTAACTCTACTTAAGCATAAGTAATTTTAAGTTAACCGATAATTAAATTATAAATAATATTTTATAATTTTTATCATTATTTTTGCAGGAAATTTCTGGTCCGCTTAAGGGAAACTTTACTGGTAGTAATATATGTGTATGTGTGTGTGTGTGTGTGTGTGTGTGTGCGTAACCGACCACGAACCGAGACAGACAGACACCGACAGAGACAGAGCCGAAGGGCTGCTGCTGGCGTCGCTGCTGCAGACTTGTTGATGAGCAAAATGCGACGACGACGACGACGTCAAGTGCGCATCTAACGGCAAAAAGAGAGAAGCAACGACGTGAAGTAACCAAACGAAACGAAACGAGAGGTGAGACGCCAGGCGAGAGACGATGCCATGCGATGCGACGATGGCGCCTCGTTTATAAAGTTTACTATGCCAATGCACTCGTCTGTCTGGCACGCCTCTTGGCCAGCCGCCTGCCTGCCCGACCGACCCAACAAAACATGCACACACTGCAGCAATGCAGCGCCGACGCAGCTCTCTCTCACTCTTTTTTTGTTCCTTGCTGCTAGCTTGCTTGCTCGCTCTCTATTTGGCGGCTCTCGGCTCTCTTTCTCTTTTGCTCTCATTGATTGCGGTTTGGGGGGCCACCTTCACCTTCACCACTAAACCAGCTGTTCGGCTTTTGCTGCAGTCTACAATGACTGTCGCTACGGCTGCTGCTGCGGCTGCTGCTGCGGCTGCTGCTGCTGCTTTTGCTACTTCTCTGCTGGCTTTGGAGTTTGTCGTTGCTGTCCAATGCACACAGCAGTTCTCGTTGGGCAAGTCCCCATGAAGTTGGCATTCAGTTGAAACGGAACATCCGCCAGCTGCGGTTGCCCAGCGGCGGCCAACCTAAAAAAAAAAGAAAAGTTAGCCAGCCACTAGTCAAGCTAGCCAGTATTTGGTATTAGCCAGTTGCAGTTGCCATTGCCAGTTGCAGTTACCCATCATTCGACAACGACAAAGACGACTTCGCCATCAAACAGAAAAATTCGTCGGCATCATCATCATCATAATCATCATAGCACACTCAGAGGAGACCAGTTGTCGTACAGACACTCAACTGAATGGAATGTTGCGCATACGCACTGTGTTCCACTATTACTAACTAACCAACTAACTAACTATATAGTGATAAAAATCACTCAATCAATGTGATCAGCAAGTAAATGAATATATCAAACAAAAGTGTCTACACATATATGCATACATACAAATCGAAATCTATATGTATATATATATATATATGCATACGTTTAAATGCTGACTTTTCATATTTCTATATGCTAATCGTGTAACGTGAATCGGGCTAATCAATTCGCAGTAAAAAACAACAGCAACAACAAAAAAAAAACCATTTACATACCTACATACATATGTATATGTGTATATATATGAATCTGTATATATATATATAAAAAGATTTTTACGTCGCGCAAATATTGAAACGAGCAGAACAGAGCTCAAATGTATGGAAAATTGCCAACGATGGAAATTCCTTAAGTTATGCAATACAATTTGCTGCAGAAAGAATGACAGGTGAGTGCCAAAGATAAGAGTGAATTTCATATTACAATATAATAAATCAAAGTGAAAGAGATAGAGGGAGAGGGAGAGAGAGCGGGAGGACAGGCAACTAGTTTGAGATATTAAATTGGAATATTTCTATATATGAATAAAGTCATAAAATAACTTGTCATATATGTATGTAGATCTAATATATTGTAGAATTCTGTTAGATAGTCGATTAAATGGCATGGAAAAGGGTTAGTACATATCACAATAAACCATTGTCCTCGTATTAACCCTTAAAAGGCCTTTAGAATATATTTTGAAGTGCCTGCCTAATGGTTAATTTTGCCAACAATTTCTTCTAATCATCGACTCTCAATGGAAGAGAACAAGTCATCTATCTATCTATCATCTATGTATTCTTTTCTATGTTCCCTTTTACCAATTCCATTACTCTATATGCAAATTCTGGTAACACAAAATGGCAGCTGGTCAATAACACATTGGACCATAAACATTTTTGTGCCAAATCATGACTGCCAGTTTTTCCCCCCTCGACTACCACATTCGCATGATAAATGCTGTTAAATGGTCGATGAATTGGCTTTTTTCTTTCTTTCTTTTTTTTTTTTTTTTTTTTTTTTGTTCCTCATCATATTTCTTTTCTTTTTCTCCCCTTTTTTTTTTTTGGGTTAACACGTGAGTTTCAGTTTTTGGGAAAGTTGCAAACGTATCTTATCAGTGGGGAGAATCGTTCCGCTCATTGTCACTCAACTGAACCTTATCATCAATGACAACAATTTCATTTGGCGCGCAATTTTTCGACTGATAAGTAAATTAGCCTATAATTGAGTTTTTGCCCCCCTTTTGGCTTTTGAAAAACAAAAAAAGAAAAAAGATGAGGAAATACCAAAATTGAGATAATATCAGATCAGTTCTTGGTGGTGTTCTTAGCGGTGGTGGTGGTGGTGGTGGTGGGAGGAGTTGAACTTCTAAAAGCTTTAGCCGACTCCAACTTTGACCAAAAAAAAAACTCTTGCCAGAGGCGGTTCTCACATTTGTTATGGGTCCAAAAAAAAAAAAAAAATGACCATAGAAAAGAAGTAGGAAAAAAAAATGAGAACCATAATAAAGAAAAGTGGCCGCAAAAGTGCTTAACGAAAAGAAAGAAAGGAAAAAATACACATAGAAAAATGGAAATAGATGAGTGCCAACTACAACATGGATAAGTTTAGGAGAAGGGCCCCAAACCAGGATAGTAGTAGAGGACAATGTCTGGTGTGGCGGATCGGGGTGGGGTGGTACAGGTGGCCGAACCGACTACTAACCAAAAAAAAAATGTAAGAAAGAAAGTTAGTAAGAGAAAGACAGACAGAGAGAGAGAGAGACAGAAAGAAAAAGAATTTCTACTTATAACGAGTTTTTATTACAAACGCGCCAGGCCCAAAAAAAAACAGCCGAAAATGTAGTAAAAATAAGTAAAAAGTGGCCAACTGAATTCCATGTGAGGTGCGCGCACTATGGAAGGGGGGGGGGGGGTGCCGCATGATGGTGGTGGAGGAGTACTGGAGAGGGGCGAGGGGAGAAGGGTTGCACATAAAAAGTAACAGCATTTTTGCCTAGACAACGAACAGTGTGTGGAGCAAAAGAGAAGGGACAAAAGGGGTTAGGGGAGATAGAATTGAGTGTAGAGTGGGGTAAAAGATGAAGACCAAGACTGCGAAAGCATGAAGCAACATTATTCAAAAGAAAGCCAAGTTAAGGCATGCCGAGCACACACACACACACACACACACACACACAGAAACACGCATACACTCTCAAGGCAAACTCACATTGAAACACACATTTAGAGCGACAGATACCAGGCGGCGGCATAATGCAGCAGTAAGAGCATAAGAGAAAGAGGTAGGAGAGGGAGCTGAGGAGAGGGTACAGAAAGAGAAATTGAGAGAGCAAGTAAGCAAAGGGGGGAATTGGGAGTTGGAAGTTACAACTACAATGCCAGATCAACGGGGTGGGTGGGAGGTTAGGCGGCAATGTATAGTAGAGCCAAGGCATTAAACATCATCAGTGCCAGCATAGCATGGCATAGCATAGCAGAGAATTGAACAGACCAGTGCAGAGCTCTGAGGCAGTGGCAGTGGCAGTGGCAGTAACGCCAACATCTACGCTAACAGCGACGCCATGCCGACATTCTTTCATTCGTACAACGACCTCGACTTTGATTTGCAGTTTTTAGCGAAGCGTAGAATTTCGTTGGCAGCATTCGAAATGAAGAGAAAAAACTTGTTTCCCCCAAAATCAAGAGACAAACGGCCTCTAGACGACCTACACGCCTGAGCAATAACCTGCCCGAGAGTAGGACCAAGAGAGAGCGAGAGCAAGAGAGAGAGACAGAGAAGAAGAGAAGAAAATAGAGAGAGCTAGAGAGAGAGAGAGAGAGAGAGAGAGCGAGAGCGAGAGCGAGAGCGAGAGATAGAGAGACTCCACAGTGTGGAGCAGCTAACAAGCAGTAAGCTAGAATGAGAAAAAAATAACGACACGACGGAACGACACCACACCAACGCAGCGCTGCTTCACGAATCCGAATACGCAGCCGAACGAACGAACACACACTCCATAACGAAGATTGCAATCGTATTTCTATCATTTTGCTTGCTTCGCCAAAAACAAAAAAAACTTCATTCATTCGTTCAGCGCGTCTCGCCTGTGCCGGTTCTCGTCTCCAGAGTTCACTTGATTCTAACTCAGTTTACCTACTCACACTCTCTTCATATAAACACACACACACCACACACTAAGGCGGCACACAAACAACCACAATCTCTCACAGTGCAAAATGTTAAACAAAGACAAGACAACAAAAATATAAATTTAAAAAAATTAAAAAAAAAAAAACAGTAAAAGTGCAAAAAAAAAAGGTGAAAAAAGTGAACATTCAGCCAAAAATAATGTAAAACATAAAAAATAAAATCAAAGAAAAATTCAAACGAGACGACGACAACTTGCCAGTCAATCTCAATATAAAAAGCACACCACAAACACACACTCACACACACACACGCCACATACACAGATACAATTACAGTTACAAAGTGCCGGCCCAGACAACGCACCCATACACACAGATGTTGGCGATGGGAAAAGGAGAGGCGAGACGAGACAAGGCGGCGATACGAGTCTACAGACTACAGTTATCAGAAATGCCAACGCCAGACGGGCAGACAGAGGGACAAAAAGACAGACGGACAAAAAGACAGACAGACACTCGACGCTATGATTCTCTCTGTCTCTGTCTCTGTATTTATATTTCATATATGCAATATATATGGCAGAAGCAAACCGGATGTTGTCTTGCACAAAATCGTACCCAAAGTCGGACTCTGAATCTCAGACCGTTTCGTTGGACATGTCCACCGACAAGCCGCAACACTAGCAGCTAGCAGCCATCTTTGACACATCTCACATACAGTCATACGGGCAACTATCTCCATCTTGCAAGATTCGCCATCTCAGTTTTGTTTCGGGGCTAGACACGGTGACTCTGGCTAAAACTGAAAGAAGAAAGAATGAAGAGCAAATGCTCGCACGGCTGGCTCCCTCTTCACTGCTAACTCTCTCTCTCTCTCTCTTTCTCTCTGACTTTGTGACTCTTTCTTGGTGTCTCTATTATTCAGTTTTGCGACTGGTTTCGTCTGAAAAATGGATTTTTATGGCTTAAATATAACAACAAAAACAAAAAGCAAGCAACCAAAAATAAAACAATAAAAAAATCAAGCGTAAAAATTTTCGAAATAATTGTGAATGGTGGAATGAGAGAGAAAAAAGAGAAGCTGACACAAAAAAAAAAGAAGAATGTTAAAGCCAAAAAATGATCAAAAATTTCTTGGTAAGCTTATTAAATAAAGATATACATAGATATATATATACGTATATTATAAACCATTTGTCATATAGCTAAAAAAATTTGATATATTAAGATCATTTCTTAAGATTTTCTAAGTAGGTTTTATATCGATTTTACGATTCTTTTATCATATATAAGTCATCTATATAATCTGTTTTATATCAATTTTATCTTTATATCAATTTAATTTGAACTTAATCAAAGTCAGTAATTAGTTTCAATAGATAATGCTATTGGGGATCTTATTTGATGGAAATTTAAAAAGAATATTCAAATAATAATATAAATTTGAGATCAAAATGATAAATATGAATGGAAATGCTAGTTATATCTTTTAAATATTACTAACAATATTAATAAATAAATGCTTGGAAATCGGTTAATAATATTTCTAGGGAAACAGGTTTATGAACAACTTCCAAGAAAATATAGGAATAATGATTCTTTGAATTTTATTTTATAGTTTTTAGAAATTCATAAAGGAAGATTATTAATTTAAAACTACTGAAATAACAATAATTCATTATACTTAACATATTGAAATTTTAAATAATGTTATCTATATATGTAAATAATATTTAAGCACGATAATTTGTCATTATATAGAACAGTTTGGAAACAAAGCTTCGATTGATAATCTATTAACCTAGATATATCCAACATAGATAAACATATATACAATATCCATTGTGAACATAAAATTTATGCAATTTAATCTTGATATAGAATCAAAATTTTAATAGTTTATCCTATATACATACATATATCTGACACGAATTCTTTTGTCTAACTATGGGTAAGTTTGCATTTATATTCGCCTAATTTTCTCTGTTTTGTTTTGGTTTTCTTTTATTTTTTTTTTTCACAATTTTATTTAACGCAAATGCAAAACAGTTTTACGAGTTTTAGTTTTCTTTTTCTATTTTTTTTTTTTTTTTGAAAGTTGCATGTTCTTTCCAACCCGCATTTGTGAACTGAACTATTGCGCCGCCCCTACAAGGCCCAAAACTAAAATCCTAGTACGATTCGTCCCCACCTGCACCTCCTCCTTTCCTCCTTAACCTCGCCCCTGTAAAGAGCGTGCTAATGAAACATTTAATTAAAGCATTAAAAGCGTCGAAAACTGACGTCGATGGGAGTAATAATTAAACTGTAAGCATTATTCCGGTGTTTGGTGTCGTTTGCTACTACCGCCTGTCAAGCACCTGAATGACACTAACGAGTTAGCGAGAAGAAAAAAAAACACACAACCGACTGGCTGACTGACTGACTGACTGACTACTGCGCTCACCCATTGCACCTACCCCACAACCATTGCCACCTTCTCTTCCTACTCCCAATTCTACTTCTCCCATTCCGCTAGTGAAAACTTCAAATGCCTCTCCCTCTCACTCTCTCGCTCTCTCTCTCCCTCTCTCAGCTGCCAGCTAATGCCGTCGACAATTGTAGTAAAAGTTTATCGCCCGCATTAAAAAACCATGGATTAAAATTCTACTTCAAATAAAAAGCCGAACCATACGAGCGTCGGTGAGTTTGATATTGGGCGGGGAGAGGGGTTGGGAGGGTGCTGGTGGTGTTAGAATTAAATATCCCATCTTCTACTTCTTTATTTCTTTTTTCATTTCAACCATTTTCTGCGCGCCCACATTTTCTTTCATTTCCTTCGTTCTTTTTTCTCCTTCTCTCTCTCGCTATGTATTTTTTTTTTGGCATTTTTTTTCCTTCGTTCGCTTTTCGTTTGTAATAAAGATAAGAGTTTTAGCTGCCTACCTGCATTGCCTATGGCCTTATTCCTCTAGCCCACAACTCCTCCTTCCTCCTTCTTGTCCTCTTCCCTACTTTTCCCACTTTTCCTTCCCGGTTGGGCTAACAAATGTTGTCCACTAATTGCAGGCGCCAAAACATTTTCGGGTGTAAAAATTAAGCGATGTAAATTTTACACTACCGCCCAAGACCCTCCCCCCCAAAAAGCAGTTGCAGTTGATAGTAGGCGTGGCATGGTGAATAAAAAGAAAAACAGTCAGTCAGTCAGACAGAGAGAGAGAGAGAGAGAGATAGAGACAGACAGACAGACATGCAGACAATTTCATATAAAATGCATGAGCATGAAACCAATTCAATAGCCAAAAAAAAGGGAAGAAAAAAAAGGGAACAAATGGGAGAAAGAGGAGAAGAAGGAGGAGGGGTCCTGTTAACTGCTTGTCGAGTAACTGCCTTGTACTTGTCCTAGTTGTAGTTGTTGCTGTGGCCAAAAGAAGAAGAGGGGGAAGGGGAAAGGAACTGAAGAGAAGATAAAACCAAATTACATACAACGAAAGGAACGAACGAGGCGACAGTGAGGACAGAAAAAGAATTTGAAACAGACGAAATTTGCAAGAAAAATTAAAAAACAGCAGGATAGAGGAGAGAGAG
The DNA here is from genome assembly GCA_018150375.1 of Drosophila sturtevanti. Taxonomy (NCBI): domain Eukaryota; kingdom Metazoa; phylum Arthropoda; class Insecta; order Diptera; family Drosophilidae; genus Drosophila; species Drosophila sturtevanti. Next base: position 9,690,698 of record JAECWJ010000317.1, on the reverse strand, counting down.
TGAGAGGGAGAAGGGGAGAGAGAGAGAGCGAAGAGGGGGAGAGAGGGAGTGATAGGAGAGTAGAGGAACAAGAATCAAGAATCAAATAGAAGCGACAAAGTTTTTGAATTAATTTATTGATACAACGATAAGGCGGCAGGAGGAAGGACAGAACAGAAGGAGAAGGAGAAGAACAAGGAACAGGGGACAGAGGATTGAAACAGAAGTTGTAGGTTAGTGTAGGAGATAAACGTTTTATAGCAGGGGCCATCATCAATGATGACCATCATCAGATGACGACAACGACGATGATGATGATGATGATGATGATGATGATGCTGATGAAAGGAAATGGTAGGAGAATTGATAGCAATATACCAAACGAGTGAGAGTGAGACAGAGAGAGAGAGAGAGAAAGGAGCAGGAGAAGTCTCGATTTAATCAAATGTATTGCACAAAAGTTGCCAAAAAGTTGAAAAGAAATGAAAAAGCAAGAACATAAAATGATTTGTAATGTGATGAGATACAGATAGAGTATGAGATAGGTACTAGGAGTAGGAGTAGGAGTAGGAGTAGGAGTAGGAGTCGGAGTAGGAGTAGAAGTAGGAAAAGTAGTTTGAGATTCACAATCTTCCTGTGTGTCCATCTGACCGTCTGGTGGGTCATTCTCAGCAGTTGTGGACCATCACTGAGTCATTTTCAGTGCATAGTCTAAGCTTATTGCTCATACGCAACGTTGTCGTCAGCTGTCAAATAATACAGAAACCCCAGAAAAAAAAAATAACAGAAGATATATATATTTATATTCTGTATTTACTTAGGCAAAGCGAACATTTGGTTGCTTTATTCTTATTTCTTTTCTTTATTTTTTTTCTCTCGTTTTTTTTTTTTTATTCTCTTGTATTGTATCTGATTAAAAGCGTATAAAAAAGAAGCCGAAATAAAGAACAAAGGCAAACAACAGTAGAAAAGCTGCAGAGTAGTTGAAAAAAGAAAACGTGATGGCATAATGTGAGAGAGACTATTAAGTACCCTGTAAAAGCAAGTACTAGTTTTAGTGAAACCATCTTGAATGCAGAAATCGTTCATTGGCGCCCTCTATTGGACATTAGTTGATACATGCCAGCGAGACAAGTCTTTAGCCTGATTATTTAAAGCCAAACTAAACTAGAAAAACATATATAGCCATTTAGTAGCAAGGACAATTTGTGATCTTTATCTCTCCTAGTAAATGATCATAAAAAGCACCTTGGAGCCCCCTACCGTACAGTAGTTCTAACGTGTCTATTTGAGAATTATAGTTTTTTGTTAATTTCTGTCTTTAAATTAATATATATGAAAGTTGCATGTCTTTGAAGATTATAAGTGATAAAGTAGGCGTGGTAGATCTATAATTAAATGTAAGGATTAGATAGAAGATAGAACTAGGATCAGGTCTTGCAAATCGGGTATACCCAATTTTTACTCACTGATTACAGGGTGTTAAAAGAAGCAGAATAAAAAAAATATTCAACATGCGCCGCACCTACACATACATACATACATACATACATATAGATGAGCTTGAGGTTCTCTTATACACTCTCCCCCTCGTCTCTCTTCTTCTCTTGCTCGCTCGCTCTCTCTCTCTCTCTCTCTTCGAGTCTTTCTCTTGCCTAAACAAAATTATGCACATAAAAAGCATCTTTAACAACACCTAGCACTCCCGCCCCCTCACCCTGCTCACACAGTTCCCGTTTTTCGACCACCTATGTTTATATATATTTATGTATGAACATTTACTGGGCCCTCCCTGCCCCTGCCTCTGCTCCAAACTCTTCGCCTTCGTCCCTCTGCCGCCCTTCCATCTGTCTGTCTGACTGTCATGATACTTGTTCAATAACCGATAACATTTCGCTTCGTTTGTTTCGTTTCTCTACTTTCCTCTCCTCTCTTCACCCCTCCTCACCATCTTCCTTTGCTTGTTTTGTTTTTTTTTTTTTTTTTGTTTCGCTGACTTTGACTTTTGTATTTATATTCGTAGTTTGCTGATACGTTTTGCTTCAAAACAACAACAACAACAAGAAAAAACAGCAAAAACAACAAGAAATAAATGCAAATTTTATTTCGCCATTTTTTTTGTATATTTCATTCTTTACATTTGCTTCTATTTGTTTAAAAAAAAACAACAGCAGCAACTACAAAAAAAGCGCTGCTTTACCCGATTTATTTATTGTGCCATTCATAGTTTCATTTTCCCACCCTCCCCTCTTTCTCCCCCTATGAGAATGTGTGTGTGTGTGTGTGTGTGTGTGTAATGGCTGCTACACATATATTTATGGCTAACAAAGTCCTTCGTCCCCGATGCCACGGCTGCAATTTATTGCCCTGACCAGAATTCGAATTCCGCCATTGCTTTTGGGCTAATAAAATATTGAAATATATATACAATATACATACATATATATATACATATATATATATATATATATATATGTATATATCGTATGTATTTACATGATTTTTGGCTACCAATTTAGTTTTCCTGCTTGAAGTTTTCAATAAAAAATCTATGCAACAATATTTTCCAAATAAAATTTCCAATTCCAATTGCACATTATTTATATATTGCAGCTATATTTTGTTACATAAACAAAATTCATATTTTTTGGAATATTGAGAAAAAAATCAAATAAATAGTTTACTTTATACTAGATTTAATCAGAGTTTACTATTATACGATTGATTTATTGCAATGTGAATTCCTGAACATAAGGAAAGAACATAAAGATATTTAAGTACATCGCAGGATAGTTCCACAATAGAGTTTTATTAATCATGCTGGATATCGAAAAGATAGTGTCTTTAATGATCGATGATAACTATGAAATATGCCTCTCAATGGCTTTAAGTTTATACGAACTAAATAAAAGAAGATTCAAGATTAATTATTGATTTTAATTTTATAATTTTATTTACTATATTAAATACATACTAGAACTAATCAAAGGTTGAAAAAGACAAGAGTACTAACTAATCATACTTCGACTTTAAACTTAAATTAGTATTTAAATTTTAATTCCTATCCTAATCCAATGATAATTCCTTTTATTAACAAACTTAAAATCAATTGTCTTCTCATTCATACCAAATGGTAATATCTTTAACAAATTACAGACTTGTTATACCAATATATACATATATATATATATATCATCTAAGGGTCAGTTCTTATAGCTAATTTCGTATTCAATGAATCCATTCACCGATTCCAATTGTAAACCCATAAAAAGTATCTGATAAATAACCAAAATACAAAATGCGTGAAAATGTTTAGGTTTCTTTTATATTTTTTTTGTCTATTTTTATGCGTATTACGTCAACGCGTACATACAATGTACATATATGTACATATATACATATATGTATATAGAGATATGCATATATAGTATATACACAGATGTTTCAATTTTTTTCTGCTTTCCTTTTTTTTTTTTCTTTTGCATATTGCGAATTGCCCAAAAATTGCTATAAACAAAACAAAAATGAGAGCAGAGAAGCAACAGAGATGCCTACAGATAGGAGAAAGAAAGAAGTGTAAAAGAGATGGAAAATATAAATAGAAATAAGAATTGTGAAGATAAACGCATGACAGCAACAATCAGCAACCATCAGCAACCAGCAGCAACAGCCACCAGCAGCAACCATCGAAATCAAGAGCAATAGCAACAATCAGCAACAGCAACAGCTTGTCATCGTTGTCAACTCATCGCTGTATGTGTGTATGTGTGTGTGGGTGTGGGTGTGTGTGTGGGTGTGTGTGTGGGTGTGTAGGCGTAAAGGGGCATGGGTGTTGTCTTTGTGTGTGTAATATTTTAGATTGTTCTTTTTTTTTTTTGGTTTTTTTTTTAATATGCAAGATTATGGGGCATAACGACAACACCTGTCTCTGATTGTTAATGTTGTTGCTGTTGTTATTGTTGTTGTTGTTGAAGACTGATAACAGCAAGCTGTTGCTGCTGTTGATGTTGCTGAAGTTGCTGGTGTTACTGTTGCTGGTGTTACTGTTGCTGTTGGCATCCTTTGCTCATGACTCTTGCTTCTACCATTTAATGTGCTAACATAAATTTTTCTCAAAGGCAGAGAGGGCGATGGGAGTGAGAGAGAGTGGCTGGGGGAGGTGGAGAAGAGTTCTACCATGGAGGAGGTCAAATCAAAAACGCGTTTTATGGTTTACTGGCCACTAACACAAGATGGTAGAAGGAGTAGCAAACGATGACAGAGTCAGGGAAGGAGGAAGAGAGAGAGAGGGAGAGCAAAGGGAAAACGAAAGAAAATTTTGTGAAAATTTATTGCATTTACAAGCATATTACAAACGCTTCGTTTTTCAATGCTCTGCTCACTGGCCCGCTCACGTTCCGTTCCGTGCTCACTCACAAAACTCACACAATTCCCACTAGCCACATAAAAGCGCGTCATGTCCGCCACAACTACCATCCACAACTCCATCTCCCCCCCCCATCCCCTCACTTTTTCCACTGTCCATGGGATGGTCGGTCGTGGCATGCCTTGTGGTCCCTGCCAAATTGATGTAGACTCTGTGGCGCCGCAGAGACCAAGAAAAAAAAACCAAAGAGAGAGAGAGAGAGATATGAGAAGGAGGAGAGATAGAGAGATGGAGAGGAGGAGACGCACAAGTACCAGCAGCCAGTCAAGATTGATGGTCCGTTGAATTGCTGCCGCTGGAGCTGTAGCTGGTTCTCTTGGTCGTGTTTCGACGTTCTGGGTTTCCAGCTTCTGTCTCACAATATGAATTACTCATAGCTCATTTTTGTTGCAATTTATTGTCATTGCTGTTGTTGTTGCCGTTGTTGTTGCTGTTGCTGTAGTTGTTGCACATTTTTCTCTCTGGTTGCATTCTTTATGGCTGCCTTTTTTTTTGTTCCTTCTCACAAGATTTTTCATGTCATCGTCGACTTGGTACGTGGCATATTTCTCATTTTAGTTAAAAATACCCAAAAGGAGGCTTTAAATAACTGAAGGAAAACAAAAAAAAATGGTTGAAGAAACGACCGATGGAGAGGGGTGAATAGTGGAGGGAGGGGTGGGGGATATTACAACTAATGTGGCAACTGCGTGTCGTTGTTGTTGTTACTGTTGCTGTTGCTTTTGATAAAGCTGACATCATTAGGTCTCACACACACACACATACACACACACAAACACAAACACACATATGCCTTGTTCTACTTCCGTTTTGGACCAGGCTTAATTTCCTGCCAACAACATGGCGTATGTGTAATCAAGTGAATTGCCAGCCATGTGTTTTTTCGTGCTCCTTCCAACCTCACACTCTCGCTCACTCTCCCTCTCTCGCTCCCTCTCTCCCTCTCTATATACTTAGCTGCCTTTGCACTTTAATCACTGAAACTGCCATTTTTCATCAAAGTAATTACGAGACGCTGTGAAAACACGCAGGCCTAGCCTATCCCCCTCAACCAACCCCACTCCAACAACCGCCAAGTCCTTAACTAACTACCTACCCAATCTCTCTCCCCCCCACCATCATTCGCACCCATTTTCATTTATATCCAGAGTTATTTGGTCAGTCTTTTCTTTTTATATGTATACCTAACAACCAACTGGCAATTGAATCATTTGATATGCATTAAAATTTTACGCTCCATTTTGTTTTTGTTTGCTCTTAAATTTGGCCCCTTCACACTCTTTGTCATCCTCCTCCTTTTGCTGTTTTACGGTGATTTGGCATTATTTTTTCTTGCCTACTTTTCAGCGTTAAATAAATTTTTCATATGACATTCAAATTTATGAAAATATTCGAACAGCAACAGCTGGGAACACGCCTATTCCTACTCGAAGGAGTACTCCTACTGCCAATCCCTCCTCCTCGTACTCTAACCAGCTAGAAAATGTGCAGATCTAACAGAAATTTGTTTCAACTTTTTTGTTTTTATTTTCTTTTGGATAAATCCTTTTTTTTTTTACGCCCGCTGTGCAAAAAAATATTAACGAGCCAAAGTTCCGTTGTTTTGTTGGCAAACATCAAAAGGAAAGGCAACTCAACTGATTGCCAAAAAAACAAGGCAAGTAAAAATGGAGAAGAAGCAAATCCTTCGCCAAAAACTGTGCCAAGCTGCCTTACACACGCACACACACACACACATACACATATTCACACAGACTCACTCTACAGTAGTTAAAGGTGAAAGAGAAGTGGGATGGTAAAGTGGTGGGGAGTGTGAGAGAATGCAATTTTTGGCAATCTACTTCACCTGCTTCTCAAATCCATTCCCATTTTACTTGTCCGTCCGGCTGCTGCTGTTGGTGCCGGTACTGCTTCTGCTTTGTTTTCCTGCCAATTGGCGTAGGCTGCTGCTTTTGCTTCAATTGTTGTTCCTGTGCCTCTCTCCTCCTTGTTGTTGTTGTTGTTTTTGCTGCTGCTGTTTTGTAAACCAACCAACCAACCAACCTGGGCTGAGTGCCAAAAAATACAAGGATTTTTGGGCCAGGCAAGGCAGGGCCATGTTTGTACGCTCTCTCTCTTTCTCTTTTTCTCTCTCTCGCTGTATCTGTCTCTTTTTTGGCCAAGTTGTCATAATTTTCAAGTGACCCAACAGCAGTAGCAGGAGCAGCAGCAGCTATTGCACTCTGCATGTGGTCACAACATGAAAATATTCACTGGCCACACCCACAATAACGCCCATGATGATTTATGGTAACCTACAGCCATACATAATTTGTTTTTCTGGCCATTTTTGAGCGAATTCTTTTCGGTTCTTCAGTTACATGGATAATAAGTAGAAAATTTAAATTTTCCACCCCCCATTCTCAAGTGGCCGATTGAAAGTTCAAAGTTGAACTTAAAACATTTCATTATTTATGAAAATAGAATTCGCCTCTGGCTATCATCTTATTTCATTTTGTAAATGGGGAAAATTTAATTAATCTGACACAAAAATAATTTACAAACGAAACCAAGATAAAAGGAAATTCAAATTCAAGCAAATTTCGTTTATTATCAAATTAATATCGTAAAAATGTTAATTAATAAAGATTTTAAATAAAATAGATTTCAAAGTCATTGAATTTGCGTAATTAAGATAAAGTTAAATTTACCAAGTAAATAAAAAAAATATAAGCGAGATTAAGTTGGTTATATCGGTCGGTTAACTGTTGGCCAACTCTTTATGTGCCAATTTGATTTATATATACATACATATATGTAGATTGTGATTCACGGCAACTGTGCATTGAAATTAATAGTAATCGAATTGGTTAAAACATAAATATGTCCCATCGTTAACTCATCTTTATAGTAATGAAAGAAAATCAAAAGAAGAAACGTTTCTTTAATAGAAAGAAATTAAAAAAAAAAAAAATAAACTAGGTTAGATTGAAAAACTGTACGAATAATTCCTTGATATCTTTTTTCTCCTTGTCTACGTAATGCAACGGGTTAAGTAACTGTTATGAGCATTTACATACGTAAAAGTTCCAACAGAAGCAAATATGATTGCATAAGCATATCGATTAATCGATAGGTAAATGCATTAGCGTGTTGAATAACGATAAAAATTTCCATTAACAAAGGCCTCGTCGCTTGCCTACATTCGCCCAATAATGTTTATAATATTGTTAGTTGTATTATATTGTGGATAATTTTCAAAAATAAAATAAAAATTGTGAAGGAAATGTGGAGCGAATTAGGACTATTTTTCAAGTTACTCAATTTTCATTCAGGTTATGTAATATTTAGTGGTTTTTATAATATTTACATATGGTGAATGGAATGTTAAGATTATTAGTTCTTTGAAAGTTTCTTTTATTTGTTTACTTAAATGGATTTAATTAATGATTTTAATTTGATAAATTTTTACTGCTTCATTTTTCGCTGTGCTCACAGAATGTCTCTATATCTCTCTCTCGCACACTTTCTCTTTCTCCCTGTTAATGTTAATCTTGGGGCTGCTGTTATGTGAATGTCAGTGTTAGTAAATATTTCAAGTGTTCATTATATTCAAATTTAATTTGAATTGAATTTGACAAATTATATTCAAATTTAATTTGAATTGAATTTGACAAATTATATTTGTATAAAGTTACATTCTCCATTGACATACTTATTAGCCTGTTATAGTGTATATATATATATACCGTAAAAAGAATTTTACGATATAAGAGATCACATTTTTGTGTCACTTCTATGATGGAATTTTTTTTTATAGTTTTTTTTTTCAAGAGTTCATTTCATTTCGTTCGAATAAAAATTTTGACAGAATTTTTCGTTTTTACAGTGCTTCAACAGCTGTCACCTCTTTTGAAATGCAACCAACTGAAAAAGAAACCAAACTTACACACACACACACACACACCCACACCCATTTATACATACATACATATATATGTATGTGTGCATACATGGACAACATTTGCCACAAATTCTGTGGCAGACAATGTCTGACGACTGACTGTTTGTTTCCTCCTGGGTGTGTGTGTGTGTATAGATGGGTGTGTGCTTGTTGTGTTGTATGTTTTATGTTGTTGTTGTCCATGTTGAGCATGCGGTTTTTCTTATTGTTCTCGTTGCTTGTTCTATTCTACTCGTGTGTGTAGGTGTGTGTGTGTGTGTGCTTTTTTGTTTGTCTGTGTTGTGCATTTGCAAGTTTTGCTAGTTTTGGTGTCTGGGGCGTACCTACCCCTCCATCTCCAACACCACCCCCTTCACCCCTTATTCCTTTTAAGTTTTTATAGACTCCTGACAGTCCATTGTCTTGGCCTAGCTGCTTTTTGCTTTGGGTTGTTGGCTTCTTTTTTTTTGTTTTGGCCGCCCCTTCCTTTTTTGTTTGGTTTAGTTTCTAAAGAAAACATTGCTTTTATTTTTAGACAACAAAAAGGTAAGGTAACAGCAACAAAAAAAAAAAAAAAAAGACTTAAGGGACATATAGACGGACAGAATCTGCTTCTTCAGGTAAAGTTGAGGTTTACGGGTTTAGTTTTTTTTTTCCCCCTCCTTTTTTTCGGTTTGTGCTGCACGCGTGCATTTTAATTTTAAGCATATTATAAAACTTAAATGCGACGTAATTTGTTTTTAGTTGTTACGGTTTAAGCGGATATGACAGTTTACGGTTGCGGATATGCGAGTGCGGTTGACAGGTGGGCGTGGCATTTTATGTGGCGTATGTCATTGTCCCATGTTTCTGCCGCTGCCTCTGTTGCTGTTGCTGTGGCAAGCTGTCACATTTTGTCACCTTTATGTCTTCTACTATGCTCTGGGGCTGATCTTGTCGCATTTTGTTAGCACTGATTATATCGCACTCTTTCTGACTCCGCTTTACATTATCCTTTTTACTCTCTCTCTCTATCTTCTCCCTTTTTGCTTCGCTGTTTTTTTATCTTTCTTCTTTTTTTTCATCGTTGGCGTTGACGTATATGACTTTGAATGCTTGTTGACAGCCTTGCCTAAGGCTTGCACTCTCTTTCTTTTCCTCACTCTCTCTCTTTCCCTCTCTCTCTCTGTCTCTATCTATCTCCCTCTCTCACTATGTGACTTAGTGTAGATGCTTTAACTTTGCTGTCTTGTTTTAATGAGGTCATTGCTTGACAATTGCATTTCATAGGCAACATACCACTAAGAGCTTGTATGATTCTGTTGCATCTCCACAGAGAAATAGAGATAGACATAGAAAGAGAAAGAGAGAGAGAGAGAGAGAAAGGGATGGAGATCGAGGGTGGGAGAAAAGTAGGGAGGGAGTGGAAGCTATAAGTAAGCCTCTCTCCTTGTCATTTCTCATTCTCTGTTATGGATAACGCGGCATTTGCTGGCTGCTTCTGCTGCTGCTTTCATTTCCGTTTCCTCTGTCTCGCTTCATTGTGGTTGTCATTAGTCGTTCACCAGCCCCCCTTCCCCAGCATCCTAACCATCATTTAGCTACATTTCATTTGATTTTAGTTCATTTTAACTGTCTTTTGTCTTTTGTTTTACGCTGCTTCGGCATCTTTTCTACTCTTCTCTTCTATTTTTCCTTTATTTTCCATTTTGTTTTTTCTGTTGTTTTGCGTTTGCCTTTCATTAATTTCGTCCAGGCGCCGCAGTAACAGAGCTTAGGCAGGGTATAAGGATGGGAGGGGTGGGGAGGGGGAGGGGAGTGACTGCGTTATATTCTTCTTCTTCGACATAATTTATGCGACAAGGCGTGCAGGAGATAAATTTTCTGTCGTTTGCCATTTTTCGCTTGCGTTTTGTATTTTTGGTCTAAATAAATTAAATGGCGACGAAAACGAGAGAGGAAGACATTGGAGAGGTTGGGGTGAGAGGGGGGAGGTGGATACTCTTTTGGGTTATTCATTCCCCTTCGTTTTGCCTGTTGATTAATGCTAGCTTTTAATTGCATAAGAGCACAACACAATGCACTCTTAATCACCCCCGCATGCCCTGCTTCTTCTCTTGCCACTGGTCTAACTAACACGCCCTAGAAAGTATGCTATGAAAATTATACTCTAGCCGCGACCACTTGGCGTATACGTAATATGAGACTAAAACCAAAGTCATGCTTTAACATTGTAAGAGTGTGACTGCATATGAAATGTGGTTTGCTTGTTGCTTGTCGTTGTTGTTGTTGTTGTTCCCTGTGTATGTCTGTTGCATGAGTGCATTACATATACATACATACCTCAGCAGCATATATGTACACCTCCCCTCTCCCCGTTCACCATTCATACAACATGCTCCTCTTCTCCTTATGACATGTAAAATAGCATTTTCGTGCGTTTGTTAATTAAAAGTGCAAGAAAATGAAGAATGAGTGAAAGAGACAGAGAGATTGAGAGCGAGAGAGAGCGAGGCAAAGAGAAGTCTGCCAACTGTCGCCCACTGCACCAATGCGTTTTTGAGGTAAGCCATAAATAATGAATGAAATTAACAGCCAACGTTGATGTCAGTTAAAGAGATGGTGCGAAGGAGGTTAGAGAGGGGGGAGAGATGTATGTATAGTTCACCCTCACCTCCTTCCCCCCCTTTATTTGCATGTGTCACGTGTTAATGTCACTGTAGCAGTAGCAGCAGCAGCAGCAGCTGGCATTTATGTTAAAATTCTCTTTCGCCGCCCCTCCATTCCATTCGCCCTTCCCCTCCCACGGTTCTCCTCTACAAATGCAAAAGAAATTGTTCATCTGATTTATTTGCTTGGCAAAAGGAGAACTTCCATAAAAAGAAAAAGATGCATCTAAGATGCAGCACAGCGACTTTACTTTATCTGAAGAGTTATGTCTTGTCATAAATTTCATCGGGTCCATTGATAAAAAATTTTGCACATACAAAATGAAAGACAGCGAGAGCGAGCAAGGAGTGATAGAGACAGAGAGAGAGAATTGCTTGGCTTCGTTTTTCATATTCTAAAAATCATTCAGTTGAATAGATATATAGACATATTTATCATATTTTGGATCTCATGATTAGATAAGAAATTACAATTACCTCCCAAAAAAAAAAACGAAAAAGATAAAGGAAACTTGAATTGATTGAAGATTTTTTACACAGTAACTGCAGTTGCCTGGCAAAAGGACATCTTGATGTAGTGCCTTGTGATTGTGGCAATTGGTCCTGGAATGCCTTTGCATTACTTCTTTAAGGAGGGGGGAAAAAAACAAAAGTTTTTTAGAAATATATAGACAGAGAAATCTCTATTTTTGCTATGATTTTTTTCCAAACGTCAAATGCATTTGCACTTTAAATTTGAATATTATATTTAAGAAATATTAAAATAGTTCGAAGGTTTAAACAAACGAATATATGTGGAGATGGAAGATTCAGTACTGGCAACAACTTCAAAACATGCACAGATTCCGGTTCTCATTGCCAGAGATTCTACTGTACCTATGTTTTTATTTAAATTTTCCTCTTTTTCGAGTCGAATCGGTATAATTTCCCTATAGTGAAAATCCATATGAGGAAGAAGTTCTTCGTATAAGAAATTATTTTTAGATACATGACATGGATAAAAATTCATAGTTTATATATATACATATCATATATATACATATATATAAATTAATTTATAATCAAGTTACATACATATATAATGCATTCTTTATAAGGAAGTTCGCCTGTCCTGATATTTGCGAAAGAATGCAGAGTAGCCATTAATTTATTTATTTATTTGAATTTATTTAATATTTGTTTTCAAACACACACACATACGCAGAGCCGAAGGACATAGTATTCAATTAGTTAGCATTTAATTTAAGTATTATAAGTTAGCCCTACAGAAATGAAGAAAAACAAATGCAATATTTGTTGACAGCATAAAAAAAACCCTAATAGCTTTGTATTTATTTTTCCAATTGGCATTTCTGTTTTTATTTTTTTTTTTTTATGATTTTTTCATATTTTTAATAATTTGTATTCCCATTAAATTATTTAAAGAGGGCCTTAAAAATTTTATTTAAATTGGAAAATAAGTTGAAATTTTTCATTTGTAGAGCAATAAAGTTATCAAAAAGAAAACATAAGGATACAGTTCTCCCTCTCTCCCTCTCCCTCTCTCTCTCTCACTCACTCTCTCGCTCTGCCTTTAACCATTATTTATGTGTCAGGCAATTACTCAAAGCAGGCTGCGTCTTCCCATTCCTTCCCTCCCCCCTCTCTTTTCCTTACCCTTTCCTTAACTTAACTTGGCAAAGTGCATAATTTGTTTTGTCGAATAGACGACGCATATAGATAATACTTACAAGTGTCTGCAATTTACAATTTATACTAAAACTTGGCAAGATGGCCAACAAAAAAAAACATATATATATATATATATTTATATATGTATAAATAAATATGCATTTGTTATGTTGCTGTTTGTTGGCCAGGCATTAAGACCACAGCAATTAACAATATAAGACAGAAGAAGGACTCGGAGAGTCAGTCAAGAGTTGTTGTTGTTGTTGTTGTTGTTGTTACATTGCTTGGCACTTGCTTATCCTCGCATCGTTGCATTTTCATAATAAACCGGCATAGCAAGGCACAGCAAGGATGAATTCATGTCCTGGTGGTTGGAGTAAACTAATGTGCGTTGCACTGGAAGAATTCAAAACCGAATCCAAAAAAAAAAAAGGGAAAGAAGACCAAAACCCTCAAACCATACCAGAGGAACCCCAAAAACCATTCGAGCTTTTGGCCAAGTTAAGCCAAGCCACATGAAACAGTTTTATATCCTTTTTGTTTCTCGGCTATCTTTTTTTTCATTTTTATTTTCGTATCCTTGTTGTATTTTACACAGTTGAGTTAGCAAGGCAATTATTTATATTTTGTTGGCTGTGGATTTTGGTAACATGCCACGCCCCTTTTAATAGCCGCAACACCACATTAAAGTCACACATTAAAAGAGAGATGGCAAAACCCAAAACCGAAAAGGAAATGAAATGAAGGCGAACGCAAAAGACGCGAGAGAAGAGCGAGAAAAGCGAGAAGAGAAAATGGAATCAAAAAATGTGCAGTTGACGCAAAACGTGGCCAGGATATTCAAGTAGCTCACAGAATAGGACATTCATGCATTTTATGGTCTTCTTGTGTACCCCTCTCCCCCTCTCTGCTTGTCTTTAGCTGGCATTCCCTCGCCCTTGTGTGACTTTGGCCTGAAAGTAGTTTTCATTGTTTTCCCGTGCCTTAGTTTTTATGTGCAACGATGTCTGTTTTGTTGTGGCCACAAGCAACAAGGACTTCTAATTAGCACACTGTCAGCGGTGGTCAGGACAATGGTTTTCGACGTGGACGTGCGACGTAGGACAACGTATGGACAACGAGGACGACTACGACGACGACGACGACAAATGTGCTTAAATGGCCGCCACTAAAAACTCAACTAAAACTGAAATTGCGACGTCTAGCAAATAAAAAACAAAAAAAAAAAAAAAAAAAAAAGAAAAGGGACGCGAAACGGAAGCCGCAACTGGCAAATGGCGAAGGACATTACAACTACCAAACACACACCATATATAGATATATATGTATATATGTATTTATATATAGGTAGAATCTGTACTGCAAATATAGGTATATATATATATATATCTATCTGTATATACATATGCATATAAAGCGGCATTTTCAACTACTAAGCTCTTGATGTCCTGTCCTGTGCCTGTGCCTGGGCCTGGGCCTGTTGTTGTCCTGCCATTATTATACAACATTTTCCTTCATTTCTTTTCCTTTTTTTCCTCTCTCGTTTTGGCTCTCTTGCGTTTTATTTCCATTTTGATTGCTCGACGTTCTACGGTTTCTTTTTCCATTCGTTTTTTTTTTTTGCTGTGCCCCAAATGTATGCAACACATTTTGTATGCAATGGCCGCCACAGCCAAATCCGCTAAGAAGGATGTGGAGAAGAGAATGGGGGAAGGGGAAGGATTGAGGAAAAGGGTTCAGCTAGAGCCACTTCCGTGCTACTGCTGCTGCTCCTGCTCCTGCTGCTGCTTCTGCTCCTGCTGCCTATACTATGGGGGTCTACGGAAATAGTGGCGTCAGGTCGCCAGAACGACGACCGACCAGAGCGACACCAAAACCAGGGCCAAAAAGTGAAATCCAAAGCGCCGGCAGAAACACATGCATGCACACACAGGGACTAGGGCCAGAGAGACAGAGAGAGAGTGAGAGAGAGAGAGACAGAGGGGGGAGAGAGCAAGAACCGGCCAATTGAATGTGTAACTCTGGGCTCTGGTTTCAAGTGCTGCCACTCAACTAGCACTTATTGCATGCGACAAACGACAACGCGGGGGCACACACACACACACACTCACACACACACACACACACACACACACACACACACACACACACACACACACACACACACAAACACACAGTTGTAGTCGGAACGAGAACTTCTCTTTTCCGGATGCGGCCGCAAATTTTTTTTCTCTTATTTTTTCCTCTTTTTTTCAATTTCAATTTTTCCACTGAAGTGTGCTGTATGTGTGTATGCTATGTGTGTGTGTGGCTCAACACTTAAAGCAGTTAGCACGATGACCATCATTGGCATATCCATGTATGAATTTCCACCTCCTACTTCCCTTTTTCCAATCCTTACATTCTCTCTTTAGTGCCATTTGCTGCACATGACGCCCAATTGTAGAGGAGAAACCCCGTCACGTAATTGTTAAAAAGGAACCAGCCGGTGGATCGGTCCGGACTGTCGGTTGGTCCATATACATTACGTATACGCAGCATTGTACTGAGCAGATTTTCACTGTAGTGCCTAAGCGGCCGTGAAGCCAGAAAACAAACACATACACAAACGTACACACACACACACACAGAGACACAGCTATAGTTAAATAGAATAGTGGATAAGGACAATGGCTTGAAAACTGCATATACGATGTTCTCTATACTCTATAGGAAAAATATTTTGGCATCTATTTAGATAGATATAAGATATATACGTATATAGATTTTGTGGGTTTATTCGAAGAGTTTTATTTATAAATTAATGTTTCAGTTGGAAACTTCTTTAAATGAATTTTATATGTATCCCGTTGAATAATCACCTGATATTTGCTGTTAATCGATCTTGAACTTGATAGTCTTTGATCAGTTTTCATTAACTAAATTAAAGCATAACATTTTATATATTAATATGAATGTATATAATGTTGAGTCCTACTCAAAGTTTATTCTATAAGATTGAAAAATTATATCAGAAACAGGAAAGAATCTATCAATCACAAAGTCTATATCATAATTGTTGGATATATATAGATAATTTGTGTCTTTTCTTGAGACAAAACTATAATTATTAATTCTGGTACTAAACCAGAACCATTTTCTAAAATGAATATAAGTTTTCCATTTGGAAAAAGACATTTTATTTCCCTACGGAATCGTAGGGATTAGCTTCGATATCTAAAGTTTTTTGATTGAAATTATCTATTGACCCTAGAGTATTTCCATTTCGGACCACATCTTCGCGAAGGAAAATGACTTGGCAAACAGATTAGATTAAGAAGCGAAAAATTTCCCACAGAGTATTTCTTTTTTTTTCCCCCATTTTTCTACTTTTCATTTCGAGTGTCTGTGCATACCCATTTTCCATTTTCTATTTTCCACTAGCCAACAACGCTAGTCATGGCCAAGTTTCACCTGCTCCCATCTGCCCATTTGCCCATCTGCCGTGGACTGCAGTTATTATGACCGTAAGCATAACGGTTATCTCTGCGTTTTTTTCTCACTCTCTCTCTATCTCCCTCTCTCTCTCTCTCTCTCTCTCTCTCTACATGTTTTCCTTGTCTTCCATTTGGGAAATTTTCAGAAGTTTGAGGTGATTTTTTTGTTGTAGTTTTTTTCTTGTTTTTTTTTTTTTATTCTCATAATTTAATATTTACAAAGTAGAGCAACGGCAGTAGAGAAAACTGCAAAATAATAAAACGAAATTACCAGAGACACTCGGGGATAGTAAGAAGAAGAGATAGATAGAGAGAGAGAGAGCGAGGGAGAGAGGGAGAGAGAATGAGTGAAAATCTGTGCTCTGCATTAAAAAACGCTTAGAGCAGCAAAGTTTGTCGCCTGGCAGGCTGGCGGCTGGCTGGTCAGCTAGAGACTCGACTCGACTGGACTGGACTGGACTGGACTGGCATGAACATGGGCTATGGGCATTGTTCCATTGACAGTTTTTTGGTGAAAGGACAAACAAGACTCCCTCTCACTCTCTTAGTCACTCATTCTCTATGTATGTGTGTGTGTTGTGTGTGTATGTGTGTGTGTGGCTGTCGTGCATTTTGAAATTTGTTTGTTTTTAATTAATTGCACGCGGGCATTGCGATGGTCGCTGGTCCTCGACTTTCTATGAGAGTCCGCGTATGTTACATATGTATTTTGAGTGTGTGTGTATGTGTGTGAGCTACACATATGTGTGTTATGTATGTGTGTGTGTGCGACTTCTGCGTGCTGGACAGTGATTAAGCGACTGCTACTGAGCTTGAAATGATGGCATGGGTAATGTGGTAATGGGGATTGCGGAGTGGAGATTGAGGAGTGGGGATTGCAGAGTGGGGAGTGGGGGTTTGGGTGACTGAAATTGGGATACTGGTAACTAGTTACTGCATAGACATGGCCATGCCATGTGGTGATTTTACAGATAAACCAACCAACATGGGCGTGGCCCCTTGCAAATGGGGTTGAATCTACATTTCGATTAAAACTGAAATCAAATCAAATTAAACTTACACAACAACAGCAACAACAAAAAGAGAGGGGAAAAAAATGAAAGAAAAACTGAAAAAAAGGGCGAAAATTTGCATACAATTTAAATTTCAATTTGCTGAACAAAGTTGGTAAAATTAGTTGAGCAGACAACAAAGAGTTTTCATTCTATTTTTTGTATTATTTTCTTTTTTTTTTTTGCTTTCTGTATTCACCCTTCTATATAAAAAGTGCGGAGGGGTGAAGGAGTAGGAGGAGGAGGGAGAAGGAGATGTGCCTTTTGCCTCTGTTTGACTTTTATCGAAGAATATTTTTGTGCGTTGTGTTTTCATTTCTTTTTTTTTTTTGGCTTTTTCCTTTTGTTGGTTTTCTCTGACTCGTTTTACAAATTGTAGCACATCCGCATATGTGAAGGCGTGTGTGTGTCTGTGTGTGTGTGTTTGTGTGTGTGTCTGTTGACTTTGGTCATAACGGAAAAGGAAACAACTGGCATTGGCAGCCCCATACGACGTTAAGGATAATCGTGATGACAGCATATTTTGTGACCTTCCTTCTCTGGCACTCTCCCTCTCTCTCTCTTTCTCTCTCTCTTTGTCTCTGTCTCTTTCTTTCTCTTTTTCTCTGTGTTTGGGACAAAGTTTTGCTTGTGAGGAGGGGTAGGAAGGGGAAAGGGGTTTATGTGTCAGTTTGTTGTCTTTAAAATGGCATTAAAACTGGCCAACAAAATAAGTTTTCTCTGAGAGATATCTCAGTTCGATGTTAGTTAACCTACCCCCACCGCCCCCCCTTTTTCTTTCTGAAATCCGATTCCTGCCCTTTAACCCCCTCTTACTCTTTGATCTGAAATGTAATTTCAAATAAATCACAACACGAACACGCACACACACACATGAGCCAATGCCTTACAAGTGGGCGTGGCAAGTAAACGTAGCTCTATACATATGTGTGTGTATATACATATATACAGTGAAGACTCGCTTGACAAAAAATCTAGTAAATTTCTTTGCAAATATGTATTATATGACATGAAATAGAGATATATAGTACAATATTGAGAAAATTTGATATTTATTTATATTAAATATATTTTTTCGAAAGAAAATTTCATCAATTTTACATGAACTTACTATTTTACCCTAAAAAGGTGTTAAAAAAAATATTAAAAAATAATTAAACTCGATAAAAAACAAAAACAAAATTTATAAAAAGTTCTTCTGGCTATTTATTATTCTTTTAATTGTATAATAAATAAAGATAGCAGATCGTATCCTTTGGACAGAGAACCTTTTTGAGTGGAGTATCGTTTTACCTTCGCTGTCCTTCCATACGTGTTTTCACTGTATATGTTTTTTTATGTTTAAAGTTCGTAATTTCTTCTTCATTTTAAAGAAAAAGGAAAACCTTTTTCATCGCCCCTTTTATTTTTCTTTTCTCGTTTTTGATGACAAATGTGTTATTTATGCTAAGTAAAGGAAAGAAAAAATCTCAACTTGATTTCATAAATATATTTATTTATTTTTATAATATTTCCTGACATTTTCTTTTTGTTTTTCCCTTTTTGCTTACAGATATTTGAAACAGCGAGAGAGAGAGAGAGAGAGAGAGTTGAGAGACATAAAAATGTGAATCGAATGAGGTAAGTTTTTAGCTTTAACTGAATATGAGAAAAATTAATTTTGCCAGTCATTTTTTTTCTGTTGCTTTTGTTGTTTTTCTTTTTTTTTTTTTTATTTGTGGCTTTAATTGAACTTTTGTGCTTATTTATGGCCGACCAGACACGCCCTCTGTGTAAAAGGAGGTTTTGGGCTATAAATTGTTAAGTTTTATCAGCCGCACAGAAGGCACACAAACAGGAGCAGCAGCAGCAAAAACAACAATATGAATAATAATGCCATTGCAAAAAGGATCTCGATTCAAGGCAAAAAGCCACAACAACATACCAATACACACACACACACACACGCACACACACACACATACACATGCACACGCACAATTGAAGCGGAAGTGCGCATTGTTTCCGCTTTTAATAAGAGCTCTGTCTCTCCTCCTTCTTCTCCTCCTCCTCCTTCTCCTCTATATTCACTCCTCTCTTATGGTGTAAGCCATAAATTGCATTAAATTGCATTTAAATGTGTCGGACAGTTCGGAACA
This sequence comes from Drosophila sturtevanti, assembly GCA_018150375.1. Classification (NCBI taxonomy): domain Eukaryota; kingdom Metazoa; phylum Arthropoda; class Insecta; order Diptera; family Drosophilidae; genus Drosophila; species Drosophila sturtevanti. The sequence continues at coordinate 9,671,386 of JAECWJ010000317.1, read as the reverse complement.
AAAGCCAGTCAAGTAACAGAAGAAAGAATGAAGAAGAAGAAGAAGAAGAAGAAGGAACTTAACTCAGAAGGCAGACTATATATATATATGTATATTCCCTTATATGATTTTATGCTTATAAGCATGAAATAGTCTAGAAGAAAACTTTCCAATTTCCACACGAGTTTTCCCAAAAGGAACTAGATGATGTAGAAGAAGAAGAAACAGCAGGAGGATGAAAATGCTGCAGTTTTTCTTTCCTTTTCTATTTTCCAACAATTAAACATATTCGGGCTAAAAAAGTTTTACCCCCCAAAGGCACCTGCTGCTGCTGCTGCCGCTGCTGTTGCTACCAAACTCATTTGTTAGCCACTCTCTGTGTGTCCTCTGTGTTGGCCATTTGCAACTGACTATGATATATGGCACTTGGCGTGTGTGTGTGTGTGTGTATGTGTGTGTGAGCCACTTGATTAGCATTTTCCTAGAGTTCCTCCAGCTCCATTTGGAGTGCCAGAGCGTGCCTATTGATGTGTGCTAATTGCAAGCCTTTTATAACCCACCACTCCCCTCTCCACCATCTCCCCTAACTTTTTATTCTTTCTTTCAATGTGTTAGTGTGGCGTGTGTGTGTGTGCCCAACAAGGAAATCCATTTCGAGTGGCAAGTGTAGAGTCGAGTTTCTTTGTCTTAAACTCAAGTGCCACCGACTACCAACTCTCGATTCAAGTACATATGTCTGCCTAGTCTGGTCTGGCCTGGTCTGGACTGGTCTGCTTAAGTTACAAGTTTGGGTTAGGGATTGGGTTACTACTTCAATCTGATTACTTTACCAGTCGTCCGTCCGTCCATCCAATTGTATTCGAGTGTTATGAGCATTCAACTTGTTTTCAATTCATTTATTAGGTCATACATTCAGAAGTTTCTCTTCTTATTCTCTTCGTATTGTTAAACTATAGAAACTATCATGGTTAGTGATAAATATATGTAAGATTTAACCAAGATCTTGTGGGGGGGACCCTCTCGAGGAAGAAGACTAAATAGAGATTTTAATTCAGTCAGAGATATTTAGAGAGAATTAGTAGACATGAAAGGTTATCTAAAAGATCTTTCGGAAACGAATCGATCAAACGAAACACTATAAACTGCATATTCAATTTCTAGTGTGACCGTTTCTTGATCTTTACTTTGTAGTAATAATCGATAGCAAAATAAAATGGAGACGATAACGATTGCTAGTAAAATATCTGATCGGAATGGTCAATACATTCTACTAAATATATATTCATTGTCTATTCAAATTGTCTTTAATTAATACAAATTTCAATTGTCCTATCTATCATATCGTTACAATTCTATATAGTTATCAATATGTTATATATGTTATTTCATTTCTCCCCTTTTTTCCGATTTGATCTTTGGTGAAGAACTTAAGTTTCAACTTAACCCACTGACAAACACTTAACAAAACGCTCAATCAATCTAACAATCAGTCAATCAATCAATCAATCAATCAATCAATTGTGTTGTCCAGCAGAGAGAACAGAAGAAAAAGAACCCAAGAAAAAATCCAAACAAATGGCAAAAAGATAAACATAAACCCCGAAAAGCAAAATAAAATCAGCTTAGGAAAAAAGCCAACAGAATCAGCCGACGAAGGAATTGTTACAAACAGAAAGGGCATATGCCAAAAGAGAACAGCAACAACAAAAACTGCAAAAAAAAAAAAGAAGCTAACAAAAAAAAAAAGAAAAGAAATCGTTAACACAAAAAAATGATGTCTGGGCTTTAGCTTTCTTCTTCCTTTTTTTTTTTTTTATTGTTTGCCACAGATATAAAAGAAGGTGTGTGTGTGTGTGTTTGTGTGTGTGATTGTGGCTGACCCAAAGACCTGGACCTGGACCTGGACCTGAGCCTGGTCCGTTGGTTAGTAGCCAAAACCAGAGCCGGAAAAAAAAGGAGGCAATGTGGGAAGGCAAATTTAGATGTAGAGGCAACAAATCAGTCCACAAATCGCACAAACAAAGGACTCTTAGAGTACTCTAGAGCCTGTGTTTCCTTGTATTTCACCTGCAAGGATGTCAACAACAACAGCAACAACTACAACAACAACAATAGGAACATTTCAAAACACATCAAACAAAGGCACATAGAGAGAAAGATATATATATATAATACATTTAGTATGTAGGAAAGAGCTCGTTAGAGAAGATTTCGCATGTCTAATAAACCAATTTTTTTCCTCATCTCAAAATAAAAAAAAAAGAAAAACCAAGAGGGGAAAAGCTAAAAAGAAAAAAAAAGAGAATACAAAAATATGCGTGAATATGTTTATACAACCTGCACACATACGCATAAATTTACACACACACACACATACATGCAAATACATACATATACATGAATGTATATACATATATATATATATACTCGTATATATATATAAGTATTCTCACAAGTTGTCAGATACTTTGCATATTATGTCTATATGCAAATGCTGTGGCAAAATGTGAATGAGAGGAAATGAAGATGACGGTCGCATACATATATACGTTCCCTTAGCCCACCCCCTCCCCTGACTTCCCCCCACGAATCATGCTTTATCTTTCTGGTTTATATATATATTATGTATATATGTTTATATATATATATAGCCATGTTATACCTATATTAACATATCAATCATGCCAACATACAGATACAGATACTTTTATATTGTGCAAACATTTGTGAACATTCCAACAATGAGTGTGCGTGTGTCTAGGGTGTATGTGTGTGTGTGTGTGTACATATCATAAATCCTTTAAACTCTGAACAATTGTCATAGAGTTTATTGAAAAGTTAATTGCCAGAGAGAATGCAATAAATTAATGCCAACTAACTGAACATTGTCAGCGATATCAACTTCCTATCAACCAATTGTAATTGATGCTACCCCCTGCCCCCCTGCCCCCCCGCTCAACCAGCTCACTCTTCTCCCTCTCTTGCTCTCCCTTTTTGGTGTTTGTTTAATTGCGGCCATTTTGCTTTACAGTTTCCGCCTGATCCTGTCATATGTATGTTTATATATATAATATATATATTTTATTGTTGTTCCTTTGTTTCCTTTTCTTTTTTCTTTTTTTTTTTATTCCTCTTGGTTAACAAATTAGCATTGCTGATTTCGTCATCAAGCATTTAAATCATTTCATTTTTATTTATTTATTTATGTTTTTTTTACACTTTATTTGATTTTCATTTAAACTGAATAATAAAATATTTATATCAATTGCAAGTAACATGCAGGCAATATGCAAATTATTATTGCCAATACATTTAATTGATTTAATTAGATAATGCAATTAATTTACCAACGAAATGGTATCAGATTTCAATACCGTGTAAAAATGGTTAATTTGGGCATATTTGTAGTAACCAAATTATATATATCATTGCAGATTTGGTTAGGTAATCTTTGTTTCAACATTTCTGCAGACATGAGATAAAAGTTTCTTAAATGGGCAGGAATTTATTTAGTCTATTATCTTGAATTCTTAGTAATACCCTCTAGTATTCCGATATCTTGGTAATACCCTCCAGTACTTTATTTTCTTGATGGAATGTTTCTAAACGACCCAAAAGAAATGAGAATAAAGATTTTTGAGTTTGTTCTTCGACTTCTATATTAGTTTAATTATCTTTAAAGTTTTCAGACTTTGTTTGAACTCTGTTATCTATATTGTAGGCGTTTCTATATCGGATGTCTTTATATTGGATGTTTCCCCGAAAAAACAATATCAAATGATAGACAAGATAGAAGAAAGGATCTGGTTCAATAATTCTTAAATATGTTCTAGCTTTCACATTTGTCTACTATATCATTCTGTTATTGGATCAAATGGCTTTACTTTGGACCAAACATTTTTCTTCACCAAAGCATAGTATACTTATTTCTCCCATAGAGGTCGCTAGAGTGCGCTAATATAGATAAAATCAGTTGATAAACTGACAAATGGACATTTTAAAGTAAAGTCTGAGGTAAAAACTGCAGTGAGATCAAGTAACGAATAAACAGAATTTGAAAAAACATTTTAGCTAAAACAGGTGACCTCTAGATGGCGCCAGAGTTTACTTAGATGCTTGAAATCTATTCTTTAGTCTACAAATTAGAATATAAGTGATTGATTGAATTCATTGAAATACTTTTTGCAATGTTTTGATTCCCTGTAGCTATTCGATAACATTTTTTTAATACTCCCCTTGTCCGCTAGAGGTCTCTAAAGTGCTGTAATATAAGCAATATAAAATAAAATTTCAATTGAATTTAAAGAACTCTAGAGTCGAATAACTAACAAATCGAATAATAGAAAGATTTAAAAAATAAATAATCTAGCAACAACAGTTTGCCTGTAGATGGCGCCAGGGGGTTAAATTTCATATTAAAATACTTTTTAGCTCAATTTAAATTTAATGAATAAAATATTAGTAATCAATTTCATTGATTAAAATCCATTAATGTTACAGGTTATATGCAAATTATTTTATTGATTTGCTTACTGAAATGTTTTTTCTGTTTTTTTGTTAATTTTTCAGATTGAATTATATGAAATTGTTTGATTTTTGTTGTTTGGTTTGGTTCCTCACTTGAGGCAAACGAGTTTTGAGAGCGTAAAGTAAAAAGAGATTTAGCGAGTGATGAGGAGGAACGGAGGGAGGGAGGGAGGGACACGTATGGAGGCAACACTGCTGGGGTGGTGGCCCCATTACCAATTAGATAAAATGGTTATACGCCGTAAGCGAGAGCTGCTTCTTGGCCCATTCTCGCACAATTTAATGAATATGTAAGCGAAGCGGCCCAAAAAAAAAAAAAAGAAAAACGAAAACGTTAGAAATGAAAAAAAAAATGGAAAACTTTCCAATTTCCTCATCTCTGATCCGGGCAAAAAAAAAAAGAAAAAAAGAAGGAAAAAAAAGTATTTACCTTCCACCCTGAACAAAATATTCTCATTCTAGCCATGTCTATGTCAGTTTGTTGTTGTTGTTTTTTTTTTCTTCTCTTTTTTGTTTGAATTTTTGCCTCTTTGTTTTTTTTTTTTTGTGTGTGTGATATTTTGTTTGCTTCGTTCGTTCGTTGGTTCTTTCCTTTCCTTTCGTTTCGTTTTTTTGCTTTTGTTCCTCCCTTTGGGCAAGTCAAGTGTAAATTTTTGCATAAAAAATAATTTGATTATTAACTTTTGGCCGTAGGAATTTAAATATTAATTGAAAATCTCACACAATTTATCCCCCCGACAGGGGAATGAATGGGTAGAGTGGTGGAGGTTGGGAAGGGTGAGGGGTTGGTGGATGTTTATTCAAATGGAAATTGAGCTAATCTTGGTCTTAAGCTGATAAGTGGTCTAAGGGGAATCCTTTGCCTTTTTGTATCTATCTGTCTGTCTGTCTGTCTCTCTCCTTGTTCTGTGTATTATGGGAAATCAATTAGAGTTATGTTATTCAAGATTTATGTATTGTCTAATAAATGTCACAAACAGGATATATATATTCAAGTACACGACGAGCCACCTGCAAAAAGTTGATTTTAGACAATTAATCTTGACATTTGACTTAAATAGAAGATAGGGTGAGAGGTAGGGGATGCAAAGGGAGAGGGAAGGGGAAGACAAGACAAGACAATTCAAATAAAATATTTCATTGAAAATTTACAATTCAAAAGGATGAAAATGAAAAAAGGAAAAACCATATGTCAATTGCAGTCACAAACAGCAGCAGCAGCAGCAGCAGTCGGACAAATCGACCGACGGACCGACTGACAATCCCTCCAATCCATTCGCTTGGCCCTTATCCTTTTTTTGTAGTAGTGTCCTTACACACAATGACATGTCAAGTGCAAAATGCAAAAACACATTGCAAAATGAAACCTTTACTCCCCCCTTACTTTTGGACTCTGCAAAAGTTGTTTGGGGGCTGCCTTCGCCTTTCCCTCTTTGCCCCCGCGTCCTCCTTTATCCTTTCTTGTCGTGCCGACTGCACCTACAACTTCCGGCCTTTGTTGAAATAACCATAAAATCAAGATAAGTTATTGGATTTGCTGGCACAGGAAACAGGCATAAGCACTTTTGCCTCGGCCAGCGACTCCCGCCTCCCGCCTCTCGCCTCCTCCTCCCTCCATTTCTTCTTTTATCCACTTTCTCGTCCTTGCTGCTGTGTCGTAGATTAATTGCTTTTTTTTTTGTATTTTGGGTGAGGCAACCAAAAAAAAAAAAAAAGAGGAAAGAAAGTGGTGAGGGAGAGACAGGGAGAGAGGGAGTGACAGAGAGGAAGGGAGGGAGGTAGTGAAAAAGCACATTTTTGTGTAATATAAATACTAGTTTTTTTTTTATATATTTTATTTCCCTTGGCCTCGTCGTCGCTTGACTGTGAACTTTTGTGCCCAGAGGAGGTCCTGCCACACGCTTTTTCTCTCTCTCGTTCTCCCTTGCTCCTTTCTCTCTCTCTCTCTTACTCTTCTGTTCCTTTTTTTTTGTATAAATAGTGGGATACACAATGGCTAGGCTTAGCACCCAGGCAACAGAAGGCATATAACCTCAGCTGGAGACGACTCCTCCAACACAATCGCAGTTTCGCACTTGCCTCTACTGTGGCTCCGGCTGCGGCTCTGGCTCTGGCTCTGGCTACTGGCTTCTGCTCCTGCTTCTGTTTCTGCTTCTGCTTCTGCTCCTGCTCCTCATTCTGTTTCTGACTGTGGCTTTGGCGCACACTAATGCGATTAAGCCGCTTGTTGTGGCTGTCAACGCGTTGACTGCTTTCGACCCCGCCTCCAGTTACTCCTACTCCCCGCATCCCGCAACCCAAGCACTCCTTTTTTTTTTTAGCCAGCTTTTGCTAGCTGCTTTTGTAATTCACTTAAGTGTGGCATTTGGCCTGTGGTAAACGTTTGTGCCCATTCCTGGTTACCATTGTTGGTCTCTCTCACAATGATCTCCACCAACCAACCAACCATCCCTCCCTCTCACCCAGTATTAGATTTACCTTTTTGGGCCAACTTTGAGACTTTTGTCCATAGAATTCTTTTTTTTTTTTTTTTTTTTTGGTTTTTGGTTTAATCATAAATTTAATTTTGTACTCAAGTGGCACTAGTTTTTCTTTGTTTAGCTTTGATGACTTGATGGCGTGCAGATGGAATAAAATATATATATATTGTAATCTGATACATATACTTATATGTATATAATCAGTTAGATATATATTCATAGTAATCAAATAATAAAATTATGCTACCGACTTCAAATTGTTCGGGGGGCAGACAATTTAATTTCCTAATGCAGTAAAAGATAAGTCATACAGTTTGACACGCCCATTTTATTATTTTATTTTTCTGTACGAAGTATTTAGTCATTCTCTAGCTCACACACGCACACACACACACGCATACTTTTAGAGGCAGAGGCAGGAAGTCTTTATGGCTTCTCACACACACACACACACAGCAGGCAGCCGGCAGCCGGAGGAGGCTCATCATTATGGAAGTCCCGGCAATCAGAACCCAAGGGAAGGAGGAGAACCGTTTTTGGGGTCTAAGGGAATGCGAAAATTGAAATGAGATGCAGAACAGAAGGAGGGAGAGAACGGGGAACGGTGAACGGGGAGTGGGGGGAACGGGGAACGTTAACTGCTGGGCCAATTTCGAGTTTATTAATTTGAGGGCCTCTCGTGCGTGTCGAGTTGTTGAGGTATTTACAATTGTTGTAAATATTTCCTTTATTATTTGTAATTATATTTATGGGAATGTCTGGCCGGGCTTCTCTCTACGCGAGAGTATGGTATGTGTGTATGTGTTTGAGTGTGTCCTGGCTTATGACAATGTTGCGTGTCCTTGTTTCTGCTTTTTTGGCCTAGACATGACATGGAACAGGGACTGGGAATCAGTGGTTGACGAAGCGACTTAAAGCGCATTAGCAGCACATTAAACTGATTTTTATTGTTTTAACAGGGTTGTGCGCGGGGTGGTGGGGGGAGATGGAGGGTGGAGGGTGGCAATTAGTTCAGCTTGGAATTGCCTAAAAGTATGCAACAATTGTGAAAATTCCACAAAAGTTAAGATTTCCTTCAAGTGGGTCCCTCCTTTTTCCTGTCGCTCCCTTTATCTCACTCCCTCTCTCTCTCTCTGTCTGTCTATCTCTTTCTCTGTGTTTATATTCTACTTTTCAAGTTAAATTTATGCAAAACATACACTCACATTTCCGGACTTGAATCTTAAGGCTTGACTTGACTTGACTTGCCTTCTGACTAGCTCCTTCTCATTCTCTCTCTGCTCTGCTCTTCTTGGCCAGGTAATTATGCATATTTAAGCAGTTTTGTCTACAGTTTTAGCAGTGCCTAAAAGGATGCTTTAAATTAATTATTTATGCAAGAAGGTAAGAAGTGGCTGACAATGTGATCTCTCTCACCCACTCTATCTATCTCTCTCTCTCTCTCTATCTCTATCTCTGTCAAGCAAGCATATGCAAACATTTAGCATCAAGTCAAGTGAGGGGAAGTAGAAGGGAGGAGGGGTGGAGGGGACTCAATGACAGACATTCTTAATGCGTTTATGTGTACATACATTTTAAGAGTTTCCCTCCGTCACAGGACTTGCAAAATTAATAGAGGTTCTTGTTGCCATGGAACCTAACTGTACACATATATACTTACATATATACCTAAATTAATGCCAAACTATTAATGCCCCACGAGCAAGAGAAAGAGAGAGAGAGACAGAGCTATGTTTCGGCTCTGTCTCGTTTTGCATTTGTCAATTTGGCTGGCACTTACAACGATTTTCTTCTTCTTCCTTTTGCCTTTTTGTCTTTCATTTTTATGTTTTTATGTTGTTTTCTTTTTCGGTTTTGATTTTCCTCTGTTTTGTTGGTTTTGCCTTTTCCCCACTCCCCCTTCCCCTTACCTAACCACTTTAATACATAGCTTTGCTTTCAGCTTAATTGTTTTTCCCCAACTAAACATCAATGAAGGAAAAATGCCTTTTCATCATTCGTGTATAAGTAGCAAAAAAAGAAAACGAAATAAAAGAAAGAATGACGCAGAAGAGATGGACAGAGAGAGAGAGATGGAAAATGTGAAGAGTGAAATAAAATCTATAGACCACTTTGAGGCTGTTGCCGTTTCCGTTAGCAACTCAGTTGGCTAATTAAAATGTGTTTAAATGCTGCGCCCCGAACAAATTCTCTTTTGGTAATAGCATTTTCTCGGTTTCGGTTCCTTCTTCATTTTTTTTTTTCCTTTTTCAAGGTTTATTTAGGACTCGGCGCGAAAATTAGCATAGTTTTTCATTTTTTTTCTCTCTCTCTCTCTGTCTCTGTCTCTCTCTTTGTTTTCCCTTTGCAAAAGTTTTCTGCTGTTTTTGCCAATTTCCGGCAGCGTTAGAGAAGAGTGGAGAGTGGTGGCAGGACGGCGGAGGGTAAGAGTTGATTTAAAAGTTTTAAAGGCATTTTGAATTTATTGATTTGGGTCAGCCGCAAGATAAACAGAAAATTGGTATAACAAAAAAAAAAAAAAAAAAAAAAAAAAAAGAAAATAGAAGAAAATTTTAGCCTAGACTCGAGAACGGAAAAGGTTTAATTGAACTTTGAACTGTAAACTGTAAACCGAAACTGAAATCGTTAAGTGGTTAGCTACCCCTACACCACCCCCCCCCTCCCTGCACCACCCCCTCCCTTGCCAACCAACATATTTACATACGAATTTCAGTCAAAAATTTAAATATACACAAAGTGAACTATAAACAACATTTTGTGGTAGGAAAACTTTTATTTGTTGTTGGCCCTCTATTCTTTGTTTGGTTTTTGGACCTTCTTTCTTTCTTTATTTTTTTTTTTTTGTTGATAAATATCCATCTGTGGATGTGGGAGAGAGGAGGGGGAGGAGATTGAAGCACCCAAAAAACAAGCACATAAATCACACAAGAAGAAGAATGGGTGGTAGGGACAGGGGGGATGGATGTGCCTGTGTGTGGCTATGAAGAAAAGTTAAAGTTACATATGGAAATGACAGAGGGACTGTTGGTCTTTATCTTTTAGCTTGATGCTTCTTGGCCAGGTTTATTTTGTTTGATAATAAATTTGTGGCCTATGTAAATTTCATGAAAGGCAATCGATTTTATAGCCAGAAACTGGCTATTCAGCTCCGTCTCCAGTCAGTTCAGTTGTTTGTCAGTTGTTAGCCACACCCACACACACACACACACGCATACACATAGCCACAGAATGAGGAGCAGGCAGGCACATTTCCGCCTTTCCTTATATATATGTGTGTATGTGTTTGTGTATGTGTATATGTGTGTGAACTTTTGCCAACAACCACAACTGACCAAATTTATGCCAATATTTGCATTCAATGCCCGAAAAATAAACCGTAAAATGCAGCAGCAACAAGAAGGGCCAGGACCAAAAAGCCAACAACCAGCAACGAGAACAAGGATAGCAAAAACCAGAACGAATGTTGCAAGAGCAAGGCTGTGGCTCCTACTCCTGCTCCTGCTGCTGCTGCTCCTCCTGCTGCTGTGGCTGAAAATTTCATATTTATGGTTGTCAAAGGCAGAGAGCGAGGGAGAGAGAAGGAGGGAGTGTGTGTAAGAGAAAGGGAGAGAGAAGTGTGCATTGACTGCAATAATTCAATTGCACACCTACGCAATCAGCAGAGTCCTTTCCCCCCTGCATCTCTCTCCTCTCTCCCTCTCTCTCCCTCTCAATCTTTCATCATCCTCTACCCCCCTTTGCCATATTGTAACCAGTTTAAAGCGCTTGGCTAAGCATGGACAGAGAGAAATGAGATAGAAAGAGAGAGAAAGCACTTTAAGCCAAACAAATTCTAACAGCATTTAGCATATTTTGTTAGCTGCTTTTGTTGCCCAGGAGTTGGGCATAATTGGATTTGTTTAGCTGTCAATATTATGTCAGAAATCAACATGAGAGAGAGATAGCGAGAGTGTTTGACATATGAAAGAGAAGGCCAAACGTGGAAAAAAGCAAAGAAAAAAAACTAAGAAAGAAGGCGCGACAGACAGGCAGGAATATATAGATAGATAGTTATATATATATATATATATAGATAGATAGATAGATAGATAGACAGATAGATAGATGGTCGATGGATAGACATCCGACACTAAGTCAGGCAATGCTTTGTGTTCTATTAACTTTTTCTGTTCTTTTTTTTTTGCTTTTGCCCTTCCGACAGTAAACAGAATTTTCCTTCTTTTTTTCTCTCTCTGTTTTCTTTTGATCATTGGAACAATATGACACGAAGGGCAACAGAAGAAAAAAAGAAAAGGCACAGGGCGTGGTCTCATATGCAAGAAAAGGAATAAAACAAGCCATTTAAATAACAATCAAAAAAGTAACACACACAGAGAGAGAGAGAGACAGAGAGATAGCGAGAGAGAGAGACAGAGTGAGAGGTGGGAGGTAATACGACACATTCCAGCTGCATTTGACAGCTCTACTGGGGATTAGACCACACAAAAAGTAAACTCTTTGCCAGAACACTTCAATTTTTGCTTGTTGACGACTCTCGACGAATCCTTCTCCTCCTCCTCGCCGCCAACTACAACTCCTGGCCCTGCTCCTGCTCCTGCTCCTGTTCGTGCTGCTGCTCCATCTCCATCTCCGACTCTTTTCTTTTGCCAGCACTTGAAATTGTTGACTTGTTCATTTTGCTACAGGGCAACATAATACCGTTATTAGTTGTCGCTTCTCTCGCCCACACACACAAACACACACACGTTCTCTCTCTCCCTTCCACTCACAGATATCAATTACAGCTTCCGTTTACAGGATTCTATGTACATTGCTCATACGTCATGTTGCCACAGAGATTGAGATATTGGAGAGCATTATAAATTTAAGTTGCTAAAAGAGGCACTTGAGCTACATAAAACCAAAATTAAAACAAGTACGCTTAGATCTACAGATATATATATATATGTAAGCATTTATATATATATCTTAATGGATATATATATATGCGAGGGTTGTTCAGTTATTTTTGTTATCTTAAAGTTAGTAGAAACTTGACTGAAACCATATTCTCGATATTGATTCTTTAATTAAATTCTAGCTATATATATCTAGTGGAAAGACATTCCAAACTAAGGAGTTAACCTGCTGCCGTTGTCACAATAACTGACCTATAGTTGGTGTATAATATAATATATATAATACTGATGATTATTCCCAGCCGAGTCCCACAATGAATGTCCTTCTGTCAGTTTCTGATTTGACTTATTTATTTTTTCCGTTTCCGGTTTGTAGTCACTTTTTAAGCCATTTAGAATGAGAAATGAACAAAATTACATTATTATATATATATATATATACATGTATATATTGCATTATTATTATATGCAGAAGCTTTACATCAAGTCAGATCAATCAAGAATTCAATTCAAATTCAATCCAAAAGTCAATTCAAAAATAAAACTCTCTTGTTTTGCAGCCTCCAAACTGAAACTGTTTATGCGGATTCTTCCTATCGTATTTAATAAGATTTTTCCTTGATTAATAGTTTTTTTAGTTAGAGAAAGTAAGTCACTGTCTAAATGGTTATTGATATCAAGTCTAAGGATCTAATGAACACAAATTTAAATGCCAGTTTAAGGAACTTTATGTTACGAGAGACATTCCAATCCTTATTCTTATATGTAGATATATTTAGATGCTGAAATTGTTTTTGGTCATTATGTCAAACAATAGAAAGGACACAGAGATAATGTCCTGCTCATTAGATTGCAGTCCTTAAAGGCCAGGTACAGTAGACACTCAAAAATCAGAAAAGAAAAATAAAGTTTTCTCTCTTGATGAGCTCCCCCCCCAAAGTTTATATAACTTTTACACACACACACACACACACACACACATTCACAATCCACTGTAAAATGATGGCCAAAAAAAGAAAAGAGAAAGAAATGGGCAAACGTGTAAGAGGGGGAGGAGGGGAGATGGGTAGGGGAGGGGTTAAGGTGGCGAACAACTGTGTTAATAAAGTATTTGCTCACTCGACTGCAACCAGCAAACACTCTGGCTTAAAAAAGTCGAGTGAATGAGTGAGTGTGTGTGTGTGTGTGTGTGTGTGTGTGAGGCAAGAGTTGACTTTTGTAATCAGCAGCAGGATGCAAAAGGATGCCAGGATGCAAGGATACCGACTGACTGACTAGCTGACTGACTGCCAGACATTTCGAGTTAAGTGCCTGACTTGGCACTGGCATAATTTACATATGCCAAACATGCAGCAGTAGCAGCAGCAGCAGCAGTTGCAATTGCAACCCCAGAATGTGGCAGCAGCATTGTTGTTTGGTTTTCACAACCCCCTCTTTCTCCCTCCCTCTGTGTGTGTGTGTGTGTGGGTGTGGGTAAATTTTATTTATATGAGTGATTAGCCAGACTTTACCTTCTGTCCTCTTGCCGCCTAACTTTTGTGTTTATTTATTAGTTGCAAGGTGTTGTTTGCCTTTCGTTCATCATCCCATCTGCAACTCGGTCTCCATTTCCATCTCACTATTTGTGGCAGGCAAATAAGAAGCGAAAGAGCTACCTTAGCACGTGCCACAACTTTAGAACTGTGTGAACGGTAGGAGAGGGAGAGGGAGAGGGAGAGGGTATGAGAGTAGAATGATTCTTCTGACATTTGCTTTTAAATTCTTCAAGTAAAATTTTCCCACCGCCCCTCGTCAATATTGTGCAACTTTTTGCCGCTTGAGATTTGCCTTTTTCCAAATGCCGCACACGTCCGTTGGCTGTGACTGGTAATTGAGTTGGAAAAATGTTGTTGACGCCGCTGCGCCATGTAGATTGAGCGGGGTGGGAGGGGGAGCAATAGGCGACATGTTGCGACAATTGCATCTGCATCTGCATCCACATCCACATCCACATCCGCATCGTCGCCTCATGGTGCTCTTCTGGTTACCATTTTGCATAATATTACATGAAATTCTTTGCAATTCTCGCTACGTTTTTTCCTTTTCATATACATATATATATATATATATATGGTTTCTATTTTTTTTCCTGTTTTTGCTTTGAACATGTGCGCAAACATTTAAATCAATTGTGCCAGGAGCAACTCCCTCAGGGATGGAGGAGCCAGCCATTGGCAATTGTTATGTAAAATACGAGCACGCGTTGCATTGCAGTGCAAAAAAAAAAAGAAAAAGAAAAGAAAAGAATATATCTGACAAAAGGAATGAATAAATCTATATATTTTTCTATATTTATTTCTCTTGATTTGCTCTCCTTTTTTTTTTTGATATAAATAAATTACTTAATAATACATTATATAGTATATAAAATATCGTATAGAACTATATAGTTTATAGCCCTTGTTCGTTGACTCAATTTATGGTGATTTCAACTTTTTTCTAGCTTTTTTTGCAAATTTTTTTCCTTGGCATTTTCCGGTTTTTGCCTTGTGCCTATTTTTTTTTTTTTATTTCTCCTTAACCTCGTTCTCTTTCTGGCCACGTTTATATTCATTCTTACACTTGCGCCCCCCCTCGTCCTTTGCGTGCTCTCCTTTACCCCCTCTTCTTCTTCTTGTTGCTGCAAAAAAAAAAAAGAAAAAATAGGCGAAAAGAAAAAAACTTCTTGGCAAAAGGTGCACATTTTCTCACATTGCGCCTCTCCACTGGCCCACATGCCACACGCCACGACACCAACCCACATGAAGGTCGCACCTTGCTTCTTGCCTTGCTACTGCTCGCCCTCCCGCCCGCCTACTGCCTCAAGGTAGCAAACAAAGCCGCAATCAGAATACAGTTAGAACAACCGAAACCCAAACCCAAACCAAATGAAGTAACCAATCGCCGACTTGGAATATACCCTATTCGACTCCGTCGAAATCCTCATTAATTGAATATAAATTTTCATTATATTAAATTATATTTTATTATATTTCAATTAGTTTTCCAGATTTTTATGTTAATTAAAAATGGCGATTCTAAAAAGCAAATAAAGACATAGTTTTCTAAAATCAGATTTGACTCTGAAGTAGAGATTCCTTCGAAGGATTTGTCCGTTGTCCTTCTTTTGGAGGATTTTACCAATGTTCTATAGGCCCTAAGTTGGCCATCTTTTGGCCGATTTGGAAAAGTTTTACATCAATCTTCTGGATAATTTCCGTATTAAAAAACTGCATTAAAAGTTGAAAAAAGTTGGAAAAAAAATTTTGATCGGATTTTCGTAAATTTTTGCAGTGTAACCATCGTTAAAATTTGCGAAAATCGAGTTGAAAATTAGTTTTCCAGATTTTTATGCTAATTAAAAATGGCGATTCTAAAAAGCAAATAAAGACATAGTTTTTCAAAATCGGACGAGATTTGACTGAATTGGAGTCCTCTGAAGTAGAGGTTCCTTTGAAGGATTTGCCCATTGTCCTTCTTTTGGAGGATCTTATCAATGTTCAATAGACTCTATGTGGGCCAACTTTTGCTTCAGCTGCTGGCCATGGCAAGACTCCGGAAATGGGCGTGGCAAAAATTTAAAACAAACTTGATCTACGAAGACACTAGACGGATGTTGACTTGGTTACTCCACCTCGTATAGTCTCTGAGATCTAGGTGTGCATACAGACAGACAGACGGACATGGCTATAACGACTCGGCTGTTGATGATTGATCAGGAATATATATAAAAAAAAAAAAATTTTCCTTCTGCCTGTTACATACATTTTACCGACTTTAATATACCCTTTTACCCTATGGGTACAGGGTATAAAAAGAAAAACTCCAAAGTCATGCCCATGGTTTGGGCCAATAAAACGTAATATAACAAAAACAACAACAACAACGGAAAAAAAATAAAAATTATGTATTATACATTTCATGTTTTTGTTTTTGTTTTTATATGCAAATGCATTTTGGAATTATTAAAATTTATGTTTCCATTCCTTTTTTTTTTCCAGGTGATGACGATGTGGATGTGGATATGGATGTGGATGTGGATGTGGATGTGGATGTGGATGATTGTGACTCGCTCGCTTACCATATCCGGTCTTGGGGGTAAATACATATTTTAGTTTTATTTCACAATTAGTTTTAATTAGCCTCAAAATTCGCACTAAAAACCAGAAAACCAAAAAAAAAAAAACGAAACAAAACAAAACAAATGAAATATAAATAAAACTTTTGCAGTTTCTGTTGTGAGAGCTAATTACACACACGAATTGCGTGTGCGTGGCCAGACACTTGCCGTTTAAATGGCAAATACAATCAAGAACTTAAAACCTGCCATCCCCCCATCCCCCTCCCATCCCAGCCACCTATCCACCTATCCCTTTGACTAACATCATTCCATACGCCTCCTTTGTCTCTCTCTCTCTCTCACTCCCTCTCTCTCTATCGCTCACTCTCTTTATGTTCTTTTCATTGCTTTTTCATTCACATAGTAATTTGGTTTTAATGTGTCATTTCGTTTTGTTTGTTTGTTTGTTTTGTTGTTGTTGTTTTAAAACAAGTTTCTCACAAATTTTATGAGCTTGCAACGTGCCCGCCTTACCGCCCACTTAGTCATACAAGACAAGATATTTAAGTTTTTAAATGAATCAAATGAAAATGTACATAGATATATATATGCATATATATATATATATATATACAAACATATAGTAAAACGAATATAATTTTAAAAGAAATTAAAAATTAATTGAAGGAATAATGACAAGAAAGGATATATATGTATATACATATGTGTCTGTACTTTTGATTTCATTAGTCAATGGATATTATTTAGTTAGGCCATGCCCACAATTTTCTTTTCCATTCATCAGTTTCGCCCACTAATAACTATATACATATTATTAACCATTGACTACCATTTGAATTCAGAAAATTAAGTTTCTTTTCTTTGGTAAATCTGATAAAGAAATTTTTACAACTATAGAACAGTTTTATGTATACCTAGATGCGTTTCCTTTATATTTAAATTTAAAACTTTGTCATTTATTCTAATCAACTAAAGTTAAATAATTAGAACTGAATTATCATTAACTTATCAATGCTTAAAGATTTCCATTTTGAAACTAATATGGATATATGTAGAATAAAAATATTCTAAAAAAATAAAATGCAATACTTAGAAAGAAGTAAAAAAATAAGATATTGAATGAAGTATTGTGGTTTTCTTTTTACTTAAAGATATTTCGTGAATTTGATTTGAAAAATTATAAGTTTTTCTCAACGCTTTCCCTAAATGAAAACTTACCTGTCTGACAATTTAAGAAAAGTGACAATATAATTATCTATATCTATTTTGCAGTACTTTCTATATGTTGCATCATTTACAGTGGAAGGCCAACTCCCATAAGTTTTTAATTATCGATATTTGAAGCAAGTAGCCAACTTTAAATTACAAATTGAGAGATTAGTTAGGTAAAGTCACTAATCGTTGTTACCATTGAGACACTAAACATTTAGATAGATAGATAAACCTATATAGATGTCGGTTACAATGACACACGAAGTTTTTATTGATTTTCATATAAACTTGTGTCGTAGATTAGAATGAATATCGGTTATAACGATATAATATAACTGATATTGCCTTTTGTATCGTTCTAACCATTATCCCATTCTTTTTATATTTTCTTCTGCAATAAATTTATTGTAAATAGAATTCGTGTCCTTCGATCTAATGCCCCTTATCAGCAGTTATTAGTAAAAAACAATTGTCAGATGTAACCCACAGAATTATCTCAGTTATTTAATGCAGTCAGCATTTGACAATTAATTTGTATATTACGAGTATTAGTTTTCCTAGAAAATTGCAAACATCTTTAACGACTTTTCTCAAGTTTTGCCGGAGCATTCTGACTAAACGAAAAAGTTATAAATATCAAAAAAGGAGAAGGAGAGGGAACAACAACAACAACCTTCACAAACACTGCAGGTGACAAAGACATTTTCACTTTGGTACGTTCTCATGTCCTCGTTTATTTTATTTTATTTCTATTTTATTTTTTTTTTTTTTTTAGTTCTCATTTCTCCATTCAATTCGCAATGCGGTGGCACTTTACCGCAGTTAAGTGACTCTGACTCATATTTCTTTGGCCTTAATCAGCTACTTGAAATGCTTTTCGTACTTGTGCAACTCGCACACACACACACAAACACACTCACACACACAGTCAACAACACACAAATTGCTGAAGTTTTTGTGGACATAGAAGAGCAAGACAAGGAGAGAGAGAGAGAAAGGAGAGAGACAAACAGAGAGAACAACTAGAAGTAAGAAAATTAAAAGCATACTTTTCGGCGACTTTTTGGGTGGTGGAGGGGGGGATAGGGAAACAACAAAAAACCGCACGACAATGCAATAAAAGTAAACTTACTCTTACATCGAGGCAAACAATTGAGCAACTCATTGAAGAAGAAAATCAAAATGCAGTGATAAAAACCAATTGAAAATGCAACAGAATAGAGACACTGAGACAGTAAGATAGACAGAGACAGAGAGAGAGAGCAAGAGAGATAGACTGATAGCGACAGAAACAAAGGAGAAGAGTATAAAAAAGTTTTCCACGAGAACATGTTTGTCTCTTGTATATTGAATGTTTATTTGCATGCGACAAGCCAGCAAAGGATGTGTATGTGTGTCTCTATGTGTGTGTGTGTGTGTGTCACTAAGAAAACTTTTGCTGGAGGTTAAAAACGGAAAACGGGTCGTTGTTGTCGGCAACAAGGGGTTAAACGCGTTCTTAATATCACATAAAAAAAAATGAAGGAAGGAATGGAATGGAAAGGAAAGGAAAGGGAAGGCAAGAAGAAATGTGAAACGAGAACAAGCTAGAAAGAAGAGTAACAAAGTTAAACCAAACTTTTAGCTACCAACAAAACTTTGGAGTTTCTCTCGGTAAAATAAAAAAAAAGAAAGAGAGCGAGGATTAGAGAGAGGGAGAGAGGGAGATAGGGAGAGAGAGGAGAACTTTAAATTCAAAATGGCCGTTCCCTCAATTGACTTTAACTTAACTTTAATAGAAATTTAATAAAGAAATCAAAATTTTCTTTGAATTATTCAATAGATTTGTTATGGTCGTGGCAAAATGATTGAGCAACTTGGTGCGTGAATAGAAACAGAGAGAGGGGGTGGGGGTGGGGGTGTGGGTGGAAAGGAGGTAGGTAGAGAGCTCTTAGGCATAGACAAGTATCTGGGGACATGGAAACGTCTCCTGTCCCCCCCTCACGCCTGCCTGCCTGCAAGTTATGGCCATCTATATAAAGCCACTTATTCTAATGCCTTTGCCATAAAATATGCATTTTGTGTAGGTGAATTTCATTAAAATTACATGGAAAATCAAAGAAGAAAAGCAACGGGGAAAAATAACAAAAGGTTATTCAAATAAGCCAAGTCCATTGAAATTTATTTAGCCGTCAATATTGTTAGCACTTGGAATAGAAAAACACATTGAAGAACTCTATATACGAGTATATGTATATATTTGCATTATATTGAAATCTCTATAGATTTTCGATAATGCCAGGGGAATTATCCTTGCAGGGGGAGAGGGCGGGTGGGACTAGTACTGAGTCTATTTTTCCTACTTGTAAGTGAATTAGTATATTAACATGTTCATTGTAACTAAGCTGGGAATATTGGCTATATATATTTACATATATCTATAGAGAGCTATTATATATATTCCTGTGGAGTAAATTGATTTAGTCTTTAACTTAATTGCTTATCTTTTGATTCTTAGGGCATTTTAGCTGCCTCTCTCTATTTGTATACTTAAAACAAATGTAACAGGAAATCCAAGAAAAATCACAAATTAAAAAAACTTTAATGTGGAAACCATTAAAGAGAAATATTTGCTGATCAATAATTGATTATAGTTATATCTTATTAATCAGACAGTTTAATCTAAATAACATGAACGTGGACTCTATATACATATATATACAAATCAAATGCATTCAATGCCAGAATCGTTTATATAATGAAGATCCACATTTAGTGATTTAATAGGAATAGAAGTTTGAATTAGATCAAAGGCAAAATGTTAGAGCTTTAGATTGATTTACAAGTCTCTATTTATACATATATTCAGAATGAAGAAAAATTAAATAATTAAATTATAGTTTTGTGGTTTAAAAAAAAAAATCAGTTTGCCATGCAAATGGATCGAAATTTCTAAGTTTAATGTGGCTTAACTTAATCCAATCAAAATAATTTATTTTAATATACAGTGGAAGTTCTTTTGGGGTTCCATCTAGCGATCGTCGCCCAATAATCCTTCTTGATATATACATATATATTTACATATATATTTACTTGACGATCGCCGTTAAATTGTCTCCCTGTCCGTTAAAAGTGTTTCACTGTAAAAATATAAAAATAAACTGCAACGGCCGTTCATGAGTAATCATTATATTACATCAATGAATGAATATTTATATCCTGTCAAACAAATTTCCTCTAGTTAAAGGATTCTCAGTTTAAAATCCAAAAAGGCCAAGTTAATGCTTCCTCATAATGTGCTCATTCAATTGATAATTAGATTATTGTTAATTTCATTCCATGCACATTTAATAATGAGTGAAAATGTATATGTTAAATGTTCTTGTTCATCATATTAATCAAAAAGGAGGAGAAGAGATGAATTTTGATTTTTTGGAAAACCTTTTTTATTTTGCATTTTAAACACTTGTTGAGGTTGAAATTTTCTGTTTTAATTGCCACATCCGAGAGGGATTTTTGCCTCGTTAGACGTCTACTCATGCGAATTACGCATATGTACACACAGACACACACACACACGGACACACACACACCCATTCAGAGATGTACAAAAAAAAAAAAGGAAAGAAAAGTATAAAAAACGAGGCGAATGCATGAAAAACTGCACAACTCTAGAGAGAAGGGGGGAGTGACGGAAAGGGGGGTGGGGGTCGAGTCCTATGTGGAGGCTGTGCCAAAATGTCAACAATAATTTTTAATTAAGATTTGTTTTCGTTTTTCATATTAGAGTAAGCCGACATATCACCAGTCGTCCTCCCCCCCTCCCTCTCTTACCAACACATGTCTCCCCCCTTTTGAACAATTCACAACACTGGCTTGGTGGCTCTTGCCAAGCGAGAGAGTTAATTTGAATTTTATAGCAGTCAAGTTGTGTAATTTAAGGCAAAAGGATATCCATTCCATGCCATTCCATTCCAGTTCATGCCCAGTAGTAACCCGAAATCCCCTCCGCCCTCTGCCCCTTCATCCGCTGCTCACTCTCTACTACTACTATGTGTGGGGCGTTGAGCAACACATGTTGCCAGTGTTGTATGTGAGTGCGAATGTGTGTGTGTAGGCGTGGCCAAGGGCGTTGATGTGTGCATGCAGCAATTTTACTTTGCACACAGAGAAAAAGATTGAGGAGGGATGGGGGGGGTTAAAGGGAGATGGAGTAAGAGGGAACTTTTTCAATTTCTTCAACTGCAGCGCATTCAGCGAGGCATGAAGACGACGATGATGTTTGTGTTCCCTCTCTCTCTCTTTCCCACTCTATCTCCCACTTTGCTCTTTCTCTCTCTCTCTCTCTGTCTCCTGTTCTGTTACAAGTTAATCTGGCCAGCGATTCAACTTGCTTGCTATCTGTCTTCACAATGTGTTTGGGTAAAGATGAGGGGAAGAAGAAGAAGAAGATGGAGGCAAAGGGTAAGGGTGTGGCATGCATCTTTTCCTGCTCCATGCAGTTCATTTCCTTTCCAGAGATTTGCAACAAAAAGTAAAAAGTTTCTCATACATTTTTATTCTTATTTTTATTCTTCATTTTATTTTTACTTAATACATATATACACACAAGCACACACACACACACTCACTCTTAGTAGGTGGTGTGTGTGTGTGTGTGTAAAAGTTCTAATTTCGTTACATTCTCAGCACAAATTACACATGTAATACATATGTAAAAGGCAGAAGAAGCAAAAGATGATGGTGGTGTGAGGTGGTGGTGCGGTGGTGCGGTGGTGCGGCGGCGGTGGTTTTCTGTTGCAATTTATTAGCTGCAAATGGTCTGGAGATTCTTTTCTCTTCTTTCTCAATTACAAGGCTCAAATTTATCTTTTGGCCTGCCAATAAGACCAACTTTATGTTAACAATTAAGCTAAGCTAAGCCAAAAAAATTTACTATATGAGTAGAAGAAGAAAACTTTAACTATTTCTCTCTGTGTATATGTGTGTGTCTATGTTTGTTTGTTTGTGTGTGTGAAAATTGAATATTCTGGATGGCGCATAAATTGCAATGGAGCCTGCACAACCAGATTACTTATTAAATTATGTACGAAGAAAGTTTTCTTTTTTAGTAGTTGAAAATATGGAAAATTCTTGGCAAATCTTATTTTTCTTTTCATTTTTTTTCTCTCTCTCTCTCTCCCCCTTTTTAGCAATTATTTCGCTGTGTGTGTGTGTGACTACAAAAAACAAACTGTAGAAATTATGCACTCGAAAAGTTTGTGCAACATTCTCATTTCACTTTATTTTACTTTGCCTTTTCCTTTTACCCTTTCCCTCCCCCCTGCCTCACGAATTCCCCTTTTCGCTTCCCATTCCCCCCCCACTGAATGAGATGGCGTTGAGCCTGAGCAGCGCTTCATTGTTATTATGATAATTGCATAAAGTTCTGGCGCCGTTTGTTGGCGACAGCTCGTTCACACTCCTCTCTCCCCCCTCACTCCCTCTCTCTCTACCCCCACCACCCCTATGAGAAGAGTGAAAGATAATTTTTTAGTTATGTCCAAAGCATTCATTTCTCTCTCTCTCTCTCACTCACTCTCTGTCCGACTCTCTCCCTTTTTCTATCTGATTTCAACGCATCATTAACCAAAACGAGATTCTACACACACACACACACACACACACACAACACGCAAATTAAAGTGCCCTAAAGGCCATTTTGTTCATTTGGGACTCAAGTTAAACAAAATCAAAGTAACAAAAAAAAAAAGAAGCAAACAAACCGCATGTATCGCTGCCTTTTTTTCCTTCCTCCTCTTTTTCTTTTCTTTTATTTGTTTTTTCTTTCTTTTTTTTTTGTGGGTAAGCTAAAGAAAAGGTTTTCCTTGCCCTATGGCCCAAAAGTAGGCTATAAAGATTTCATTTGGGTTTTCATTTTGTTAGCAAAGCAAAATTTACGGATTCACTTATTTCACATATGACAAGGAAATGGTGCATATCGGTATTACTTGTACCGTTATACGTTCAAAAGTAGCTGGGATCCTTTTCTTTTTTCTTTTTCCCTTTTGAGGTTACAGTTCATACGAGAGCAGAAAAGTAGGATATTATAATTTATTTTTAGTGGGTATATTTTAGATGGAATTCATTCGATATTAATAGAATAAATTTAATATTCTATTTCAAATTATTTCCAGTCGTTTGAGTAGTTCAAAAGTCTTTTAATTCTATTCCTTTTAAAATAAATTTAGAATATAGTAAATGCAGACCTGTTTCTATATAATCTATCATCCGATTTATCTATGTCTTCGGTTAACGACAATGAGAGATAGTTTCTTATATTTTTAAAAGTTGTTTTGGAATATTCAGAATTATTTCAAAAAAACTAAACTTAATGATATATTTTTTATCCCTTGTTACAAGGACTTTCAAAGTAAATCTGAAACTACTTAACAATTGAATTATATTTGGAGATTCTTTTCAAATTATTTAGTATCCTTTTGGAATCGTAACTTAATGTGCCATTAGCAAAATAATTACGATATTTTATATATACCTACATACATATATATGTATATATATATATATTTATATACAATCTTATTATATATTTATATATAATCTTGCCCTTTACTGTAGACCAAAAACTTTTATCTTAAAATCAAAGTTAACTTAGATTTGTTTGCTTTTTCTGCCTTTTAGCCTGAATGCCAAGAGAAGGAAGAGGAGGGTAAGGGAGGGAAGGGAGGAGGGGCTGGAATTGGACTCTGCTTTCCGGATGTGAGTGATTATAAATAATGAGGGTGCCTCAGGGATGGGTGTGGGTGAGTTAGAAGGCGGTGGTGGTGGTGGTGTTGGTGGTGGGCGTGTCTTCCATCAAATTTCAATGATTGTTACGCATGGTTTAACTACGACAACAAAATCATCATCGTCATCGTCATCGTCATTATGATCATTGATTAAATGTTGATTTCCAACTTTTGGTATGGCAAGGAAACGGAAGCTGATTTATAGCCATCAGAAAAGCATTGGGCGTGGCTGCAACCTACAATCTACACCCCCCCGACCCTATCCACTGGATTTCTGTCTCTTTATTCTTATGCCTGCCTCCTGCCTGTTCCCTGAAGGCGTTTGTCTGGGCTGTCATACTTACACGCCTCGCTGCATGCAACACGCCATCATTTTCGTGCTAATAACCAAACACTTGCCCGCCCGTCAAAACTGTCAACTTTGAAGAGGTCACCCGGTGGTGTCAAATGAGATGATGATGATGATAGAGGGAGGGAGAGGGGGGTTGGCAACACAGAGACTTCATAGAAGGCGGTTAAAACGTTAAATTCAGCGTCCATTAAGCTATAAACCGCATACGGAAATGCGTGACACAAGAGTCTGAAACTTTGGCCTACAAAATGTAGGTGGGATAGAGAATAAGAGAGAGAGAGAACCGAGAGAGAGAGACAGAGAGAGAGAGAGCGAAGCAATCGCTTAACAATAGAGAGGAAAATTTAATTTATTGACAGTTTATTAACAAATGAATGAAACACAAAATTGAAATTCAGAGACACGACCAAAGCAATTAGAATTTCAAATGACTAAGAGACAGAGAGACGGAGAGAGAGAGACGGAGAGAGAGAGACAGAGAGAGACAGATGAGTTGCAGAAGCAGAAGCCGAAGCAATGTCAAACGAAATGTATGTAAAATGCATTTCATTTGCACTTTGCAGCCCGTTTTCGGTTTTGGGGGGCACATTTATTGCATATTTAATGGGGCACACGCACACACACACACACACACAGCTAATACATACATTTATACATGCATACATATGCAGACAATGTAATTTCAGGCTTTTCCTGCAATTGATTTGTTTGCAATTTAGATACGAATTCATGGCAGAAGCCTTTACCATGAAGGAGTCTAATGGGAAATTAGTTCAATTGTTTTCGCTAGAAAGCCAGGAAAAAGCTGACAGAGAGAAAGAGAGAGAGAGAGAGAGAGTGAGGGTTCTCTAGCATAAGTCACTAGTGAAAAAAAAAATGTAGAGAGAAAGCCGTGTCATTAATTTAAAACGAAACACAAACAGAGACGCACTGCTCGAAACTGCATTTTAAATTACAATTAAAAGTTACACAGCCATGCAACGAGGTCCTTGTCCAAGGACCATAAATAATAAATATTGTCCACGCATACAATTATACACAATGACCTCACACACACACCACAGCACACCCTCACACCCATTCACTCACACTTGATAGCAAAACTTTTTCTGTTGCTGTGTGTGTGAAAATTGGTCAGGTGCAAAAATCTAGAAACAATTAAATGATTTATGTATACATATACATATATATATATATATATATATAGACATATATATGCTGGCATTTATGCATCTGTGTGTGTGTGTGTCTCTATGCGGGTATGTGTATGGGGTGGGGGTGTGTGTGTGTGTGTGTATGGGCCATTTTTCATTCATTTTGCACATTGTGTTTAATGAAATATGCATAATCGAATCGAGTTTTAAGTGTTTCGAGAAAATTTAATTTACATGTCAATTGGTTTGCTTTGCTTTACGATTTACCTTTTTCCCTTTTCCCCTTTTTCCCTTTTTCCCTTTATCCCTATATCCATTTTCTTTTTTCCTTTTTTTTTTTTGTTTTTTTGATTGATTTTTAATTAAAATTGATTTATTTATTTGGTTTTAATTAAGTTGTTAAAGCACCACACACAATATAAAATAAAAACAAACAAAATAAAAAAAAAGATATATATATATATATATATATATAAGGATATAGAATTCAACGTTTTCCTACAACTAATTTCCGCTTTGATATCCTTTTTCATTTCCAGGAACACTCGAATAGAAATTCTACCCTATCTCTGAGTCTCTCTCTAAGGTGAGTAGTAGAAGAGGGCAAAGGAGAAGATGGGGAAGAGAAGAGGAGAGGAGAGGCGAAGGCAAACAAACAAACAAACAAAACAGAAGGAACCAACCGAGAGAGGTATAAACATTAATTTCAATTTGCAGAGACACAAATTATTTATTTACTTGCCTGCAAGGCAGATGCTGCTGCTGCTGCCACTTCTTCCTCCTTCCCTCTCCCTCCCCAAAGCCCCTTCATTGTCTTTGCCTTTGCCTTTACCTTTTTCGCCCAGCTTCGATTTATGGCAAATAAACAATAAATTAAATTACCACATTTGATTGCACATTGATATTCCCCATGTGGTGCGGCATTCTGGCCCCATATTCATCCTATCTCCATCCATCTCTCCTCCTTTATTCCATCTTTCGTTCGTTCTTCTTCTTGTTTCATTTTTAGTCCTTGAGTCCCTGTCATACTTTGAATGCGTAAATGACTAAATGAATGGAAAACCATTATGCATGCGCGTCCTAGCACTTGAGGAGGAGCCCTTAGTTCCCGGCGTACAACAAGGCGTATACGCATTTATTTTGAAATTTAGTATCCCCCCCCCCACACACACCACTCTCTGTACATGTGTGTGTGTATAAGTTTTCTTTTTGGCAATGTCAAGGAATTGCAATTCAATTTCAACTCAAGGCATTTGCCAGAGATTTATGACCGAAAAACGCACACAAAACGTTCATTGAAAACACATTTCCTTCCTTGCCATTGCAAGGACCAAGACCCGAGACCGATACCCGAGAGCTAGAAATTGCAAATTCAATAAACCATTATATAATATGGCCAAGAATCCTTCTCTTAGACACACACACACCCTTGCCTCCCCCCTCCCCTCCCATGTGAGTGCAATAATTTACAACATTTTAATCGAATTAGACGCAAAGAGCAGGCCATCGGTAAGGGGGAGTAGTGGGTAGGGGGGGAGGCAAAGGACTTTTGGCCAAAAGCAAAATGCATTTTAAGTGTTGCAGTCGACGTTTCGAAGCGTTTGGCAAAGTTTTTGGCAATCGCAAGTGCCAACGGCAAAAAGACAAAAAAAAAGAAGGAAAAAAAAGAGAAATTATACACACAATCACACACACACAGACACACACAAAATGAGACAAAGATATGAGAAATAGAGATAGAAGTTCTATCAAAGTGTGTGTGGGGGGGGATAAAAAAGCATGGGGCATGGCTGATGAGGTGGATGGAGGGAGGGGGGCTTGTATTTTTGAACATGTGCCAGCAAATGTTTGCCATGGCCATTGCTTGTTGGCCTCGTGAACACGAAAAAGAAACAAAAAATACAAAAAACAAAACTGACGGAAAAAAAATAGGAAAAAAACTAACAAACCATCCAACTCTAGGTGGTAGGAGGAGATACGGGGCGTGGCAGGTGAGCCAGAGAAAATATCTCTCTCCCATTTTTCTTTCCTTTTCTTTTTTATACCCTTGCAGAGGGTATAATAAAATTGGTCAGATGTTTGTAACGCATAGAAATAATCGTTTCCGACCCCATAAAGTATATATATTCTTGATCAGCATCGAAAGCCGAGTCGATATGACCATGTCCGTCTGTCCGTCTGTCCGTCTGTCCGTCTGTCTGTTTCTACATACTTAATCGATCTTAAATTTTGAGCTACGTGAATAAAAGTCATATCATTCTGTCCGTTGATGTTGCAAGCAAATTAAGTTCAAAGATTGGTCGGATCGGACAACTATAAGTTATAGAAAAATAGGAAAGATCAGAGGTACCTCGGTCAAAATGTGAGTTGTTCAAAACAGTTCTTGTGAGAAAAACTTTTTTGTTTATTGAGATATCTCAACCAAATTTGGCACATAGATGAGAATTCTACTTTTACACCTTACCAGCAAGTTTGATTCAGATCGGATAATAAACACCGACATAAATCAATAAAATCAATGAATCAACCCCCATCAGCATCAGTATGTTTGCATATGCAGCCAATTAAATACGTTTATATTTGCTTTTATATATTCGTACACAAACAACATACATGGAAACATACAAACATACATACATACATATATGCGAACACGTGCTTGAAAAAACTACAAGCTGAGTGCGAAACAGAAAGAGACAGAAAACTATTTGTATTGTGTTGTTGTTTTCTAGAATTCGTCAGAAACTTTAGAGAGCGAGAAGCTGGACGCTTGCAATGTATACCGAAATAGCAAGATCGTGAATTATAAGTTTGGTAGCGCAATAGGTAGAGATCGATTCTAGAAATGACGTGAGCGGAGGTTCAAATCCGGCCGTTGGCGAACTCGAATTTTTTCTTAGTGTTTCTTTTTTTGGTTCAAATTTTTTTTAAATTTTATATTTCCAATTTTTAAAATATCTTGAATCCGATATGACGGAGAAAGTAATCAATTAATCTGCAAGGGTATACAAACTTCGGCACGGCCGAAGTTAGCTTCTTTGATATTTTTTTTTTGTTTAAGGCCTTGTTTTCAGCCATTGTAAAATGGTGGGTCAATAGCACAAAAACGAAAAAAAAAACACAAATTTCGTAAGCCTTTTTCTAACTCTGGTGGAGAGAAGGAACCTAAAAGAAATATATTATTAGACCTATAAATACCCTTTAAACAAGTTGGAGGTTAAAAAAAAAAGTCCGAAATTTATTAAGTATTTATTTTGAGACTTTGAAGATCTTTGAATTAGAAAAGAAATCTTCTACATATAAATATATATATTTTCTAACAATGCATCTTTTGAAATTGAAATAAAATCGAAATTCAAAATTTTTAAAAAGAAATATTAAAACAAATTTCTTCTTTGGTAGTCCCGAATTTACAAGAAAAGAATCCTAAATATTGAAAAAAAAATTATAAGAGAAGAAGTTCATAAATAACTAAAAATAATAATTCAATTTAAATGGATAACATTTCATTATTTTTGGCCATTTCATGGAATCAAAATTTTATATGCAGAAAATTGTTCCCTCAATATCTGTTAATTCAATTTCAATGATGTCATTATACCCCATTAAATAAAGGGTATAATGAGTTGGCCACCTTTAGCTAAACAGCAAATTTTCCTGCCTATTTTGGGCCTCTTTTTTGTTTTTGTTTCCAAACTAGTTAGCAAATCGTTGACATTCCGATTAACATTCCCATTTTCCAGTAAACGGAATTCCGTACGTACGGAATACAAACGTACGTATCGTATCGCATAACAAAGCGAATGCTCATTTTTCCACCATTCGAATGGAAAATAGTTGAAAAAAACTTAAAAAGGAAAATTTTAAATTCAAGTTACAATTTCACTTTTATTCGAAGTTTTAAAATTCAAATATTTGTTCTTTTTCTTTTTTCATTCATTTCAATTGGTTACAATAAATTGTTTATTGTTCAGTTATTTGTGTGTTATTTAATTTAATGCGATGACTTTATAGTTTTTATTGGAACATTTCTTAAATCAATTCTCTCATATTTGATTTCACATGCACCACCAACCACCAACCACTTGGCGTTGGCCACTAACTTTTGCCACATGCAACCAACTGCATAAGAAACAATAAAGAGCAACGAATAAAGAAGGAAGGGAAGGGAAGGAGAATGATGGGGAAAAAAATGCCCAAAAACGAGAGAGAGAAAAAAAAGAAGTAAATTGTCATAAATTCCAGGCAATAAATTTCTATTTGTTTTACTTTTGCAAGGGACTTGCCTCTTCTCTCTCTCTCTCTTTCTCTCTTTCTCGTTCTCTCTCCATTTCACTTGCATATATTTGTTGCCACAAATATGAAACACACTCCAAGCGTGGCATGCCCGCAAAGCGTGGCAACAATAAAAATTTCTTATTTGCTTTATGTTGCAGTCAAAAAAAAAAGCAAAAGAGTGGGTGAAAGAGAGGGGGGGAGAGAGCAAGGAAAACATGAATACAAGGAGGAAAGTTGGGGCCCACTCATATTTGTTATATTAAGTATACGCCATGCTGACATTGAGCGAACATTTATGTGGCAGCATCCAAAGCCTCCTCTTCTCGTCAGTTAATTTGCTTAATTTGTTTTCTCTTTCTCCCTCCCTCCCCCCCCCTCTCTCTCTCTCTCTCTCTCTCTCTCTCTCTCTCTCTCTCTCGGCTGAACTGTTGCACAATTCTAGACAATCTTTTTGGTATTTTTCAATTTAATCATGACTTTTTGCCGCCCTTTGCCTCCTTTGGTGCTGTCACTTAATGTCTTTCACTTGCTAATAACTTTTGTCTTTTGGCCAAAAAAAGAAAAAAGAAGAAAGAAAAAAAAGAAAGAGGAAAGAGGAAAAAGAATGTGAAGGAAATAAAATCAATAGAGCTCAACATGAGCCACATTACAAATGATTGGTTTGACATGGGGCTGAGCCAGAGTGTGATGGTAGACAGACAGTGAGAGAGGGGGGGCTGCCATTTGCCTTGGCTTGTCACAAAATCCGCTAAGCGCCAAAGACAGGGATATATATATATATAAACGTACACACATGCACACTTATCGTCAACGTTGTGTCAAGTAATGAGCCTCTGAAAGTTGAGCCCGAAACTTGGCCATTGAATCGAGAACATGAAATGGTTTTAACCCATAATGGCCAAAATGGGAATAATATCTATTGCATGTACACACACTCAAACACAAATACACACACACACCATCACATTTACTAGCAACTGTTGGCCGTTAAGGAATATAGACACAAAATTTCATTACAAATAATATCAATTGCAATTTCTTATTTAACTCTAAAAAAGTTCCAGAATTGATTATTGAAATGCAGAAGTCGTTTATATAGTATAAAGATAATGGAATATCTTATAGAAGAATATTATATTAATATACTAAATATATATAATATATATTGGAATTGGAATTAGAATTAAACAGAAATACAACGAGAATTGGATAGATAATAGAACTTAATGAAAATAGAAATAAATAGAAAGAAAACTTAATAATTAATAACTAATTCTAATAATATTTATGCTTTAATCTTACCTTTAGATTGATTATTCGGTAGAATAGTCCAGCACTGAGGGCTTCCTTTAGGGTTAAGATTAACTTCTTAGATACGACAGTCTAGAATAATTATCCAAAATCAATGGCAAATCGTTTGAAACCTTTCAAATTTTTCAAGGATTTTGCCTCTTTCCATTTATACGTAAATCCTTTTAAATTTTTAATTGAACTTTTGAACAAAGTTTTTTCCCCCAAAAATTTAAATTAAATTTTTCTACATTTTGGTTAAACTTTCTTCAGCTGTAGTTGTTTTTGCTGGTGTGTGTGTGTGTGTGGGTGCTGGTGGGGCAGTTGTGGTATCTCATTCACTTATTTATTTATATTTTTTATTACATTATTATGAGAACAAAGCGAGTGGAAGGCGCAGACGGGCTGAGGAGGTGAGCAACGCTGAAAAGTATGCTATGCAAAAATTGCAATTTGCGTGTCTTCATTGTTGCCATTTGTTGTTGTTGTTGTTGCAGTTGTTGTTGTTGTTGTTGCCAATGACATGCAAACGTTGCATTATGAATGTTATTATAAAATCTCGCTACTTCGCTCACACACACACACACACACATACACATAACAAACAATAAAGGAAGCAAGTGAGAAAGAGAAGAGAAGAGAGATAGAGAGAGCGAGAGAAAGAGTTAACGAAAGGAAGAGGGATGGATGGAGTAAGGGATGGAGGGATGGTGTGTGAGGGGTATTGCATTCTGTGTATGCATTTAAACGACTCTATTTACCACAAAATGGCTACCAAACAACAACAACAACAGCAACAACAACAGCAAACAATGCACGATAATAATAATGACACAACAACAACAACAACAACAAGCGCTCATCGTAACTTCTATAAAGCATTTTTAGTGGGTGTGCGTGTGTGTGTGTGTGTGTGTATAGGAGACTCTCAGCATTTGCTTATGTAAGTGTTTGTACGTGTGTGTGTGTGTGTGCACTTTACAGCTATTTAAAATTTAAATAATAGCGTAAAAACCGCACGAAATAATAATAAATCATATGGAAATATATATTTTTGCCTGCCTTTGCCTGTGCCTGAGTGTGTGTGTGCCTGTGCGTGTGTGTATTTCTATGGGGGTGGTATGCGTGTGTGGATGTGTGTGTGGATGTGTGTGTGGATGTGTGTGTGTGTGTGCGTGCCCCACAGAGTGTGGCCAGAGTTTTTGCAAGCTTTGGTGCCGCGTGTTGATTTAATAGTCGTGGTCACAGAACATTATGGCATGTTCATGATTGCCCACCCAAAATACACACACACACACACACACGCACACACATCCCTCATACCCTCTAACATATCTACACCCACTTCGCATTATATCGCACATTGTTCCGGCTTTGGTTTTTATGTAAATTTTCTTTTACTTTTTTTTTTTTTATTTTTTGCATATGGAGCAGCAGCTGCTGCTGGCCTTTTGTTGCTGTTGTTGCTGCTGTTGTTGTTGCTGTTGTTGTTGTGATTATTTATTGTGTATTTAAACAGATTACGTATACGGCATGTGTACCTTTGTCAAAGATGAAAGCTGATGATGGGGTTTCTTTATTGAAAACTTTTTTTGCAACCAAAGCGAGAGAAAGGGGAGAGATCGAGAGAGAGAGGGGGAGAGCACGTTAGAGGGTGAGGGAGATAGCAAAATGTGAACTAATTTTAGCAGCCATTTAAAGGATTTATTTTATATATACATTTTTATTTTTCATTTCTGCTCTGCTTTTCGTTTTTTTTTTTTTTTGTTCTTTCTTGTTTTCTTTTGTCTTTTGTTGAGTGGCATGCCATAAAAATTCAAATTCTCCCACAAATCTCCACTTAATTGTTGTTGTAATGAAATTTTCAGGCAATTTAATTTATGCAAAAAACAAAAAAAAAAAAAACGAAAAAAGAAAAGGAAAAATAAAAGGCGAATAAGTAAAAAGAAGAAGCAAAGCATGTTGAATATGGAGAGAATATGCATGCCACGCCGACATTTTGCCTTGGAGTTTTTATTTCGTTCTGCACTTGTGCATAAATACAATGAGAGAAAGAGATGGAGAAACAGAGAGCGAAAGAGAAAAAGAGAGAGAGGGAACTTGAATAAAATGCAATTCACCAGACGGTGTAGAAGCGAAGAAGACGTAGAGTAGCAGAGCGAAGCGACAGTCAGCGGGCCACTTGCCGTATACGTAATATGTATTTGGGCAACAAACAACAACAACAACAATAAGAATATACACACAGAATACACAGAGCAACATCAACGAGAATGGGCTACGTGCCAGGCAAACCTGAAAGAGCAAGGAGAGGAAGGGGGAGGGGAGCGGATGGGAAAAGAGGAACTATGCATAAAAAAAAAAACAGGGAACGGAGGTAACAGAGGCACTTCCCCATTTTTTGAAGGGTTGTGATGAGGGGGGTCGGGTTAGGGGTAAATGGTATTAATGGCCAGCCCCAGGACCTTCTTGCCTTAACCCCATTCCATGCGCTGGCAGCAGTTGGCAAGCGTAACAAAAATTGCTGCAATGCGACTTTTTCGCTTTTTGGCTGTTGATGTGTTCGTTTTCGTTTCTGTGTGTGTCTCTCTCTCGATGTGTGTGTATGTGTGTAGATGTTGCACGTGCAACATTATAGCAAGTGTGTGAGTGTGTCTTTGGCAAAGACAAATCACGCTACTTGAAAAACTTTTCAATACAATTTTCCAACTATATTAAATCGAATCCTAAGTAAGGCAAAAAAAAAAAAAAAGAAAGAGAGGAGGAAAATAGAAAAAAAAAAGAAGAAGAAGCAGAAACTGTTGCTCCCATAAATATTTCGAAAAACGAGGCCATAAAACATACAAAAAAAAAACAGAAGAAGAAGGGCCATTTAACTTATGAGTGGAGGATAGAAGAACTAACCGACTGACTGACTAAACTGACTAACTAACTAACAAACTAACTAACAATCTAGCAACACCTTCTCCATACAGTCATGTCCACCTCCTTGTCTTCTTGGATTGGATGTACTCTGCCAATTGCCAAAGGCAAAGTCCAACGTTGCCTCGACATGCCTCTTCAGCTCTCATCAACACATCGTGTACGTGACTTTGCTAACAAAAATTAACAATTTCATTAGTGCAGGGCAAAAAAAATGGAAAAAAAATGAAAAAAAAAACAGAAAAGCAGAACAGAGGAAAAAAAATAAAGAAAAGGAGAAATTGAATGAAGAATGTATCAAGTAAAAGATGACGTAGTGTGTCAAGCAACAGCAAAGATGGAACATACAGATGAGTACAAATAGGGAGAGGGAGGGGAGGGAAGGGGGTGGGGTGGGGACAGCGATAAAGGGTATAAAACGAGGCAAAGAATCAACAGAGGCAGAGAAGAAAAAAAAATATAGAAAAAAATTGCTGCCACTTATCAAACAGACGCCCACACACACAGACAGACACACACACACATAAACGTACAGTGTACACTTCCTGTCTGTCCTGAACTGTCCCGTGTTCTGTCCTGTCATGAACTAACGAACCGCGTACCCCTTCCCCCCACCTCCTACCCTTCTTTGCTCCCTCTTTTGCTCTTTCTTTAGCCCTTCCTTCATCTGGCAGTCATTTACAATACGTCTAAAAAGGCGCTGCGTGCTGTACGTGCATCAAGTGTGCTTCAAATGCACTTCATTGCCTCAGAGAGAGAGAGAGAGAGACACACACACACACATACATAGATAGATACTCACACACACACACACAAAGTGCTTAGGCTTTGTACTGAATGCAAAAGAAAAACACACACATGGAAAAAAAATAATAGAAAAGTAAAAACTGAAGCAGACATCAAAAAGCTCTGAATCGGTTGCCGCCACCTTTTAGGACATGCACACACTGACACACCAACAAACATACAGACACACACACACTCTCTTATACTCATCTATGCTCAGGCACTTATACTCATACACTCACAATCAATTGCCTAAAGTAGTTTGTAAAATAAGATAAAGTTGCAGTAAACTTGGTCTACCTACCTCACCACCTATATATGTATATATATTTCTCTCTATCTCTCTCTCTCTCCCAGTCTCTCTGTCTCTTTTCTCCCTTTATCCTGCTCAGTCTCTAATGAAAACGTAAAATCTTGACTCATTCGTGTTTTATTTGCCAAAGATTTCTGAGCAAACATGCACGAAGAAGCGGTTTTTCCTTCCTCTTTTCTTATTATTTCGATTTATCTCTTTATCCCCTGTCTCTCTGTCTCTCTGTCCTTCTGTCTTTCTGTCCTTCTGTCTCTCTGCCAGCCACGTCGCACTGCAGTCATTTCTTACGCTTACCCCAGGGGCAATTTTAAAGCAGCTCCACAAAACCATGTCCCATTCCCCCCTCCATCCACCTCTATCCCCCCCTTTCCCTATCCTCCTGTTTATATTATTTTTTAAGGGCAGCCAAGTAAATCTGTCAAACAGCAAATACGAGTAAATAATAAAATCAACTTATTGCTTCAAATGTGTGTTGGTGTGTGTGGGAGTGTGTGTACTTTTGAGTGTTGTTGTCTCGACTCCTTGTAATGTGCCGAAAATTGATTTTTGTTGACGAAAAGAAGGAAAGTAAAGAGGAAAACAATTGAAATTGGTTGTTTAAAGAAAAATGGGGAATGGATAAATATTTGTACGAGATATCAAATTTATATATATATCTACGAGTAGTAGGCAGGTGTTTGATGGTAAAAATTTTTAAAGCATACTTTAAGGCAAGAAATTCCATTGCCATCAAGTTGCAATAAACTGAGATAGAAATTGTTTGAAAAGTTTTATAGAAATGTATTGGAAATTAAGTATTTTTTTACATTTGAAATCAAGCCATTTCCCTTTCTGTGTTTGTGAAGAGGGGGGGAGGAAGAGAAGAGAACCGCAGAAACCGGAAAAGCCCGTTCATTCTTCATCCTGTGGCAAGTGGCGACAGTTGGCTAAGCCAGCCGACATTGGAAAATATGCCGATGCCAAAAAGGAGGAATTTTTTTTTATTGACTTACTTTCGAGTGACTGTGAACGACAGAAAAAGAAACTTTTTGCATAACAAACTTTACTTTTGCATCTTTACATTATTATTATTATTATAGTATAGTATAGTATAGTATAGTAGTAGGAAAAGTAGTATATCCAATGTTAGAGAGAGAGACAGAGAGAAAGAGAGATTTCAAGTGAGATTTATATGCCATTTCCCGTTAGCCTTTTGAGGAAGTGCAATCCAGGCCATAAAAAACGCAATTGTTTGTTCTTTTTCCTTCGAGTACAAGGATGTGTGCCATTTTAGTGTTTTCCTTTCTTTTTTTGCTTCTTCTTTTTTTTCTGCAGGCCAACTTGTCAACGCCTAATGTCCTTTTGATAATCGGAGAGTTGAATGTCCAGAGCAGCAGCCATTGATAAATTATCATGTGAGGATGCATGCCGCTGGCAGGTGTAGCAAATGATGTTGACGGTGCATAAAAACTAAACTGCCCTCATCCCCACTGGATTCACTGGATTTTTAATCTATTTTAAATGTGTAACGGTAACAGAAAAAAAAGAACAATGTTTCATAACGGTAATGGTACGGTGCGACCGGATGACGGTTCACAACGACCGTATCCTTTAAACTGGTCGGTGGGACTTTCGTCCGTTTGTAACGCCATTTGTCAACGATTTATCATTAGCATCATTATACATATATACTCGTAATCCCAACAGACATTATTTATGATAGTAAATGAATTAACCAATTAAATAACGAATTTTGAACAAAATGTAACATATTTTATTACGATTTTATATACATTAGCACATTAAAATCAAATTATTAGCATTTAAACGTTCATTTTTATTCTCACCCTATTTAACGGAAAATCTAGTTTTCTTTTCTTGCTTTAATTTCAGAAATCATCAATCGGAGGGGAGGAGGGATCACACAAAGCTAAAAAAGGCAGATGGCAAAAAGACTTCCTGCTGAACTCCTCTTACGCTGGCTCCTTCTACTCATTCTATCATTAATTAACATCCACATTAGTCTTATGAAATCGTTAGATAATTACCATTAGTTAGCTTTAATTGCATTCCATTGATTTATTTATTGATGACTACTTAATAAACAGCAACAGAAACATAAATAACAGAAGACCAATTGATTAAAGAGTATTTATTTTTTAACGATATTTGGTCGGGTTGGGAAAGACTTTGGAATCTACGATGCAACGGTAAATAATATTTATTCCACATGGTAAGCCTCTTTTTACGTATGTACATATACATACAACATATGTATGCATATGCATGTATGCATGAACATATACAAACACTTTCAAGGGAGCAAATTAGGCAAAAGAATTCATTTTAATGTCATCTTCTATTCTCTCATCTCAACATCATCATCATTTTTTCCATCTCCTTCTTCCTCAAATTAGTTCACAGCACTAGTGAAATGCATAGATTCATAAGTATCATAAGGCTAAACAAAGACAAAAGAATGATCCCGTTAGAATTCCAAAATGCTCTCAAAATTTCATGGGATAATTCGCTCTTTTCGTCTTTGGCTCTCTCGCTTTTGAAGTTATCAGAGTTGTCACATTTAGCGGCTAGCGGTTAATTTAGCGGATTGTGTCAGTGTTTTAGCGGGAATGGGAAACATTCCCATAGCTTACGCAAAATTTATGGCAACACTGTTTTATTTTTATTTCCGCGTTCGGTTGTGCGCTGCGGTTCGGATGTTAATTGTTTTTATTTTTTGTGTTTAAAAGTGTTAGAAATGAAAATAAATTATAATATCAGAAAGTTTATTGGAATTGCCACTGATTGATACAATTGGCATTGAAATCCGTTCGTTTTTAAACTTTTTGTGCATAATTTTCTAATTTGAAAAGTAAGAAGCAGAGAATTAGAAAAATTAAAAGCGCCGCCGCCGGCAAATACAAAAGAAATAAAGCGCAAAGTTAGATTTGGCGCGTGCGTAAGAGTGAGACAAGTGATCAGTGTTTTAGTTATGCTGCTAAATAAATATTGCAGTTATTTTTTCTTTTTTTTTGAGTGCTTGAGTGTATTAAAGTGGGAGTCGAGAAGAAAAAATAAAGCCTTAAGACAGCACATGGCAAGGTGAGTTTTGAGATATTGAATTTTTCAAATAGAGAAAAGGTAGTGAAATGCATGAAACTGTAAATGAAGTCGCAACTGAGTTAGGAAATATCCAGTGATAATCACTTGAACTAAACACGGATTTCTAATTAGTTATCCATTTGCGGTATGAAAACGGAATTATGTTGCAATAGTTATTTTTTAAGATCAGTTAGTAGTTTATTTTACTTGAGACTCCCCTGACAAAGAAATGTGTTCAGAGGAGCACCCGCTTTTCATTTACTCCTTTACTCTGTCCCCTTTTGAGCACAACGCAAAGGGTTGGTGTATTAGCTAAGCGTTTTTATCATCTCCGGTTCTGGACTCCACTAGAAATAAACTTATAATTTATTAATGGACAATTTCTCTCCTCACCACAAAACTAAAAGATATTTTCTTTTTGATCTCGTTGAATACGTTTAAATGTATTTATTTATTTATTTAGAATTATTTGTATAAACAATCAATAATATCTTTGAAATGGAAATAACAAATACAAACACACATATTTTCGTAAACAATTTGAAAGTTTGATTCTCGTTTGGATTGTGTGTGTTGGGTGTGTGTTTGGGGGTGTGCGTATGTGTGTATGCATGTGAGTGCTGTGTTTGAGTGTTTCACATAATGTATAACGAATTTGCAGAATAACAAATATTTAAATTGATGGCCTAGCCTAAACATAAAGAATATATAGAAAAAATCGTTTGACTAAGTCGCAACAATTGAAAGTTTTGACAAATCGTTTTACGAAAATTTGCATAATAATAACATTAATAACATGCAATTAAACATATATGTATATATATATATATAGAATTGTATATAAATAATTTTACTATTGACTAGGGATATATTTGTTGTCGTATTTGCGCGTTTTTTACATTTTTTTTTATTATTGTTTTTGTCTAATTCGCTATTAATTATTATATTTTTTGGAATATTCAATGCAGCAGCAATTAATTATATTATATAATAAATAGAAGATTAAATTGATTATTTTCGTATAAATTGCACTGGGCGTCCTTTTTCCTTCTTCTTGTTTCATTGGTCTAAAATTCAAAAGACCGCGGCGAGATTCCTTGGGTCCCTTTTATTTTTAGAGCGCTGCCAACTTCTACGCTATTGTAGAAGGTTTGTGTACCAACTAGGGGCTATGGGGTTCTAAACTAGACTATAGACAAGTTTCTTCGATTGGCAAGACAAGAACTTTTCGTAGTTTAAAGGGGGACACAGAGAGGGTAAGAGAGCATTATAGAGAGTAAAGCTCCACACAGGAGTTGCTTACTAGAGATGTGGCTGTCGCTCCCTTGCTACCTGCTTTTAGCGTAGGAGTTGGACTGGCACACTGGTTTGTGTCAATGCTAAGCATGCTTTGCGACACCGATGAGGGCGACGACGATGAAGACGATGACGAAGATGATGATGATGCTGATGATGATGATGACGACGTGGAGGATGCTGATGAGGATTCTGTTGTTAGTGTGGGCGTGGCCGCTTGAATGACAACAGGTGGTGACACAGTTACAATTGCTGGTTGCTGCATTGGCTGCATCGTCTGATTTGGATAACTTAAAATGGCCACCTGTTGCTTACTGCACCCGGCCGCTGTCGATGTTGTGGGTGAGATTTGCCTGGGCGGTACAAAGGACACAGCCGCCTTGGTCGAAGTGAGTATCAGCCCGTTGCTAGTATGAGGAATTGCCACACCTGGCGGCGAGAGTGGTGAGGGCGGAAAAAAGTCCAACGGATACTGAACAAGAAATCAGAGTAAATAGAAATAGAAACATTTTTTCTTAATTGAAATCATTTTTATACTTACCAATGGCTGTGACGGTGAATGTGCTCCCGGTTGACTGTAGTATGTGGTCGGAGATACCGGTGGACTTGGATACGGCCAGTAGACAAGTGGCGGCGGATAGAAAGCCGATGTAGGATGATGATGGTGATGGTGCGCATGATGGCCATGATGGTGTGGACGTGGTGTGGCCAACAGCGGTGCGTGCGGCGTATGGGGCGGTGGTGGTGCAGCACCAAAAGGAGCGGCAAAAGGACTGCCAAAGTGAGCACCCAGCACAGTGGTACCTAGATAAAATAAAAACAGAAATTGTATTAGCTTTAAACATCATAAAAAACCAAAATAAAAAAAAAAAGACACAATTTTTCCATATAATTTCAATTGAGGAAGAAACATGGCTTTAACAGAGTTCATAGGTCATAGGTCAGTGTTGTGAGTATGGCTTGATATTTGCAGGGGGGGGAGGAGAGGTTAAAACTTGTACAAGATATATATATATAGATGTATATATCAATGCATAACTATATATACATTAGGTCTGGTGAATTTTTGTTTTATTTTGATTGTTGTTGTAGGGTTTTGTTGTTGTTGTTCTAATAGTGGCTCAGTTGTTAGTGTTAGTAGCTTGTTTTAGTTAGTTATTCTCGATTCATTTTTTTTTTTTTTTGTAAGGAGAGAGAGGTTGTGTGTGGGGGGAAGGGGGGAGGATTAGAAAGTAATATCGTATTCAAAAACACTCACCGTTTTTTTTAGACATTGCAAAATGGTAGGAGAGAGAGAGAGAGAGACATACATATATATTTGTTTGTTTTTTTTTTTGTTGTTTTACTGTTTTTTTTTTTTTTTTTTTTTTACCACCTTACCCAGAGACCATGAAACATATTTGCGCACATACGAGTAAAATTTAAACAAATTGTTTTGCCGCTTTTTTTTGTTTTATTCTTTTAATGTTTTTCCAAGCACCAACCTTTAGAAGTAAAATCTGATTATGCAACCAAAAATTAAAATATATAAGGATTAAAAATGTATATTTTTAAGGATATAGAGCATGTGAGAGAGCCAAAGAGATAAACAGAGAGCGAACGAGCGAGCGAGATAGAGAGAGAGAGAGAGAGAGACAAGGACAACTAATTATTAATATTATTATTATTATTCTTGTTGCTGTGCCAATGACTAATATTATAAATAATTTTTTGATTCTTGCCGCGGACAGGAGTTACATACAAAATGCATACCTATATATATATATATATATATATATAGAAATATAAAGCTAAATAATGGACAATTTCACAACAAATAGATACCAAAAAGATTATCAATTATTTAGGTATATATGTATATAATACCCTTGCAGAATTCGATCGAATTTTATAAAAAAAAAATGATCATATCATGAAAGGATTAGCAATCAGTTGCCAAAAACTCTTTAAAATATAGAGAAATATTACTTAAATCGGACATCATCAATCGAAAACTAATTCGTCTGATGTTTAAGCTATATGTTAATATTTCCCAAGTTCAAATCTCACCTGGATCTATAGTAATATAAAGTCTGATAAAGTGAGTTTAAATTTAAAAGTTCTATTAGGGAAAATTAGACTTGATTTACTACAATCTGAGATCGGACATGAACAAGTAAAGCTATATATAGATTGATAGATCGCCAAGCAAGGGTACTACAAATTCGGTTAACCGAATTTCAATCCCAGATTTACTATATATTCGTTTATTATGTTTTTTTTTTTTTGTCAATTTCCAATTTGTTTTCTGAACCAATTCGTAGCACAATTCACAGGCAGGCAGCAGTAGCCAGAGGTAGGAGATGAGCTGAAAAAATACATAAGTAACGTACGTACGAGAAAGCTGGAACCAAGCCCACAAAAAAAAAACCCCATGTTACACATAATATGTATATTATAATATATAGTTAAATAATATAAAACCAGTGAAGAGAAATAGGGGGAGGGGAAGAAAGATGGGGAAAGACACTTTCATATTCTGATAAGCTAAATAATTTGTATTATTAGTATTATGGGGGGGGGGGTATAATAATCTCTCAGTGAGAAAGAAAAAAATAAGACACAAGTTGAATGAATCAAAGAATAGAATGTTAGAGGGAGAGGCACTGAGAGAGAGAGAGAGAGAGAGAGAGAGATAGAGGGAGAGAGAGATAGAGGGAGAGAGAGAGAGAGCGAGCAAAGTTTTAGCGTTATGTATAATTTTATTTAAGTATCAAAAAAATGGAATATCAAAAGTTTCGTTTTTTTTTGTTTTGTTTTTGCTTTTTTGTGCGTTATACATAAAACTAATTAAGTAAATGTGTCTAATATTTATTATTGATTTGATTTCATTTCATTTTTTCTTTCTTTAAAGTGGCTGATTGGATGATGAGTTTTCTTTTCTTGTTTTTTTTAGCAGTTGTTGCCAATCAATAAGAAAATTCAGGCCATTAACCCCCACCATATGGGGTAACCACTCAGATTAAGTCGATTATAAACTAAGTTAAAAACAATTAAACTAATGTTTTAATTATATTTCTGTAAGCTCTATAAGAAAATCTTTCCCATGTTCAATTTTGCTAAATCGGAATATTGTTTAAGCCGAAATGCGAGACTGTATGTTAGACGCAAACAAAAAGGATAATTGACTGGCCCTCCACTTCGAAACCCCTCCCCACACCCCCCCCCCCTTCTTGGTGATCCTTTAACCAGGAAACAAACACAAGGACGACAGGAAAAACGTGACTCGAGAATACAACGTGACTCGATGGACAGACAAGAACTAGTTAAGGCTTAAAGAGTTTGTTTTTAACTAAAAACTAAAAAAAAAACCAATTACCAATATGTAACCAAATACTTTACACACTAGTTGGTGTATACATGAGGGTGGTATAAGGTGTGTGTGTGTGTGTATATATATATTTAGAGTGAAAGAGAGTGGGAAGGGAAGGGGGGTGGGGGGGAAGTAGGTACATACGTTAAGCAAATAATTTTTGGTCTAATTTGCCCCAAGTTTTCGT
Organism: Drosophila sturtevanti; assembly: GCA_018150375.1. NCBI lineage: Eukaryota > Metazoa > Arthropoda > Insecta > Diptera > Drosophilidae > Drosophila > Drosophila sturtevanti. The sequence continues at coordinate 9,628,413 of JAECWJ010000317.1, read as the reverse complement.
TTTGTTTTTGTTTTTGTTTGTTTTTTTAGTGGATGACACAGAACACAAGACAAGAGAATTATTGCATCACTTTCCAAATTGCGACTAACACCAGTTACGCACACTTAAAATACGATACGATATATAAAATAAGTAGATACGATATTCCAAATTCAATATAATGATGAGATTATGTAAAAAATTGCAATTACGATATTCTTTGTGTTAAAAACCCAAAAGATAAAGTTACATCAAAAAATGTAGAGCGAGATATACCGATACCGATCCGAATCCGAATCCGAATTCTTTCCTCTCCTCCTCCACAGTAAAAGCACAAAAGAGAGACACAGGAAAAGTTTTCTTAGTTTCGAAATTAATTAATTAATGTATGAATAATAATGCAAAACCACAAAGAAATTTTACAACTTGTACGATTGTCTTAAAAGCTAATGTTGTTTCTATTCCGTTAAGTATGTAGAGATATATGTATATATATATATCTATATATATAAAATGTCTTAAAAAACGAGTTTTTGATTGTTTCTCTAGATTTCTTTCTTTCTCTTTTTTTTCGTTGCCAATTATTCTTGTGTGTATATGTATGTGTGTGTGTGTGTGTTTGTATATGCCATATAAACGATATCTCAAATTAATATTTGTTTCTTCTTATTTCTGTCTAATTGGTTTACACATGAGCCAACACCTGACGCCATTCATGGAGAGAGCTAAACGATTGGTTTTTCTTTCTTTCTTTTTTCCTTCTATTTAAAATGATTTTCCTTGCTTAAATAATCAGAAAAATATGTTTTTTTTTAAAGTAAATTGCACACGATTTGACATGAAGTGGAAAAGAAAACTGAGAATAGAAAAACCTTTAGATCGCTTCATGAATGACGTTAGCCTCTGTTGTTGTTGTTGTTGTTGCCGAGAAATTAGCAAAAAAAAAAAGGATTCTCTCTCCAATGCTGCAGATCCACACCCACACTCACACACACATAGAGACGCTCACACAACACACAAACAGCCAGCAACTTAAACACACGCTGCTGCTCACACACACACACACACACATACATAAATACATACAATAATGTACAAATTGTTTGTTGTTGTTGTTAAGGCATTTTTCCTCAATTTTGAGTGTTAGCTGCTTTTGCTTAGGTGCATATGTATGTGTGTGTGTGTGTACGTGTGTTGGTGTGTGTGTGCGTGAGTATGAGTGTAAAGTTAAGATGGTCAATTAATCAATTCATCACTGTTTACATCAATATCTAGTTAGTTACACTTGTGCCAGCGTTTGATGTAAAAAATGATGTAAAACTGATGAACAGACCCAAAATGTCGTGTGTGGGTGTACATGTGCGATGCATACATATATATATATATGTATATATATATATATATATAGATGTATAGATAATGCTTAAACCTTAAAACATATATACGTTACTTAGATAACTACAAGTACTCCTCCTTACACCCCATATTTTTGGGCTTAAAGTACTTCCCGATGTATTTTCTTTCCAAAGAAAATATCATCATCATCCATTTTCATAATTATTTGACGATATTAAGCTCTAAGAATGTGTGTGTGTGTGTGTGTGTGCCAATATGATGTGTGATAATGTTCTAGATATATATGTATGAATGTATGTATGTATGTATGTATGTATGTATGTATGTATGAATTGTTTCCACTCACTGTATGCCTTTTGATTGCAAAACGTTGGGAATGGAATGTGCGCTTGAAGTGTTTGGAGTTTTTGATTGCAATTTCAATTGATTTTAGCGACTCATTTTTCGTCGTGAAATAAAGCCAAAGAATAATGTAGGTAGATGAAGACGGGGGTGGGGTGATAGGGGGGGGGTTGGATAGTGAAATGACAAATTCATCTAAATGCCCGGATTGTAGTAGGAATAGACATTACTTTGTGGTCGGGTTAGAGCTCTCTTCGCTGCACTAGCAGCTGCTGCTGCTGCTCCCGCCACATGCTCCTGTTGGAAGGCATTGTCATAGGATCGTTTCATAGTTTGGGTCTGAAGGGCCAATGCAGCAGCCGCCCCGGAGGTGGCAGCACCGCCAACACCTCCCCCGGCAGCTGTTGCTGGTGAAGCAGCAGCGGCTGTGGCTGCTCCTCCATGGGCAAATTGATACCCAGCTGCGGCAGATCCAGCTGCTGCTGCTGCTGGCATATATCCTGCCAATGGAAAGGGCTGCAGATAGGAGGGACGTTGCATAACAACAAACTGGGGCTGACCAGCTGCAGCGGCAGCGGCTGCTGCTGCATGTTGCATCGTATACAATGGATATGGTTGCAACATGGCATTGGCATACAATTGTTGCTGATGCTGCTGATGTTGCTGATGTTGCTGCTGCTCGGCAACGGCAACTGCTGCCGCCTGTTGACGAACCAGAAGACTCTGATGGGCAATGAATTGAGCCTGTTGTTGGGCGAGCAGAACGGGATTTGTGGCCATGGCCGGAGATGAGGGTGGTGGCAGTGATAGAGGATGACTGAATGGATAGCCAGGTGGAGCCTGAGCCATGGCCACAGCTGCATTCTGAAGTGAAGAGTGAGCAGCAGCGGCTGCAGCAGCCGAAGCGGATTGAGGAGCAGCTTGTTGCATAAATGAGGCTAGGCTAGTGGCCGAAGAGGCGGCAGCACTCAAAGATGGGAGAACTGCAGAGACTGGAGACGTTTGCAAGGCATGATGAACGTGAGCTTGTACTTGGGCCTGAGCCTGAGCCTGTGCCTGGGCCTGGGCCTGTGCCTGGGCCTGGGCATGAACGTGCGCATGCGTATGTGAATGTGAGTGTGGAGTGTGTGAGTGGGAACTGGAGATGGCCGACTGGGCGCCGGCTGGTGGCGGCGGCGGCTGAGCTAACATACCCGGAGATAGCAACGATGGCTGTTTGTGGGCATGACCGAGATGCGATGGCGGTGGAGCACCAACTGGTGATGCCAGACCGCCATTCAACACCATATTCATATCATCGCCAGAGCACTGGAAGACCTCAATATAGCGAAACTTCTTGCCAAAGACCATAAACTGATTGTGTTTACGTTGGGCACACAGACGTGCCGAGTCCTCTGAATCCATTTGAATGAACGCCTCTCCACTGGGCTGACCCTGCAGCAATAACAAACGACAGAGTTAAGAATTGAAAGCTAGTGGAAGAATTGAATTGGGTAACTCACCTGAGCATTGATAACCATGTGGACACCTTGATAGATTATATGCTTGGCAAAGTCATCGAGAAAATGGAGAATGTGTTCCACCATGGCCTCGTATGGCAGTCCCCGCAAACGAATGCAGTTCTTTGTGGTGCCCGAGGTGATGAGATGCTGAGGAGGAGGAGGGGGAAGTGGGCACAGTGGATTAGCATGGCCATGGCCAGCGGCGACGGCGGCTATGGCACCCACCTGCGGCAGCAATGGCAACTGCATCGGCAATTGTGCTATCAATGGCGGCTGACTGTGATTATTGTTGGCCTCATAGGTCTTGGGATCCATCGAACGGTTGAGAACCTGCTGAACTTCCGCGGTGGTGGAACGGAATAGTTCAATATAACGTTGCCCAATCGATTCCCGGTGTCGTCCCAATGCTTTCGGTGCATCTCCCTCCAAAGCGAAAAGAACGAATGCATCACCAGTGGCCCTTCCATCCGGTTTCTTAACAAAGAGAACACCCTCAGTGCCATCCAAAACATTACACGGTGACTCTCCAGTGGTAAAAAAGTCCAGCTTAGAAAAGGGAATACAAATTAGCCAAGGCAGATGAAGAAGATTCGGATTCGGATTCAGATTCGGATCCGTTTTGTTTTACTCACCACTTGCTTGGCTGTGCAGTCATAGGGTAATCCACGCATCCTTATAATCACTTGAGCCCCTTTTGAGAGGAAGGCTTGAGCCTCATTCGATGCCCCACCGGCAATTGCTAAAAAATCCTCCCCAGAAGCACGATACACCTCAATGTATCGTGATCCGATGTGATGCTTGTGTCGCTTTAAAGCCATGTCACGATGCTCCTGTGAGACGAAACGTATCAATGCCTCACCGTTGCGCCTGCCCAGCGGTGACAAACACAAAGCCACTCCGCCCCTAATGCCAAGAAGAAGAAGACATCGATTATAGAAGAAAAAGAGAATAAGAGAGGGAAAAGGGGAAAAGATAGAGAGAGAGAGAGAGAGAGAGAGAGAAGATAAAGTGGGTCATTCGCTTTTAATCTAAGTTTGACCTGCTGTACTGAACTCGCAACTGAACGGAGGAGTCGGTTCCCTTATCAATGGGTTAACTACGTCGCCTCCATTCCGCAAATACCTCAAACTAACCCCGTCTCTGTCATCCATTCTAATTATTGTATATATATAATACTCACTTGGCCACGTTAAGTCCACGAAAGAATTTAGCTATATCCTGATCGCTGCTCTGCCAGGGCAAACCACGAGCTCGTACAATGCAATTGCCGTCGATTTCGTCGTCAATTGAGCTGGAGGGGGGAGGGGGGGATGAGGGAGAGGGAATAAACAAATAAATTTCATATAAAACAACAATTGGATAAGTATGGAGTTACATTCAATTGGAATTAGGGAGGTTCCTTTATGTAATACATATATATACAGTATATATGTATGTATATATATATACAATCTATATATGTATATATATATATATGTTATGCAACACGTGATTGTGCTAAAGCCGAGTCTTTGTTTCTTATTTCTGGTCACTTTTTTTTCTCTTTTTCTCTTTATATATATATATTTTTTTTTTGGTGGCTCGGACACAGAAAAAGGCTTCCAAGTCACGTTTCAGTTTGCAGCGCAAAGTTCGCTTCAATCATTCTGCTGACTATTGCCAATCACATACACACACACACACACACACATACACATACATACATAAAAACAACACACCATAAACTATAAAAAAACAACAACAACGAATAGAAACATGAATAATCATTTGGCAGCAAATCAGAAGGGGGATGATGTTGAAAAATTTGAAAGGCCAACAAATTGTCAAAGTTAGTTAACGTATTTAAATTTTTTATTATTATTATTTTGTTGCTGTTGCATTTTAACTCCTAAAAATAAAAAAAAAAAACAAATTGTTTTTTGGAGCAGATTTCAAATCTTTCAATATATGTATATATAATAGGTAAATTTTTTAAGTCACAGAAAGGCGATAACAACACACACACACACACATACACACACAGAGTACAACAGCAATGCATTCATCCAGACAGTGGCGACACTATAAACACGAAACCATACCGTACCGATCCGTTCCGATCGTCTTACAAATGTCCAAACAGCAACAACAACAACACCAACAAAAAGAAGAAGAATCGAAGAAAGGGAAAAGATGCGCTCAGTAAAGAAAAAAAAAATGTGAGTTCTTATCGCCTTTCAATCCAAATGTAGACTGACGACGACAACGCGGAACACAACCGAGCTCTGGGATTGAGATTCAGCAATGTTTTTTTTTTTTTTTTTTAAAGCGCAGTGTTCCATTCCCGTTCCATTGTGCGTCCCCACCACATAAGTTCATAATTTTTTCTTTCTTTCTGTTTGAGTGAGCGGTTTTTTGTTTAGTTTTTGGGGCACTCGAAATAGTGCAGACCTTGTCGAGAATTGGAGCATATGTATGTATATATATACATACTACTATATGCAAGTATGTGACAAATCGAATACGATACTTTGAGTGAATTTTCAAATTGAGTTGAAAAAAGCAGCAGACTTCAAAATGAGAAATGCCTTGTAACGAACGATTCATTCGAACTGATGGAGAAGTTAATGAAACTTGAAAGATTTTACTCTCAAATATTTATGATATAATCTTGAATACTTTTCAGTGATTACAAAATAATAGTTATAAACTAGAATTAATATATTTTACATTGATATTAGAACCCGAACAAGAACTATATCTCTTCGATCTCTTGAATTGACTTACCAAATTCCGGGTTCGAGTACTAAATTAACCAATTCATTTGTGGCAAATACATGACCTGTAGAAAGATATAGATAAAATCCAATTTATAAAGATATATCTCTATAGATGTGATCCAATTTTTACTTACCCGCCTGGAGCAATGTTTGAATCACAGTGATCATATCGCGAGATTCGCGTATATAAAAGTCATTATCCTCTACGGATGTTGCATTGAGCTCTGCATTTAAATAATTTATACAAACTCTATATAGAATGGGAATCGTAAATATATATCTTTGTTAGCTAAACTCACCATTTAGCATTTCCCCAATGGACTGTGGTATGGGCATTGCAGGCGATTGAAGCATCTTTTTAATATCCTTGACAGGGACCAGAGCTCGTGATAGATCACCCGATTTATAGCGTACAAATTCTTTTCGTAGATCACTAAACTGATTATAATAAGCAGGCAGTTCCACATCCTTGGCACATGCCTCACGATGCAGACACTGACGCAATGGCAATTGGCCATCGGTGATCAGTTTGATCTCTGTATCATGTATGGACAGAGATCGCAGGTAGGCATCAAACTGTATAGCAGAAGAAAAGATATATATATATAAGCCAATTAGTTATAGTAAATGAGAGGATGGATGGGAGGAGGAGGAGGAGGAGGAGGAGGGGGTGCAAAGGTTTATTGGGTTAATATTAGTGCCACATTTGTATGTTACAATCGAGTATAATAACGCCCCATTGCTCTGATTTGTGTTTGTTTAAACCCGTTTTAGTTGCTGGTAATTATTGTCAATTAAATGAGCGAGAGGCAAAGGGGGTGAAGAGGGTTAGAAAGAGAGAGAAAGATGGGTTTTGCCATTGTGTATATATATATATATATATTTTTTTTAGCCATGTCATCATGATCAAATATGTATATATATGCGGCTTAATGTCGCGCATTATAAGCTTAGCCAGAAGGAGACCTTGCCCCATTCTTGCTCTCACTCTCCATTTAACTCTCGTGTTCTCATATCAAAGCACCCTCCCACATCCCCCCAACCTAACAATATTTTACTTTTCTATTGGCCAAAGAAATTAGTATGCCAGACAGGGCTAGTTAAATACGTATAGTTTATCCCTCCCTCTCTCCACTCTCCCCTCTTTCTCCCCCCACTTTTGTCAATTACGTCACTCAAACACAAGGTGATTGAGTGAGCTTAATGCTTTAGCACAAAGTCCTAAAGATGCACTTCATCAATAATATGGCATGTAATTGCCATAACACACATGGCGATAATATCCCTCTAGGTTGTACATATAAAGTAGATTAATGACACTTATTCTCCAAAAGAAAAAAAGCCCGAAAATTCGACTCTTACATACATAAGTAACATAAAGACTGATAAAGATTGATAAAGATCCATAAAAATCTCTGTTTTATATACTCTTGTATAATGGGGTATATTGATTTTGGCAAGGAAACATCGTTGAGTATATTAATATATTTTTATAAGTAATATAAAGGATAAACTCTAATATTGTTGGATTTGTTTGTTTTTGGCTTCATTTTGTATAATTCTCAAGTAGTTTTAGCGGCAAAGCAGAATCCACATCAAAGTCTGCTAATGAGAGAGAAGAGTTGACAAGGAAGAGTATTCATAGTCCTGTGCCTTTCTCTCTCCAAAGAGTCTTTAGGAACAAGTTTTAAAGCTCGAAATGATTCCCATTAGACTACTATTTGTAGTATATATTGACTACCAAAGGACTCCTCTTTCGAGATAATTAATCTGATTCTTGTTGATGTTAGCCCGATCCTGTCATTAAAATCGGTAGACTATTTATATCATATACATAACTTCTACGATCAATCTAAACACAAATGTTTGGTAATTTTATGAACTTTTCTAATGATTTCATGGATTTAATTAAAATCGGTTATATAGCCATCATTCAAACATCTAACAAAACGCAGAAATCATATTCGAGATCTTCTTAGGAGTGGTTTTCTTATTTGGTTTTCAAAATAAAACACATTCCATGTTGATAAAAATTTTGAAAGGGTATACAAACTTCGTTCTTTAAATTATGTCTACAATGTGTCAATTTTTATATGTATTACATGGAGGAACTGGAAAATGGGATGAGGCTTGTCTCCAAATATGCTCAAGTAGCGTGTCGTATCGTCTACAGATAAGATTGAATATTATTTGTTTTTGCCTTTTGCTTTTTTTTTGGGGCCAAGTAGTGACTGTTAGTTCAGTTATACTTACATATATATATGTACTATAGCTCAAAGGCTACTGGTCAACTGCAATTTTGGATGACGAAGCACAAAAAAAGAAAACTAAACAAAAAAAAAACACAATTTTAAATCATATCGTCCCCCCCCACAAAGTGCAATCTGAATTATTTCTTATCAAATATCAGGCCATAACCATGTCATTCATCTCTCCTTTAGGCGGGAAATTCGATGCCTCAAGAGAGAGAGGGACGAGAAGAGAGACCAAGTTAAGGGTTGGAGTTCAATACAAAGGTCTAAAAATAAACACACACACATATGAGTGCGGCTATAGCCCCCCTCTTCCTTCTTTCTCTTGTTTGTTTCCTCTCCCGCTCTTTCTCTCTCTTTTTCTCGGTATCTCCTCCTCCACTAGCTGCTAGTAGTCAAATCCTAATCTTATCGTTTGATGATTGTTATGGTATTTGGGGCCGGTTCCACCTGATTATAACATTGTGGCAATTTGGATTTGCATTTGTGGGGGATTGACTCACCTCCTCGATGGCCTCATTGAGTGGCTTGCCAACAGCCTGAGCCTCGGCTATAGGTAATATCAGTTCGTTACTGTTCTCCAATGTTGAACTTATTATGGGATTACCATTTTGAGCTGAACCATTGCCGCCGCCATTCCCACTGGCCTGGACAACGGCACCGGCACCGGCGGCACCGCTCGTATTGCTATCCGTAATGGCCAGCAATTGAGGTGGAGTTGGTGAACATGCCGGATTAGTGGTGGCATTCGAATTATCCGATGAGTTGGATATAGTTCGATCCTTGATAAAATAACCATCGGGTCTAACGAGTATTTGTTTGGTGCCAATTATCTGAAATGTATAAAAAAATCAATTGAATGATTGTAAATTTATTATAATCTCATATCAAACGATAAAGCAACAACAACAACAACAATAACAATAATATAGTTCTTTTGTTTATTAGGGTTACTCAAAAAATGGGAAAAATAAAAATCCAAGGTTCGCGCAAAAACAAAACAAAAAAAAAACCGTTAAGCAGTGACTTTTGAAGCTTGCGTCAACGGATATGCAAAGGAGCTATTGAAATCGGAATAGGAATAAGTATATATATATATATGTACATATCGAGACGATACAAACTGCAGGTAGTTTACTGTATGGAAGACGACTATGCTAATTCCTCCACCATGAGGCATGAGGCAGGGAAAAGTGTCTCGTAGTCGTCGTCGTAGGTCTTACAAAGGGTAGAATTGAAAACTAAAGCGTTTCTCTGATTTGCTGATTTGCTGTGGCATTTGATTTGCATAGCTTTTGAATATATACATATAGCTAGACAATACCCACAATACACACACACACACACACACACACACTATATAATTGTGCATGTGCGTACTACACCCCAAAAAATAAAAAAAAAAACAAAACTAAATGAAATATTTATGAGTTAAGCCTTCAGTTTCATTTTAAATTCAACAAGAAAAGAAAAGCAAACCCTCCCCCCTCCCACCCTTCTTCAAGTGGCAAGGGGTGGGAGGGTTGAGATATATATTATGCGAGACGAAAGAAAAGTTTTCCATCATTGCAAAATAAACCCCATAGCAAAATGTAGCTCAATGGCAATAACACAATCTTAGCTAGTGAATGAAATTAATTGAGAACTCAAATCTCAACTATAGAGAAAGAGAGACAGAGACAGAGACAGAGAGAGAGAGAGAGAGAGTGAGAGAGAGAGAGAGGGAGGGAGGGAGAAAAATATATCTAATTCTATCTAGAAAGAGATTTGGAGCAATAGCAACAACATTCGAATGTTAATTAACTTTAATTGTTGCCATTCAAGTCATAACTAGCATATAATTAACATGCCAATTATTTGTCGTTGTCTTTCATATTTTTTTTTTTTTTTTACTTTATTTTTAATTTTTTTTTATATTTTGCTCTTTCTAAGCGAAATCAAGTAATCTATATCTAACGAGTGAAACTTAAATTTACAATTGTCATGGAAATGGATTGTTGCATTGTTGCAATGTTGCAATGTTGCATGTATGCGCGTGCTGAGGAAGAAAGGAAACTCTCTAAACAATTTGTTAGAAAGACAAAAATTAAATCTACACCTTTTCTCTTTGTCATATATTCAATTAACAAATTTTTCGAATATGATTCAAGTGCTAATAAACGGATATAAAATATTTCTTTTATTATTTCTTATTTATATTTTATCGATAATGAATGGCGACATCTAGGATATACCCTCTAGCGATTCTAGTATAACTTCCTTAAAGTTAAAATATACTAAAATCACAAGTTACAAGACAACAAGCGTATGCCATCTCTTTCGCTCTTTTGTCTTATCAATACATGGACTGATTAAGCGCACCTATCGGCCAATATATATAATATATAAATTATTATATAAATCTCCACTTAAGTATACCTTTTTTATGAGTTAAGGATTATAACACATTACATATACGAAAAAGAATAACCTTTTTTTTAAGATCTTGTTAAACTAAGGTCTATATGACTGATCAATTTTAAATTGTGGTGGATAATTGACAAGAATTACGCTTTAACTTTAATTAATCCCTGATTAATATCTTGCCAAATTGTTGATTCGGAGAACTCACTTGGTTACCATTTGATGGCCAAAGGCCCCACACTGTGTTAACTATAGTCGAAGTTTGCTTATTTATCACGATGACAATTGAAGAGTCTAATCAATATATCACTCACTTTGAATGAAATTAGAATTTATAAATATACCTATACTTATGTAGCTATATATATGTATATATATACATATTTATGTGATATGAGAGGTGCGCTGCTCCATTAGGCAGGTTAATTGCAATTCGGTACTCAGAATCAGAAGTCATGTCAATGCCGTCAAATAAAACAAAAAGTCAATTATAATTTGCATATAACTCTTTCTCTCTCGGGGCATGCTTGAACTATGAAGTAGTAACCGAAATTATACAATATATATACATACATATACATACATATATAAGCATATTGAAATCTAAATTACGATGACACGTTATGGATGAGTGCCAGAACAGAATCATTATATAGGTAAAATGAGACTGACTTCTTTTTTTCGGCCCCCCCTTTTTTTTTTTTTGGATTTTATTGCGCTCTCCATCTGAAAGGCTAATTCTAATTTTGAACCATTTTGGGCCAATTTGTGTTACGTTTTGTTAGTCTCGTGGTCCCACTTTCCATAGTTTGCCGTTAGGTCCGGGTTTTAAAGAGCATTGTGTGTTTCATTTCGCATATTGTGTATTTCGTATATTTTGCACAGATATTAGCATAAATTTTGCAGACAACATTTGAGGAATCTATTTATATGTATATAAAAATAAATGTTTATGCATTTTGTTGTGTGTTTAATTATATACAGAAAGTTTCCACAGGTCTGTCTGTCTGTCTGTCTGGCTTAGTCTTAATTAATACATATTCGTTTCTAAATATTAGTTACTTACTAACAACATATATAATATATATAGATGTATATATATAAATTTCAAATTTATCATCATTTGGGAAAGCAAAGAGCTTTGTGACCTGAACTGAATTGACCTGCTGATGGTTGTTGGCTGCTCTCCCCGAGCATTCACAGGTCGACAATTTAATGACAATCTTCGTCGGGGACTCACCGTCGAAAGATTAGCATAAAAATTGGCAAAAACAACAACAACATTCAAATCGTTTCGTGGTTGTTGTTTTTTCTCAACGAAAAACGATTTTTATGTAGTAGTATTAGTATGTATATATATATCTTTCGCTACATTAGATATCGTTTCGTTTCGCTTTGGTTGAAGAAATTAATTATAGAAATAATTTGTGTAAAATGCCCTACACTCGGACACCCCACGAGCATTAGGTAAAGATTGAAGATATTAGATTTGGTTGTACGTAATCGGTTAGACATTAAATACCATTTAGATAACGACCGATCCCTCCCTCCCCCCTCTTTCCTGTTCCTGCCCTATTTGTCTATATGATGATGATGATGTCTTGAGAGGAGATGCATTCAAAAAAAAAAAATATTGCGTGTTTTGTCTGTCTCAGTCGGTTGAAAAGTCATAAAATGCTAGACAATGTCAACCTTATTGTGTGCAAGCAAATATCAGATATAAATGCCAGTAAATACGTTCATAATATACTATATATATATATAGAGAGAGAGAGATGGAGAGAGAGAGGAGCTGTAGGAGAATGGTGAGTTGGATATATAAGGGGTATAGCTCTATCTTATAATGGCAAACAATTTTCTTCCTCAGGTCTATTAAGTACGAAAACAACATTTATAAGTATCTTGGCGATCAGACAGTCAGTCAGTCAGTCAGTCAGCCAATTTGTCATGCCATCCGTCTGTCCGTGTCCGTGTCCATGTCTCGTGTCCAACATTCAGGCCTAAGCCGACAGAGCTTGAAAGATTCACTACGTTCGTACGTACGTAACCATGGACTTTGTGTACAATTGTCAAGCATTTGGCAAATAAAATTGCGTATATTGGGATAATAATGATTGAACAAAAATTTCGTTATTTTGCATGCAAACACAGTAAAAAAAACTGAGGAAACATTTTAGAAAAACTTGGATGAAAAATACATTGAATAGCTAATGGCTATATTAAGATTGCTTAGATCATAATTGGAGGACTACAGTACACTATATATATATATATATACATATACATATATATATATTTATTTGACAAACTAAAACTGCAAATATTGTAAATGTCAGTGAAAAGAGAAAAACCGCAATGGGAAATATTGAAAATCCAAACAATATAGCACTCAATCATCAATTGCTCAGACAATACTACACATACATATGTAATATATAGATAAATCACTAGAGTTCAGTTTGATATCTATATTACTATATGTATATATATATAAATAAACACGGAACATTATTAGATAAGCACATCTTTTTAAAAAATCTTGTATTCAATTTGTTGCATTTCGAATGTTTTCCTTTTTTTTTTAATTTAAAATTATTAGATTTTAATTATTTAGCAAATTTTTCACACAATTTCTCATCTAGTAATTTAACAGAAATTAGCAAATTTTAACAGTTTTGTATAATTAAAATGGATTTTAAATGGCAACTAATTGTTAGTTAGTAAAATGTATGAGAGTATTTAAAATGAATTTCTAATAAAAGAGGAGAAGATAATATCCGATTACCTTTGACTTTAATAATTTCTTTATTGATTCATTGTTTCTATGGAAGGTACACACACAGTAGGGAGAAAAAAGGAATTCAAACCAAAATTAATTAAATCTCTTAATTAGAAGATACAATAAGAAAAACAAATGATATAAAATATTTATTATAATGTCTAACCAATTTTACAATTATGAATAGGATTAACTAATGTTTCCCCCATTTTAGATTTAGTGTCGCCTGCTATTAGTTTTTTACTATTTGCTTCTTCATTTTGATTTACTATAATGTATATCTATATATACATATAATACATATATCACTTCTTTCAACTTTTTTGCATAGTATTAAGACATTAAAAAGGGGCTTTTTATTTGTTTAACAATTAATAAATTTATTCATAAATATTAATAATTTGCTATAAAGAAGGGATAAGGTATTCGTTTGACTAACCAACCATTATTCAATTCAATTTAAACACTATAAGTATATAAATTCTCTTAACTATTTATTGACACATAAAAAGTAAACAAAAGGAACAAGTTTCATGGTTAAGAACTTTGAGTTTTGCCGGATTTGAAAAAAAAAACAATAATAAGACTGAAAATTAAGTATAAAAGATCAAAGAATATAAGGAAAAGTCACAAAAACATAAGAAAGAAAGTTAATGATATTTATGTTATTAAATTAAACTGATAAATTAAAACTTTTGCTATAGGGGGAGTGGAGTGGGGGGTTATGTATTTGTATTTGTATTTGTTTTTGGGTTATATGTATTTCCCTTCTAACTATTACATTCAACATCATTAACTTAAGTTTAACATTTAGTTAATTTTTGTTGCATTTTGTTTCTCTTTGAAAATTAATGTTTTTAGTAAAGTAAATAGCATTTTATGGGCAACTTCTCAAGTCCTATGGCAAATAGATATATCAAATATATGCAAATTTATATAGTATCTTTACCCATACTTTTTTTTTAAAGGGTTTTTTTGTTGTTGTTGTTGAGAAGGGAGATAGGGAGAGATAGGGTAATGGGCGGGCATTGCCCACATCATCTTCCTCTCGGATGTTTAAAGATTTTGCTATTTTTATTTTTCAAACAATTAGTGTCAATCGTTGGGTAAACTCAAAATATGCAAATATCAACAGATATATTACTATACATATCTATGTACATATATGCTTAAGTATTTATGTGTGTGTGTGTGTGTGTGTGTGAATGCGAGTGAAGAGGTGGTACCCCATAAACACAAAAAGAGACCCTCTCTCTATGCATAAACATGCAAAAAAAAAAAAAGAAAAGAAAAGAAATATAGAAACACAAATCACAAAGCGCTCGAAGCCCCCAACAAATCCCAGAGCCCTCCTCAGCTTTCGTTTTGTGTGTGTGTGTGTGTGTGTGTGTGTGTGGCGAATCAAAAGTTGAGTCTTTTGTAACATAATCAACGAAACGCTGGCACGAGTTGAAAGTGCATATATGTACATACATTGTATAGTAGTATACATATACATATACATATACAAATACATATACATATGTATGTATGTGTGTATGCTATCGCACAGCATTCATTAATTAAGCGTAGACAGAGTCGAGAGTCGAGCCAAAACATTACAAAATGGTGGACAGATGGACAGTGGGCGGTACCAATGAAATGAAAGCTTCAATCAAAGTAAATGTTAGTGAAAAGGGGTGGAAAGGAGGGGGGAAGGGGCAAAACAACCCTCGTGTGTTTCTAATAAGTACTCTGATATGATCGAATCTTCCATATTAGCTAATTGATAATCTTAATTGATACTCCTCTTAATATAATTAAATAAATATGTATGTATATATGCATATCTTACCTGTCCCGTTGCCACATCCAACAGTACATAGACTAGCAAGATAATTTCCTTCTCATCTGAACCCAAACCGGGCCCATTCTGGCCACACGTGGCTATATACAATGATACAACACGTTCGGGCACCTGCATTCTGCTGATAGCGTGTCTCAACAATTTATTGATCTCCGTTAATAATATTCTCTCTCTCGATCTCGATCTCAATCTCAATCAGTATTATTATTATCTATTATTAAACTGGGCAATAGATTATCTTCCGTGTTCCGTGGTGTGTGGTTCCGTATATCGACGACGAGCACCCTTTTAGGCGGAGTTCAGCTGCATCTTACGGTTGCTCAGCCATTTGGTTATGCCTAGAAAACAAAAACAAAAAAAAAACAGAGAAAATAAAACACAATGAAAAGCGAATAGCGTATGGTTTTTTTTTTTTAGAAAGATGATTGCACAATGTGTGCACTTGAACCTTGGCGTCTACTTTCCATGCATTTCAAACAAAAAACAAAAAAAAACAGAAAAAAAAAATAAACAGCAAAACTAATTACAAGTGCGTTGAAGAAATGTCAAACAAAGCGAATTGCCAAAGTCAAAGTGTGCTAACTATATATATATATATAGTAGAAACTAAAGTCCAAAACAGATATGCAATTTTCCCAACTCATGAAAAAAATTGGCAACGCTTAACAAAATTTTTTAATTCAAATGCATTTGGATCAAATCGATCCATCGATTCGATTCGATTCGATTTGATTTGATTTGATTTCATTTGCGTTGGTTATAAATATTGAACCCTTCTCCTTCATTTGGTTTTGAAGTAATTTGAAATTTTGATTACTGTCAAATGGGCACCTAACTAAATGACATATAGATAATGTTAAACAAAAAAAAATCGCTAAAATAATTCAAGAAAAAAAAGGTGCAAGACAAAACACGATGGCGAATGAAAAATTAAAGTGGAATTTTATGAGCATTTTTAATGTGTAAAGTTTTACTTTTAATGAAAACAAAAACCCAAATGACTGAATGACTGAATGACTGACTGGCTGACTAACTGACTGACTGACTAACTGACTGACTGACTTAGTTACTGAAACTGAAACTGAGACAAAGACTCAAGTGCCTGACTGAGACTCGGTTCAAGTAAATAGCTCTCAAGGGTTAATCGGAGGTCCGCAGGCGCAAATCGACATCATTGTTGTTGTTGCTATTGCTGTTAATGTTGCTGTTGTTGTTGTTATCGTCGTCGTTGAGCGCGTTTAATGATGACTTTTGCTTATGTTGTTTTTCTTGCTTTTGTAATTAAAATTTAAAATAATGCATACGTGCAAAAAGGCCAAGCCGAGCCAAGCCAAGCAATACGTATGTACGTATTGTTGTTGTAATTAAGACACTTCCAAAAAGCACTTTAAGCACAAAAAAAAAAAGAAAATACTCTGTGACAGTTTTTTTTTTTTTTTTTGTTCAAGTCGAGCCTGAAGTTTCGGTATTTTTTTTTTTTTTTTTTTTTTTTTCTGTTATATCTCTCTGACTGGCTGCTTTTTTATGCTGCCTTTTTTTATGGGGCCCCACAAAAACCAACTTTGTTAATAACTCATATTGTTTAAGTAAATTTATCATTTCTCTTAGCTCTCCGTTTCCGCTTGGTCAGAAAAAGGGAAAAGTGTTTGGCCCAATGTTGTGGCTAAAGCTTAAGCTTTGTTGTTGTCGTTTTTCATTTGGTTTTTCTTTTGTCTTTTGTACAATATGTACATAAGTACATACATATATATTATATATACTTCTTATATATATGTGCATATATACATTGTTTATATGTATTGTAGTTTTTCTTCTTTTTTTTCGGTATGACCATGCGGTAATGAGTGATTGCGGTGGTGACGACGACGACGTCGCGACGTCGACGACTACATAGAGTCTTGTGCAATTTATGACGTTCGCTTTTTACGCTGAATCTGAACTCTTTTTTTGTTTTTTTTTTTTTTTTTTTGTCTTTCTTCTGTTGCTTCTTATACCCTGTATATAACAATTTTAATGGAAAGGGTGTACTAGAACTAGCAACTAAGATACTTAACTACAGGTGGAAGGGACCCTTTCCATTACGTATCTACACAAAACCCGCGTTATCTATAAAATAGCAAGTGGAGGAAAAATCAGACATATCTGGATGAGAATGTCAAGAAAAGATATACATATATGTATATACTTATTCTTTTTATCTCTAAGAATTTTCCAGATTATTGAGAGACTGTATGTTAATATAAAACTATCTGAGACATTGTTTCCACACTATGTTTAAAACGGGAAGTCTTTCAACAGTTCTATGAGATCTATGTACATATGTGCCATAGTGTTTTGTAGATGAGGAATACAGATATACAGATCTCATTGCTTTATGAAATGTTAATAAAAGGTATTTAAAAATCGATGCCGTGACTTGGTCTACAACCTTTTGTTTGCTCTCTTATTGGCATCATCAATATTTTATATACATACACAAGGAATATATGTATGTATATATGTATATACATATGTACATATGAACCTATATATGACTGCATGTACATTTGTGTATATACAAACATACATATGTACGTACATATATAGATTCCCACGACATCATCTTGGCAACAAAGATTCTTATAGCAGATCGTAAACACTTTTCCATTGACCTTTTCAAAGGGTTAAATGCCCGGAAATGAAGTTGTTTTTGTTTTTTTTTATTTTCGAGGAAATGGAAAAGGTTAAAATGTTAAAAGTCGCATACGCACTTTAATAATAGATACATATGAGTATGTATTTTCATTTCCAGTTCCGCAAACACTTAAACATGTTGATCTAGTCAATCCATATGACTATATACATACATATAATGGTTATGATGATGGTGGAAAGGTTATAGCCAGTTATTAATGGGCCAGGCAATAATAGTTGCTTATCAGTGAAAAACTGTTTCACTTGATGCAGAGTTGGCTTAAATAAATTTTCACCTATGTATATCTGAATGACATAAATCGTATAGAGTTCAGTTAGTTTTTTGTTTGTTTTTGTTTTCTGTTTTGATATTTTTTCATTAATGAATAACGGCGTCTGCCTTCTGCCTGCTGCCTCTCTGTGCCTCTCTTGACTTAGGCTAATTAACTTGGTTAGTTGGAGCCCCAGAATGGGTCGTAGAAATCGTCATCATTAAAGAAAGAAAAAAATTAAAGAAAAAAAAAAGAAACCAATGCCCAAACCAAAAGGAAAAAAATTAAAGCCGAAGCAGAAGACAAAATCTCAAGATATAACTTGACAAGCTGGGCCGCTACGGTTTTCGAAAGACAATACAGCTAGTGATTAAATATAAATTAGTGACAGCAACCAACAACAACAACAACAGGTAATACAATTAATAAATTGTTGCCTGTCGATTGGTAAACCAGAAAGTGAGTAAATTTTACTGTATTTCTTTATTTATTTTTTCCTTTTTTTTTGACTTGCTTATTAAATTATGAATTGCGCAAGGTTTTTGTTTCTTTTGTTATTTGGTTTTGTTTTTTTTTTTTGATTTTTTTGTTGTTTTGTTTCATACTCTCGCTAAATGGGTATGCTGCCATGCAGATAAGGAATCGCTAATCTGTTGCTATATAGCGAAGAGCCATTAAGAATCTGCCTGGGAATAAGTTGTATAAGTTGAGATCATGAATTGAAGGAACATTACATACATGTATGTATGTATGTGTATATATATATAATCATTTTGTTTGAAAGATATTGAGTGAGATATAAAATTTATACATTTAATATTGATTTTTAACTTTTGAATTATGACTTTTCGATTCATTAAATATAACCAATAAAAATGCAAAAATGCCTATAAAAAAAGGGTATTAAATAAATGACACAGCCGACGTTGTTAGCCAGGCCTTCATATTTTTTGCTTTGGTTACTTTTATGTTGTTGTTACTGCTGCTGCTGCTGTTGTTGTTGTTGTTGTTTTTGTTGTGTTGCATTGTTATTGGCGTGTGCCGTTAACTCTTTGTGGCGGCAACAGGAAACTTTTGATTGCGCAAATTGCTGACGAGAAATGCCAATTCCAATTGCCAAAGTTACCCATACCCATACCTGTTGTTGCTGATCTACCTCCTTCTCTCTATCTCTCCCCATAAGCTATCTATCTCCTTCCCTCACAAGCAACAAGTGCAACATGCAGTTGTGATTCTTCTGCTCTGTGACGACCGCACACCGCTCTGTCAACATTGAGACCGAAAGCAACAACAAATCATACAAACATACATATGTATGTATATAACATCATATGAAAATACAAAAACCAGAAAAGAAACCATGGACTAGTTAGTTATACAGACGATTTCTAGATGCTCTTTCTGTGAAAACAACCATGATAACTTAATCATATCTATATCATTTTATTTTTCATTTAAAACTTAACTATAATTGATCTTTTTTCAGATCATATTGTTATAACAACAAATTAAAGTAACAGGATATTGTGAACTATAATTTTCACTGGGTAAGTTTGAACTTTAAGCTTGAATTTTTAAGTGGAATTGAAAAAAGACCTTAGTATATGTATCAATGAACTACAACTACTAAAATCGCACAGATTGAATACCTACATATATAGTGTAAATTGCATAAATATGACCACCAATTGGCGATACTTTATGTATTATATTGAAATTTTCGGTTCTTTACAAATTATTTAAATAATTCGTTACTGTTTCGGTTGGTATCACTTATTGATAAAAAATAAACTTGAAATCAAAATGTTGATTGTGAAATTGCATAAATTGGGTAAAATATCAAATAAAATCTAGTAAAGGGAAGTCCTTATCCTTATTATAAACTTGTATCTAGAAAGAAATGCCTTCTTATCCTTGTTTTTAATTAATCTAACACATCCTGGACTCTACGTTGTTTTTACACCTTTGATGGAATTCTGTTGACTGACAAAATTTAGATTCTTCTTATAGTTGGCATACTCCATTTGGGATTTTTAGGGTATTTTACATTATAAACAAGTCTCACAGCGCAATCGCAGCCCGAAGAGTAGTCATCGACGTTGTCGTCGTCGTCTGGTGGGCAGCGCTGCCTTGTTACTGTTGTCTTCTTCTTCATCTTCTTCTGCTTCTTCTACTACTTTGCTTTGACTGTCTACTAACTGTAAATTTGTTTTCACTTTGTTTGCGCATCTGCTTTTAACGTTTCTTACCCCCCCATCCTCTCTTGTTGCCCATTTTTCATTCACTTTAAGAAAATATTTGATAAACTTACAGCAGCAACTACAACAATAAACGAAATCCAGCAAAGGGATTCGGATCGTTATTCCTTTGTGGCAACAGGTTGAAATATCCCTCTCTTTCTTTCTTGTGCTCGTTTTTCGATTGTGTTTGCGTGTGTGTGTGTATATGTATATTCTTTTTGTTTAACACGTTTTACACATTGCACTTGTTGGCATTTTGTTTTCACAACTTCTTTTTGTCAAAATTTATTTCTTTTTCCTTTTTTTTTATTTTTGGTTTTATTGCACTTTCTTTTCTCTCTTTAAAACGCCTGCGTTTTAGTCTGTTTTCGTGTTGGCTCTTATACAGTTTTGGCCAGTCACACTGACTAGACTAAGTGGCAGTTGTATATACTATGTTCATACATATGCGTTATATGTACTAGCATATAACTACACTTAGTTAGTTAGTCCCCCGATCTTAAAATGCTAACATCGACGCCGACGTCGGCGTTTACACGCAAACAAAAAACAAGTCACTTTGTTTTTTCTCTCTCTTCTCCACCTCCTCCTTTTGCCGCTTCTTCTGCTGTTGCTTCTACTACCACTAACCACTTTTCTGTTGTTGATGTTGTTGTCTTTTCTAGTTTTTGGACGAGGCGCAAAGGTGAGTGTATGGTTGGTTTCTGTGTGTATGTGTGAGAGAATTGGTAGCTGTGAGTATATCGAATTTAGTTTTCTTTTGGGACCGTCGCGTGCGCTTGTCTCCAGGTTAAAAAAGCAACTGATCGATGGCAACGGCCCACAGATAGCCACGAAGGTGAGTGAGCTAAGCTTGCCGGAGAGCGCAGCCGCAGCTCAGGTGTATCGCATAGTAGTGAGAGTCGCTCAGAAAGAGGAAGAGAGAGAGAGAGAGAGAGAGCAAGAGAGTTTATCGATGGCATGCCAAACAAGATTCCAACACGCACAAATTGTATGTGGAATAAGGTCTATGTAAGTATGAGTTTGTTTGCCAATAGGCAGATTTTATACAAAATGGTTGGGAACTCGTTAGAGAGAGACAGAGAGAAAGAGAGAGCCGTGTAATAAACAAACTTCCAAAATTCCAGCGGCGTAGCGTAAAAAGTTAAGCTTGAAAGGATCAACTTTAATTTTAATGATGTTCTATGCCGTTCCCCTTTTTTTATTTTTCCCACGCTGACAACAGTTACGCTCAGTGAGCATGACTTGCTCTCTCTCACGGGTGCTCTCCCACTCTATTTAGCTCTCTCGCTGTAGAAGTTACCTGCATACACTTATACACAAACAGTAACACACAAACACGCACACACACACACAGCCATACAAACAGAGTTACACACACCTGCGCATTGCTTCTTCTTTACATTCTGCCGCTACTGGAGAAAAAGAGAACTGCCTACGTACGTACCTACTACATACCTGTTTGGGTTCTATTTATTTTGGCTTTAGCCATTTAACTCCACAAAGCCATCATTTATTATGGCCATTTACAATGATAATTTCAACTGAATTATTAACTATATTTTTGGGATGCCAATTGAAACGGAAATTACTTCTAGTCTAGTTGTTGCCCCTAATGCAATAGCAACAGGCAGGCGGCAGCCAACACAAATGACAACTAACTGGCTCTGACATATAAAGAACGTTGGTCGAAACGAGCTAAATGGAGAGAGACAGTGAGAGAGAAAGAAACTGAGAGCGTATGTGTGGGAGACTCAGAGCAAACATTGTAAGTGTATGCGTGGGCAACTTACCTGACCATCAAGCAAGACAGTCATGCACACATTAACCCTTAAAAGGGTCCCGGTAACGGATTGTGATCGCGAATAGTCTATCCCTGGAACCTTTCGAAACGTTATTACTTTAAAAATCCGACTAGAGATACGACTAAGAGTTTTCTTTTAACCAAGTAAAGCAAAACGTTTCTTGCCAATTTAACTGATATTTTGAAAATTCTTTTAAATACGAATTTTTGACATCTTTTCCTATGTAATCAAGAATACCGGAAATCGGAATTCTATAAGTGGCATCGAACTTCGTATTTACCCTTGGAACTAAGTGATCAAAATTTTGTGCCTTCGATTGTACTAAAAAACGTATTTTAAACCTTAGCCGACCCACCCATCAGATCAATAGCATCTTTTGTGTCATGTTCAAGGATTAAATAATTTTAATATTGCACAAATAAAAACAAATGTACAGATATATAGTATATAAATATACATATATGTATGTATATATATAAAATGGCATACTGATAATAAGAAAAAACATATAGAACCATATAAGCGATACCTTCTCCACTCTGCGAGTTGAGTTCTTTTTTTTTTTTGGTCATTACAAGATGATTTCGTTTTTGAAGCTCCGACTGAGCTCTTTGTGCGGCAGGACAATACTATTCAAAAGGATCTTCTCAGCGGGCACTTGGACAAAGCAACCTGTAAATAATTTATAGCCATTTAAAGTCATTTCCATTTTCGTTGGCTGATTACAATACTCACCTAGTATAGTTATAGATGGATTCAGTTTACCCTCATTATTAAAGAGTGGCGGATTTTCCATTTTGGCAAAGGGTTTATTTGCATCCGGATCACTTGGTGTGCCCTCCACTCGGGCCCACGCACCAATAATAGATCCCCGTCCAACTATAGAATGAAGTATCAAAGTGTGATCTTTTATTTGCGCTTGCTCCAATATGATAGACTCGCGAATGCGCACACCAGGGCCAACGGTAACGCCAGGACCAATGGCAACATTGGGACCAAGCTGCCGAAATGGAAAATAACATTAACAACTTTTATATGTTCGATATTACTAAACACCCACCACAGCTGAATGATGTACTGAAGCACTGGGATGGACATAGACATCCGGATAGACGGTGCAGATTAGACTGCCATCCCCCTCCCCTCGCTTAGTGCCAATATTGGCTAACCGTTCCGGATGCGTCTTTTTATAGAGACCTAAATAATGACGATTTGCATAAATGGCTGAGCCGGCCGTCTTTAATTGTGACCACCAATTGGGCACGGGCATGGCAAAGAGTTTGTCTGTTCCTGCCAATGGTGTGAGAACCTCTTGTTCCCACTTAATGTGACCCTGATCCCTTCCATTGCCATTGCAAAAGCCCACACAATTGTATTCCTGACCGCGAGCATGGAAAATTTGAGCCAATATCGTGAATATATCCATGGAGCACACATAGACACCGCAATTAATGAAGGTCGAGACATACGAGCTCGGTTTCTCCACATAATGGGAGACGGCACCGCTTCCGCGATCGAAGACGAGGCAGCCGTAGTGTAGCGATTGTTGACGTGTCGCCTCCGTACTCATAATGGTCACCAAAGCAGTTGGTGGGCGCTGTGTGTGAAAATCATACAGCTCCTGGAGCGGAAAATCAGCACAAACATCGCCGTTGAGCACAAAGAAGGCGCGTGGATTGCCGGCCCGTATCTGATCACGGAAGTGGTACATGCCTCCAGCAGTTCCCAAAGAAGTAAACTCTTGCAAATACCTAAACGGAGAGGACACGTCATTACTATATTATTAATCATCCTTCTATTGAATTGGGAGATTTTCACCTGATGTTAATGTTGCTGCTACTATACAAACTCTGCATGTCGCTAACAAAGCCCTCCATTTGTGTTTGCGGATAGTACCCTATTATTAGAATTTCCTTTAATTCCTTTAATTGAACACAAGCCTCAATGTGGTGGGCAATCAATGGTCTGCCGGCAAGGGGAAATAACGGTTTTGGTGTATCCAGGGAGAGGGGACGAAACCGGGTCCCCTTTTGCGGTCCCCCAATAAGAATTACAGCCTTTAACATATTGTCAAATATTTTCCTTATCAATTTTCAATTGAAAGAATTTTTTGTGTTTACGTTGCCAATCAGCTGACCACTGTTGATATCATTGCATCTTAGAGATGGCAAATATGTTACAATCTATCGGCAAAATCTCGGTCACACCAAAATCACTTTGTTAATGTGAAGAAAAGCTACTTTTATTTAAAATCTCTTATCCGATATAACAAATGTATGTTCACACTAGGAACGAGCGGCTTTTATAAATTAAGAGCACAAAATTAAATTACATATTAAAAATCAATTTTCCTACACAACATAGAAGAAATGAACAAATCGAAATAAAAAATTAGCTTTAAAATTGGAAAAGGAAATACACTGCTTCATAATTCTTTTATCGTGTTTGAAAGAGACGCAGTGTCCATGACAGATATGCGTTTTATTTACTGTGATTTTGATTGTAATCGATTATTCGCGGTGTAACCAATCGATGACACCAGTGTTGCCAGAATGTTGCTTTGAGTGAATTAACAGGAAAGGAACGGCAGGAAGGCATAAAAATCAAAATTAAATTATGGCAACTGCCGAGCAACTGCATTTGGTTGCACAAACCCTGCAGGCGGCCACGAATCCCAGTCACGAGATAGTCCAGAAAGCTGAAGCCCAACTAAGAGAATGGGAGCAGCAGCCGGGATTTTTTCCAACTATTGCAAGACTGAGTATGAAGCTCCCTGCCGCCGGTCGCCCGGAAGGCGGAGCTGCCCAAGAAGAGGGCGAAGTCAAAGTACGTTGGATGGCAGCGGTATATCTGAAAAATGGTATTGACCGCTATTGGAGACCAAATTCGAGGCAGGAGTTGCCGCCCGAACAAAAGCAGCAGATTAGAGAGGTGCTGCTCCAGAACTACAACGAGGAGACAGTACCTCAAGTTGGACTGCAAGTAGCAGTTCTTCTGGGCAGAATGGCTCGAACGGACTATCCGCGTTTTTGGCCAGATCTATTGCCCACGCTAATGAAGCAACTGCAGACTTGCAGCTCGTCAGAGACCATAGATCCGGCATTGCAAAAAAGGATTCTATTGGTATTACATTATGTGTTAAAGGCATTGGCATCACGCCGTCTAATGGCAGAGCAACGGGCCTTCGAGGAGCTTGGCACTCAGATCTTTGGCTATTTAGCTTGGGATATATGGGCGGTGCTCACGAATCGTTGCCTGCAGTTAATAAAAAGAATCTGCAGCGGTGGCCAGGAGACGCAACTGGAGGCAGAAGCTTTATGCATTTTACAACGTGCCTTCATCGTAATGAGGTCGTTGCGAAAACTTCTTGTCTATGGTTGTGCTAAACAATATAAATCACCGGATCATATGCAGTTTGTGGAGCAGCTTTTTCAACGACTACGTCAGTGCCTAGAATTGCGTTACGAACTGCGTCTGGGGCCCACACGTGGCTCACCGCTGATTGCCGAACTGGAGCGTTTCATTTTAAAGATGATGAAATCGCTAAATGAGTTTATGGAGCGTCGTGCCCTGTCCTTTGCCCGATTTGTATCGGTGGCATTGGAATTTAGCTTCCATTATGTGTTCCACGAAGGTACTAGCCTGATCTTCGATACCGGCGACCGGATGAACTTTAGCAATTTTGCCATTCAGGCTATCAACATGCTAAAAGGCATCATGCTGAGTGGCAATGACTCCATCAGTGCACCAGCAGCAGGTGAAGTCGAGGGCATCCAATCATTGGAGGATGAGCTATTGGCCTCCGCTAGTCAGTCACAAGTTAAATTCTTCACCGAGGAACGCATTACCTATATGTGCGAAAAGATTGTGACTCACTATTTCTTGCTTACCGAACAAGAGCTGGAAGAGTGGCAACAGGATCCCGAAGGCTATGATCAGGATGATGGCGGTGGCGATGCCTGGAAATATTCATTACGTGCCAGCATAGAAACTTTATATGTCACCTGCTTCAACCAATACTCTGCGATAATGAAAGCCGAGGTATTGAAGTATGTGAGACGAGCCCAAGAGCTCCAATTGACAGCCGAATCGGATCTAAAATCAATTCTGCTAAAAGATGCCATCTATAACGCATTGGGACAGACCTCCTTTTATTTCTTTAATCGTCTAGAATTTGGTAACTGGCTAACCTCGCAATTGTTGTCGGAACTTAAGATTGAAGCTCCAAATTTGCGCATTCTACGGCGACGCATCATCTGGCTGGTTGGTCACTGGGTTGGTGGATTGCCACGCGAACTGCGTCCTCTAGCCTACGAAGCCTGTCTGCATTTGTTGCGCGCCCAGGAAGATATGCCCACACGTTTGGCATCGGCGCGAACTCTAAATCTTTTAATTGACGACTTTGAGTTTCTACCAGAAGCTTTTCATCCCTATTTCTCACCTCTTTTCGAGGCTCTCTTCTTACTATTACACGAGGCAGGAGAATGCGATAGCAAGATTGTTGTCTTGGGTACCATGACACTTCTGGTAGAAAAGATGAGTGAATATATTGAGCCACAGGCTCTTCAATTTATTGCCTATTTGCCGCTTCTTTGGCGTGAGAGTGAGAAATACGATCTACTGCGTTGCGCAATCATTGGGACTTTGGAGCAACTGGTGCGTACCATACGAGATGTGCCAGAGCCCATGAGACCCTTCCTCTATAGTGTGATCGAGTTAAGCACAGATCTACAGGTGAGTTTAGTTACATATGTATATAGAAGATATTCTTGGAACAGTTCTAAAATAGCCAATGATATTTTCCACAGCAACGCTCCCATGTGTATCTTATAGAGGATGGAATTATGCTCTGGCTGGCCGTCATTGGAAATTCTACTCAATTGACCCCTGAACTATTGGTTTTGTGTGATCATTTGTTACCCATTATCGAGATGTCATCAGAGAATCTACGCACTGTGCTCCAACTTATCCATGCCTACATTCTGCTTGATGCCCAAGTTTATTTAAGCCGCTATGGCGAGGGATTTGTATCCTACTGTGTTCGTTCCTTTGAGGATATACGAACAGAGGGCGTTATTGCCATGTTGCGAATATTTGAGACATGCTTGAAAACTGATGCCCCCATGGGATTGCGTCTAGTGCGACCCGCTTTGCCATTTGTGTTTCAGCGGGTGTACCTCAAACAGGACTTTCCCATGGCCATGGGCTGGTATCTGACAATTGTAGCCAGGACTCTACTTATCGATCAGGCGATATTCATGTCTGTAGTCCAGGAGCTTCCACAAGCAGATGCCTTGGCACGCATTCTAGATGTGTGGATTGAGTTCTTCCCATTGGTCCCAGACACACATGCCGAGAAAAGGAAATTGTTTTGCTTGGCTTTTGCCTCAATCTTTGGAGACAACGAATTACTTTTAACCCGCTTACCCCACATCCTGCAATTGGTGGATGAGACATTGCACGAAGTCATGGACAAGCAATATGCTGTGGCTGAGGAAGGCGCCGCCAAGACGACACCTCGCTATTACGACTCGCTGGTGATCCACGATGAGCATCAATTGGACTTGGACGAACTTCAGCAACATATTGGCAGTAGTGAGGATTTTCATTTTAAAAGCTATCACGGGAAGACCTACCATGACGATCGTCATCGTCAGCTTATCCTTAAGGATCCCGTTTATAAAATACCCCTTACCGAATACCTCAAATGGCAACTGCAGTCGCTTCAATCCCAGCTGGGTGCGGCCCGATACGAGCAGTTAATGCGAGAAGTTTCACAGCAGGTTCTAGAACGAATTAATATGTATATAGAGCAGACATTACCGAAGACATGTGTGGTGTGTGCCGGCGGCAATGCCGGTGCCGGGGAAGAAACAGCAACAGCGGGTGCAGCCAACGATGATGCTGAACAGCTGGTGGAATCTGGCTGATGTATCGACTCTAGTATTGCTGTGCTTCAAAAGCTTTCTACGCTAAGTTATTGATGTATTTTGTATTGAAATTATATATTTTTAATTGTTAATCCATGGGGGGACAGTGTCTGGAAAATCTTTGATATCGGGGAATTCCCCACAAAGAAAGAATTTGTCGAGCCAATGGTTAATCCACCGCCGGTCGTCGCTCTAGCTTTCCCCTTAGCAAATTTCTTATTGTCTCGTCCTTATGTTGAAGCTTTTGTCTTAATTTATCCAACTCTTCTAAATTGCGTGAATGGAGGCCTCGTAATTGTGATTCCTTGTGCTTTACCAACACTTCTAAACGTCGCACAGCATCATAGGTATCTCTCATCTCAGCCTGACCGGCTTCCAATTTTTGTGCCCATTGCAGAGCCATGCGAAGACGAGCCTTTAAACGATCCCTGGCCTGTTTGGCCTTCTCTGTACTACGAATGAGAGCCGTGGCACGTAAATTACTTGTCTGCAATTGTTCCTCCAAGACATGTCGCTCACGGACATGCTCCTGTTTCAGTTGTTCCAGCAGGCTCTTACATTGCTGTACAGCAGCATCCTGTTGTTCAGAATGAGCAGGTGGAGGAGGATGAGGAGGAGGAGCTGACGGTGGTGCTGTAGGTGGAGCCACGGGAGTACTTTTCATGGCGGCCAACTCGGATTTGGTGCGAGCATAAGCCGCCTGTAAATGATCCATATCCAATAGCAAAGTCTGCATCCGTTGCTCATAACAGTGCATCACCTCGACCAGTTTTTCTTTGGCCAGATCGGTCTTACGCATCTGTGCCTCGGCCTTGGAACGACAGACACCCAACTGGGCCTGCAAACAGACGCGTTCCTCTCGCCAGCCCCCCCATTCTCGACGTAACTGCTCCTGTGATTGCAACTAAGGGGAATAAGAGTAGATAAGATTAGTATATATAAGTTGGATAGTGATTAAGCAGGACGCACCAGTTTGGTATTCTCTTCCAGGGCGCGTTTCAGTTCGCCCGTAAAGTGCTCAAAGTCCGTACTGTACTGGGCAAGTAGGGTATCTTTGTCACGAATGGACTCATCGTAAGCTTGAAGCAAAGGGCCCAAGGTATGAGTAGGAAGTGTGTTCAATTCTGGTAATGTTGACGCTGCATTAGTGCCTCCGTGTCTTCGCTGATCCTGATAACTTTCAATCTGAACGTTCAATCGAAAGACCAAAGTCTTTAGCATATCCACATCGTTGGTAAGTGTCTTGTTTTGGCCAAGAACGTTGGAAAGTTTTTGGTTTAACTGCTGACACCGTTGACAATTCACTACCTCTTGCTCCACTTCAGAAAGGCGGCGCTCTAATTGCGAGCTATCCTGACGCAGTTTCTCATTCTCCTGGGCAAACTGATCATTGTATTTATGGAGTGTCGAGAGTCGTTGAAGAAGTTGTTCCAATTGTTGTTCCTTCGCTTGAAGCTAACATAAAATTCGGATCAGCTTCATGATTCAATTGGAATGTTGTAAGGTTACTCTTACCAGTCCATTCAATGTGCGATCTTTCTTTTTGGTTTGCAATCCCGATGGTTCTTGTCGTTGTTCGATCTCCACACTTCTGGAACGACGACTAAAGTTACCCGATATGGTCTGAAGCACTTTGCGATTTCTTGGCTTTGGTTGAGTTGAGGAGTGTACCGGTTGTTGTGGCTTACGCATATCCTTTTCCGTTGCCTGTTCTTGGTCGGTCTGGTCTAGATCCGTGATCATAACACCACGTTGCGTCATTTTTTACAAATTTTCATTCACAATTTGTAGTTCTTTTGACAATTTTTTCGCTGGTAAACAAACTCATACCTATCCGAAGCACCTGTCATCGTCCTTTACTCCGCAGTCAGTCAGTGGTGGTAACCATGGTAGCCTGAAGTATGTTTGACCCTGTTTTACTGTTAACATTTTTAGGGTAGCAACCCCCGAATTGTCAAAGAGCCGCCGCCCCTGATCGCTTTCCATTGCATAGTAAAGAGAGAGTGAAAGCTTTTCGTAAAAGCTTAAAGCGTTCTCTTAAACTGTGGCCAAAGTGGTTGGCCATTGGTATGGGGATGACATTGCCATTGCCATTTCTTGGGGGTCCTTGAGCATAGTACATAAAACTAATGTCCAGACGGACAGGACTTCGTCTACGACTTCAGCTTCAGAGCTTCTCCTCGGGGGCCATTTCTCAATAAAAGCGGCAGGCGGCCAGGTGGTTGAATGGGATTGGGTGGGATTGCTTGGTTGATTCGGTTAGTAGGAGATGGGTGGCCGGTGGCGTGTGGCCTGTCAAGTGTTTTTATGGTATGAGTGGGGTTCGTAATTTTTAAATTTCATGTGCATTTTATTGGGGGGGGGGACAAACTCGTTTGGCTGATTGCTAGCTTTTGCATTTTGGTTAAAGAGATTGGGGATATTCTAGTTTAGGGCAACAAGTTAAGTTTTCGGCAGTTTCAGACATCAATCAAACCGCAGGAATCTGGCGCTGTCGCTGTCGTTAACAACAACGTCAAGTTGTGGCATTCGTGTCGGCTAACACCAAACCCTGCCGTTTCGCCTCATTATTTCCGCTTCAGTTGCCACCAATGCCATTATTATTATGATTATGATTGTGCGAAAATCTTGGTTAGTTTCGAGGTAAATGAAGACTGGCGGCGGTATGGAGCCCTGGGAAACAATGCCATATGTGTGTGAGTGTGTTTGTGAGTGTGTGTCTGTGTGTGTATGTGTCTGTGTGCCCGTGTAGCGGTGTTCTCGTAACCATTAGCGAGTAGCAATGATGGGGTTAGAATGGCTTAAGAGCTTTAAAAATTTGTAAGGAATTGAAGCATTATATTGGGTTTTTTGAAGAGCTTGTTTTCACGAATTTTCGGTTAAGTCAAGTAATCTTAGAATCTTTGAATAATTACAGTTAAAAAAAAAGTTAAATGAAAAATCTAATTTAATAACACATTCCAGAGAATTTAATGGGTTTCTTAGAAAAGAGCAAAGTAAATCTAATATTGATTTTCCAGTTCAGTTTTTATGATTTTAGGACAGAAAGATGGTCATAAAATCTGGCGATATATTTAAAGGTTTACTCGACTCAATTCTTGATATTTTACGGTGTCATATTATGGATAGATGGTTAAAAAAAGTGGATATATCCTTTTCTCGCATTCTTTAATTTGGCCTTAACTCGATACAATGTTGGTTCACTTCTCTTATGGTATTTCGGCTTATGGTCCGATTATTTAAATGCCAAAAATATGTTCATTATATTATTATCAAGTCCATTGCATGCATAATTCCGTCATTCATTCGATGGAAAAATTGTTGGACGCTCATTATGCAAAACTGAACTGTCCAATGGTGGAATCCTCACGAGCTTTTAACAATGAAAAGAAATTAAGTTGAAAATGGGAGGAGGATAGGGAACTTAATGAATGGATAACAGCGCAATCTGTTGGAAAATTAAATGCAAACATATACTCACACTCCCACACACACGCACACGCTTACTATATCCCTCCCCACTCTCTCATTATGTCGTTTTACGCACTTGATTGAAAAAGAAACAATGTAAACGGCATAGTGAACAAAATATTCACGTGAAATTTTGCATTTGCATAATTGGAAAAGCAAATGACCCGCCCAAAACTGTGTCCAGTCAGTTCAGTCACACCCAGGCAAACACTTTTGGCGGCCAGTGTAAACAGAAACTCGGTGAACTACAAACTACAGAGAGAGTAAGAGTAAAAGAGAGAGAGAGAGGTTGGGAAACGAATTAAAAAAAAAATTGGACGCAAAAAGAAGGCTGCCGCCTGCAGGATATGGTACGCACGACCTTCGTGCTTGCAACAGTGTTGCATGCATTTTATGACGCCGCAAAAATGGAATGGTGATGATGGTGATGGGTTGGTCACGTTAACGGCTCATTTCACGCCCAGACTTACCTTGGGGGGAGGGCCTTGCTGCTGCAAATGCACTCTAACAACGCATTGACCACTTGAACTTTTGACGCACTTTCGCTGTCAGATCTTCCAAGGACAAGAACTTAAGCGAACCATAGTGAACTAAGCAGAAAAGGAGAAGAAGTAAGTAATCGCTTTAACTGGCGTCTGGTTTACCCAAGCTCCAGTCGTGCCCTGACTGCATTATGCTATATGCTATAACAAACTTTTTGCAATTCACCGCCAAACTGATGCGACCCCAAGACCTCGGAGCATCAATTCCCTGTCTATCTCTCTCCAACACTCTTCAGTCTCTCTTGCTTACACTTTCTCTCGCATTCACCCCGGCACACATACACATACACTCTGACAGAATTTCAATTTCTTTGACACATTGCAAAATGCTCAACAAGTGAAACGACGTTGAAAGCCAAAGAAAGATAAAGCTGCCGGGCACCTCTCCGCACCCCAACCCCAAAGGAGCAATGTCAGGTAAAGTAAAAGAAAGTGAAAGACGGGACTTTGACTTCGTCCTCGCAGCATCTTTTGAGTTGCGGAGGTCCAGGTTCTACTCTGCACCTCCCTTAACGTTTTCCCATTTGGCATCACTTTTTCTTGCCTTCGAGCAGCAGTCATTCCTTTGGCCTGGCCCGTGCTTTCGTATGCTCGTTTATTCGTTGGTTTCTTCGTTGGTTGTCTGTTTACTTTGGGGCAAACTTTTGCCAAATTGCCATTTTGGCATTTAGGTATCGTCTGCCTTTCCGTCACCCTTGGCCATCTTCTTCGTCATCTTCTTCTTCTTCTTCTTCTACTACTACTGTCCTCGCCTCACTCACTCGTTTTGCTTACATTTAGCAGATTATTTTGTCGAGGTCCTTTCACATTTAATTCGGCCTCCTCCCGCTATTGCTCCTTCATTCACCAAGAGAAGGTCGCGGACGCGTAGTCGCTAGGTTACAATCTAAATTCCGCTTGTAATTTACATACCCACCACCCTCCCCTTCTTTTGTCTTGCCATCTTACCACCCGTCGCGTCACACAATTTTTTCGTGTAACTTTTTTGACTTTGTTTTTTTCTTTTTCTCTTTTTCTCCCTTTTTTTTCCTTTTTTCTGCGGCCCTCCTGTCTGCCTATAAAGAGTAAACAATGTCCTGACAACTTCCTGCAAAAACGAAACGAACAAACAGAGCAATGTGAAAAGGAAAGCCAAGCCAGCGACAACCTTTTCTCATTTCCTTTCCATACGCTCACTTGTTGCTGTTGCAGCCTCTTACTTACCTCTAGCAAAAAGCAATTTCATGCCACATGAGAGAATCGACAGAGTAAGAGCCACAGCAACAAGACCTGTCCCAGGGTCTGATTGCCCATAGCCTTTTGCATATACACACACACACACACACATACACACGGATTCTACCTTCATTCGGGCCTTGTGTTTGATTTTGATAACACGCACTCACTCCCAACCAATTCCTCGATTTTACACACCTCACCTTACGTCTGGCATCACCTGTGTTTGCCCTTCATCTCGATTCTTTGCTTTTCTGTTAGAGATGCCTCTTGTTTGCCTGCATGGATTTCGGAGCATTTTAGATCTTCATTATCCTTATGGACCCCATGCTGGCCATGAAAATGGATATGCAGATGTAGAAAAATAAAGAGTTGATAAACTGAACAATTGTTGAAATTTCTATTTCATCTTTTACTCAAGAGTTAATAGACGTAACAAAAGGTTACACAATGGACCGGCACATCAAATGACAAAAATCTACATAATTTAAATGAATTTTACTCTGGTAAAATGAAAACAAATATTGTTTCAAGTTGATATTCATTCATATTCAGGAATTGTTGTTGTTGCACCTCGTTGTTGCTAATGTGGTAATGGCTCTTTTAATGGTAACACACCATTGTGACTTGTCTATGGAACGTGATGGCAATTCATTTTTAGGAGTCACTCCATTAAGTGCCACACTGTGCGCCAACTTTAAACTGAAGTTGTTGTTGAATGTTTGCATTTAACCTTGGAAAAAGTGTTGGTAGTAAGGACATATAAGTATCTAATGTTGATATAACGATATTTCATCTTAGATCTCAGATTTCTTTTTACTGCAATTCGATCTGCAAAAAAAAGCAAAGTGTATTTTTAAAGTTTGCCTTTTTGTATAAATATTTTTGTGGCAGAAGTTCAATTTTATCCAAATGCGAAAGAATATCATTTGGCATTTTATAAATGTCAAATGAGATTTATGGCACACCGACGATTGCTTTTGGGTTGCTTTTCAGTTGTTAGAGATACTCTTACCTTTATTTATTATTTATAACTATATATAAATGCCTTTTTCTTTGGTTAAATGTTTGTCGGCAAGAATATATCGAGTATTGTTAAAGTTGGTTTTCCACAGAAATTGCATAAATGATGCCGTATTCCATTCTTCATTTAGATTGGGGAAAATATTATTTTTCTCCACTTGAATATATTATGAATTGAATAATAAAATTTCAAACATATGTTGAATATTTTATTGTGTTTGGTTTCTGATAACTTTTAACTGATGATAGGAAATCATAATTTCCCTCATTCATTTTAGATATAGAATAAATCAGACATTTATTCTGCATGTTATCTTTATCTTTTATCTGTTCATATTAAATGTTAGTCCTTATTTATTTCTTAATACAACTTAATTTATAGTTGATGTCCTTAGTCTAACCACCTTTTGCTTTCTATGCTCTAGAGCATTTTCCTATTTCAACATCGATGTGTCACGCCTCCTTTTCCTATACAAATAATCATACTTCAAAGGCCATAAATCGTTATTTAAATTTCACTTTTCACATTGCTTAAAGTTTCATTTTGTAAATTCCATTTTCGTAGAGGGATTCGGGCCTGAGTTGTGAGCTAAGAAGAGAGGGGGAGAAGGACTTTTGCGGGAGGGGAAGAGCTTTGGCTTTGTTTGCCAATTTCTCCTTGTTGGACGCGACTGGTGAAATATGCTTTAAAAAATGCGGCTTATTTTGGTTATGAGTCTCGAGAGTGTGTAGGTGTGTGTGTGTGTGTGTGTGGGTGTGTGCTTTTGGCTCGGAGCGCGATATATAATATATATATACAGACATATATATGTATGTATGTATCTGTACCTGTCGTTGGGTCCGTGTGACTTTGTTTGCTTTGCTTTTTCGGGCAGTTAGAAGATGCCTAAAGGCAAGTACTAGATACACACACACATACACATACACACACACACACACACGCACACACACGGAGAGAAAGATAGACATACTCATGCATTTGCTCTATAAAATTGTGTGTTGTGAGTGCTTTGGCATCCTTTGGTATCCCTTTTTTGTTGATGGGTGGAAAGGGGAGTGAGAGGACTGTGAGTGGTGGAGGGGGGGATGGTTTAGCTCTTAAGACATTGCCTGCCATCAGAATGATGTGCAAGTAATCCATTTGAAAAGGCAACGTGAAGCCAAACGAAGAAATGGCAAATACCATTAAAGACCATATGGTATATATATTTATATATATATGTATATATATTATATGTACAATCAAAGTGATATCCGAGATGGATATGTATTACTCCAAGTAAGGTTGCGCACAGTTAAGGCCAAATCACTCAAGTTTAAATGCAAATGTTATCTAATTTTCCTATACTTTAATATCATTAAAACATTTTGCATAAAAATTCACATTTAGTTAACATAACTTTACCCACTCCTTTCTACTCGTGACCTTTATGAGAAGGGATTGAATTTACCTAGCCGTGTATCTCATTAACGTCAGAGTATTCTTAATGGGGGAGGGAGGGAGGTAAGGAGAAGGAATCATAATAATCTACAATTCATCCTTGTTTCCTTTCTCCATAGAGCAACCTTCATCTCTACCTGCATTTAATTTCTTGTTTCCCTCAGTTCATTTTTTTGCCGTTTGTGGTTTCATATTAAGCTTGTTTGAGTTATCCTAGCATAATCCTTGTTAAGCTCTTAATCGATTTGCTGTTGGGTGTTGTTGCCTGCCTCCTTCTCATTTGACACCATTCAACTTGATTACGAGATGATGACGATTGCTATTTGGGCAGAGGGGGGTTTGGTTGGAGGGTAAAGACCAGAGGTCAATTCCACCTAACATGACGTTGTCCGGCTATTTTCATAAATTATTTAAAGTGTGTCAATATTTGTTTTGGTTGCCAAGGATGTTGATTCTTTGTAACTTTCTTCCCTCTCCCCTTTCCCTCCACCTCTTTCCTGCAATGTTGTTTGTTAATGTTGATAATGATGATGATGATGATGATCATCATAATGATGTTGATTACGATGTTGATGAGTAGCATTGATTAAAGGCAGCTCCAGTTAGCCTTAGGCTGGGGTTCCTTCTTTTTGGGTTTTCTTTATTGAACTTGAAATTAGTTTGATTTTGCCACTCTTCGCTCATCTCTTCTCCTCGTCCTTGTTGCATTCGTCCTGTTTCTTGCCTGGGGTATTTGAAAGAAAAGCAAATTTAATTTAAAATGACAGCACAAAAAACAACAACAGAAGAAAACGATGAAAACCAGGCGAATTAAGAAGAAAAGGAACAATTTTCATAATAAGTCGTATGGCAATAAGCAGGAGCAGAAGCAGAAGCAGCAGCAGCATCAGCAGAGGGTTTCATAAATGGGGAAAGGGGGGAGGAGGCAGTTTCTTGGTGCGTTAAGTATAATAAAATAAGCTCATTAAAATTATGAGCCTCAGCAGGTGGCAGCAGAAGCAGCAAATGATGTTGACGGCAATGGGGTCAGAGCATAAATTTCATCCTAAGCTGCGTTGCTAAGTATTATCCTTGCCTGTCTTTCACAGTACGCCCAATCCTGCCTGCCTGTCCATCCAATTGTTGCTGCCATGTGCCCATCAATCAGACAACGATTTTGCCTCGGTCTTCGGTCTCATTTCTGTTCTGTTTCTCTGTAAGTTAATTACTGAAGTTTTTCGCTTGATTGATTCGCTCACACGCATTGCAAAGCGGGAAAACCAACAAAAGAAGGAAAAAGGAAAAACTGCAAAAAAAGAAAAAAGAAAAGAAGTTGCCACGTTCCAAAGTTCTTTTAAGAGTTGACAAATCATGAGCCTACAAGGGAGGAGATATAATTCGTGATTCGTAATAAACTTAAAACGACAACAGAGACTCTTTTGCTTTTCCTTTCGTGTCACGCAGTCATCTGTTATTGCTCCTGCTCCTGCTACTGCTCCTGCTCCTGGTGCTGCTGTGTTTAAGCAAAGCTCTGAAGCGTGAAATCCCTACGTTGTCATTGCCCTTCCACCCCCCCCGACTCTCGATACTTCTTCAGGCACTCGACTGTGATTGACAACAAGCACTTAACGCATTTGTGCCGCCTGCTTCATCCACGTGTCCTTGTGGTCGGTTGCCCCCTTAATGAGGCACAAGTGCGCAACAGCTGAGCCCAAAGGAAAAATAAAAAAAAAAGCTGAAAAAGAAAATTCAACTAACTGGAGGCTGCATAAAACTCCAAAAAAAAAAAAAAAAATTAATTCAAAGACTTTTGTTATTCAGTTATAGGAGATGCCCTTTGTCCTTTATTTCATATGTTTGGGTGGTAGGAGCTGGAGAGCGGGATTAGGGATTCGGGTATATACATAACAAACATCAAATTGGATTTTATCGCTATAAATATATATGTATATATATATATATATATATATATATATATGTTTTATATAGTTTTGTTTTACATACTTTTGCTGTCTCATCGAAATGATAAGCACAAAAATTTGGCCAAATTAAAGGAAAATAAAAAATTAAAGTCTCCCAAATATTTTGTAGCATACTTTGAGGCTAAATGGGCAAACATTTTTGGACAAATTCAAAATGAAAATATAGCTACATATGTATATTCCTTTTACTATATATATTTGGATAGGTTTACACTTATACAGGCATACTAAAATTTATATATGTTTATTATTATTTTTTGTTGTATTTTAAGCCTTGTTTAGCATAGATAAAACTGTTTTAAAATTGCATATAAGAAACGTTTTCTATATATATATATATATATTCTTTATGCTGTTGCTTTTACACAATAAATTCGGTGGGCATTTAGTTTGCATTTGATTTAATTTAATTTCATTTGATTTCATTTTGAAAATTATATTATGCGAGAGTTCTGCCGCTTGTGGTTGTGTGTGCGTGTGTGTATCTGGCCTCGACCTTGTGTCACACGCGGCGTATGCTTGATGATAAAAGTTTACTCTGCGTATGTGTGATCTGTTTTTTTTTTTATATATTTTGTTTATTTGTTACTCTTTCTGTGTGTTGTTTTTTTCCATGGCAAATTAAAAGTTGAGGCAAGCGAAACTTTTTTTCCCCCTCTTGAGAATGAGAGTGTGTGTGCGAGTGTGTGGTTTACTGTGTGATTGTCTACCAAAATGTTCAAATGATAAAGTGCACTCGAAAACACGAATCGGTATGGTGCAGTAGTGGGACAGTAGCAGGGTAGCGGGCCAAAGGGGTTGGGTAGTAGGAGGGAGGGAGGGAGGGTAGCGAAAAGCAAACATGAGTACATTTGCTCTTTGTTAAGTGTTTTAAAGACTCCTTCCGACCCCATTTATTCTACTCTATTTATATATATATATATATGTGTATGTATATGTAGATGTAGATGTATATAAGCACTTGTCTAGCCTGGTTTCAAATTTCAATTTTCCCTTTCACCCTCTCTTTCTCTGCCTCTCTCGCATTTTCCAATTTCCTCTTAAAGTGTAAGTTTGCATATGAAAATAGTTATAGCTTAAGTTAAGGTTCTTGTCTTAGTTTGCTTAGTTAGATAGTACATCCTCAGATATATATATATATATATATTAGTTTATAGTATAAGCGTATGAGTTCAGAGAAAGGACATACAAATATGTATCTATTTATTTGGTATATACATATAAATATATAACTTTGATTATGGCTTAGATATAACAACAGTCAACATTTAACAGTCATTCCGATATGAGATTTTCGTCAATTTTCTTTTTCTTTTTTTTTTGGAAGAGATTTTTCACATAGCAGAAAATAAATATAAATATATGTTCTATGCTTATCAATAGAATTTCTTCATACATACATACAATATATCTCTATATATAATATATATTTATTATTTAAACTTTTGGATCAAGCATTATTATTTTTCTTTTTCTTATTTCAATTGACAGCTTAATTTGGTTTTTTCGCTTGTTTTTTTTTTATTATTGGAATTGAGAACACATTTATACATACATATAAATAAATATATATATTTATATATATTTTATTGTAGACTTTAACATCAATCGGTATATATTGTATATATAAGTTTATATAAATATGTGTGATATTTATGCCGTGCCTCTCTCTTTTACTTGTTACGATTTCTTATTTTTGGGCTAGACACGCGTCTCTGGGTCACCCGCCCCCTTTTGGGCTTATCAGACGAGGCCCTGGTCCGGTCCGGCCTTCGTGTAGGTGCGTCTGGGGCCAGACACATTCCGTTTGCTGATAAGCTAATCAAAACATCCGCCATAAACAAACGAATTATCGTTGTTGTGGTTGTTATTGTTGTTGTTGTTGCTCTTGTTGCTGTTGGTGTTGTTCTTGTCGTCTTAGTAGGCCTGACCACTGCCAATGACTTGTGGTCAAGACGAAAGAGAACATTTTTCACTTGAGAATATCTCATGGCCAAACCACAAAAGAGATGGCAAATGCGTGTCCTTTGGCTTCTCCCTTTTTTTTCTTTTGTCTGTCCTTGTTGCACATTTATAATAAATAAATCGTTTGGTTTTGTTTTTTTTCTTTTGGATTTTGGTTTTGGTTTTGTTTTTTCTCAAAGAAGACAATGACATTGACAAAGGTTTTCAACAAGCTGAGCTGAGCCTCCAAATATACATATATAAATATATATATCAGTGTATATATATTGCATCTATGTAGGGTCTATATATATATATGTATATAATTCTAGCAAAATAGAAATATTCTTTAGCTCCTTTTGATTTAAAGCACGTGAAGATTCTCACAGCTTTTCGATTTTGAAATGTCACTTAGGCATATTTTTTGTAGTATCTCCTTGGCCAGATGCAAAGATATGTGAGTGCGTGAGGTTTTCATCTTGGATGAGGTAGCTTTCTTCTCTCGTACTTCCTTGAGACGCATCTGAAAAATATATTTCAATTTAAAGGCATAAACCTATATAGTTATAGTCGAATGACTTGCTTTAATCATTTCAATTTGACCGCATTTTCGGTTAAATCACTCACAGCTCAATTTTCATTAATTAGTGACTCGATACGGAAGCAAAAGGTAACCCGAACCCCAATCTAACTCAAACCCCAATAGCGAAACCAATACCAATCCCAATCCCAATCCAATTGACTGCCACCCCCCAAAACCATTTAGCTTATTTCCTGAACAATTTTCGCATGCATCAATGAGCTGTTGCGTGTATTTCGCACCTAACCTAAATAACCGCAACCCCCTCACAAACACAAACTTCTCAGTCCCAGGTAAACACGACCACCATCCATTTAAGTTACTCACCTGCTTCAATATACCGACGAGCAGCTCATCGACATTGTGCTGTATGCCGCTGGAAGTCTCAATAAATTTGGCATCGCGTGAGGCGGCCAATGTTTTGCCCTCTGGAGGCGGCAAAAATGAAATGAGAAACGAGCAAAGGTGGAATGAGAATGGAGAAGAAGGAATGAGAATGAGAGGAGCAAATGAAATCAAGCCATCATAATTAAAAGCTAGAAGGGAATAGGGGAGAGACAGGAGTATTTTTTTTCTTCTTCTTCTTCTTACCTTGTGAGGTGATAAGTCGGGCACGAGCCAAATCTGCTTTATTACCCACCAGGATGACAGCCTTATCTTTGGTATAATTCTCTTGCCACAGATAATTGATGATTTCCTCAGCATTGCGAAAGGAGCCTTTATCCACCACAGAGAAGACCACAACACAGCCATGTGGTTCATAGGTAGACAGTGAATTCTCAACGCTCATCTCAACGCTTGGATGGTCAATGAAGACCATTTCAGATTCCTCATCGTCCAATAGCACACTGACCGTCTTCTCGCCAAACTCATCGTCTAAAACTCAGATCAAAATTAAACTCTAAAGACGCAAGTGTGTCAGCTGGGATGCTAAGGATCAGGTTCCAGCTAGGGGTTACTCTACTCACTGCGATCCCACATACGTTAGTTAGCCTTCTCTCAACAACAACTTACCTAGACTGGCATCGTAAGTATGCATATATTCCGAGGTCATAAACTGATTGACCAGAGCTGTTTTGCCCACTCCAGCATCGCCGAGCATTACCACACGATATCTCGGAGGCGGTGGTGGTTCCTGATTATCGGATTCATCTGGTGAGGCGGGTAGGGAATCTACATTGGCATAGCCTGCCCCACAGCAGCTACCCTCAAAGGGGGATCGTTCACTGGCCCGACTATTGGTGGAGTTCACACTGGTGTTGCTGCGCGAACGTCGTGATATTATCGAATCTCCGCAATTCACAACATTGCCCTTGCTGATGGAGAAATGACGAAGACGATAAAGATCATCGCTGGCCCGTGGATTGTAGGGACGTTCGGGTAGAGAGCAAACGCGCGGGCGAATATGATCCGGTACAGGCAATTCCAGAAAATTTGAAGTCCTACGCTGACGTCCCCGATTCGAACTCTGGAAGGCCAAGGGTCCAATGTCATCATTGGAAAAAATGGAAGTGTTCGAACAGGCGCTCTTCATTGACTCGCGTGAACTTCGACGACTAGCCAAATAGGCCAGGCCACCTTTAGAACTTCCTCGTCGCCGGGGCTTGTACTCCACCTGCGATTGATCTCGTTTCTGTGGTTTCTGGGGTTTACAGCCACTTAATTCATGATCTGCATCCTGGGTAAGATCACTGGTGGACTTGCGGTGACATCGTAAAGACACGACGCTATCTGAACAGGTGCGATCCAAGGTAGAATGGGAGCTATGAAGTACTTGGTATCCAGGATTGGATGTTATATTTATGGCATGACGACGCTGACGATGAGACGATTGAAGACCACTTGCACTGGAATTACATGGTTCAGGATCAGTATAGCTA
Organism: Drosophila sturtevanti; assembly: GCA_018150375.1. NCBI lineage: Eukaryota > Metazoa > Arthropoda > Insecta > Diptera > Drosophilidae > Drosophila > Drosophila sturtevanti. The sequence goes on along the minus strand of JAECWJ010000317.1, from coordinate 9,586,218 downwards.
AAGCTAGTAGTAGTCGTATGTTGGGTTCCAGTTTCACCAGATTCCATTGATAATTGGGTGCACTCAGTGACACAGGAATCACGTTTCAGGTTAAAGTAACTAGCGCCTGAGCCACCAGAAGCGACTGAATTAAGACACCTTGCATCCAATTTGGTAATCACTGGCAGCTCCCATTCATCGCGACGTCGTTTACCCTGACCTCCTTGATTTCCGCCCACTGCTCCCACACCTGTTGTAGTCACTTGTGGTAGCTCTTCCAGAACTGCTTTATTCCTTAACATTTTCTTTGTCGATCCCTGGCGTCGAGGTGAACTGGGCGGTTCATAGTAAATGGCTCCATCATCTGGTGAGATGGGCTCGTAGTATTCAAACTTCTTGCCCAAAGCATTGTGATCCATTTCAGGACTTGGACTAATGGCATCAAAAACAAACTTGCAAGGAGATTTGCATGGACTACGTGCTGTGGTATGGCCACTAAGGAGCGACGATGAATCATCTATAGAGCCCGATGTAGGCGTTTGATAATAGGAGCTAGGCGTCGAGCTGCTGGCATCATCGCAACTATCATTCGCATAGCTGGTGGTTATTTTTGGACTTCGGGGACTACTGCCGTATCCATAGCCAGGACTGCGTGGTCCACTTTGATTACAAGTGGTGGGTGTGGCATAGACAGACGGCGGATGGGCGGAATGATAGGTGCTCCTGAAGTGATATATATATACGATATTTAAAGATGATGATGAAACAAAATTTCTGTTTTTGGATCTAGCATCTCACCTTGGCGATTTGGGAGTGGCACCCTTATACGGCAATGGATTGCTAGATGCCCTAGCTGGGGTCTTGTGGTGATGATGCTGGGAATGAGGATGACCATAGCCAGACCCTCCGACAGCTCCCTCATCCCAACTGCGTTGTTGTTGGGCCATTTTCAATGTTGCTTCTGCTGCTGCTGTTTCCGATGAAAGATGGCTGGGTCAACTCATGTGTAAATATCATGGATATGGACCATTATTCATGCTCCTTCCCACTTCCACTTCCCCATCATTTGATACCCGCCCCTGCCCACATTGTCATTCACTGCCCAACTTCATCCTAAATGGCCACAAAGTCAACATAATTTATGGTTTTATCTTTATTTAATCAAAATAATGAAAAACCTACAAATGAAACCTCAAAAGATGGGCGGTTAACCACGCCCTGGGGGGAAATTCTATCTCCATGGGTGTGTGTGTGTGTGTGTGTGAATATGTATGTGTGTTCTTTGATATAGATGAGGAAGAGTATTCTATTTGCCCTGGAAATTATTATTAAATGTGTGTTTCGTTTCTATAAGCTGGCGGCATAAGTGGCTACCCCAACACCCCCCCTTACACATTACCATCTCTCCCATCCTGTCAACGCTTTTGTTTAGCCATAAGCACTTTGTTACACACATTACCCCGACTCTCTCCCACTCCCACATATCTATCTCATACTCTGTCTTTGTCTTAGCTTATGGAAAAGTTTCCCCCTGTCTCTGATTGTTTTGCAGAAAAGTTAATATTAACACAAACTGGCAATCCCACGATTTCACTCGACGAGTACTGATGCAAGTTCTATGTTGAGATTCAAAGGAGACTAGAGGGATTTTGCGAAATCAAGTTTTGCAACGTTGGTAACGCAGTGGCGTGAGAAGGAGGGGGAGGGGGAGTTAGAAAAGTTGCTAAACCAAATTTTGTCCGAGATGTGATAAGGCAGCTAAAGACTTAATTTAAAGGGCGAGTATTCATTTCTCCGTTCCTCTCTTTCATTAAATGTTGCCTACTTATATGGGCTTTTAGTCTATGATTGATGTGATTGGACCAATTTTCTAACATTCGATGTCATCTCAATCTTCATCTTCATCTAAAACAGTGATTGACATCATTTACTGTCTGTCTACAGTTTTGAGCTGAACAAAGTCCAACGATTTTATTCTTAAGCTACACCCACCCCCCAGTTACCCTATAGAACACTCTAGTTTTATGATAGTTAACCTTCCCCCTCCTCCTCCAATTCTCACACTCTCCTTCTCTCTCTCCTCTCTTCTTCTCTCTGTGGAGTATTTTTCTAAAGCACCATGAAAGCATCACTTACACGGAACAATTCTTGTTTTTCTCTTGTCCTTTTTTTTTATTCTCTGTTTTTGTTTTATTTTTGCCATGCCATTGTTCTTGTTGGTTTGCTTTGTGAATTCCTCACACAGACACACACACACACTTTGAGAGCGACACAACACACACGAACGCACACACGTGGATATGTGGGGTCCCGCTGTCTGTTTGGGTCGAAATGAGACACTCAACTGTTTGTCGCCTCGTTCGTATTGCTCACGTCTGACCTGCTGGCCATTATCTATATTGTATATACAAATAGCACCCACACAAACTTACACACACACACATACAAACTAAGGAGGGGAACGTGTCCATATTGTAAAGCAAATAATATGAAATGCGGGCTGAGGCATATCTTGCATTCATACCTGTTGGTTGTGAACACCCTATAAACATACAAGCTTTTCCTTTACCATAAGAGAATTTTGATTAAAGTTGAAAATGATATAGCACCAACTTTTCTTTTAGTAGATAAATTTAAATCCGATTTTCCTTTTAGTCGATGAAATGGAAAGTAATTGCCAATTTCTCTTGTTAAACACTTTTATGAATGCTTCTTTCAACTCTGAAATATTTTTCCATTAATCTTTAATATATTGTAAACAATATTAAGCATTTCTGGTTCAATTCGGTCAAGTAATAAATTTACAAGAATTTTTATTAAAAGACAAACAGAAATATGTTTGTAGAACAAATAAAATCGACCTGCATCCATTTCCAAATGTTTAACTTCAAAATGGCCCATGGGAATATTTATGGTTGTCAATATGCCATAAATAAACATATATATACTTATATATGATGTTCATGAGTAAAGACTTTTGCCATTAATAAATACATATATATATATATAATATTCACGAGTAAAGGTTCTTCTATGCCGCCATTTGCAAATGGTTAAAATGTTCACAATGTTTGCGATGCTTGGCAACCCTGAAAATGAAAGGTGACCTAAAACAGTACGCAAATAAAGTAGTTTGAAACGGAATGGCCTATAAATGGTACCATTATTTCTTTCCACGGTATCAACAAGTCGATATTATTTAGGTGAGCTTCTTCTCTCTGTTTTGTTTTGGTTTTGTTTTTTCTTTTTTTTATTTTTGTTTTTTTTTTGTAGCTATTTTGTTTCCCCTTATGTGTTTTACCGAGAAGCACGTAACATCCGTGGCCTGTTGCCACCGCAACCAATCAAACAGACCAACGACCAAGTGGCAGAAGAACTTAGTTATCGTAACAGAACCTCAAAACAAAAAAAAAAAAAAAACAAAAAAGAAATAATAATCATAAAATTGTGTTTTTTTTTTGTTCGTTTTTGTTGTTGTTGTTGTACTCGTATAGAAAAACTGTCCGCCGGGTACAGAGCTCACCTTACGTTCTTTACATACTAACATTTTGTTATCTCTGTCAGTCCCCCGTATCCTCCCTGTCTATCTCTCTTTTTGGCTTTCATCAATTTGGCTCGTGCGAAAATCTGCAGAGAGGCAGCAAAATCAATAGTCCATCCCTTTCTACACAGGCATTCAACTGGTCATTCAGTTTGCATTGGCATTATATATACATACATACATCCATACATATATACATACATACATACATACATACATATATATGGAATTGTCTATGCATGATGAATAAAAGAAGATGAATTGGTAGTCAAGGGAGCTTTGCACTATGGGGAATTTGACCGTTTTTTGTGCATTTAATTCATTTTTTAAAAGTTTATGTAATCGAACAATTTTGATGCCAAATGATAGATAAAAGATCAAAGCTCAAGGTTGCATACTAGGATTTTCATCATTTTGCCAGACTTTTGAGAAAACAGCTGATGAATACGCATGTTTTTTAGAAAACGTATTCGCTTTATGAAGTAAAAATTTGTAGCTCAACTTTAAGTGGTGATATTTTTAAAATAAAAAAAGATATTGAAACTCTCCTAAATGGAATTAAATAAGTCGGGTTTGTACTATGTGTTAGTAGATCTTTGTTGTAGAAATTGAATGTGAGTGTGGTAATATTTGATTAAGTTTAGACTTCTCTCAAAGGCAAATTCTAAAAACAAATTTTCACTTTGGGAAGAGTTTAAAAAAAATGTTTAGCAGTGTCCAGTCTAAAACTTGTAGGATTCTGTTGTGTGTGTAATTGTTAATCAAATCCAGTAAGTCCCAATAGCCACAAATAGCCACAAATTTTGCAATTTCGGTTACTAGCAAATAACCTCACATTTTCCCATATGAATTTTTTTTCCATATGGCGCAAAGAGAAAGGAAAATCAGCAACTGTCGATATAATTTTGACCTGGTTGTATGAACAAGTCGGTGGCGATGAAAGAATTCAGTCTGATATTCCACTAAGAGAAAAGTGTCAACTATTTTGTAATAAATTAAATCAGAAGTGAATTGAAGCATGTTTTGAAGACATTTTGGCGGCTGTTCAATCGGAGAAGCTCTTAATAATAGTCGCGATGAATACATTAGATCCAATATTATCCTCAATCAGTCTGGCAAATCGAATAAGAAAGTTAAAACAAATTCCTCTGCCTTCGGATGTGATTTCCTTGTTTTCTGGTGCCGTTGCTAATAATGACGGTGATGGAAACATGGACGAAAACGCTGAAGATTTACCCGATTTTCCAATGACTTTTGAACTTGAAACCGAGGAAAATATTGAATAGCGCAAGGTTTCCACGAATTCAATGTGTATTATTCTAAAATATAACCATTTTTCTTTGTTACAGATTATGTAGTATACTTTTTTGGAGAAAATTCTGTTTTATGGCCGTGGGCGCTTAGTGTCACGCCCATTTTGCTCGAAAACTATAAAAAAATATAATCATTACTGAAGTAAAAAAAAATATATTGGAAGCAATGCCTAGAAATCAATTTTTGAATTAAGTGCACAAAAACTGGTCAAATTCCCCATAGTGCTTTGGTTCAGCTTATTGTTATTGCATCTATTTGTGAGTGTATGTATGTGTATGTGTGTGTGTGTGTGTGTTCATTGAATTTCTGGCAATAAACCAGAATTCCTGGAAAAAAGGAAAATGAATGTCAAGCTTTGACTACATAATAATAATTGTTACAATTTTTGCAAGCTGAAATCTGATTCAAATTACAAAAAATTGTCAAAAATGAAAAGGAAAAAAGGAAAAAGAGAAAGAACGAAAGAAAACAAAGGCCAGGACCAAGTTCAGTTATATTGAAAATTGCTTTACCCTTGAAAAATGTTCATTTATGTGGATACATATGAACATATATAATATATATATATCAATTAGTCGAATAGAAGTTACACTAACCATATACTATATAGTATGTGATCCGTCCGATTGGGATTAGAAACGATCCAAATTCTCTGAATTTTCATCAAACCTGAGTAAAATTTTAGAATCGTATAATTGTATTTAAATGAAAAACGGATAATCGGACTTTTTGTTAGTTGAAATCCAACTTATTCGAATTCAACTGGAATTTATTTCCTTTAAAATCATTTTGTTCTTAAAGGTTCTATAATTTTTGAATATAGTCAAAGTGTACAATGAATTATGGATCAACTTTATCTTCAATTTATTATAGAATTATCCTAACAAAACATTAAATGGAAATAAATTTTTTTAAACATTTACTCTGTTAAATTAAAGCAACTTTTTCCGTACATCATAGAAAATATATGTATGTATAAATATCGTAAAGTAGAAGCCTTGTATACATATTATTATATATGAATGTAGCAAACTCATCTCAAAGGAATATTAACATTAATACCAGTTACCAGCTTAAGGCCATGACAATATTTCGCAGGATTTAAAAGCAATACAAAATGTTAGCTGTTTTCAGTTGCCTTTTCCCAATTGTCTCATCAGCCGACTTTGCCATGCCACTCCTTCAAGGCTTTAACTATTTGAGAATTAGGCGAAGAAAAGAAATGAAAAAGGGGATGAGTCGAATGATGGGGTCACAATGTCAGAGTTCACCTCTTGTGTGCTATACCCGTTGGCTAGAAATCTATGAGTGGGATCAGCAGAAATATATCTTTAAACACTGAACAGCGACTTTTCTATTGTATATATAGAATAAATGTTTATTGCAAAATGAAATAATATATTAATAAGTATATATGTATCGAATATACTCTCTTCTGTGCATTGCAAATTGAAGATTGAAGTATATATACTTTTCATTCGACGGATAGGTAGTGTATAAACAAAAAAACGATGAAGAATTTTTTCAATCTTTTTGACTGGATTTGGATTTTATTATGTGTGTGATTTGTTATGCATAAAATTTGGCTTTATGTTTGATTTAGCTTTTTGCATATTTGAATGGTTACCCCCTAAGTTGAAGGGGTTGTGCGAGGGAAAGGTCTTTTTCTTGTTGTTGTTGTTGTTGTTCTGGTTTCTGCTACCTTTTTTTTTAATCAAGTTTATGGCTTCTGCCAAATGGAACAAAGGAGAATAAAGAAACAAGCGAATACAAAAAGAAAAGTTGAAATGTCTTTGACCTAAACTTACTTCCTGCTTTAAGTTGTTCTGTGTGTGAGTGTGTGTGTGTGTGCGTGTAACAAAAACAACAACAGCTATGAAAAATGACCTGGGTCATTAACTTTGGTGAGGGGCAACCCTTTTTAGTAAACTTTACTTAATTACATGGCCTGCACCCGTTAAATACACACACATACATCTATCACACCCACATACACACATATACATAAGCATAAATATTTACCCATGCCGGTCTCTATGTGTGTGTGTGTGTGTGTGTGTGTGTGTGCGGCACAGTTGTAAAAATAACACACAAACAAGAAAAGTCCATAAAACACTTAAGATCAAACAATTTATATACTTGGCAAGAAAAGCAAAAAGAAGAAGAAGAGCAAGGAAAAGAAAACATGAAGAAGGGCAAAATGTTGAAGGAGAAATTGAAGGAAAAAACAGACAAGCAAGAGAAATAGAGAACAGAACAGAAACCATAGCCTAACTACGAGGGCCACTTGGCCAGCCCCAAAAAAAAAAAAAATGAAAACGAAAACGAAAAAAGAGAAATGAAATGGCTAACAGCAAATTACAAATCTTTGGAAAAGTCACGTCGCAACTTAGTCATTAGCCACTACTAGCCATCTCTGTCAGTAACTTCCTCCTTCTACACTCTCCTCACCTCCCCCACTTACCACCCCTCTGCCATTGATTTTATTGCAACACATAATTCTTGGTTGAGGCATTTTGCCATTTGTGCAAATCTCATGTTGATGGCATATTAAGTGACCTGCTGTTCGTTCTCTGTGTGTGTGTGTGTGTGTGTGGTTGGTTCCCCTTGGGCAATTTGGTATTTTAAATGCTGGCCAACTTGCGTCATTTGGCCAGAGGGTATTTGAGTGATAGTTGGAGGGGCAGAAGTGCGATGGCAAACTTACGTGTAATTAGAGGCGTCTGGGCGCGCGAGGATTAGCAATTAAGCGAGTGTCCTGTAAGCGCAACAAGTGCCAACGACAACAGCAACAACAACAACACCAACAACATTCGTAATCCCATCCACAATGCTACGAAGTGACTGAGAGGACGACAACGCATAAATCAACATGTCAAATCATGGCTTAGAGTTGCTCTAACACAACTACATACATATAGTATAAGTATTATATACATAAGTTTATATATATATACATATATAAACCTATTCAGTGTCCAAGAGTTAACTATTTAATCCTTACCATTTTTCCCACAATTTTTTTTTTGGCCGAAATTCGTTTTTATTGGTTAGCTGCAGAACTTTGCTAATTGTCTTAATTGCGTTTTCCGCTTTCACTCGATTTACGCTTTCTGTCTCTTTCTCTCTCTCTCTCTCTCTCTATCACTCCCTCTATCTGTCTTTCACTTGGTGTCCAAAAAACCACAATGAGCAACAGTTTGCACAGTTCACACTATAGATTGTATGTAGGTATGTGTGTGTGTGTGTGTGTGTGTATGTACATATGTCCTGCACTTCCGTTTCCGCTTTTATTGACGCTACCGTTCATCGATGCCGCCGCCGTAGCTGCTGCTTTAAGCCAAAAGCCATCGAAGCACGAAGCTGCCGCAAACGCTGCTCGAGCTAAACTGTGGCTCCAATGGCCACACATCTGAGTTTTGGTATCCCCCACAAACAACAACAACAACTCATTCGGAAAGCTTCAAAATGTGAAAGCTTTTCTCTTAACTGGAAGGACTGGAACACAGGTGGTTGGTGACTGGTTGGTGGTGGATGGGTGGGGGCAATGCAAAAGCAAAACCAAAATCCCGAAGGCATGCAACAATGCGATTTTTTGTTGTTACTTGAAAAGGATCCACACAATGTGCTCACTTGCCAGGACTTTGGCTTAAACGAATTGATTCGGCTTAGTCGAGTATTCAAAAAGCTTTAGTTCAGTAAGATTTACTCATCCGTAATTTTCATTATAGTAAACTGTTTACAGTCTCATAATGTTAGATAATTGTAATATAATGTGACCAACAGGTTGCCCATTTGCAATTCTTGCCAATTGGCTGTGAAGTGAAAACATTCAATTGATATATATCTATGTACATATATATATATACATATATATGTATATATAGAGCACTAGAGACCTATAAAAGGTGTTTTAAGCGGTTTCAAAGGCCATAAAATAGGTTGAAGATGACACAAGAGATTCTATTGGATGAATAGAATAGAGTATGAATAATTAAATATATTTAATTGTTTTTCTGACTATCTGCACTTAATATACATACTAATATGTATATTCGCTGTATTAAATTTCATATATATCATTATTCTCTCTTCGGTTTTTATGTTTTTAAACAAATTATCAAACGTATCTAAATATTGTATTATTATTAAAACAAACAATTTAGAATGCAAATCAGATGGTTAGTTTAGTTTTTAGTTATATCAAATATTAGCCTCCTAAAATCCAAAATTTCTTGCCATGGGCAGTAGCTGAAGCAAATAATGGCCAACTTAGAGCCTATATAACATTGGTAAAATCTTTCAATAGAAGGACAAATTACAAATCCTTCGAAGGAACATTCACTACAGAGGGCTCCAATTCAGTCAAATCTTGTCCGATTTTCAAAAGCTATGTCTTTATTTGCTTTTCAGAATCGCCATTTTTAATTAGCATAAAAATCTGGAAAACTAATTTTTAACTCGATTTTCGCAAATTTTAACGATGGTTACACTGCAAAAATTTACGAAATCCCGGTCGAAATTTTTTTTCCAACTTTTTTTAACTTTTAATGCAGTTTTTTAATACGGAAATTATCCAGAAAATTGATGTAAAACTTTTCCAAATCGGCCAAAATATGGCCAACTTAGAGCCTATAGAACGTTGGTAAAATCCTTCAGGAGAAGGACAACGGACAAATCCTTCGAAGGAATCTCTGTTCAGAGTCAAATTAGATTTTAAAAAACTATGTCATATGTATCACCATTTTTAATTAACATAAAAATCTTGAAAACTAATTTATTTATGTCCAAGAAAATTAATATAATATAATGAAAATTTATACTCAATTAATGAGGATTTGGAGGGAATCTGATTTTTTGAAATATCTCTTATTGGTACAGGGTATACTCCAAGTCGGCAGGGACGAATTGCTTACTTCATTTCTCTTAATTTTATTTTATTTCTGCCTGCATTTTTACACATTTAATATACCCTTTAAAGTTATGTTTACAAGGTATTATTGTGATTGTTGAAAATCGTAATCAATAATTTATTGTTATAATTTATAAATTATTCGCTTTAGTGTGAATGAGAAATCTCAAACAATTTAATGAGCGATTCGATTACTTTTGATTAATCATTTGGCATGAGGTGAGTTTAGTTCTCTTCTAATCGAAAGAAGTTTCCTTTCCATGTCTTTCGGATGAGTGAAATCTTAATGAATAACCAGTGGAAGATATATATATTGATCGCTTGTTCCACATATTGAGTGCCAAGATCTATGTGTATATGCTCTGCATCTGAAATAATCAAAATAATCTAAACTGATTTTAATAAAGATCTAATCAAATTGTTTATTATAAAAACTGACAAATAAAATTTTCCATTTCATCATTTAATTTGTTTAGCACATCTTTAAAAATAGAATCCTCTAAACTAAAGATTTCTTACTAATTGAAAAAAAAAAATGTATCAGAAGATTTTGCCAAAGTCCAAAGCGAAACAATTCATCTGTTATTATATATTATTCTTATATATATATATATTATTCTTATATATATATATATATATATATATATATATATATATATATATATAAATATATATATATATATACATATAAATTATTTTGATAGAACCCCGATCAGAAGCCATTGAAAAGATTAAAGAATTAATTTCATGTATATAAAAGTTTTTTAGTTTTTTATTCTTTTTTATCAGTTTTTTGTTTATGTTGTTGGTTTTGTTTTGTTTTTGTTTTTTTATAATCTGATCTTAAAGTTTAGCTTAATAAATGGCTTAAAAAATAAATAGTTTGGGAAGTTTTGTCTTCTTAAATGCTAATAGAAACGACTATATAAAGGATTATCAGGATTGGGATATAGAGCGTGTTTGTGTATAGATATATATATATATATATATGTATAGTTTTGTGTATATATATAAATGTGTATGTTGGAAACGGGGGGTGGTGGGGGATGGATAGGCGGGTAAAGATGTCCTTAATAAATTCTCATCATCACATCTCATCTTGTTTAGCTGCAGGTTCTGTTTCTTCTTCACTTTTTTCTATTTACAAATCGGCAATGCGACTGGTGAGCTGCTCCAGCTCCTTGTAGATGCTGGACGGCAGATCTTTGCCCACCTGGGACTCGAAATAGCTGCGAATTTCTTCCGCTTCCTGTTGCCAAAAGTCCTTGGGTAGTGAGAATAATTGCTCAACATCGATCTTCTCCTTCATGCCATCTAGATTCAGGGCACCATCGGCAGGAATATGTCCAATGGCGGAATCTTTGAAGCAAGCTTCACCATTCACACGACGCAGAATCCATTCGAGGACGCGAGAATTTTCACCGTATCCGGGCCACATGAATTTGCCCTCGGCACTCTTGCGGAACCAGTTGACATGAAAGATCTTTGGTACTTGTCCGCGCTTCTCCATGCTTAGCCAGTGGGCCACATAGTCACCAAAGTTGTAGCCAAAGAAGGGACGCATGGCGAAGGGATCGTGCATAATGACCTTTCCCTTGTGCTCAGCAGCGGCAGTGGCTTCACTCTTCATGGCAGCACCAATGAAGACACCATGAGTCCAGTCGCGAGCTTCATAGATAAGAGGAACGCCAGCTGGACGACGGCCACCGAAAAGCACAGCTGAAATGGGTACACCAGCTGGATCTTCCCAGGCTTCATCAATAATGGGGCATTGAGCGGCGGGAGTGCAGAAGCGAGAGTTGGGATGAGCAGCAGGTTTGCCCGAATCCTTGGACCAGGGTTTGCCTAGCCAATCGGTGATCTGAACATTGGGAGCCAAGCTGCTTTCCATGCCTTCCCAGAAAACGCCACCATCTGAGGTGGAAGCCACATTGGTGAAGATGGTGTTCTTGAACACAGTGTTCATGGCAATGGGATTTGTCTCCATCGATGTTCCAGGAGCAACACCAAAGAAACCGTTCTCAGGGTTGATGGCGCGCAGAACACCTTCAGCATCGAATTTCATCCAGGCGATATCGTCACCCACGCACTCCACCTTGTAGTTGGATAGGGATGGGTTCAACATGGCCAAATTGGTCTTGCCACAGGCCGAGGGGAAGGCAGCAGTGATGTATTTCTTAACACCCTTGGGATCGGTTATTCCCAGAATAAGCATATGTTCGGCCAGCCATCCCTCACGCTTGGCAATGGTGCTACCGATTCTCAAAGCGAAGCACTTCTTGCCCAGCAATGAGTTGCCACCATAACCAGAGCCATAGGAAACGATCAAGTTCTCAGCGGGTTTGTGCAAGATGATTGTGCGTTCAGGATCACAAGGCCAGGATAGTTGCTCCACTTGTCCATTGGCTGGAGTGCCAACGGAATGCAGACAGCGTACGAATTCCTCCTTCTTGGCCAATTGCTGAAGGACAGCGGCTCCCATGCGGGTCATAATGCGCATTGAGGCCACCACATAAGCGGAATCGGTCAGTTCAATGCCAATTTTGGAAAGTGGTGAACCCACTGGACCCATGCTGAAGGGTACCACAAACATGGTACGTCCCTTCATGCAGCCGGGGAAACGCTGTTGAATGGCTGCTTCCATATCCACTGGCGAAATCCAATTGCCCAAAGTACCCTTGACTCCTTCCTTGGGTGTGGGAATGGTTGATTTGCGCTCCTCGGTACAGATGAAGGTACGAGACTCTACACGGGCCACATCAGAGGGATTGGTACGGGCTAACCAACAGTTTTCATACTTGGGCAAGGCAACAATGGTGCCAGCTTCCAACATGGACTTGATGAGGATTTTGTTCTCCTGTTCGGTGCCATCGCAGATGTGCACTTGATCGGGTTGGCACAGAGCGATTCCCTCCTCCACAAAACTGCGGACTCCGGCAGTTAATGAGTTGGCATCACCATACGAGATGGGAATACCACGAATGTGGCTATAAAGGCCGCAATTGTCCTGGCGGAGCTTATGCAACTGGGGCAGACCGCAGACATTGCCAGAGCTAATAGAGATAAAGAGATAGAGAGGGAAAGAAAGGAAAATTATGGAAACTGTTGAACTGCAATTCAAATTCATGGAGTGTGGGAAAATTTGTGGAAAATATTTGGTTGAGCAAAGAATTTTTGAAAAAGAGATTCAAATGCATTTTCTTTTTTATTTCTTTGCAACGAATTGTGGCAATATTTTTTTTATCATTTGCATTCGCATAATGTGGGGCAGCATATGCACAACTCTCTGTGAGTGTGTGTGAGAGAGAGTGTGTGCGTGTGTGTGTAGCAGAGGAAATGGTGGAGGGGCAAGGGTATGGATATTGCTGTGCGTGGCATATTTTTTTTATTTTTTTTTATTTGACTTACATAATTTTGCTTTGTTCGATGAGCTCAGGCATTTTGATTGTATTTTTTATTTATTTCTTTCAAAATATTATTAAATTAAAAGCTTTGGAATCAAATATTATTGATATTTTTTTATTCTTTCTATTTATCTGTTAGATATCGTGAAAAATGTGTTTTGCACGATTTATTTTTTGTGTGTTTTCTTTTTTATCACAAATGGAATTATCACAATGATTTCTTGTTGGTATTTTGTTTTCTTTATTTGGTGGGTTTTGCTTTACTTTTTATTTATGAATTATTATTATTGTTATTATTTAAACGTTGTTTTCATATGTTCTTCCAAAGTTTTTTGTCAAACATCAATTTGATTTTCAGACCACTGAAATGAAATTCTTCACTTGATCTTTCCATTTACTCTGACCACGAGTAACTGATGCCAACTGTCTAACAGTTCGGCCTTTTATACGCTTCCGAGCTCGGAACTCGTAATACCAGAGACTCGCGTCGTCGCATCGATAAGACTAGAATACATAAATATGTATGAGTGAGTGTGAGTGTGTGTGTGTGTGTGTGTGTGTGTGGGATGTTCGGATCGGTGGTGTGACGCTACTACAACGACCGATCGGTCGTCTGATCGTTTTTATGAGCGAGAGGGTCAAACTGCAGGCTCGCTGATTGGCCATTGTATGGAGGCTCGCCAGTTGTTTTGGTTTTTCACCGCTCAAACAGGCAACTGGGACAGTTCGGTCCCAGGGGTATGGGGTATTATGAGTGCAGGCAAGTAGTAGATGTAGAAGGAGGGGAGGGGGGTAGATGAAAACCTCTTGGCAACAGGCGTCTGTTTGTTTTGTCGTATTTTCTAGGCTGACTATCGAAGCAATCGCATTGATAAACAATCATAGTGGGACTCCTCTTCCCCTTCCTTTCCCTGCATTTCTTGCTGTTGATATTTTTTTTGTTTGTTAATTTAATTATAATGTTTATGCTTTTATTAGTAAAACGTTTAACTTATATATTTTTCAGTTTTCTTCATTTTTTTTTTTTTTTTTTGTGTGCTTCTTTGTGTTTTGGCAAAAAAATAGCTTACATTAGTTGTGGGAGAAACCAGTTGAATTTTGTTTTGTTTTGTTTTGGGTGCGGTTTTTAGGCAGCTGTGCATATATGTAGAAAGAAGGCTTTGTCTACATATATAATCCGCAGATATGTATATATCTTCAATGTCTTTCTATACCCTACAACAAGTGAGGCATAAAATTTGCAAATAGATTTAATTATTTATGATCCTTGAAACTTTCTGCACTTAATTCTAATTCCTAGTCAGTCTCTAAACAATTAATGGCTTTAAGAGTTAAACTTCATTATTATAGTAAAAGTTTTAATTAGTCACAAGCTATTTTTCATGCCTAACTTAAATATGTATCATACAATTTTAGTTATCGATGGGGATAATTCGTCATTCCACTAATATAACTTCATAGAAATAATTTTCTATGAATCGAATAAAATATAATGGCACTTTTAATAGGGGGTAAGTAAAGGATAATTAGTAGGAGGGTCTACTCTTGGTAGAGGATACAATCAAAGTCGTTGCTGTACGTCAATGTGACATTCTTATTTTGCGTGAGAGCCTCTACACGCGCCCATCTACGCCTACGCCTACACCTCATCACATGTGGGATCGGGGGAAAGAAATAAGATTCCTAATATATAAACAATTGTCAGAATGCCAAAAGTGAAAACTTGTGACGGATAAATCTATATATATATATATATATATGCGTATGCCTGATGAACATATCTTCACACCCCAAGATGGAGGCCATGGTCAGTTGCCGCCATTCATGTGACATTTGCCGGTGATTTTATATTCTTTGTACCCCCATCCAAGAATAGTATCTTAATTTTGATCATGTGTTCTCTATATATGTGCATATATAATGAAAGCGTAGAAGGAGAAATGAAGGTTTCTTTGGCCAATTTGCTAGTGGCCAGTGGTTAAGTATATCGTTCTGCAACCGTTATACGAATCCAGTTGCCATTCACTTGACCCAGACCTAAAAAAGGGATTGTCGCTTAACCTTGAAGGACTTGAATGGACTGGAGTGGACTTGACTGGTCTGGACTAGTGTCCAGTAGATGGATGGGGCAAGTTTTTCATTATACTTATTTCCCCGCATTCAATTAAGTCTGGCTCGTGTTTCAATCTTGCTATTGTTTTATATATATATTTATATATGAATATATATACCTTCTTTTTTTTTTTGTTTTTTGTTGTTTTTTTTTTTTTGATATATGCGAATATGTTTATTTATAAACTATGGACTTGTTTTTCTAGTTGGGCCTGATAATCTTCATCATCGTTGTTAATTGCTCAGACGCAGACTCAGCTCACAGATTCAAAGATTGAGAGCTCCTGGTACGTACAAAACTTACCCCCCTCCCCCCTTTCCAATCCTCTCAGTCTAATTAGCACATCATCGATAGAAAAATTCGCGCGTTTTGATGAGTTAAATTTACTTGATTACTGACGTCAATAGACAACAAAATCGGTTGTACAGCTGAAAATACATAATCTAAATGGAATCAATATATTTTTTTTTAAATCAATGTAGAATTACGGGTTATCATTGATGGCGAGCCTCTGAGCTGCCTTCTCAAGAAAGGGTCTTCTAAATATAGAACGAACCGGAATTAGGGACTGTTCTGGGGCTACGACCCGAATTTTAATTTATATTTAAAAAACATTGATTATACATACATACATATATGTAGTGGGAAAACTTATGGAAATTTATGCCTTTTATTTTTTTTTTACATAATTTTTTTTTCGGTGTTAACTCTTTTTTCGTATCATCCGATTTCTTTGTCTTGTTCTTCATTTTTTAATCACACCATATATGTATATACATATATATATATAAATTTGTTTTCTTTTTGGGTAATTCTTTCTAATCAGTCCCTAGCAACCGAAAGAGGCTCGGCTGACTTCATTTTCAACGATCTAGAGAGAACCCTGCCCCGTTCTTTCAATAAACTTTATTTTGATATTATTTATTGTTGTTGTGGTTGTTGTTGTTGGCATTTTTTTTTTTTTTTTTTTGGAATTTTATTTGCTTGTTTTGTTTCATTTTTGGTCTGATAATTGGCACAGTGAGGTTAATTGTGGATTTATACACTTGTTTATGGACAAGCCTCTGGGTCCCCATTGATAAGGCAAATATTCTGTCATGAACGCCCGCCCGCTTGTTCAGTTGTTTCTTCTTTACCCAATAGAATATAGAAATCAAAATTTGTTGTTCAATTTTTCTCTTTTGTTTTTTTATTTTATGCAATTAAATCTATGATTAGAAAATAACCTATGGAACACACTTCATCACATGTTGGCTACACGCGCCTTCAGTTCGCAAAGCTGTTGGGTCACTTGATTTGGTAAATGGCTTCCCACCTGTTCGTCGAAATATTTCTCAATCTCTTTAACCTCCTGTTCCCAAAAACTTTTTGGTAATTCAAATAGTTCCTTCAGATTAACCTGATTCTCTAGGCCAGAGATATTTATAGCATTTTTACTAGGTAACCGACCAATTGGCGACTCATCGTAACATTTTTCATCCTCTACACGTCGGAAGATCCAATCGAGCACTCGGGAATTATCTCCAAAACCGGGCCAAAGGAATTTATTATCACTGCCCTTGCGGAACCAATTAACATGGAAGACCTTTGGCATTTTTCGTCCCTCTTGTTCCATGGACAGCCAATGGGATAGATAATTACCGAAATTATAACCAAAGAATGGACGCATAGCGAAGGGATCGTGCATAATAACCTTTGCCTTGTGCTCAGCCGCTGCAGTAGCTTCACTCCTCATTCCAGCGCCAATGAAAACGCCATGACTCCAGTTGCGAGCCTCGTAGACTAGTGGGACGCCTTGGGGTCTCCGACCACCGAAGAGTATAGCTGAGATCGGTACTCCTGCACTATCCTCCCAAGCCCCATCTATAATGGGACACTGTGAGGCGGGAGTACAAAAGCGGGAATTGGGATGGGCAGCTGGTTTGTCCGAATCCTTGGACCAAGGTTTGCCTAGCCAATCGGTGACAGTTACATTAGAGAGCTGAGAGGCTTCCATTCCCTCCCAGTAGACACCGCCATCAGAGGTTGAGGCCACATTCGTAAAAACTGTATTCTTTAGGATCATGTCCATGGCAATGGGATTTGTGGATCGTGATGTACCTGGAGCAACACCAAAGAAACCATTCTCAGGATTGATGGCCCGCAGAACACCCTGAGAATCGAACTTCATCCAGGCAATGTCATCTCCCACGCATTCCACTTTGTAGCCCGGCAGAGTTGGTTTCAACATTGCCAGATTCGTTTTGCCACACGCCGATGGGAATGCAGCCGCCACATAGATCTTCTTTCCCTGAGGATTTGTCAAGCCCATAATGAGCATATGTTCAGCCAGCCATCCCTCACGCTTGGCAATTGTACTACCAATTCTCAGAGCAAAGCACTTCTTGCCCAGTAACGAATTTCCACCATAGCCAGATCCATAGGAGACGATCTCATTTTCAGCTGGCTTATGCAGGATGATTGTACGTTCAGGATCACAAGGCCAGGAGGCTTGGGCTTGCTCTCCACTCTTTGGGGTGCCAACCGAATGCAAACACTTGACGAATTTGCCATCTCCCTTCTGAAGTTCATCCAGGACAGGACCTCCAGCTCGAGTCATAATCTTCATGGACTCCACAACGTAAGCAGAGTCGGTGATTTCGATGCCAATTTTGGATAGTGGCGAACCCACTGGTCCCATGCTGAATGGAATCACATACATGGTTCGTCCCTTCATGCAACCGGGAAACCTTTCGTCAATTGCCGCCTTCATATCCGCATCCGAAATCCAATTGCCCAAAGTTCCAGGTGTGGCCTTTGGCGCCACAGGAACCGCCTCCTCTTTGGTATCGGTGCAGATGAATGTTTTCGACTCAACGCGAGCCACATCCGCTGGATTAGTGCGTGCTAGCCAGCAATTATCATATTTTGGCAGTGGTAATATGGTACCCTGTTTCAACATAAGTGCCTGGAGTAACTTGCTCTCCTCCAAGGAACCATCACAGATATGTATACGTTCTGGTTGACATAGACTGGCACATTTCTCCACATATGCCTCGACATCGGGGGTAAGAGCCTTTGCATTGCCATAATGTACGGATAACGAACGTTGTAGAACCAAACGGAAATTCTGTGCTGTAAAATTACCAGTAAGGCTAAATAAAGGAAGAAAGAGTAGAGAGAATGCAAATTTATTTAGTAAATTAAAATTAAAATAATAATAACTATCTGGCATACCATAGTATAGATAGTTCCAATGTTATCTTATTTAAACAATCTGATTTCATATACATTTAATCCAAAAACATAAAGATTATATAACAAAACAAAACAAAAAAAAATACATCTATATACACACATACATACATATATTTAAAGAAAAACTAAATGTGTCAAACACAACTGTACCTACAATTTGACATTCTAAGTATACATGGCACAACACAGCTGCTGTAAGAGAAAAAACCAGCTAATCAGCTGTTCGCCGACGTCTGTCTGGTTGTGCAGGTTTTTATGCTTGGTATTTTTTTATATCTTTTGCTTTTTTTTTTTTTCTTTTTTTCTTTTCGAAGTTTTGCTTAAGAAACTTGATTTAAGCAGCAAACGAATGAGATTCGCGTGTTGTTTTTTTTTTTGTTTTTTTTGAGGGGATTCCAAACAACGGCATGGACTGAGAGGACTGTGTCTGGTGGCAGAGGCAAGAGACAAGGGGACCAACCTTCAATTGCGAGACGCGTCACTTTCATTAGAAGTGGTTCCAGGCCATGGTGATGGTGTTGGTGTCTCTTTTGCTCATTCATTGAATGATGCAATGTTTCATCAGCCATCGACAACGATGCTATTAACGACGTCGACAATGTAGTAGACGACGACGACGATCACTACGGTTCTCCCCCGATCTGTCTCTCTCTCTCTCTGTCAATTAATCTTTTTCCCTCTCTCTCTCTCTCTCTCTTTATGTGTATTTCTTGCTATCTGACTCTCTGTTTTGGTTTGGGTCGGGTCTCGGGTCGGCATTTTGTGGTGTTGTATTTGTTTAGGAGGCATCAGCTGTCGTTTAATTTGAACAGATAAAATAAAAACACAAAAAAATTGTCTGCTCGTAGTGTAAACATCATTTCCGTTGCTCGAAACTCTTATCTACTTGGTATCATTCGTTAAACAGCTCTCAATCATATGGTAGACCCGGTCCCAGGTCAAAGTCCACAACCATCAATTGTCTATGTGTCTCTCTCTCTCTCACTCTATCTGTTTCTCCCACACTCTGTTAGGGCTGTCCCAGCCAATTGTGACGTCACTAAACCAGCGTCTATGTCTGCTTCTCTCGTCTATAACTGAGACCCATTATAAGCCCCATCGAATCATAAACTGTTTATATAAGTATATACATATGTATGTATATGTATATATGTATGTATATATATTTTTTGTTGTATGATTTTTAAAACTGCGCAGTTGCCTTTTACGAAACGAAGCCGCCCTGGTTTATATTGGCCTAAACGTTGGCCTGTCTGTCGGTCCGTCCGTCCGTCTGCATGCCCCAAAAGCGTGTGATCCGAATGATATTATCATCTGTTTAATACATCCAAAAGCGATTGCCTTGCCTTGCCTAAAACTCGCTAATTAATTACTCTGCTAATTGAAGGACAATGAATTTTTAATCTAATATCTTAGTTTGGTTTAATATTTTTGCATTTTTTGTTTCTCGTTTCTTTTTCTTTTGGGACACAAAGCAGATTCCACAAAAATGTCCCCCAGCTTACTTATTGTTGGCTTTATCTATGTGTGTATGTGTGTGTGTGTATGTGTGTGTGTATGTGTGTGTGTGTGTGTGAATTCAAGCATTTTATCGACTGCAAATTTTGTCGGCCTGGTCTTTTTGTTTATGGGCTTTCAAAATGTCCGTTGTTTATACTACCAACATTTATTGGACATATGATAAGCATTAGCTAAGGACTAGGGCTCTCTTTTTGATATACAAACGAGTATTAATATGAACGTATATATATGGAACTATTTACTATGTGCTTGAACTATTATTCAAATACATATACATATGTATGCCAGCCTGATAGTCATATTCTATTATCTGTATTGCAAGTGTTCCAACAGTGCTAATTATACCCAATAGCCAGTTGTTTTACTATATATGTACATATGTATGTGTGTATGTGTATGTGTGTGTATGTATGTATGTGTGTAAATATTTGATTGCTGCCACGCGCCTTCCCTCTAATGGAAGGGAACTACTGCAAAATGCTGCGCAGATTGCTTGCCCCAAGTCTATTTTCGGTGATAACGAACTTTGTTAAAAAAAAAAAACCAAAAGAAAAGTAAAAACAACAACAGAAACGGAAAAAAAAAGAGAAAGCATTAATGGCAGAGGGAGAAGAGAAGTGAAGGAGGAAGCTGACAAATACATGTATTCTGGGAATTTGACTCTGACGGGGAAATATCCATCCATTCGTTTTCATTTTATGCGAAAACTGCGTTGGCCTTCTTTCCAAATGGCAACTAAATTTCACTTACAGACTCAACACTCTTACGTATTGAAAATGAAATGCAAATGCAAATAAAATGTAATGAACCAAAAACATATATGTAGATATGTACATATGTATGTATGTAAGCATACCCTGTAATTTGTATAGTCTTCAATCTAATAGAAAATATTAAAATTAAATAGAATTTATTTATTGTTATGTCAGGGCATGCTTTGCCTTTATGAAATGTTAAACATTTTGAACAAAAATGTGGAAGATATAGAAAAAAATGAAATTCACGTAATGTTGCCATTGCAATAGCAATATATAAAACTTGCAAAATAATTATCTTATATAATTGTTTATTAAACATGCATAAATTTAAAAGTCAATTAATTTAATGAAATTAAATAAATTGCTTGCTTAATATTGTTATCAAAATGAATATGAAACAATATAAAATATTTCAAATTGAAATTCATTCACAAATTTGATTATTGTTCCTATTGGATAGATTGCCAATAAATGAAAGAGAAAATCAATTTATAATTTCTATATCTTTATCTTTATTTATTGATATGGAATGATATAATGTACAAGAATGTACTACAAAAGAATAAAACGTACTTTCTTATTATTATTATTATATTGCCATTCATCATATAACCGATTAATGAATATATAGCCCTATATTCGTTTCAAGTAAATCTGTATGTATAAATTGGGGTTTTTTTTGTAGTAAACATGACGACATTAAGTCCCACACACACACACTCGCTCTCCCTCTCTCTCTCTCTTTTCTCCGTCTTTCTCATACTTTATTTTCGTCTTCTCTTGTATTTATTTTTATTTTTCATCAAAAAAAGAAAAAGGAAAAACCTGAGAATTTTCATGCGTTTGCAAAAATAGCGTCAAGTATACGCAAAATGATTTTAGCGAGCGCGTGTTTTTTTTTTTTTTATATGGAAAATTTATGACTCGACATACTACATACATAATACATAAATATATCAGCATATATATATGTATGTATGTAGTATATAGTGTTTTCATTTTATATTTATGCCCCACTACAACCCTCACCCCTCCCTCTCTACATCATCCCAATCGATGCCACATGGCAACCATAATTATTTGTTGCTGTGTTTTTTTTTACTTTAGCTGATGCAAAATGTTGACAAAATTATTGCAAATCTCTGCTTGAAAATACGTACTGTACTTTTCCTAAATCGTTTTGGGAACATTTGAAAACTGGTTCTTTCTTCATTTGATATATGTATGTACATATATATTCTACCCGAAAAGTTCATTCGCCTTGGCCGCCCTATATAATGACAACAAAGACCACTCAAAATAAAGGCTAAGGGCAGACATTTAGACATATAGACATATGTACATACATACATACGTAATCTTTTGGGTCTCCGGCCTTATCGGGTGGCCATCATAAATTGAACCAATTGAGACATTCAACCGAAAGCGAATTTCAAATTTGAATCGGTTTTAACCAGTTAACTTACGTTTCATTTAATTAGTTTATGACGAGCGCGTGGCTCAAGACCAAAAATTTCAAATCTCTATCAAAAACAAAAACAAAAAACTCCTCAGACTGTTCAGAAAGTTTTGTTTTGTTATTACTCGTATTGTGCATTTTATTTTAGTTTCTTGTTTATAGTCAGTCCCTGTATAGTGACGTCTTGATTGCCGGGGATTTGCCATTGTTGCTCTCCCTGTCTTTCTCTCTATCTCTCGCTCTGTCTCTTTCTTTCTTTATATTTTTGTTAGTCATTCAACTCGGGACCGAGATGGGGAACTTGGAACTTGCATGCGCCACTCAAATGAACTGATGGAAAATTTCTCTACCCTAGTAGTAAACGTTAATCTAGAGATCAGCACGTCATACAGATTTATACATTTGCTCATATAAGTCATATGACAATATGTATAAAATGATCTATTCACCTTATTATTTTAGTTCTTTTTGTTTGTTTTTCATCTCCCTATTAAATGTTAATCCACTCAATACAGGTAAAATGTTTGGCACAAAAGAAACATATTATATATTCTGATTTAAATCTTTATTCTTTTTATATCCTTAACTAATTACATTCCATTTAATCTATCTATATTATACTTAGAATGATCCCCTTTTAGACTTTCAGTTGTACTTTTATACATATATTTACCGAACTAATTCTTTGCTCCCTATATGAACTATATCTGATGTTTATTGTTCAATTGTAGATCTGTTTCCTTGTCTATCTACGAGTATTACCCTGACAATATTTGTCTTAAATCTTTTAATCTTTGTTCACATTTCCCACCTAGAAGTTTCCTTGTCCTAGGCACAATTATTCCCCTGTCGGTCGGTGAAAACTGCGTAGATTATAGGTGTAATATTTATTCCCAGTTGAAACTGGATTTTATTAGTTCTATAATGTATGTATATATACATATGTCTGGGTAAATTGGTTTTCATGCAATGCAATTAAGAGCCCCGCTACCGCATATCAAAGTCCATGAACAAAAACCAAGTCGTAAGCGTTTACTAGGCACTTGATATATATACATATATGTTTACTAAATTGATAAGGAACCCACGCTTCAATAATATATAGACATGTATGTCTACTTAAATATACATATATACAAATTTATTTGGAAAGAGGGGGAGAGATAGATTACAAAAGTTTCGCTCGTCATATATGCAAATATGTTAATATGTATGTGTATAAGGTAATGGACAAATCGATAGATCGGCAAATCAATATTGAATCAGATTTTCATAAATATATATAAATTGCTATAATTTTCATATTCCACCCACATAGAGCAAACGTCATTGGTAGAATCGGAGTAAAACTAACCAAAAATATCTTATCTAATTTTTTGTTAAAAACAAAAAAAAGAAAAAGAAATTCTCGGAATGGTCTGGTAAACAAACAATTAACTGATAAGCTCTAAATAATGTTGATCATTAGCAGGTTCCAAAGCAAAAGAAACAAAACAAAATAGACTAGAAAACCGAATGATATATGTATATATATATATATATATATGATTTTGCTCTGATTGATTTTAGCTTAAAAACTCATTAAGGGAAAAGAGAAAAAAGGAGGCGCGGTAGAGAAAAAAAAGTCATCGTATGAATAATATGTATTATTGTTCATGACGATCATTGCATTTGCTATAATAAATTCTGAATAAATATAGTAAACTTTTCATTATTATTATTATTATTGTTATTATTGTGAATTTCAACTCTATTTATGATGCCACTTGGGGGGGCTCGGCTTCTTCTCACAGATTCCCTCTCCCTCTTGAGAGACTTGAATAACAATGTTGTTATTGTTATTGTTATTGTTATTATTAGTAAAGCTGTCGAAAGGTTATCAATGGGAATTATCAATGACACTGTCAGGCGTTGCAAATAAACAAAAGTATCTGACGGATACGTCAGTTCATTCGCCTGCCTTCTTTCTGCATTTTGCTGACTATGAGTATTTCGAATTCTTCGCCGGTTTTCTGTGTGTTGGCCAAAAAACAAAAAAAACCAAAAATAAATAAATAACACGCCACTATTCAAAGTGATGTAGAAGGAGAGACAGAGACCTAAAGAGAGAGAGATAGAGAGAGAGAGAGAGGGGTAGAGCAAGTGCGAGAAGTAGAGAATTGTGTATCAAAACAGAAACCAAACAAGTAAATCAGACAAAAAGATTTCCAAAATGCTGTTGCTGTTGCTGTTGCTAGGCGGCCTCAAAAACAAAAACAAAAGGCAATACCTACCTCACATGCACGCACACACCGATATACTTTACACACAATCTCACACACACGCACGCACACAAAGAGAGCCCCGTCAAGCAAGTGTCCAACGATCGAAGAAAAACGAGTCAAAACAAAACTACAAAAATAATGGCAAAGTGTGGGCGTTATGGGTGAGGTGTGGGGAGAGAGCAAACGAGGGGTAAGGCAGAAGCTGATAAAAAACCAAACAAAGCCTCAAGCAAAGAAAAAAAAAGCTTTTTCAAATAATTTATTTAATGAAAAACTTCTAGCATACTTTACAAATGAAATTTTCTCAAGTGTGTCCCCAAAAGTAGACTATAAAAAACAACTTGAAAGAGCTTTAAAGAACAAAGCTGACGACGCCAACGATGACGATGATGATGATGGCCATGATGGCGATGATGATGACTATGATGGGTTTCATTGATAAAAAGGTGAACTGGACAAAGGAGAAGCCGAGGCTAGCTAGAAGGGGTTTGGGTGAGTGCGAATCAAATAAATTGTTTATAAACAAACTATGAGAGAAGATGAGAAAATCAAAGAAAAGGAAAAGTGGTAGAGAGAGAAGGCAAGAGATGTTCTTTTTGTCTGCTTCCTTTGTCTCTCTCTCTCTCTCTCTCTCTGTCTTTCTCTCTCTTTCTCTGTTGCAGAGGGTACATTGATCTTGTGGGCAAGTGACATTAACATTGCCTGACTCTTGCTTTTGCCTTGAAGATGCTGATAATATAATACATACATATATATATATAATCCAATTCATGGAAATTTCCTCGCAACTCGAGAGTTTCAAAAAGGTCAAGTACAAGTAGTAGTTCTCTATATTTTGAGGTAGGTTCTATTACTAAACCAGAAAGAGGGCAGAGCTTATCGCAAATGTGCCATCAATTCTATACTCTTGCAAATAACTAACGCACATTATTAAAAAGTATATAAATTATATAAATTTATGTAAAGTATAAATATGCTGATAATGTCGCATGTCGCCTCAGTCGATATGGCAATTTCCGACGGCTAGAACTGGAGCTACATTTGTTTTTTTCTTATAGTATATTTCCAATATATCAGTAATTAATCAAATCTACAGGCAATCGATTAAATAAGTCAAAGTACGAGGGGGAGGGTAAAAATAATCAGATATCCTTTATAAGTTTTTAATCATAAAAAAAAGATTGCGAGAACAAGGAAATATATCCTTTTAGTATAAAGTTTCGCTACTTTCAACTATATAATATTCTATCTCTATATTATAGAAAACTATATCTAATAGAAAGCTTTCCGCTAAATTTCTTTTTATTATCTCAACTACTTATAGATTTGCTTTCGCTGCTAAATTGATAATACTAAGTATATATACATTGATAAATTGATTGATTTCTATATTCTTCATACCCATTTTGTGTGGTAAGTGTATAAGAAACCAATTGTAAATGAATTCGACCAAACAATGTCAACCACAACTCACCCGCATCTTAGCACCTGAACACCTTTGAGCATCATTCTGGTTGTTCCTTTTCTCCCTCTCTCCCTCTCTCTCTCTCTCTCTGTCGTCTCCTTTCACTTTTTACTTGTCCGTGGCGCACTTGGCAAATTTTCTTTTCGTCTTTTTTAATGAATTTATTTCGTTGCCGTTCGCATCTAATGAAATTGCACTTTTAATTTCAATTTGTATATATTTTAAACAAGCTAATTGAATGATGCTTCTCGCTGCTCTCTCTCTCTCTCTCTCTCTTTCTCTCGCGCGTGTGTTATCTCTATCTCTATCTCGGGCACTTGTTGCGCTTCAGCTAGCTTCAGCCGCAGCTCAGCTGGAGTTGTCGATGATGAGGAAAAAACAGAAGGAGGTGGAAATGGAGGCTGAGGCAAAGGCAAAGGCAAAGCCGGAGCACTTGTTGCTGCTTGGACACCACAAATTAAACTGAAACTCTTGCGCTTAAGTAACCATATATTATACATTCACGTTCACATTCACGTTATACATTCAATTTTGTTTGTCTTCATTTTGTGCCGCTCATTCGAACGATTCTCCCTCCCTCCACATGTAGGGCAGAGCAACATATGTTTTCTGTTTTGGTTTCGGGTTTTCTGGCTCTGATAAGATAAGATGGCTTGCCGCCTCCGCCGCAGCTACGTGCCGCCCACAGCATGCACCACCAGCGAGCGATAATCGGCACACTGGAACTGGAACTGGAACTGGATGCACTTCCATTCACCATTCCAGTGCATTATTGAAAGCTTTCCACTTCCATTTACTGAATATATTTTGGGCTTTCCATTCAGTTTTCTTATCATTTGTCGATCAATATCGATTATGCACTATCGTTATACAATATTTATGGAACCAATGCCATTTCTTTCCAATAAAAATATTACCGCCTATTAGCATTACTTTCTAATCGAAATTAAGGCAAAGTCAAGGCAAGGTCATGTTAAAGACAAAATTTGATGCACTCAAAAGGGGATCGTCCAGCCCCCAAAATATAATCGAGAGGCATACTTATTTAATAAGTAATAAGTATAACCAGAGATTATCATCTTGTCAATTTGGAAATGTTTAGGTAATCTCTGAACCACGTTCGTGCCTTTTAATCATATTTACCAAAAACAAAAACAAAAAACCAAATTAAATACAAATATTAAACTTAACCGAGGCGATAAGCGCCGGTCCAAGGTGCCTCCTGATCATCGTCTATCTGAAATCCCATAAATATCACTCATACGACTTGCAGTCGTGTCTGCTGACACTTAAACGTGCCATCAATGGCACAGTGGAGCAATATATTGAGAGTAAATTGCTCAAATTTATTATTTTACAGATCAATTAATTTATTAACATTATCTATAGAAAATAAAACACTTGAGAATTTTCGTTTTGCTCTTTGTCAACTTAACGCACTAATCTTTTTTTTCTTTTTTATTTTTCTTTTTTTTAATATCTTTATTAATAATAATTACCTGCATACATATACATATTATAATAATATTTTCACTTCATTTCAATATAATAATATTATAATTTTCTCTTTACTGTTTTTTCCTTTTGAAAGATATTTCCGGTTTTTTGTTTATTATTATTATTATTATTTTTTTTTTTGTTTCTTGTTCTAATACAATGAAATTTACACAAGTCCATTTTGCATTTAGCACTACGACAATAATTGATATACAATATTTATAGATTCGTATGTGGCATATGTATGTGTCTGTGTGTGTGTGTGTATAGTATATATATATATATATATATTTATATATATGTATGTAGTTGGGTATGTGTGGCATAAACTATATAGTAGTTTATATAGTTTTACTTTGGTTTCTACCTTTTTTGTTTTTGTTTTTGTTTTTGGTACTATGTATTTGGTTTCGGTTTCAATTGCGAGGATATGACTTGATTTGATTTGAGGAGAGTGGGAGGGATATAATTGGGAACTTACTTTACAGTTACATACTATCGGCTAGTTCTTTCTTTATACAAAACAACTGTCAATCAGACCTTCTGTCTCCAAGGTACATCGATCCAACAAGCATGTTATACATGTATATATATATATATATATACACATATATATAAATGTCCTGATGTATACAAAAGTTAAATGTAGTCCCAAAAAAAAAAGATAAAAATAATATTCAAAACATTCGAAATTTAACGAAATGGAAAACTCTTCTACAAATCTGTAAAATCGACATGACCCATATAGAATATATACATATATGTACATATATCTATGTCTGTCTCTTATTGTCTTCAACGTTTTATTTATTTCTTTTTCTTTTATTTATTTTTTTTTTTTTTTTTTTGGTTTATTTTTTGTTATTTCTGCCGCTTTAAAATATTCCAAGTTTTGATTTGATTTTCGATTTTGAATGTGAAGGAAATGTATCTGTATCTGAATTTAATAATATATATAAGTATATAGAGAGGAGAAACCGAATAATCTGTATGTGTATGTGGGTGTGAGTGTGTAAGTGTTCGAGTGTGAGTGATCGAGTGAGTGCTACTTAAAAACTAGTTAAATATATGTATTATATAAATTTTCATTTTCAATTTCATTTGTTTTTGTAATGAAGAACTTTACAACCACTTAAACTATTCACAGCAGTTTATTTTCTTCTTCTTTTTGGTTTAAATGTTCAAATAATAAAAGAAATAAGTGGCTGTCGAACACAAAAACAAAAAACGAAAATTTTACAACTAAAAATTGATGAGTTTTAGCTTAATCTAAAATATTTGAGGATATTATTTAGAATATCACACATTCCTTGTTTTTTTTAGTGTTTTTTTATGTTTATTTATTTTTTTTTTGATGTTTTTAAATTTAGTATTTTAATTTTTGTGATTTTTTTTCTTCAAGTTTGTTTGTTTATAGATTGAAACCGAACAAAGTACGAACAAAAAATAAAAGACTCTACTAAAAAATAAAAATAAGAGTTAAACTCTTAATAGAAAATGCCTTTGCTTAGCTTTTCCAAAGTGCTAGGATAACTGCTACAGATATATATATATACATGGATATATCTGTAAATCGATATATATATATATATATATATATATATATTTAATAATAATTAAACAAAAAGCGTTTGCAATTTAAAGTTCTCATTTTGGCCAGGCAGGATAACCAACAATTTATGTTTTTCTCTTTTGTTTTAAAGGCAGAAGGAAGGATAATAGTAGGAAGAGAGGGGTGGGGGTCTTAGGATATACTTCTACGAGTTTAGTAGGTAGATTGAAAATACAATTACAATTTTCCTGTAAATACATTCATTCAGTTTTGTGTGGTAAAGCTTAAAGCGGAGTTTTCTCTTCTTTTCTTTTCTTTTTTTTTACCTAAATGCTACCATAAAGAAATTAAAACTTTAGCAACCCGTTTTTTAAGTTCGCTTATTCTTTCTTTTTTTTTTTGTTTTTCTTTCATTTCTGCTCATTGTACTTTTTCCATGATTTCCTTTTTGTATTAAGTTTTAATTTTAGTTTAACAGATTTTGGCTTAATCTATGTTAAAATACTTAAATTAGGTCAATACATATTTATAAATGGGTTTTATTTTTCTTTTTATTGTTTTTTTTTTTTTTTTTGGTAATTCCAACAAAAATTCACTTGCATATATGCGTTTTCTGTGTATTTAATCCATACTAGTTAATTAGTAGTCATTATCTACACATCGTAGGCATCCTTTTTGCTGTAGATTTGCTTTCTGTTTGTTGGCACATTTAGCACATTTGATGTTAGTTTTGTTGTTGTTGTTGTTGGACGCATCATCATCATACGCATAGTCATCGGTTTATCCTCCTCATCGTCATCGGAGAAATCGCTCTGAGTCTTCACATGTCCACCCAGAGCAGGACCACTGAAATCATTCTCATCATCTTCATCATCATCATCCTGATAGGTAGGAGATAGAGAAATAACAGTAAATGAGTAATTAATGGAGGAGAGTGATAAGTAGAAGAGAAGAGAAATACTTTTAAATAAAGATAAATTAGATAAAAAATCTGTAAGGTAAAATCCCTAAAAGAGAAATAAAAAATATAACAAATAATTCATACTTAAATATATATAAATCATAATTAAATTGTAAAAAGCTTACCACAGTGCGTATACTTTACCTATACGCACTCACACACACACACACGCACACGCACACACATAGTGGTAAAAGCTCTTTGAACGCAAAAAGCTTTCTACACAAACACACAGATACACAACGTAAACAACGTAACAACATAAGCATTAACGTAAACTGTGTAAGAAATAACGTAAGCTGTTTACAGTTACAAAACGTTAGGAAAACAAACAATTTAAATTCAAATATGAAATTTTTACCTGTTCACAATCAGTTTTAGCCACATTTTCGCTGCCAATTCTTGGACTACTTATATACAATCGAATTCTTGCCCTATACAGAAATTGAGCCATCTTTTTTGTTAATTTTTTTGGTTTTTGTTTTTTATGGTTTTAGTACTATGCAAATGGCATCTAAATTAAGTATTCCTTTCGTTTTTTTTTTTTTTTTTTTGGTTTTCTTTATAAATAATTGTTGGTTTTGTTCATGTAAACACTTTGAAGGCGAGCTTGCGATTGTTGTTTTAATTATTTGCTGTGCGTTCTTGATTAGTAAGTTTCGAAATATGTATATATATATATATGCATGTATATATAAATATATATATCTTTTTTGGGTTTTTTGTTTTTTTGTTTTTTTGTTTGTTTGTTTGTTTGTAACTGAATGGGATGAGCAATTTGGTTATAGTATTTAATTAGAGAGAGATTTTTAGTTATAGCTTATGATGTTTCTTCTTCTATTCGGCAGACGGCGTGTGTCAATTTCTTTTATTATTTTTGTTGTTGTTTGTCCTTACTTCAGTGTTAGAGCTACGTTTGTATTTGTTTTGTTTTTTTTTCTTCTTGTTGGTTAATTCAATTTAAAACTTTTCAATTATGTATTATTTTTTTGTTTTTTTTTTTCTTTTTGTAAATTATTCTAATTCTAAAACATTGAAAACCATATACAACAAAGTAAAAGGGATTAGACAAATATATGTATAGATAGAGAGAGAGAGAGAGAGAGGTAAGAGAAGAGAGAGAAATATATATAGATTAGAGAACTGTGAGTGAGTGAGATTATGCCAAGTGAGTGAGTCGAGTGAATGAATAGTGGGTGGGGGAGAGGGAGGGGGAGTAAGGGTGAGGACTGAGGGCAGGGGGCTGGTGGCTGGGGGGTCAAGGACAGGACACAACTTACGTCAAAGTCTCCAATTGTGAAGCGTGTCGCCGCTAATGAATTTTGCGGTGGCATATCCGGACTCATATTCTTTTTCAACGACAATGAATGTGAGATTTTGGTATTTTTTTTTGATTTTTTGAAGCATTATAGGGTAAAAACAAGCGTAAATGTGAAGAAAGTTTTTTTTTGTTTTGGTTTGGATTATAGGTGAGAGAAAGACACAATTAGTTACACTTATTAGTTTAAAAATAGAAATCTTAAATAATTATTTAGCCTAAGATATATGTATGTATATAGAAATAGATATGTTCAAACAACACAACAAAAGAATATACAAATAAATCCTAGCAACTTTAAAGATAAATTTAATCCTTAAATCATTAGAACTTACATCATCATCATTGTCAATCATTTCCTTGGTTGAAGCTGTTGTTTCATTGCGTCGTATGGAACCCTGGTGTATATCCAGATCAACTTTGAGGCACTGGAAGCTACGCATAAGGAACACAATGGGCATGGGCAGGACACCAGCCATTATCATTGATAAGGCAATGGCCATAACCCAATTTGGATAATCCTTTTGCACTACCATACCCTAGGAAGATCAACACAAATTTAAATAAGTCATGGAAAAACTATGAATAATTTACTTAATATTACTTACCAAATCGGCACTCCATGCACCATATGTGGGATTTCGAATGACCATAAAGATTACGGATGAGGCTAGAATACAAACCATAATCACTGGTCCAATATAACGCCAAGTTAATTGCCAATATAGGCCAGGTCTATAGCCAGTCATCTGATAAATATCTTCGGTGAAACTGTACATAAAATGGAAGCCAAATAGAAGCCAATATTTTAGATATCTCTATGACTTGGAGTCCAAATCCTTGAACTTACCGTTCGTGTCCATAGATAAATATAACTGCTATCATTTCCATAAGGGCAACCACTACCAGGCCAATGGTGCCGGCAAAAGAATCAAACATTTTAAGCCAATATTCCCCGGCACCTGTGCAGAAGATGAAACCGACAATAAAGCAGAATAGACATACCACTCCGGTGACATGTTGTTTCTTAACCCGCTTGATAATATCAATGTCGAATAAAGTGCACAACATGCCCTCCAAAATTCCAATCTGTGATCCCAGTCCCAATGATAATAACATGGTAAAGAAGAGTATGGCCCAAAATGGTGCTCCAGGCAGTTCAACAATTGCCTGGGTAAAGACTATGAATGCCAATCCAGTACCTTCGGCGGCCTAAAAAAAGAAACAGGAATGGATAGTCAAAAAAAAACCCAAGAAAGGGAGGAGATTAAGTTTCTATCTATCTTACTCACATTATCCAGTTCCTTGGACAGAGTGCATTCACTTAACTGCAGTGAGGTAGTCATTGTATCATTAAGGGATTCCATAGCAAGATTGTATTCGGCAAGGGTTGCATTCTTACCAGCCAATAGCTGATGCCTGACCAGGATATCCGTATTGCTGGAATAATCGAAATCAAAAAATTGATGAATAGATGAATAGAGGATAGAGGAACAGAGACCGTAGACCATAGACCAGTTCGAGTCAGTTGAAACCAAATCAGACAGACATCAGCTCAAGTGCAATTGTCAATAACTCAGTGGAAAACAAACGATTAATTGATACAAATTGACAGACACGACCGCGATTCCATATCGATTTGCGTATCAATGGAAATACATGAAAGATACAAAGCCAAAAGCCATCTATCGATGGTCCGGTTATAACCGATGTGACCCAACATGACCCCACCCACCCCCAAAACCCATTCATTGAAACGTGCGCCCTACCCACTCCCAGTTCCACTTCCATCTCCCACTCCCACTCTCCCAATCCCATGCACACATTTTCATTCGTTTTCTTTGTGAATGACAACTCACCCAGCTATACAGCGATCCACATTGACGGTGGCCTTGAAGCCCAGTATGGCAAAGATGACGACACTTGCATAGATAGCGGTGACCGCATTGCACACGGATACCAGCAACACATCCCGGACGCAATTATTCTTGGGCGTATTGTAGCTACCAAAGGCAATTAGTGAGCCAAAGGCCAGGCCAAATGAATAGAACACCTGAGTGGCTGCATCAAGCCAAACAGTTGGCTCTAATAGCTTCTCCACTTTCGGTGTATACATATGCATTAACCCGGCGCCAGCTCCTCTCAGCGTGATGCCCCGTATGAAGAATATGGTTAGGACAATGTATGGGAATAATGATGTAAAGTAGACCACCTTGCCGGAACTCTGTATGCCCTTCATTACAATAAAGAAGACAATGGTCCAGGACAGCAATAGGCAGAGGACAATCCACCATTTAAGGCCGCCGGGCTCATCCATGGACGGTGCTGCATCCAATGTGGTTCGATACCAGAAATATGTTGTTTCTGATGATTTGGCGCATTCTTCCAGCTCGAAGCCAGTGCCATTGGTCGGACAAGATGACCAGGGCAATGGATACTATTATAGTTAATGGAAAAAGTTACTAATCATGCACATCATCATCCTCTCCCCCCCTTCCCCTCCCCCACACTTACACGAAAACTGTTGAAGAGATAGTAGAAGACCCACGTGATGATCACATTATAATAGAGTGCAACAAATAGGGTCACAATGCACGATGAGATGCCAATACCACCCAACCATGGATGAATCGTATTCCATACGCCCAGTGCACCCAAACGCATGCGCTGGCCAATACCCAATTCGATAAGAAAGAGCGGTATCCCCTCCAGTATCAACATAATCATGAATGGTATCAGGAAAGCACCTGCAAGAGAGGGGAAGAGAGAGAGAGAGAGAGAGGAAAGAGAAAGATGTTGGGTTAGTGTCAAATCGGTTTGAGTGACGTAAAATCAATTTGCATTATAATATACCCTAACATAATGTTTATTCGTTATCCTAAAAGAGTTGATCTTGCAATAACTTACCGACTTTCGACGATTAAATTGTAGGATTAAGATTAGATCTCTTGATTAAGTCAGTTTTAAATGAATCTATATTTGAGATATATTTTATCTGTTTATCATGCTAGCTAAAATACCCTTTCACTTGCTTCTAATTTGTAATTGAATTAAAAAACACGGGTGGTCTGCTTTTGGGTTACTCACTTCCTATACTCTGCCTCTCCTCTCCTCTCCTCTCCTCTCCTCTCCTCTGCCTCTCCTCTCCTCTCCTCTGCCTCTCCTCTCCTCTCCTCTCCACTCCTATATAATAGTGCGTGTTCGGCACGAGGTGTACGTCAACCCCCCAAGGTCTGCAATTAAGCCCTTCCGGCGACAAACAATGCACGGTATGTGCACCGCACCCCCCCTCGAACCTTCTCTTAGCCCCTTCTTCACTCTCCGGTTCCTACTATATCTATCTATTGATGGTCTAAAGCCTATGCAATTAGTGCACATTAAATCTCATAATGTTATTGTCAAAGTTGTGCACTTGATTAGCTTTATTTTTCTGTTATAGAATAGGAATATTGGATATATGGAAAGGTGCGACGGGTATGGTCAGTAGGAGGGGGTGGGGGGGGGCTCTGTCAATGTAATTAATGTTATCGCCAATGTCGACCCAAAACGACTGTCATTTATGTAGTCACATCGTCAATCAGTTTTGGTTGCAGACTGCAACAATTTGCACTTTTTTTTTGTTTTTTACATATTGTCGCCAGGTATAGAAATTCGAAGCGTATTTTATGTGTGTGAGTGTGTGTGTGTGAGCGCGTGTGCCTGGTTTGTGGGGGGGGTTAACAACATTCGCTTTGATAAGTACTCACCGCCACCATTCTGTTGACAGAGATAGGGAAATCGCCAGATATTACCCAGACCCACGGAATAGCCAATAATGCTGAGAAAGAATTGCATCTTGCCACTCCATGCGGCACGCTCCGGTTCACCTCCTGGTATATCCACCGATTGCACAGAGTTACGTTGCGGTGCAGTGAGCACAATGGTCACCCCATGGGTGCCATCGCCCCGGGCGCGTGTGTTTAATGGAGCCATTTCGTGGCCGTTTCTTGGGGCATCGATAATTTTAGTGGCAGCCATCAACGTACGGATGGACCCAGTCCAGAGTCAGACTTGTTCTTTAGTTGTTGTTGTTGTCGTTGTTGTTGTTGTTGTTGTTGTTATTCCTGCAAAAGAACAATGAATACAATATATATGGTTATGGCCCGTTTCTCTTTGATTTTTTTTGTTTGA
The DNA here is from genome assembly GCA_018150375.1 of Drosophila sturtevanti. Lineage (NCBI taxonomy): Eukaryota > Metazoa > Arthropoda > Insecta > Diptera > Drosophilidae > Drosophila > Drosophila sturtevanti. Next base: position 9,550,753 of record JAECWJ010000317.1, on the reverse strand, counting down.
TCAATATTCGTTTTTCGGCAGTTGATGTGGTTAAGTGTCCTTGAGGCATTCTGGTAACTCAATTTGTGTCCTAATTGATGTGCCATTAGCCAACAAGAAGAAGGTATCCTAGACAATGGAATATTTTCTCGAGTGCCTCTTGAATATATATATATATATATTTGTAATCTTATTATTAGAGGACGCATAATTCATGAGCTTTCGTTTGGCAATCTATAGTCCTTATACACTCGAAGAAATTATGTGCCATTAAATAGGGAAATTTTTGCTGCCTCCTTGCCCCATTCCCCCTCTTCCCTCTTCCCTCTCTCTCTCTCTCCCTTTCTCCCTGGCAATCACAGTGGATTAGATGTGACTTCCTCAACCTTGTTGCTTAGTTAAGGTATAGCGAAAACAATGTTTTTGTTGACTACTACAGGAAGGTCATAATACATACATACATATACATACATACACACTCACACACACACACACCACATTGTGTTTGTATGTAAATGCTTTGCTTATTTACTTGGAGGCTCGTCTCGACCTGCTGCTGCTGCTGTTGGTGCTGCTGGTGCTGACGTAGTAAGCTTAAGCCAGAGGACAAAATGCCACAGAGAGAAAGAGACCAAGAGAAGGAGTTAAAGAGAGAACGCTAGAGAGTGTGAGTGAGCGAGATAGTTGCTGCTGCGTGGGTGTGTTGTGGGCCAGCAGCTGTGTGGCAAGAAGCAGCAGAAATTCACCATAGAACAAGCGAACAAATGAGCAAGGGAGAGAGACTATGTGAGAGAGAGAGAGCTTTTGGCGTCCTGCCGCTTCATTGATATCTGGTAATGGTAATGGCAGCCACCACCAGATGGTGGTAGTGCCACCATTTTCCTAATAGCGTCTACCTATGCGTTTCTTCTTCATTTATATATTGCGTATACGGTATGACGTCTTTTGATGGCCTGCCCCTAACCCTAACCCTAACCCAAGTCAACATCCCCATCCCCAAACCCCAAAAATGCAGGCCCCCATTTTCCCATCCTTCCTTCCTTTCCTTTTCCCTTCTTTCTTCTTTATACTATTTTATATCGAACGGGCAAATTGTAAACAATTTATAGCTTAACAAAGAACTGCAGCTGTTTCAATAGAAACTTATTTTTGCAAATACAAAATTAATACACACACACACACACACATATAAATATATATATACATAAAAACCACCAAGTGGAAACCACATATTATTTTAATGCACCACACATAAAAAAAAAAGGAGAGGGGGACAAAGGGAGATGGGGCAAGAGTTAGAGGAGAAAAAGTCATAATAAAAGGACTTGGATGAATTGACACACGCTCGCATACACAAAAACATTAAAAATCACTTGAGTGTGTGTGTGCGTGTGTGTGTGTGTGTAAGCCTCCTCCCAACACTCCTCCAATCACACATCTAGTTTTCCGCAATGTTTTCCCTGCTATTTGACGCTGTTGATTACACAATCCAATTGACGTTACGTAAAAACCTGTGCTCTTTCTCTCTCTCTCTCTCTCTCTCTAGAAGAAATCCTGTGATTGCTGTTGCCCTTCTTCTGTGTGTGTGTGTGTTTTTTCCTTTCTTTCTTGCTTTCTTTTTTTTTTTGCGTCGCATTGCCATAACCCATCACCCATCACCCGTCACCCGTCACCCATCTCACATGCTCTTGGCCGGCATTTCTAAAAAAAGAAACTAAACAGCAAGCGAAAGAACATGGACAACACACAACAACACCCATGGACGTGACCCTGACTAAGTGGACTTAAACACCATGCTTAAATCATTTCTATAGGAAATTACTCAATGATATAGCAGATTAATGAGGCCGCCGATTGCATCTAAATGGAGAAATTGTGTAGTTGCTCCACTAAAACACAATTAGAAGAAGAGAGCGAGAGAACGAGATATAGAGAGAAAAGGATTCCATTGCAGGATGCTTATATAACCGCTCCATACACAACACCTTTTGCCTATTCTTTTTTTGTTTTTGTCTTTGTACAAAAATAAATTTTAAATGAATGGAAATGTACCAAAAACCAAACCCAAAAAAAGAAACACAAAACATACAGGAGGACGCTACCTAAGAAACACACACAAACACACACACACACACTTGCACATTTGCACACACACACATACTCTTATATATATATATATATAGAAAAGCTTTGGCTTTGAAAAGGACAAAACGAAATTGCGTCGTGCCAAAAATGATATTCAAAAAACAAGTTCATCCCCTTAAACCACGTTTAATATAGGCAAATAATATAGTTAAGACAAAGGGCAGAGGTTACTGAGGGAAAAGGGGAGGTCAAATGTCAGTTCTCTTTAAAGCTTAATCCGACCAAAAACAAAAAACAATTAAAAACAGAAAAGTTTAACAAGGACAACAAGGACTACAAATTAATGATATGGCGTGGGATTTGGCTCCCCCGAATTTCAGATCGATAAACAAAAGGGGGGTAGAGAGAGAGAGAGAGGTGCAATAACAAGTGTACTGTTACTCTATTATTTTCTTCACATTCTGCATAAATCATGCAATTTGTAAGCCAATGAATTGACATTACCCCACTCTCCCCACCCCACCCATCACTCTCTGCTACCGTTTATGCAATCGATTTTGCACATTTTATTGAGTTTGGTTTTTCGGGAGGGAATATTATATAGAAAATATGTAAACATTCTAAAGGAATGAGAATATTTTCAAATTGCCATATTTGTAAGCTATTTATAGCAGAGCTCTGCCTCTTTTTTTTATATATGTATATACCTATATATTTTTATATTGGTTGTGCAATTTTTTTTTTTTTGATTTTCTTTTTGCATTTCGCTTTTGCCCTTCACTGAAAAACTTGTGTGTTCTTTCAGTCGTACACAATGTAATTGATTTGACCAACGATTGGCGCCGAAAAACTATGTAAAACTTTGGCAATGCATCCTCCGCCGCCCACTTCCGCATGACCTTCACAAAATGAAATGGTTTCTCCTTCCCTATTTCTTCTAAGCTAGGATAGCTTTGAAAAAACTGGTTGGAGCCAGCCACATTTCACTGCCTTTTCACATGGGACTTCCGACGACAGTTTCTCGGATTACGTATACAAACATGCCCACATTCATCAATTCAATCCCATAATTTCGGTTTCGGTTTGTTTACGCATGCTTAATAAATTGATATTTGTTAGTTTTGGCAGAAAAGTTTGCCACATATATATATATGTACGTATATATATTGTTGCAACAGTCTTATGTAAATAAAAAAAACCCCATCGGAGTTAGACACAGTGGAAAATTTTGATCAAAATTCATACAGAACTTAATTAATGCAGCTGTTCCTTTTTTTTTTTTAATTTATTTTATTTTATGATATGGTCTGATCGATTTAAACGGAATCATTTGTGTAATATAATCTGTACATTGATGGTGGAAAAAAATTCAATTGTTGGATTAAGTTAAAAGGCGATCAATTGGAAGTATCTCTCGAAAAGAAGAAGATAATCTCAAAAGCTTCTTCTTCTTCATTTGGTGCTTAGCATTAAGTTAAATATGTTCTTGAATTCATTCATTATTAGACCTAGTTCAGAAAAATATGATATATAGTATATATCTGCTAGTACGAAAGCTTCTACTCTCAATAGAATTGATATAATCATCAATCTTATCTGAATTCTTTAAGGTTCTAAGAATTGAATAGAAATATATATTAGAAATCGGATATAATAATTGATTGAGTCTAATGAATAGAAAGCGAAACATTTTAATTGAAGATGCTTTTATTTATTTATTTTTTTTTTTTTTTTAATTTCTTTGACAAATTCTAGGATTAATACGATATCTAACCTAGTGAATTAACAAATAATTGTATGAAAAGATAACTGGATACGAAACCCTTCATATTATTTATCATATCTTGAGATTGTATCATATCAGAGATAATATAAATTCCTAAAAATAGATCTTTGATTATGTTCGGCAGTGCATAAATTTTTAGCACTTGCCTTGCACTTGAGTTTGCCAATGAAAACATGAAAAAAAGAATCCCCCATATCCCCCCCCCATATATAGTATAAAAGAACTTTCGCTCTCACTCTAACCCATATGGAAGAGTGTGCGTGGAAGGGAGAAGGAACGATTGCAATCAGACAAGCGCAAAGTTCAAATTTTGCTAGTTTTTTGGCACAGCATCAACTGTTGGCCTGTTGAGGATGAGAATGTCGATGCGGATGATGAAGACTGGGGATGGAAACAAAGAATGTAGATAAAAGGGGGGGATACATAAGAGTATTAGAGACGGAAGCTTTTAACGTTTTTCCTTTTCTTTTCGATTGTGTGGGTGTGGGTGTGTGTGTTTGTTTGTGATTTGTGACCCGAACAACCCCCAACCAATGCCATTGCCAACCTCAATGCAATTTCACTTTGCCACAGAGGTGGACCAGGCCAAGATACGGTCATGGTGACGGTAATAGAGAGAGAGAGACACCAACCGTGAGAGCTTTCCTATTGTATCTCAACAAAAAACCAACAAAAAAAAAACGAAATGTTTATGTTTCGGAAAACTGCATTAATCACTTGATCTGTAAATTCTTGCCAAATTCTATTTGCCTGCTAACACGTGCATTATAATGGGTTTTTTTTGTTTTTTTTTTTTTTGACTTGGTTGTCGTTTTGTTGTTCGCTTATTCGATTGACTGTCGACGATTTCGTGCAAAGCTGAATATATTTGCAAAATTGTTGATTTATTTTCTCATTTCTTTCAATTTCAATGGAAATATTGGCTATTTGAAACACTGTGAAATGCACAAAAATGTAGATTTACAGCTTTGCCTTGCCAAGGGTTGAAGGGAAGGGGGGAAGGGGGGGAAGAAGGGGTTAAGAATGGAACAACAATTGCGATGTATTGTGACGGTTGGTGACGCTACAAAAATTCCACGTGCAACCCAAAAATTTCGCTATTGATAGGAGGTGGGAGACACAGAGAGAGAAAGAGAGAGAGAGGGTGGAAGAGAGATGATGGAGCATTAGGAGGATATGCGCAGGACACGTCAGAGACAGTAGCAAAAAAAAAAAAAAAAAAGAAAAAAAAAAAAAGTTTTCTGCTTTCCATTCCAGCCAACGTACCAAACTTTAACTTGACTTAGCTTCGTCCTGGCTGCTGGTTTTAAGGGCGGATTTTTCACACAAGGACAAAAGGCACAGCAAGGGCCAAGCGATAATAAATATCCTTCTTCTATATCTTCTTTTAATGGCAGTAATAGTATGGGATGGGAAATCACTTTGATTTAATTGAGATTTGAATTTAATGCACTTTTGTTAATACTTTTTCAAAGAATTTCCACATAAAAAGACACACGCACACACACACAAATACACACAGAGACAGATGTATACAGAAGAACACTATGACAATTTCGTTCGACGAAAATTTAGCGTTTTTCACACGGAGCTTTGCTCAATTTTCACGACCTTTGATTTGTGCTTTCTGTTGTAAACTGAATCGTTTGGCGCCGTGATAGCCGATTCAGAAGCTCACCAAGAGCTGTGCCAGAGAGTGGTGAATTGAATGTGAGAGAGATTTGAATCCACCAATTTGTGGGTTTCCTAGTTTGAGCGGGAGCAGGAGCAGCAATGAGCGGAGCGTATGTTGACGCAGACGGGACCAGGACACGCGGCCTGCATGGAAATTTTTCACTCTACAAATATGCGAATGGAGTGGTGAAGTTGAAACCTTCCCCCAAAAACCCCGCACCATGTTGCCACCACATACATACATACATATATAGCTTCACTTTCATTGATCCCTATGTGTATGTGTGTCCGTGTGTGTGTGCCAGAAAGGAGGCCAAAAGCTGTAGCAAGCACGTGGTTTTAGGGGTTGAAAGTTGCCCAAAAATGCCGCCTTAGTTAAGAGGGATGGGGACAGAGAGAGGGAGAGAGAGAGAGAGAGAAAGAGTGTATGTCAGAGTAACAGAGAGTCACTTCAAGAGAATCGCAGACTTTTTATTATAAACCTATAATTTCGCGCACTGATATTAGGTTTCGAATTTCAATCCCCAATCTTTGCTATATCCAATCGTATCAACCTATAGCCAGCCGAATCTTAACAAATCTGGTTTACAATCTGAAATACATAGAACTTAAGAATTAAGTAATTAAATGAAAGCCGATTCAAGTCGGACGGACACACCTTGATTTCTCATTTTGCATTGTACTCGTAATACAGTTTTAATTAACTCATTTAAATATCGTAATACAATTAAAATTACCTCAGAATACAATATCATTAAAGTTCATTTTGTTTATGGCGTTTTATAGTTCATAAAATTTACAAAATGAATGACACATATTTTGCGGAAGACATTTTAAATTTGCGCGCTCGTTTTATATTTTAAACCAAAAATTGGGCCTGTCCACCTAATCGAATTGTCGATACTTTTCGGTATTTCCCATTTTATCGTTATCGAAGATACCCATCGACAAAAAATCCCAAAAAGAAAATACCAAATGCATGCTCATTTGTTTTTGTTGTTTTACTATTAAAATTCTTTTTGTAGAATTCGGTCACTTAATTGCTTCTTGAAAATAAAATCGATTTTTTAAATTAAAATTTGAAGAAATACTCAAAATTTGCAGAATTTGAGCAGAGAAATGGATGCGTAAGTAAAGTGAAAGGTTCAGTCTTTGTCTTAATCATTCCAAATGGCTGTGGTCACATGATAATAATGGTGGTAATAATCAATCCAATACAATTGCATTTGTTGTTTTTTTTTCATTCGCAGTTTGCAAGATGAGGTGGAATCCCTGGAAGCGATATTAATGGATGATGTTTCAGTTAAACGTTCCGCCAGGTAGACAAATTGACTATTTAATGTATGCTAACGTTATATCAATGATATTTTCTCTCTATTTCTTGCTAAAAGCGGCACCGTCGACATGATTGAGACAACAGTTTTGCCCCTGACTGGAGAGGAGGAGGATCAGCAATATATATGTGTCACCTTGCAGGTGCTGCCCCCGATTGGCTATCCGGATGTGAGTCCAACCTTTAAGCTGCTGCGTCCCAGAGGATTAGACGATGCTCGCTTAGAGGCCATTCGGACTGCTTGCAATTCCAAAATAAAGGAATCCTTAGGTTTTCCAGTCGTCTTTGATCTCATTGAAGTGGTCCGAGAGCATTTGACCGGTAGCAATTTGCCCAGTGGCCAGTGTGTTATCTGCTTATATGGATTCAGTGATGGAGACGAGTTCACTCGGACAGAATGCTTCCACTATTTACACAGCTATTGTCTTGCCAGACATTTGCATGCCCTTCGGCGCAACTACCAGGAGGAGTTTGATAAATTACCTGCCTGGCTACAAAAGACAGCGGATCCCTTTCAGGCATTATGTCCCGTCTGCCGGGAGCTGATCAGTGACGAGTCGGATAGTTTAAAATGCGCCATGCCGCCGTCAGAGCTAGAGAATGCTCCAGATTTTAGGGTAACACAGGAGTTGCGCGAAATGCAACATCGCATGTCACAATTATATCTCCAGCAAAAGAGTCGCGGAGCCATCATCGATGTGGAGGCTGAAGGTGCTGCCGTTATATCCATTGAGACCGAGGAGGATATACGTAGAAGAGGCGAAGCAGAAGCCGCCAAGAAACTTGCAATACCATCTAAAGAAGATTCCGCTCCAAAAGCCGCAGGTAGCACCAGTTTTGCCCCTGTTGTCCAAGAGACGCCACGAATTATGCCGGAGCCAACTAATAACAATTATCAGCATCACAATCGTCGCCATTATCGTGGTGGTCGGCGTCACCATAACCATCATCATCATCATGGACATCATGGACATCATGGTAATCGGGGTGAACGTGATGGAGGAGCACAAAGTTCTGCAAATGTGCCCAATTCTACAGGTGGAGGAGGAGGTGGTGGTGGTGGTGGTGGTGGCGGAGGAACTAATACAACTGGGACTGGTAAACAGCCAAAGGCTCAGGCAGCTGGCTCTGGGCATGCCAGGTGACAATGGCTTCCAGAACAGTTAATTACGACTAGAATAGCCATAACGTTGCCATGCTGCTAATACATAATGAAGCATTTTCCATAACCCAAGGACGGAGATGTGGCGACGATAAGGTGACGAAAAAGATTTTACCCCAAAGTAAGCCACATCCGTTCATCCCGTATGTTGCCACAACCCCACAATCCCCCCCCCCAATTTTTGAGTTATTGTAAGGAGGAGCACTCGTTTCTGTGAATTTTTTATTCTTTTTATGTTTAGCTAATTTTTTCTATTGTAATTTAAGTTGTACAATTTAACTATAATGGTATTTGTAATGTTTTACAAAAGACTTGCGCGGCTTATGCCGACAATTTACGATATTACGATATGAGAGAGTGAAGAGAAAAAGAGAGAGAGAGAGGAAGAAAGGGCGTTGAATAGCTAGGGATTAAAAGTATTTAGCAGCACCAACTGGCAGCGCTGGCGTTGACGAGCACACACACACACACATACACACAAACACACACTAAGATGATTAGGATCGATTAGATGACGACGATGAAGAATGATATTGATATCCAAATACGCATAATTTGCAATTAAATGTTTCTCTCTGTGTGTGTCAGTCTATAGCACAAGTTGGAAAACCATTTCTAGTCACTGAATTGAAATGAAGATAAAGGACAGACAGATAAAACACACACACACAATCAAACACCCAATATCGATGTAACTAAAGGATTTAGCATTAGCAATTACTGTCACTCACAACACATACAAATACAATATCCAAATATATAGCAATTCATAAGAAAAAATGATTTGTGTAGCAAAAACGATATTCGATCGCAACCATTTGCATCGACAACGATAATGATATTTAAATCGAATCCAATTTCAATGTGTCAAAAATTAATAAATTACAAAATAATTATGATTGAATAATTAAATCAATAAAACGAATTTCAAAATCAAACACCAATACTGCTTTTTATTTAAAATTTATAGTGATTAGCAGTCGAAATATTAATAAACCTGTTTCGGGTGCCCCTAAAAGCATGCAACTAAAACTGCTACTTCATATTTTTCGCAGTACAAAATTTAAAATTTAACAGCTTTGTTTGCCCATATAAGCACGCAACAAAAATTTTAAAACGCAAAAAAAAAAAAATCAGCGACCTTCTGCTCGTTTCTGTTCGCCTGGTACTTTTTATTTTTCGCAGTACAAAATTTCAACTTTTTGAGTCGGCCTGAACTGCCCAAATAAGCACGCAACAAAAATTTTAAAACGCAAAAAAAAAAAATCAGCGACCTTCTGCTCGTTTCTGTTCGCCTGGTACTTTTTATTTTCCGCAGTACAAAATTTGAACTTTTAGAAATCGGCTTCAACTGCCCATAAAAGCATGCAATATAAATTTTAAAAACCCTTTCAGCTCAAAAAAATGGTAAAATACACAAAATCCTTAATAACTTGGCTTCCTGTAGGACTATCACGATGTCCTTTTCACAGGCGATAGTCCCGATCGATAATATTTGTTTGACAAATATTTCGTCCTGATCCTTCAAAGGATTCCCGAGTTGTAGACAATTTTCTGTGGAAGAAAAAGTCCTTATTTCTCGGCTGTTTAAAGGTCCTTCAAGGATCTGATGCTGTCATTCGACGTTAATCATTAAAGAGTTCATTGTGTCCAAAGGACATTCCAATAGTCCTTCAAATAAAGGAGTTACAAGGACTTTTCTGGTTTTTTTTAAATTTCGACGACTAACCCCCTTACAGAAATTGTGAAAATTTTCCCATACTTTTTTTCCCCTAAAACAATAAAATTCAAAGACAACGGTTATATTTTGTTATTAATTTTTTTTTTGAAAATGTTTATTTCTCTTTTAAATTGTTTTAATTTAATTGAATTACAAAAAACGGTTGTTTTTAATGCATTTTTCATTCGTTTCATACAACAAAATAATTTAGTATTAGTATTTTACAATATTTATATAAAGGGTTTTCTTTCGATCATTTCTGTTTATCTATTGTATTATAAATTTTTCACTGTAATTGCGAATACATAAATATATAATTTTATATATATATATATAAGCAAATTATGCATTACAAAATCTGTGTATGTTGATTTGTTTGTATAGGGGGCGGGAGGGGAGGGTTTGTGGCTTAACAATAAAGGTATTAATTAAACTTATAGTAATGACTTTTAGTAATTAATTAAATATTTTCTTTATGCGGCTTACACTTTCACTTTACCATTAGTTTAATAACAGAACAAAATCAAATTTTTTCTCTTTAATGGTTATAATTTGTTTTTTTTTTTTTGTGTTCACAGGATCTGTCATAAAAATAGATTCCCTAAGAAATCAAGTGCTCCATCAAACTGGCGATTTTGAGAGAGCACTTGTCGCTATAGAGAAGACCTATAGACAGAATTCATGCGATCTTTAATTCGAATGTGATCTTTTTTTCCTATATAATTCTTGTAATTTTTTTTTCGACAATTTTTGTTTTTTGTTTTTTTTTTCTTTTGTTTTTTGTTGTTGCCTTAAAGCACTTGGAGTGTATTTTGCATTAATTTAGGTTCAATTTGTTTATAAGTATATACAAATGATAATTTTGGAAATATGTATAACTAGTAGAAATAAAGGTAGTAGTAGGCATTACAAATTAGTAGTAGCAAAATGGTATTAGTATATAGTAGTAGTACTCGTAAGTAGGTTGTTTCTCTGATCAATTATTTGTGTGCTAGCCAATTTTCTCTTATCAGTTGTCTTTTATCAAATATATATAACATTGTATATATAACATTCGCTTTTTAGGGCATACTCTAGAGAACTGGGTGCTGTTTTGTGTCTCTTTCTCTCTACATTTGTTCTCAATGTAGGTCTGATTTGACAATGTGTATTGTATATAGCATATAGATATATAGATTTGTTTTTGTTTGTTTGTTGTTGTGAGAGTGGGGAGGGAGGGAATTCCATTAGTTTAGAACTTCAGTGCGTATTTTAGTATGATTTGATAATTGGCAACATTCGCTTTACTGGCCTCCAGTTGTAACTTATAGCCGGAAGGGTTCTCGCTTCTCTGTGGGCGTAGTTCCGCGTGATGTGCGTCGCATAGTCGAGCTAAAAGTTGGCTCGGCTGAGCTCTTTCGCGGTGTTTGCATGCCTGAAGGTGTTGAACTTCCGCTGATATTCCGCCTAAATTGGTGATATATCAAAAATTTATTAGTTCGTTATATATTACAATTAAATGAATAACATGAAACATAATTAAAAGTAAAACGAAACTTAGTGCGAATGGGTCTTATCCAAAATAATTGACGGCACAAAACATGCAAATTTTCATTTTCATTTTCATTTTGGCCATGCTCATAAATTAGGTGTAACAATAATACAATACGAAACATAACAAAACAAAATGGTTTATGGGTAAAAGAAGAAATATTAAATATAAATAATTACTTGCTATTTAATTTATATATGGTAAAAGTTGAAAAGTCTCTAGAGTACTACATATGGATGTATCTATATAGTAGCGTGTAGAATATGTGGCTAATTCTGGAACTTTACCCCAAGCTGTTTGGATTCGCAGTCGAGCTGGTGGGCGATGTTGACTTGGAATCGAATGAGGAGGTTATCTTAACCGGTATCCGTGATGGCTTTTGACTATTGGTTTTCATTTTTTTATATAGATACGAATGTATGAATGGGATATAGGAGGTAGTACAACAAATAGTTAGCTTTTGTATTAACCATAACCATAAACTGCTTAAAAACTAAATTATCTAAATTAATGTATGAATGAATAACTCTTGTGTATGTATATATGTTCCCTAATTGCCTTATAACTATTTAATTTAAAAATAATAAAATTATGCATATGTAATTTGGTAATTATGTTTAGTGTTGGATTGCGGCGGGTACTTATGTTAAGTATGCATTTACCTAATAGGTTTGAAGCCGAAGCCTGTTAGTGCTGGTATACTGGATGATCTACTCATGCCTCCGTTGCTGTTTATTTTTATCAGGCATTATATATGGATTTATATATATATATATTATATATATTGATATTGGTTTAGTTGCATTTAATTTATTTGGTTTAGACGCAATCAAGCAATGGTCAAATTTTCGATATCAAATGCCAATTGGTTGGTATGATGGATTTTTTTTTGGTTTTGGTTTGAGTGTGTGAGTGTTGGTCGAGAGTTGTTAATGGCGGTGGTAACCGAAAATAATGTCATAAAATAAATAAAAAATGAATAAATTAGAAATTGATCTTTGGTTCATCTCCTTTTGTTTTTTTTTTTTTTTTTTGGTTTCTTGTTTTATGTATAGAATTATATAATGGTTGTTTGTTGTTGTTAATGTAAATGAAATGTATTTTGAATCCTACCTGGTGGGTGCTGGACTAGCCGATCCGGAGGCTGTTTTACGGGTTATGGTGCTAGTACCATTCAAACGACTGCCCGGCGTGGTTGCTGTTGTCACTGAGAGACGCGCTGGACGCGGTGTTGTACCACTCGCTGTACTTGTTGTCGAGGGTTTACGTTGCGGAATGCGTGAGGGTGTGTGATCATCTGCGGGGAGAGAGGAAAGAAAAATGCATTAAATATGATTTATATATAGAAATTGGGAGATTGCTCTTACCTGTGCTATCCAGCGACAGTGTGGAACCATGTCGGGATGGTGGTTTTGATCCTTGTCTACTAAGCGGGCGTGAGTTGGGCTTAGAGCCGGCACGTGAACCTCCTGGCGTGAGGCCTGTGCGTGTGCTCGTGTAGGTGACCTTGCGCGGTGTATAACGTCCAGATGGTCCACCATGGCTGCCCTCATTATCGCTCAGAGAGTCGGGTGTACTAGCCGAGAGCGATGACCGGGATGGCCTCGACATGGGTATGGAGCGTACGGAACGCTCGCGTACCTACATTTGCAAAAAAAACAACAAAAATAAATAAAGACTTAATGGCCGTTCTTTATTTGTAATACAGAGAACCCCCCTTTTCTATCCCATTTTCCCATTTCCCCCAAAACCCCAAAAATAGAGTTCCATTTTCTAATCCATTTCTGCTCCTGCATTTTCTTGCTCCTTCTCTTCTCTCTCATCTTTCTCATCTTTTTGTTAACTTACCCAGTGCGTTGTTGGATGACAATGCAGCACGTGTGGACTTAGTGGCACCGAACGGCTGGTATTGCAACGGACAAATACCGTACCGCCGGCACCCATGTGTATGGGAAAGGCGCATGGAAGTTGATCTTGTGCACGGATTTTCTCAAAGATTGGCATTAATTCGGCCAAATGCTCATCAGCTGTTAAATATAATTTTACGAATATTTCGGATATATGTTTTAGCCAAACTAAAGAATTGTTCTTTTTTTTATGGCCCAAACGGTATATGATCATTTAATCTGTGACCTAACCCTATATATATATAAAAAATAGGACCACCAATGTGTGGAAGGGGGATGTACTGTACTTTACTGCACTCAACTGTACTTTTAGCATAAACTCAAAAGGACGCAGTAATGCAAAATAATTCGATTACAAAATCATAAATAATTATACAAATGTATGTATGTATATATATAGATATAGTTCTCATGCACAATAAATCAAGAAATGAAAGAAACGGCATCAGCGGCTGCGGCTGCGGCGGAGGCGGCGGCGGCGACAGCGACTAACACACACACATTATCACACGTTAACACACACACATACACAACGAGCCCATTAAATGAAACGTGAGGGGGCACTTACCTTGTGCCCTTTTCTTTTGCTAAAGGATTGAATGGGATTTGGATTGGAAGGGATTCGGGTTGGATCGGAAGGATTGATTGGACGGAAGATTACCCTATCATTGTTTCCCATTTCACTTGTTTTTTTTTTTTTCTTTGGATTTACCTTGATGATGGGACCCTGTCCACTCATATATGGCGGCAAGTTGGAGCCATTTTGGCCATTGGGTGAGGAGGCCGCGGTAGCTGCATTGGGAGTTTGGCCACGTTTCGATGTAAATGCGGCCATGCTCTGTGATACGCCATCGGCCAATATGAATTGTTCGCGTAGCTCAATGTTAGTGCGTCCCTTGGCTGCTCCCAAGGCATCGGAAGCGGATGCGTGGTCATATATACATATACATATATATATATATATATATATATATTTATATATATAGTTGGCAGGCACACACACACACACACACATATTGACATTGACGAATGTGTGTAGTTTTTGATTTGCAATGTTTGTTGTAGGGCGAACATATAAACAACAACAATAACAAACGAAATATTGTTACCGCAAAATATTTGTTTGGCACAATTTGTGAATTTTTTTTTTTTTTTGGTTTTTAGTAATTTGTGTGTAGTTTTATTTTTGGTTTTTGGGCGCAGGCAGCATTTTTTTTTTTGGTGCATGTTGTTGGGCGTGGGCGGCGTAAGCGAAGATTATATATAGTTCATATATATATATATTTATACGTTTATCGGGATCATTTGGTATTTGTTTGTTTCAATAATCAATCAAAATCATTTTTGGAAATGAAGAAAAAAACAAAAAAAAAAAAAATGGGGGAGGAAAAACATAAAATTTGATTAGTTAAAACGAAAAGAAAACAAAAAACAAAAAAATTCATACACAAGAAAAAACAATGTTAAATTTAAAAAAGAACGGGAACAGTCTTCAAGCAGCACTGTTAATTAACAGCAGAGAGCGAGAGACTGTTGCCAATTAAAATGTAAAGTTTTAAAAGCATTACGGTTAGAAAGAATATATATGTATGTATGTATGTATGTATGTACGTGGAAAGGGCATTATTAAGAGGATAAAAGCAAAAACATGCAACAACAACAACACTAACAATGAAGAGAAGATCAACAAATAATTTAGTTAAATAATTTAATACAAATAACTACATAATGTAAATGTGTGGGTGGGTGTGTGTGTGTGTATGTATGTATAGATATAAAAACGCAGTTAACAATCAAAGCAACAAAAATGAGGATGAATGCAACGCAAAAGAGGATACGTAAAGGATAATGCAATAATGTCAATTAGATGGCCCCAGGCATGGTTTGAGGGGCATTGGATTTCGGTTTCTTTTTGTCGATTTCGTTTGGTTATTGTATATGAGAGGCGGAGGCGGCATTTTCTTTTTTGGCCCTAACGCAGGATGGCAAAAATAAAAGATAAAACTTGAACTCTCTCAGTTAATTTGTTTTTAGAAATTATTTAAGCAACTTCTGAAGCAAAATAAAAAGAGAATTATTATTGATGGAGGTTAAAAAATGGTTTTTGTTTATCATTTTTTTTTTTAGAGTTTTTTGGTTTTTTTTTGGGTACATTTTAGGCACAGTATTTGGTTGGTTTTGGTTTGGTTGTTTGGTTAAATGACCATATCCGTTTGGTATTAATAATATTTAGCATTTAGAAAAAAAAAATATAATGTAATTAGTTGTTAAAGCACAACTGTACCTAGATGATAATATGTGTATGATTTATATGATATGATATGATATGATATGTATGTAGTATATGGATTTTCTTTTTTGTAAATAATGCATCAAATCTGGGTATAGACAAAATGCATGATTTGGGGTGGATTTCATTATCGTTCAATGTGGACTACAACAAGATTATACATGACTTATACTTGAGATGATGCTTCAATGAATAAATGATGAGGAATGAAATTCCATTAATTTTTATATTTTGTTTTTTTTTTTTTGGAAATAATGTGTAGGTAGGTAGGTAGGTAGGTGAGATTGTTTTGTTTGGTACGCAACACAACTAAAGATAGTGTGGCAATAAGAGAATTTTAATACTATTGATTAGATTAAGACTTACCGCGACAAGGATCATTCTTTTGCAGGAATTCATCGAGGGCCACCCATCCGCCGCCCACACGCACCATAACAGTGCTGCGCAGGATGCGGACAAGGCGTAACTTTTGCGAATCTCCAAACTAAATAGCAAAGAGGAAAAAAAAATGATTGATGAATAAACAGTTTCCCCTCAAAGAAAAGTTCTCAAACTTACTCTGTACTTGCCCTCGCCCACTTGGAATACACGGAACTTTTGCCGGCATGTGCAAAGCATAACCAAACGCTTGACTTCATCGTGTATCTTGTCATTATCGGTGGCTGGTTTGCGCTCTTGCCAATCTGGACGCAGAGCGGCAATAAATTCTTGCCAATCGATTAGACCTTCACCATTGCGATCAAATAGATCAGCCACGGCCTTCATTTCCAATCCAGATGTATCGAATTCTAAACAAATGACAAGGATGGAATCTATGGTATCTATCTTTATGGCCGAAATCTATATAGATACTTACTCGTATTGAGTATGCCATCGATGAAAACATCGCGTGGTATCATGCCATTGTTATCCTTATCCATTTTACGGAACAGATCAGTTAGACGGGACTTCTTGTGATTCATGTACTTAAGGAACTATGGAAAATCAAATAAAAAATTTAATTTATAATATGAAAAATGATATATATACATATATAGATATCGAGACATGTTACTCACCCGCTTGCGCCAATCATCCCAGCTAAAGTTGCGGGCACGCTCCACATCCTTCAGATACATGAGATGCTCATGCAACAGACGTTGACGTTCCCATGATAGCATCCATACATCACGCCACTTGGTCCACAGAAGTTTAGCGCGTGGTGAACGGAATTCAAGTTCGGGTCCAGTGGAGCTAAATATAAATAATTGTATATAATGAATGATCAAGGATGAAATAACAGGGAGAATAGGGAACAAACAGCAGCAAAACATTAAAAAGAAAAGATAAAGATGGAAACAGATCTAATACACTAGACATGCACAGCTTGATGATTACAATGGATGGCACGTCCATGGCTGGCTGATGGTATCATTTGTTTAATTGTAACTTACCTTGGTGAGAATCGTGGGCCATAGTGTGGCAGGCGATCTCTGTCGGGTGTATCACGTGTGGGCGTGACACGACTGTTTTATCGTGTTTATAGGCAAAAAGCAGCAAGATGCAATAGTTTTTTTTTTCATATTTTGAGATATTTTTTGATATGAGCAACGTTTACATAGCGCAGACAAGATGAAAGTAGATTTGTAGAAAAAAAAAGACAAAAACAAAATGATCAAGTTAAACGGCACAGAACAATAACAAATAATCATAATAAAACGCATTACACAAAACATATATAAAATAGAAACATTTAAAATAATTATCATTATATTTATATAGTTATTAAATAGAAATAGAATGATTGTAGGACGACGCAGCATTTCCAAAAATAGTTGAAAAAGAATTGAGAAACAAAAGAAAATTTTGATAAATTTTTCAAGATATTTACATAAATTCATGCGAATCTATCTATCTATTTTTGGAAAGAATTACATATACCCCTAGATATTAATAAGATTTATATATTCTTTAGACGATAACTCACCTGCCCTTGCGTGCATTTAGACCCTGATCTCGGGAACCCTTGAAGCTGTAGAGGAATATGAAAGAAATGGAATCACAATTAGGTATAATGTCGAAATTAAATTAGATATAGATAAGGTCAACAGTTTTAGCAGCAGTGGTGATTAAGCAAAATGGTTGGTTGGTGCTTCATATTGTAAAATGAGTAAAATGAGTGATGGGTAGTTGTAGGCGGTTGTGGTATTCGAGGGGGGATGGAGGGAGTAGTGCATTATCGTTAGCAGCTACGGGGTTTTTGGTTTTAGAGCTACGTTTGATACGATTTAGAGTTTGGTTGTTTTTGTTTATTTTGTTGTTTGTTTTTGTTTTTTTTTTTTTTGTTGTGTAGTGTTTTGATGGTTGAGTAAGCACATTCACCACTAGTAAGTGGATGCAGCGAGTTGCGAGTAACGAGTAACGAAGGGCGAGTAGCGAGCATAGAGTAAAATATTGCTGTCAAACCTTTGACGTCTTAGTGTGCCATCGGGCGACTGTTCACGCAGATCGTGACTGGAGCCACGACTACAGTTTTACATATATATATCAGGATATATCGGGAAAGGCAGAGAAATTTGTGTGTGTGTGCAAAACGGTTGGCGGGGAAATATTTTGATTTGTTTTTTTTTTTTTTTTTTTTTTTGATATTGTAGCAATAATAAAAATTGGTGGATACAAAAGAAACAAATAAAAAAAAGGCAGAAAATAAATATACAAAAATCAAAAATATACAAATATATACAGAAAGTTGTTGATTGTTTATATTATGTTTGGGGTTACTCACACTGGGGTCTTGCCGCTACGTGAAGGTTTGCGAGCACCTGGCGGTAATTGCCGTGGCTTGCATGCCCGATCCACTTCATTTTGTCGCCGCGCCGTATTTTCCATGAACTCTTTGTGATCCTCAATCAACTTCTCAACAGGAGGTATCTCATCCGGTAACTGTTCATGTTTCAGATCTATAAGAAAATTAAACAAGTTTCGTTATTTGCAGGAAGAGAATAGAGGATAAGTTATTATGGTATAACTTACTCAACAGGGTACCCTCCAGTCCACTTAGCCAGGCCAACAACTCCTCAATGGTATCATCAAGATCCTTAAGGGATTGTAAATGTTGTTCCAGCTTCGATTCACGGTTAATAGCCCATTGGCGTACTTCCTCCCAGCGTTGCTGGATGATCGATAGCCAGTTCTTGATTATGGGAATGGCATCGGGATAGGCCTTGTTGATGATCTCTTCGGCATAATCAAATGTCTCGGTCTTTTCGCGTTCGCGTACACGCAAATCCTTCATGAACTCCATGTGAATGTCCATCATTTCACGAGATACCTTTTCATCATCAGGAGCATTCTTGGCATAACGCAATTTGTGTTCGGCATGATCCAACCAATCGAATAGAGCCTGGACACGGCCGTTTAATTTCTCGGCATCGACTAAAGCCACTTGGAGTCGGTCACCACGCTTAGCGACGGCATTCTTGACCTCTTCCCAAATGGATTGCAGCTCATCCAGCTGACGACCCACTTCAGGATTGTTTCCAGATCTCTCCAAGTCACGTCCAGTCTTAAGCACTCCTTGCATTTGTCCAGCTCGCTTTTGCAGATCTTGTTCGATATGTTTATGATGCTCGCATAGACCTTGAACTGTTTCCAGGTCACCATGGACAGGTCCATTTTCATTTAGACGACCCTTGGCCTTCTTCAACCAGTCGAACAGCTCACCCAAGGCATCACTGAACTGACCGGAAAGCAACAAGGCCTCTTCCAGTTTGCGTTGACGCTCAATGCTCTTGGACCAAACACGCGTCCATTGCTCCTTAAGTTCCAGCAGCATCTTGTCCAACACAGGGCGATCACCTTTCGGAGCCCGCTCCATGAGGTTCTTGCCAGTGCGCATAGTACCATCGTAAACAGTCTGTTTGGCTCCCAGTTGGCGGTGGGTCTCCTTCAGCTTGCCAATGTATTTCTTAATCTTTTGCGGTTCCTTCGAGGCAGTAGCCTCTTCGATGATCTGATCCAGCACCTGTTCGGTTTCCTGCAGATACTGCATCATGGCACTCCATGCATCATTGAATTCACGAGCCTCTTTGTAACCATGATCCAATGCTCTAGTGCGTTCTGCCGCCTTACTGACTACACGTTCCCAACGATGTTGCACCGATACGAGCAGATTCTTAATCAAAATCACATCCTGCTTCTGACTAAAGTACTTCAGATGAGTGCCCTTCTTGTCTAGTAAAAGCATCGCTTCGCGATGTGTGCTTACATCCTTTTGCAGCACTTTGTGATCTTCCATCTGGGCTTGAATAGTCTCTAGGACACGCGAGACAGGTTCGGCATTGGACAACTGCTTTTCAGCTTGTGTCAACCATTCGACAAAGGCTTGTAGTGTGTCATGGAATTCAGTGGCTTCCTTAAGAGCAATCTCCAGTTTAATCTTTTTATCAGACGCCCTGGATACAACAGCATCCCAACGTTGCTTTAACGTGCGCAGAGTGTGTTGCAGATTACTGGAGGAGACCTTCATTTGATTTTGCCGTTTGATATACTCCTGTCCTTGGGCCTGAATGGTTTCAACCTTTGGTCTATTTTCATCCAATTCATTGTACACTTCCATAAAGCGTTCCAGTTGTTCCGTGGCTGTCTCTGGTAGGCCTCCCACTGGTTTGCTAGCTCCAATTACAGCGTCCACATCGCCTAA
This sequence comes from Drosophila sturtevanti, assembly GCA_018150375.1. Taxonomy (NCBI): domain Eukaryota; kingdom Metazoa; phylum Arthropoda; class Insecta; order Diptera; family Drosophilidae; genus Drosophila; species Drosophila sturtevanti. Next base: position 9,530,605 of record JAECWJ010000317.1, on the reverse strand, counting down.
CCAACCGAGAATATCTTGTACTTCGGCTATATAGCCTTGAGCTTCGCGTAGCGCCTCTTCCAGTTCGTGTTGGCGGTCACTGGCCTTTTGGAGCAACTGTTTCCATTCGTTGTTCAGTTTGCGCAATTTCTCTTGTGTTGTCGAAGCCTCCACAGAACCTTTCTCCGTCTCGATCAATTGCCTTCCGGCATCATTGAGGGTATCTACTGAGTTCTGATGAGCCTGAATGTCATTAGCCAATACTTTCAATTTGGCCAGCTCAACTTCAAGTAGCTGCGGGTCTCCGGGAATAGGTTTTAGCTGATCCAACGTACCATCTGTCTTGTTGATCCAAACGAGAAGCTCGTTCAAAGCATGCTGGAACTGGCCCAAATGGAGCAGAGCATGTTCCAATTGCTTTTGTCGATCTACCATGCCACGTAGCAAGGATTCCCAACGGCGATTGACCACCGAAAGTGGTTCCCTTATCGATGCCGCTTGCTCGGGTGAAGTCCGTTCCGTTAATTCTACAGCTTGTCTGTAAGATTTAAAAATTAATAAGCAATGTATAAAAGAATATGGTGAGGGGCAAACAATCAAATTACAAAAGCAAGCGAAACCAATAAATATTTTATGTAATTTGCATGCAAAACAATCTTTTCAAAGTTTGTGGCGATCAATCGATCGTTTAATTGATGGATTGAATTGATAATAAAAGCATGCGCTCATTTCAGATCAAGGCACTTAAAATATATAGACAATAACAACAACGATTGAACTTTTGAACAGGTTTTTGTTTTCGGACCTATCTTGCCTTTTTAGACCTCTGCCAATTCACGAGTTGAAGTTGAACACCGAACACATGGTAACGGTAATGAAATACATTAGATTTTGAAATTTCCATTTGAAATTAAACGCGAGAATCTTATAGAGATTCACTCACCTGTTTAATGCTTCTACTTCAACCATATGCGGATCGACTTCATCCTTGAACGATTTAAGTTGTTCAATCTGTCGCTTGACGGCATCAATGTCCGAGCCAACGGGTCCCAGATGGGCAAACTTATCCTCAGCTTTTGTCAAGAATTTGAGCAGATTTTGCAGTGTCTCGTGGAATTCCATAGCCTTCTCCATAGCATCAATGAGATTCTCCTCACGCTTAGCGTACAGTGCTGTGATGTTATCCCAGGCATTGTCTAGATCTTCAATGTGTTTCTTCACCTCTGGTTTGTCGGGTTCACCACACATATTCATCAAGTTACTGCCATGACGTCGCACCTGTTCTACTTCAGGCTTAGTCTGGTCGATCTCATGACGGATTTCTTGCAGGGCAAACTGTTGTTTCTTGATATCTTGCGGTTGAGCTGCTGGGGGTTCCTGGCAAGAGAGTGTCTCCTCCAAATCCTTCAGGGTCTTCATTACGCTGTTCAATTGCTTCCAGAAGGGTTCGGCCACTTTCAAAATGTCATCCAGAGAACCACCACGTTTCTTTGTGGCCTTCTGAACATCATTCCACAGAGTGTTGAGCTTTTCAAGCTTGGCCTTAATGTCGCGCACAGCAGGATCTGACTTGTTGCCAGCCTTAGCAATAACATCATTGGCTGCCCGTTGAACAGCACTGAACGCATCCTGTCGTTTGTCCAAATCATCCATTAGTGCATCATTATCCTCAATTTGTTCACGAATCTTCTGGGGCAGAGCAGAAAGTGGATCTAATTGATTCACTTGATCGACAGTATTTGCCAAAGCACGCAACATGCCCTCCAGTTTATCAGAGAACTGACTAGACTCCTGAAGAGCACTTTCCAAAGCCTGTTGACGTTCACGCAACTCCAAACGGAGTGCAGCGTAGCGAGCATTATCCGTATCGAGAATCTCGTTGATTTTCAAACTGTCATCATCGGCCACAAGAGCGCCTAAAGCCTCACCCGTCTTGTTGAGCTTGTCCAGAAGGGGCTTGTGTTCAGCTATGGACTGTAGTAGACGTTCGTTCTTGTCCTGCTGCAAGGTAATTTGATCAGGACGCAAGGCAGGCATGCTTAAACGAGAAATCTGTTGCTCCATGTCGTCTAACCAAGTTGTAAGACCTTGGTGCGAATCAGCAAAGTGTTCAGAGAGAGGTAAAGCCTGCTCCAAGATGCCCAAACGTTCGCTGCACAACTGAGCGACGGTATCGACAATCTCTTTGAGATCGTCTAACTTCTCACGCAGCGTAGCTGTATTCTCACTTTGTGGCGACTCACGTAGAACCTTCTTGGAAGTAGCTGTTACATCGCGTACTCTGCCCTTTTGGCTGGAGATGTCATCGTTGATGGATCGGTGTTCTTGCAATTGTGCACGCACCAGTTTTGGGTCTATTGCTGGAGGATCGGCCTCACGTAATGTAGTATCCATTTCGCGGAACCATTCAAGCAACTCATCAATATCTCCGGTTACTTCCTTGGCACGCTGATTGCTCAAATGAAGGCGTTCAGCCTTTCGCTGAATCTGCTCTACAATAGAGTCGAAACGACGATTATCACGAGTCACGATAGTTTCGATGGTAGCAGCGCCTTCTCCCGGCGACAGTTGACATAACTGCGGGCCAATTTGATTGATGGTATCCAAAACGGGACGCATTTCAGACAATTCACTTTCCAAGCGTAGGACATCAGCTTGACGTGGTTCACTAGGCGCCAAAGCTGTCTCAGCACTCTGCATCCATTCGACTAGACGGTTGTGGGATTCGTGGAATTGTTGAACTAGAGGTTGTGCTTTGTGTAGACTGTTTATCAGCTCGATACCGCGATTGGTCAAATCGCCATAACGGCGTTGAAGCGAGTCCAATTTATCTTTCAATTGTATTGCCTCATCGTTGGAAATGTGCTTTATAAGCTCCACGCCAGATTCCACAGTTGATTCTACATTTGTTGCATGATCGGCCACATCTTGGTTTAACTCCAACAGATCGTCCAACTGTTCCAGCAATTTCTCGGTGTACACCGGGACTGATTTGAACCGTTTTAGCTCATTTTCCATACTCTCCATCCAGGCTACCAGATCTTGATAACTGAGAACCAAGTGACGCAAACCCTGGCGGGACTCGGAAAGCAGAGCTCCAATATTATCGCTGGCATCTACCAAATTGGTGTACCGTTCAGTGACACTTCGTACCTTTTCGCCCAAATTAACAGCCTCCTCATCGCTGACCAAGTGCATTAGCTGAGCAGCAACATCTGCCAAATCCGTAAAGTCCGGTTTCTTACCCAATATTTCATCATGAAGATGATCGTGCTCACGAATACGCTGCTGGATCTTTTCCTCATCTGTGGGAATCAGCTCCATAGCCTTCACTGAACGCTCGGCGGTATCTAGCCACAGTTCCAATGGGCTAATCTTGTCATGGAATCGTTTGGCGACTTCCATAGCTTCCTCTAGATCTTGCTCACGTTGTTCAGCGCCATCAGTTAAGGCATCGAAACGCTTCATTAGATCATTGAGCTGTTTCTCAATAGAAGCCCGCTCTGCAGGTTCGCAATGGTTGGCCACTTCTTTACCGAGATTGGCTAGCGAACCCATGGAGTTCTGACGATCAAGCAACATTTTCTTAAGGAATTTCTGTTCCTGTAACTGAGCCTTCACAACCTTGTAATCGGAGCTTGGGGGTTTTTGATTTGCAACCATTTCCTCAGTGTCACTTAACCATTTGGAGAGACCAGCCAGAGCTTCTTGGAATTTGCCCGATTGAAGAAGGGCGACATCTAAACGACGATCACGCTCATTCATGCGCTCCTTTAGATCATTCCAACGATCATTAAGCTTCTCTAGATCCTTCTCAATGATGGCGGTTGACACGCCAGTTGCAGCCGATCGTACCAGATCACGTCCGAAGACATTTACTTTGTCGACATTAACGGCCAGTGGTTCAACTTTGCGCTCTCTGAAGTTGCGGAAGTCCTCTTGTTGACGGCGTATCTGATCTAATTCGGAGCCAACAGGCTTCAAACGCTTGAACTCTTCACTTACATCTTGAATGTCATCCAAAGTTTGTGACTGAATGTCATAGAACTCGCGTAGGGCCTTCAGTGTGCTCTGTAAGTTTTCCTCATGATCACGCACTCGGTTGTCCAAACGTCCAAGAGTCTTTCGCAAAGTGGAAATCTGTTCTCGCGTTTGCGTAGTGTCGGCTGCAAATCCTGCATCCACCAGAACATCAGCAGCACGTTCTGCATCCTCTAGACGACCGACCAATCGGTCCAATTTATTTTGCAGCTTGCCATTATCATCTAATTGCTGTTGTACGATCTTAATTTCGCGGCCAGGAGGTGCAAGTTTTTCGATTTCCGTCTCAAGATCGTTGAGGTCAATTCCAAGACTCTTCATTTGTTCGTTGAATTGTGACACAGCTGTTGCGGCTGATTGCAATTCACCACAACGATCATCAAGGCGACCTTGCAACTCAGACATGCGATCAGCCAAACCATCAACTTCGTTGGTCAAATGATCGGCGTCACCGCCAGCTGCACGAGCCTCAGCACTGATATCCTTTGCCAAAGCTTTAAGCGATTGCAAAGGTTTGCTCAAATTGGTGAGTTCCTCACGAATGGCCTTGACACGTTCCAAAAGTTTGGGATCCTTGGCAGCACCTCCCAAAGCATCGTGGGCAGCTAAACGGTCTTCGCATCGTCCAAGAGAATGGTCCAAATTACGCAACTCATCATTAAAGTCACCTAGACGGCGAGAACAGTTCTCAATTTCATGAGCACGGGCAATTAGATCGTTATTTAGTCGCTCCCATCGGTCTCGTATATCCTGAAGTTCGGCTTTGATAGGTTCCTTGTCAATATCGCAACTGGTCAGGAAAGTTTCACCCAGACCCTTGGTGTTTTCAAATTCGCCAGAATGTTTCCATACTTCGCTACGGAAAGTCTGCAGGTCACGTAGACGTGTCTCGAGTTTAGACTTGGATAGAACACCAGGAGTAAGGTCGGCCAGATTATCTTCGGCTGTCCGCAACCAAGCGAGGAAAGTTTCGGAGGTTTGCGAGTATTTCTTGCAGTGCTCCATGCATGTCTGCAGACGGGTGTGTCGGTCGACGGCTTCACGACGTAGTTTTTCCCATTGCTGTTGAATGCGATCGAGGTCGCGCTTAACTCCACGATCTTGTTGACGATCCGACAAATCCTTGCCCTTATTAATAAGCATGATTATTTCATGCTCGCGGGCCATAACCTCACGGTAGATAGGTTCATGCGTATCGATCTGGTGCTGCAAAGTGGGCTTGTGTGCAGACACTAGCAAGCGGTCGGTCAAATTCGATAATTCACCTGACAGCCAACCCAAAGTCTTGGAGCAGTTTTCGGCAAAGTGACGACCGTCACGTAATGATGCTTCTGTCTCGGCCTTTTTGGTATCCAGTTTCTTTTGCAGAGCGAGGTATTGCTTCTCCAGTGCAGCAACACGTGAGTTGACATCGGCACGAGACGCAGGATCTCCCAAAATATTGCACAAAGTAGCTGCTGACTGTTCCACATCGGCAAGCAGAGGACGCTGCCCTTCCAATTGACGTTCCAAGTTCTCGATCTTGCGCAAATTCTCTTGGTGGTCGCCATCACTTGGTAGAGTATCCAGATTGTCGCTAATGTTTTGCAAAGCTTCACGCAGGCGATTAACAGCCGCATCAAACTCTTTGGAGCTATCGGCAGCGCCACCCAGGCTGTTGGCACGATCATCTAATTTTCCAACTAGATCCTCCCATTTGTTGAGCACATCCTTAAGTTTTGTTTCCACTGCCTGGGCATCGGGAGTGCCGGCCAGATGGTCGACAACATCGTGTCCCAGTTCTTGGAAGTGCTTCAGCTGAGGTTGTTGAGTCCTGAACTCTTCGCGCAAAACTTGCACTTGTTGAACCTGACTCTGGACCATGCGTGGATCGGATGAAATGGGGCCTAAAACCGTTAACATACGCTCCTTGCTGTCTAGCCAGCTCTTCAAATTTCCATGGGTATCAAGGAAGTCGCGTAATTTCTCGGAGAATGCAATGCGGTTCTTGCAAATATCATTGAGATTCTTCCATTTCTCCTGTATGTTTTCGTTTTCCACACGCAACTGTTCAGCTCCAGGTACATCAGACTTCCGGCGCAAAATCTCCTTAATTTGAGCCTTTGTGGTATCTAGCAAGCTCTGCTTCTCATACATGTCTTCGAGAATCTTACGTGCCTGCTTGATGCAACGTTCGGCCTCATCCTTGTTAGACACGGATTCCTTGGGCACTTGGCGCTGAACACGATCCAAAAATTGTGCCAAACCCTTCAGATTTTCGTATTGCTTGCGCAACTCTTCGCTTAGATTGTCCAACTCATTTTGACGATCGTTGAGGCGAACACCAATCAAACCATAGCGATTATTGATTTCACTCAACTGCTGCTGTACCGGAGACAACTCAGACAACTGGAAGCCATCCTGAGAGGATCTGCGGCTACCGAATCCACTGGAACCAGTTGATAGTGGCGACAGAATGCCTCCTTTGGTTGGGCTAGGGCTTCTGGCGTCTCCGGACATGCGTCGCAGTGGGCTGGTCCTCTTGATGGGACTGTAAGTGGAACGTTTGCGGGCAGGACTCTCTGGTCGGATCAAGGCATCATATTGAGTGCCAATATCATTGATCTTGTCAATTGTCGGGGCATAGTCGCGGTAATCTTTGCAAATGGGTTTAAGTTCATCATGTTGTTGTCGAATCTTGTCCAGATCAATAGCAACGGGAGCAAGACCATTGACCCGTGCCTCTGTACTGGCCAGCCATGAAAGAACTTGATCCTTCAGACCCTCGTATGCCAATTGCTGTTCGGCCTTTTGTTTCGAAAGCTTGGCACGTTCATCGATGCTGATATTAATGTTGCGCCATTGAGATTCCAATGCCTTAATTCGGTCGCGCAAAGCTCCCGTATCGGTAACATCGCGCAAGCTAATCAGATCTTTGCCATTACGAACACAATCTTCGAACTGAGGAGCCAAATGATCCTTTTCGCGGGACAGATCGTTCATGCGGCGAGCCAATTCCTCGGTAGAGAGTAAACTGGTCTCACGGCTATCCAAGGCCTCTTGCAAACTAGCCATACGCTGCTCGACAGTACTTATGTCATCCAGATATTTGCTCAATCGGTTGTACACATCATCCAAGAACTCGCCACGTTTGGTGACCTTCTCGTAGAGTTTCTCAAATTTACCAGTGACATCGTTGAGATTGGATTCAACCTTCTTGGCAATGCGAGCATTGGAGGCACTAGCCAGCAGATGTTTGGCTGAGATTTGCATACTGTCAATGCTAGCCTGATGCGACTGCAGGTCTGCAAATAGCACCTTGTGTTCACGGATCTGCTCTTGGAGGCGTTCTTTAATCAATGATGCGGGGCGCAGATTTAGCTTGTATTTGTCCTCGGCTTGGTTAACCCAACCTACGAGACTGTCGAGGGCATCCTGTACTCCCTGTGATTGAACCAAAGTCTTGTCCAGGGTTTGGCAATGTTCGCCCAAAGTGTCTAATAACTGCTGATAGTTGTTCTTTAGATCAGCAATAGGCATCTCCAATTGGTTAATCTCCATAGGGCTTAGTTGACCGCCTAGACTGCGAAGAAGATTGTCCAAAGCTTGTTGAGCATTGTCGACCAAGCGACCACTGGACAAAATTTCGTTATGCAAAGCCTTGGCTTCATTCATCTGATCTTGTACACCCTTAGGATCACCGGCAATGGGTTCAGAAATAACTCGTGACACACGCGGTTGGACACTTCTAAGCCAGTCATTTGCCTTGTCCAAAGCATCTTGATATTCGCGTTGGCGGCCACCCAGGCCCGAAACACGATCCTGCAGAGCATTGACACGATTCAGCAGATCTTTGTACTGAGCAGAAACCAAAGAAACTTCTTGCCGAATTGGACTCTCTGCACTTGACAAAGGCTCCACATGGGGCAATCGTTCTGGCAACGAAGTACGGAAATCATTCAGCACAGCCAGGAATTCCTTGCTCTCGTCCACAAACTTTTGGGCTGCCATTGTGATAAAGCGCAGATCTGCCTGATGACCAATGACATCGCTGACAAACTCACGAATCGAATCTGCTTGCGACGGTAGACGTGTCAGATCCGACAAAGAACGCTCCTTGTCCTCCAATGTGCGTCGAGCCAATTGCAGCCAGTCAGAGAATACATCCAACTCACTGCGCAGCTTGGTCAGCTCATCGCGACCTGCCTCAAGGCGACGGAGTAGTCGTACTGTACGATCATTGACACGATCCACACGTGAGCGCAATTCACGGCCAGAATTCTCCAGGGTGGTTACTTCTGGTGCAGATAATACATCACCGCCTGTTAGGACAATTTGACGGATTTGCTCTAGGCAAGTGGCTACTGGACGCTGCTGGGATTCGATTTCATCCTTGATTTGCTGAAGTTATTAAAACAAATATAATATTAGATAAGAATTAATTTGGATTTTATATGAATGCCCACAAACCTTGAGAGCATTGATCTGGTTGCGTAGTTCATCGATTTTCTCGCGAGGTCCGCCAACACTTGAGATTTTTAGTTCTACAGTTGTTACCCATTTGAGCAGATCATTGACGTTCTCCTCGCACATGTTGAACTTTTCAAATACTGCTTGCTGCATTACGAAATTTTAATTAGGAAGGGTAGAAAATGTATCGATCAGTAAGATAAGTGGATAATTGTATGAATTGTTGCTATAAAATTTTCATTTATATGCACTATAATATGAAATAAAATTGTTTATATAAAATTGAAACACAAAATATATATGTATACAAATATGTATGTAGTAAATAGAGATATTCAGAGGGTATATAGGTAATTGTATTATTTTTTTGTTTTTTATTGTTGCTAGAGCAAAGCATAGTGTTTGGGCAAAGGGCAAAGCGGGTTCATAAAGCAAGCATTAAACAAAATCCAAATTAAAATAATAAATAAATAAAAGACGCACAAACACCAAAGTTTTAACGTTATACTAAATACATAAGGAACAAGCACTACTTTGGAACTATTAAACTACTTTTAGTATGAGGCACTAACTACGTTTTAATGGAGTTGTTTGTTTGGTTTCTTTTGGTTTAGGTTTATTGGTTTTTTTTATTGTTTTGTTTTTTGTTTTTTTTTCGTGGTTAGTTGTTTTGGGTTGCTTTTGTTCAAATTAAAACTGCAAACGAAATAATATGTATATAAAGTATATATGCTGAAAATAGGTAGAAAATTTGGTATTTAAACAAAATTCATAAAAAATAATAAAACTAATAATTTTGGAAATAGTAAAATGTAGGTCTATATATGTATAGTATATAACCTTAATCCAAAAATAGGTAACTAAAGTAAAATCAAAACAAAAAAAAAAAAATGAAGCAAGCAAGTCGTCTCTGCCGACTTGGAGTATACCCTGTACCAAAAAAGGATATTTGATTTAAACAGACTCCTTCCAAATCCCCATTAATTGAATATAAATTTTTGAAAAAATTCTCGCAATAAGCCAAAACACCAAATTCATGCTTTCTCGCTCACTCCTAACAGTGAACGAAACTAATGCGTCATTCGGTTCCAAGCAACATGCGCATGCTATCTCGCTCACACATTTCAGCTGCTGCTGCCCATAGAATTTCAGTACAAAACATATATACGTATTATCTCCGATATTTATTGACCGATTTCGGTCAAAATCGGTCAGACGGTACATATTGGCTATATAATTAAGTCTACTAAAAATAAATACTGTAGCTTTAATACAACTCTAGTTATAGTTTTTTCTAATTTGCGGGGGCGGAAGTGGGCGTGGCAAAAATTTGAAACAAACTTGATCTGCGTATGGACTAGGTGGATGTTGACACCAAGTTTGGTTGCTCTAGCTCTTATAGTCTCTGAGATCTAGGTGTTCATACGGACGGACGGACAGACGGACAGACGGACAGACGGACGGACAGACGGACGGACAGACGGACAGACGGACATGGCTATATCGACTCGGCTGTTGATGCTGATCAAGAATATATATACTTTATGGGGTCGGAAAATTTTCCTTCTGCCTGTTACATACATTTTAGCGACTTTAATATACCCTTGAACCCTATGGGTACAGGGTATAAAAATGCAACTATAATCGCTAGAAAGAGATGCTAAACGTAATTTGGTCTGTTAGAATGAAAGAGGTAAGATAGAGATGGAAAAAGACCTAAGTGGAATATACTGCCTAGGATTTTATGATGGTGGGATGAGAACATGTATATATATATACGATAGATATAGATATTTGGGAGAGAGATAGAGAGAGAGAGATATATATGTATATAGAGATATATGTTTGTTCGCAATGTAATTATGCTGATGTTATGAGAACAAATCGTATGTTTCGTATGCTTTTATTGCCGACGTCATTCATGTTGAGGAGTATGAAACGCATTTGCTTTCGCCTGATGAAGTACGATTAACTATTATATATGTAGGTATGTATAAACGATATAGTATGTTATTCGTGATATTTGTGATTTGATCTTTTCTTTTTTTTTTGTGTTCTGTGATTTGTTGTGATTTGATGATGTACTTGCTGACATTTGATTTGTGGCTGGCGCTGTCGCTCTCAAATGCATTCAATGTAAACTTAAAGCGATTTCAGCGAAATATTGTATATAGCGATATATAGAACATAAAACTGAATGCCATGCGCTGCAATAATAATAATAATAATAAATATATATGATTGGCAAATTAAACAGGAAAAAGAGAAACGCAATGTTTCAATAAAGGAAAGCTCATAACTGTGTTAGTCTGATGATAAGATAGAAAGACAGAGATATAGAGATAGATCGAGAGAATGAGAAGGATATAGAGAAAGTACAGCGCGTTGATCGAAATATATATCATATCGAAATCATATATTGAGTATACCAAACATGCCACGAACAAAGCTTTTAAATTTAGTGTAGACTTTTTTTTTCTTTTGCTGATAATTCAAATTTCTTGCATTTCCGAGATCGATTGAGACGATGGAAACTGTTACTGGATGGACATTGGATTGGAATTGATAGACTTACCCGTTGTTCGGCTGGTAGAAGCAAGCCCTTCTCGGCTGCCTTAACCAAATCGATGTTGTTCTTGGTTTCGTTGGCATCTATTAGTCGACCTTCGTTGGCATCGATCAGACCGCTGGCAATGGCCGATGCCAGTGAATGGATGACCCCAGTGCTGGGATCTCGCACCACTGTGGATGAGGGATCTACAAGGCCTGAACTAATGGCTTCAGCTAGCGTATACTTTTTGCGTTTAATGATATCGGGATGCATTTGGAAGGGATCGACTAAGCAACCATTGGTTGGATTGTAAAGGTTGAAAGTGATGGCTTCTAGCAAACCAAATGAACGCTTGGGTGTACAGATCAAGCCACTCTCATAGGCTTCTTGTAGGGTGCACAGCTTGGATGTTTGTGTATTCAATACATTGGCTTTGTTGGCATCCATTAAACCCTTGCGGAAAGCTTCGGGCAAACGCACTAACTTCGCCTTGGCCAAATCTTTGACCAATGCCGAATCGGGATCAATTACACCCGCACTAGCGGCATCCTTGAGCGTGTATATCTTGGGTGTTTCGATGACAGTCAGGGAGTCGTTTGCACTATCGTCGCTGGTCGCTGCTATGGATGCAGTGCTCACTGATGTTGGTGGCACGTAGGTCAGCATGGCGGTTTGTAAGTCAAGAATCTTGGACTCGGCTGCTTGATCAAAGCTGATCGGTTCGCGTACGTAAATTACTAATGTTGGATCGAAAGCAAAGTATAAAGCTTTTGGATCGACAAGTGTACGCTTCGAGGTATCAACGAGACCGCGTTCTTGAGCCACCGAGTATGGCAAGAATTTAAAGCTATCAAAGTCGCGAACTAGAGCCGTTTGGGGATCAATTATATTGTAACGAATGGCCTCATCCAGAGACATTTCACGCGGTTTGCTAATCACAACACTCACGGGAGTTTGTCCCAACAATTCCACACTATCCTGTCGACGAACAACCTCTCCACGATCGGTTAGAGGACGCACGACAGTTACAAGAATACCGCGTGTGAGGGCTACATCATAGTTATAGGCAGATTTAGACTTTGGATCAAAGACCCGCCCCTTGGACACATCAATATCTCCCTTTTCAATTGCTTCGGTCAATGGTAACTCTTTGCCGGTAACCTGATTTTTAAAGACGGTTGTGGCTGGGTCTATAAAGCCCGAATGTATAGCCTCGATGAGGTCCAAGTATTCACCGGTTGTCGGGTCGCAGAACTTGCCCGTCTCTGGACGATACAGTTGTTGACGCAGTACCAGTTCCAGACTAAGGAGACGCCGATTGGACACAATCAAACCACGAGCTCTTGCTGTTTGCAAATCAATCTGTTCACTACCCAAATTATAGATACCCTTTGCATCGTCAATTATCTGCTCTTTAATGGCATTGGATAGGCGTAAATACTTTCCGGTCTCATGATGCTTTATTAAACTGGACGAGAGACTGACCACGTCTTCGACGCACGCCTCGTTGAGGTTAAGTTTACGATTAGTAACAGGGTGCAGAACTTTACCCGAGGCCACGTCATAGAAGCCCATGGCCAGCAACTCGTACAGGCCAAAACCTGCGTTTTCAATGTCTACAATCAATCCTAAGCTTAAAGCCTCGCCCAGCGGCACAAAAGTATTACTTCCCGGCTCCTTAAAGACACCTTCCCTTCTGTTAATAACACCATTACGACAGGTTTCACTAAGAGTGTACATTTGTTCAGTTTGTTCATCAAAGTAGCAAGGCAAATGTGGATTGATTATAAAGCTACGCATGCCCTCCAATAATGTGATCTTGCGACCGCTTCTAGGATCGCTCAGTTTGCCTGTTTTATCGTCAAAAAGACCTTGATGAATAGCCCGTTGAATACTTATTGGAGCATTCACATCCATTAGAATACCAATATCGAATGCATGCTTAAGTGTCATGGTCTGATTGTTGTACAACAATTTTGAATTCTGCGCGTCAATGATACCTGTATCCTTTGCATGAGTAAGATTGAGTTGTTTATACAAGCCAGTCTTGAAGTCCCTGATCTGAACGCTGTGTTCATCCAACAAATTAGTGTTGAGCGCCTCGGCAAAATTAAGCTTCTCGCCAGACTTGGGATCTACAAAATGACCATCAATCTCATCGTACACATTCTTGACCACAGCCTCAATGAGACGTAGGGGTTTCTTGGCCTCTACCAGAACACCTCTGTCGAAAGCCTCTTTGAAATCAATTGGCTTATCGTCTGCATCCCTTACTGTTCCCTGTTGACTATCTACAACACCTGTTTCGGCAGCGACACCAAATGGAATAACCTGACCCGATACATTGACGACCGTCGAATCGGGATCGAGTATACCCCTACGAATGGCACGTTCAGTTGTGAGTTTTTCCCGTGTAATTGTGTTACTAAATTGCCCTGTCTTCGGATCATATAATCCTCTATAAACGGCATCGGGCAGACTGCGTTTACGCTTAGGCGGAATGAGTATGCGATTTTCAAGAGCTTCATGCAGGGACAGTTTCGTTGAAGCATAGGGATTTATGACAAATCCACCAATTGGATCAAGATAACCCTTTGCAATGGCCTCTGTTATGGAAATAATCGATTCTGTTTTGGGATCAAGCAATACCAACTCCTCTGGGTTAATAAGTTTTTGGGCTATGGCCGACTTCAAATCGAGCTGCTTATTGTCGATTGTGAACTTTGCAGTCAAGGGATCATAAAGACCACGCAATAGGCAATCCACCAACGATAAGGGATTCTTGGTGCTAATCAGATATCCCTTGACGAAGGCTTCGTCAAGGCTGATGTTGGGAGAACTAAGCGTACCGCGCACCGTATCAAGAAGGCCCACTTTGGCTGCTTCCTTGCCTGGAATGATCTTGTTATGGTCTACGTCCTTAACAAGAGTCGAATCGAGCTCGACGAAACCCATTTCAATGGCCTGCTGGAGGAGGATCTCCTCACCGGTGACTGGATTTAGAACCTTCCCTGTTTCTGGTGTATAAAATTCGCGTTGCAACACCTCAGGGAGACTCCAAGTCACACTATCGGTCTTTACTAGACGCTGTTGCACACCCACATCAAAGGACACGAGTGTATTATTCTTATTGTCCTTTATCTGTCCTGTGGCAGGCAGAACTAAATCATCTTCAATGGCGCAATCAAGCTTGACTTCCTTTTTGGTGACAGTATCGACAATTAAAGAAATTTTCGGATCAACAAGACCAATTTCTATAGACTTTTGTACATCTACTTGATTCTGACTTTCGGAGTCAAAAAGTTTACCTGTTTCGGGGTCGTACAGACCCTTGCGAACAGCTGCTTCCAGTGAGATAGGTTTACGTGCTCCAGGCACTAAGAAGCCCAGCTGGAAGGCCTGTTCCAATGGTATTTCTTTAAGGGTTTGTATATCTATAACTGTGCCCGCTTGCATATCAACTACTCCCAACTCAATTGCCATACGCAGGGGGATAACTTCACCGCTAACTGGGTCGCGCACCGATATCGACTGAATGTCGAGCTTGCCACTATTGATAGCCTCAACAATGGAACAAACTCGACCATCATCTAGCACCACTTGGCCGGTCTGTGAGTCTATTACAACATTTTCAATTGCAGCGGGTTTCTGCTCCTCAGGATTAGCCCGTATAATCCACTGACGGTCAATGCACTCAAAGAAGGGTATTTTTTTGCCTGTCTTAGGATCAACCATATGGCCAGTATGTCTGTCGAGTAGTGGACGTTCAAGGGCTGCGGTTAATGTCTCATATTTGCCCGTGCTAAAGTTCTTTACCAAAATAGTCTCAGGATTAAAAATGTTCATATCAAAAACGAGCGTTTGGAACGATATTTTCTGTCCAGTTGTTGGATCGATAAAGTACTGATGTTTAATGTCATAAATATTGAGTTCACTAAGCTTTTCGGGTGTCAGTTCAGTATCTGCATCCACTACATATGTAATCTGTTGCAGTACAATTAATTTATCGTCGATAATTTGAACTTCGTCCAACGGACTGAGCTGCTCTTCCCTGAGTAGAGTCGACACGGTATCGGTCTGTTGTTCACCATCGACTATAATTTGGCATTCATCAGGGCTAATCAATTTTTGTGAAATGGCATCACCAATGGGAAGTGTCTTTGGTACATCACGTTTATTGATTGTCTCCACAATAGTACGCGGCTCTTCCACTGTATCCCGAGCTTCATCATCAACAGGTGATGACTCTGTAGTACTTGTTGTTGTTGTTGTAGTAGTAGTAGTGACCTTTGTGATTATCGTTGTGCTGCTAGATTCATCATCTATTGGTAAAAGTTCATCAGATATTTCTGTGACAACTATTTGATTGGTTGCTGGAGCAGGTTTCGGTGTCTTCTCAGTGGTAAGAGCATCCACAATAGCTTTGCCAGCCAAAACTGGAGCCCCCACTACAGCCAGGGCACCCAACTTAGCTGCATCCTTGACATTCTGCAAAATGTTGCTCCCGCTTCCAGATGTGGGCTGCTCTTGCTCTTTTCTAATAAAATCAACAACGCTTTGATGTTTGTCAGTCGGTCCTTTGGGTTCAACGATTTTTTCGAGATCACCTGGTTTTTGGGGTTTCTCTTCGCTAACAGTTGTCGTTGTTACTATTGTTTCTGTAACCTTTGTTTGTTCAATGGGGGTTTCTGTAATTATTTTTGGCTCTTCTTTAATTAGTTGAGGTTCATCTTTAATTATTTGGGGTTCTTCCACTTGTTTTATTAATTCTGTGACTGGCACATTGTCTATTGGATGCTGTTCATCGCTCGTTGTTGTTGTGGTAGTGGATGTGGTTGTTGTTATTGTTGTCGTTGAGATTGTTGATTCTGTTATGGTCGGCTCCTCAACGGTAACAACTCTTTCCTCAGTCACCACTGTATTGGCTCCTGGCTCTGTGATTATTTCAACCTTCTCAATTTTTTCACTTGGTGTTTCTATTGGTTTTGTCTCTTGTGGCTTTTCAACGACAGATTTAATATTTTCTAATTTCGATTCGTCTGTTTTGATTGGCACTTGGGCAGATGATTCTATAGGTTTTAAGTCTTCGACATTCTGTGGCTTTGCTTCGCTGATAATAGTTTTCTCAATAACTTCTTCTTTTGAGGGTTCATCTTGAATCGTTGTTACTGTAGTTGTAATAGTTGTTACAGTTTGTGAGCTGGAGACAGGTTCTTCGATTTCAGTGACAGTCTCGGTTATTGTTGTCTCTGCTGCAACTGGTTCCGTACTTGAGAATGGTGCTAGGGGTGCTGTAAATGGTGGCTCAATTTTGACAATTTCTTCTTTAACGGAAGTTCTTGGTTTGGGCTCTGGTTTCAATGTTGGCTCTGGACTGGATTGTTTCTCCGTTTTTTCTGTCACAGGCTCAGGCGTTGTTTCTTTTTGTAGGGGTTTTGAGGTAGGTTCACTTTGGGTATCTACAATCGGTTTTTGTTGCTGGCTTGTTACTGTTGTAACCGTTTCTGTTATTTGAGTTGTCTCTGGCTGAGGTTCCTTGACTTCCTGAGATATTACAATTGATTCCTGCTCTGGTTTACTCTCTATAGTTGTCGTAGTAACGGGTTCTGGCTGCAGTTCTCCTGTTATTTCCTTTGTAGTCTTTGAGGTAGTAATGGTTGTGACTGTAGTAGTGCTGGTTAGTGTACTTGTTGCTGTTTCAGTTGTTATTTCTGGCTGATCGTTCAAAGGTTTAGCCTGTTGCTGTTGCTCATTGGCTATAAAGTTGGCAGTTGTTGTACTTATAAAGTTTTCTGTTTCCTGTAGAAGATTATCAACTTCACTTGGCACTTGGGTTTGGGGTTTAAGTTGCTCTGATGTTGTAAGGCTAGCTTGAGGTTTTTCTGGTTGCTTAGTCTCTGGCTTGGCATTTTCTGGTGAGGATTTGGCTGACTTAATAAGACTCTTCACACCACTTACAATTGCACCGCCAGCCAGTACTGGAGCCGCAATGACACCCAGGGCACCCAATTTGGCCGCATCTTTCACATTCTGTAGAGTCTTGGACGGTTCCTTAGTAAGCTTTAACTCTTCCGTCACTTGGCTTGTTGGCGTCTCTTTGGTGGACTGTGTTGTGCTGACAACTTGTAATTCTTGCTTGTGGGTATCCGAGCTTACTACAACTGTTTGGGTACGTTCTTCAACAACGACTGTCTGGTCACTAGACGTGGGCAGAGTAGATGTTATTGATTGGGCAACCTGTTCTGGTGTATCACCAGCCGCCGTATTTGTTTCTCGTGTTGTGGACTCTTCGCGTAGTATACCCAATTCCTTGGCTTCCTCTAGACTGCACACTTCACCGGTGTTTACGTTCTGTACTTCATTGTTCGAGATAAGCACATATCCCTGCATCAATTCAATGGTCTTGGTTGTCACAGTATGTACTGCTCGTACTGTCTCCATAATCTCCGTTTTCGGAATGGGTTTCTGTGTCACAACGAATTGGGAAAGTTGCTTTACCACCAGCACACCTGTTTCAAAGGCCACACGCAGTGGCAGGCGCTCTCCAGTTGAGGGATGGGTAAATGTCTGTGCAGCCACATCAATAAGTCCTCGTTCCATTGCAGGAACTAATTCAATGGCATCTGCTTTCGGCGCATACGGAATTGACATAATAAAGTTCTCCTCGATAGCTTCTTTAATGGGCAGTTGTTTTTTACTTGTTGGATGAAGAACCACACGCTTTAATGGCTCTACAAGACTCTTTTCAACGGCAACCGGGAATATCATGCCCACAGGGGGAATATCAACTTTAGACTTTTGTTGGTCATAGCTTGGATCAAAGAGTTTCGCCTCAATAGCTTCTGTTAGATTCAGAGTTTTGTTTTTGTAGTTGAATGTAGAATCATCAGGATTTATTATACCCTTCTCAATAGCCTCTTCGATGGTACATTTAGTCGGTTTCTGCAATTTAGATTGAGGATCCAAGACTTCACAAATAATGGCTTCGTGAATGCTTAGAGGATAGCCGCTTTCAGGATGGACAATAGTCTGAGAATTGGGATCAATAAGACCTTGCGACTCCAGTTTGGGTACCGATAAACTTTTCGCCAAAGGCATTAGTATATGATTCGTCTGTTCAGGATCAATAATCTTGTGTTCCACTGCCTGCCGTAAATTGAGGACACGATTGCTTTGTGGATCGGTTACTTTACCTCGACGACCATCAATCAAGCCAGTGTTGAGAGCTTCGCTTATATTGACCACTTCGCCCTGGGGATTAGTAAAGTTATTGGTATCTTCAAGGATTTTACAAGTCTCTTCATCAATTATTGCCTTCCGCAAAGCATCTTTTGGCTTGAGAATAATTTTACGCATTTTCTGTAGTACCACAACCTTCTCCTCTGTCGTAACTGATTTGTTGTCGTCAAACGAACGTCCACGTTGCAACTGATCACGCGAGACAATACCTCTTTCATAAGCTACTTCAACGGGAATTTGTTCGCCTGTACGTGGATCAGTAACAAAGCGTACAGTTCGTAAAGCACCTTCGGCAGCAACAAGAGGAGCACCGACTACAGTTAATAGGCCAAGTTTGGTAGCAGTAATCAAATCAACAGGCTGATTTTCAGCATTCAAGATGGTAGCTGTCCTTGGATCATAAATAGAACGGGCAATGGCTTCCGTTACGGAAATTGTTTGCTTTGTTGCAGGGTCTACAATCTTAATTAGTTGTTCATCTATCAAACCCTGACGGGCGGCATCGAAAATGTTCTCAGTTTCGCCGCTTTGTGTAAAGATCACCAAGGCAGTGGACGGATCGTAAATGGCTCCAGGAGCAATTTGTAATGGTTCTGGTGATGCTAGCTCACGTTGACATGTAGTTACCTCTATGAATTTGGGTGGAGAATCTTTCAACGGTGTAGAGACTTCCAAAACATCTGGCATATTATTCACTCGGGTGATACGCAATATAGTCTTCTGACTAGCTCCTCTTGTAATGGGTACTGTTTCCAGTATAATTTTGCCATCAGTTATCGCACGTCGCATACCAAGCACCTGTTGTCGGTTGTTTGTATAATTGCCATAGCTATCCAAAATATCACGCTCAAATGCCGATTTCACTGATATCTTGTCGCCGGTATTTGGCTCAATGACAGCCACCGAAAGATTGTTAATAATTTGTTTGTCTATGCACTCCTCAAAGCTAACCAAACGATCAGTACCCTGGACATGAAAGACTCCAGTATCGGGATTGAATAAACCCTGTTCAATGGCATCCTTAAGACGCCAGCCACCTGGTGGTAGTTCCATAATTTGACGCTCCGTAACATTTTGTTCAATATAACTGCTCTTCTCCATATTTATAAAGTCAGAGACAACTCTTTGTGGTTTAACTAGCTCCTGACTAATGGGGATTTCCACTGATTTCTCTACATACTTGGTGTGCTGCGTATTTAGCTTAATGGGTTCCGCTTCAGGTATAATCTGTTTAGTGACTATAGTTATTGTGGACTTTGTCTTTTTACGGTTTGTCGGCTCGGGTACTGTCTGATTGCTGTCAGGAACAAGTAAGCCGTAATTTAGAGCCTGTTGGACAGAGTAAACATTTCCCGTCTTAGGGTCTTTAAATAGTTGCCTGTCTTCGTCGATGAAACCCTGTCGTACTGCCTCCGTAAAGGTTAATAGCACACTATCACCAGGCTCCTGAGAGCCTGCACGAATGGTTACATACCGATTGATTGTTCTCGTTACTGTCTCTGTGGTTAGTGTAATATTTAGTAGGCTGCTAAGCAGCAAAGCACCTTCCGTAGTGATGAACTTGCGCTCAATGGCGGTGTCCAAAGGCACTGTCTCTCCAGTCTTTGCGTCAAGAAGATATCCTGTCTTGGGATCAATCAAATTGTGATAGACCAAATCAAAGACACTAAGTTCCGTTCCGCTGGCGTTGTGGACACCAATGCCGCGATTAAACATCTCGTAAACCTCCTGTCTAACTAGGTCTTCACCCACAGCCACCTCTAAGGGTACAAGGTTATCCCTACCTGTCTCTAAGGCAAAGCCCGTACTCTTGCGACGCAATAGGTCACGAGAGAGGGCCACATTAAAGCTAACAAAATCATTGCTGCGCAAATCCTTAAACCCGTCAATATCAAAGATCGATCGCTGTGCCACCGAACTAATCAAACCCCGCTCTACAGCCTCTGGAATACTAATCAGTTCACCGGTCATAAAGTCGCGATACTTGCATTCTGCTGGCAAGACAATACCATCGGCAATGGCCTCCTGCAATGTTATTAACTCACCCTTACGCTTTGTGATGCACTTTAGCTGATTACCATCAAGAACGCCGGCTTCGATGGCCTGCATAATGCTTAATTTTTCCCGGCGCATTGGACTTGTGATAAGTGACTGCTTGTCAAGCAAATTCAAATCGCAAATGTCCTTTAACGTATACGGTTTAACAATTAGTTGCCGATTACGCGCTTCAGCAAAAGTGATCTTCTCCTTCGTCACTTCGTTTACATAACGACCCGTTTTTGCATTTAACACGCCCGACTCCAAGGCCTCCTGCAAAGTAATTTTAACGTCACGTTTCGCGTCAACCACTTCGCGCACACTCGCGTCAATTAATTGATTTGCTATTGCCGAGTCCAACCGAAACTTGTCACCGGAATTGCGATCTGCTATCCAACCAGCACCATCGACCAGGCCATGCGCTAAGGCATCGCTCAGGCATAGTGCATTCGATTTGATTGTCACCGATTCGTGCCGGATAAGATAGCCACGCTCGTAGGCCTCTGCTAAGCTGATTGTTTGGCCTGATTTTACTCGATACAGGCCCGTCTTTGTGTCCACACTCCCCGCAGAAATGGCGTCGGCAATATTACGCGGATTCTCAGGCGAACCGCCCGCCTCATCCAAAGGTTTCTGCTCTACTGTGATAGTGTTGTTTACCTTGATGCGCTTCTCGGCTGTCTCATAGCCGGTTTCTGCTTCATTGATTTCTCGCTGGATCACCTCCAACAGTGACAATTCTCGTCCGCTGGCATCTCGTCCAGCTCCTGGCTGCAACAGTTGGCTAACCAACTGAGCATCGATCAGTCCCTGTTCGGCGGCTTGTTCGAGAGTGATACGACGATCACCAACTAGCATTTCACCAGTACGAACATCCAAAATGCGTAATTGTATCGCTTCGCCTATTGTCAGTATACGTCCTGTACGAGGATCACGTATTCCGGCTATATCCAGAACGGAATTAGCTCCGCCCAATTGTTGTGATCGCTTCAGAGTACGAATTTCATTGAATTGGATTTGCGATTGGTGTGTTGGTGTTGCTGTATTATCCTGTTGACTAGCAGCGTCTAAATTATCGCTACTATAAATGCTCTTGCTTGAGCTTTTCGTTGTCTTCGTTGAGCTAAATCTAGAATAAGAAACATTTCAAATTATTTATTTAGCCAAACTAATATACGTATGATAGTTTTTACTCACTGTGTGGTGCTGTAGGTAGTGGTATAGAGATCCTCTTGACGAGCAGCATGGCCATCGCCAGTTGGCACGCTGCCCGCACTAAAGTCAACCCTAAAGGTCTTGAGCGGTTTCTGTAGACTTTCAGCATATTGCTAAACCCCAAAAACAAAGCGGAATTTTCATTATTATATTTCCGAAAGTTTTGAATTTAAACATAATAATTAAATAAAAAAAAATATTAGGAAAGTGAGGTATGGTAGAGGGGAGGCTTTGCGAGGAAGAGATAGAGAGAGAGAGAGAGAGCAGCATTACCTGAAACTCGAACGCAAAATCGTAGTCACTTTCCTCTGCCACTTGGACAGTTGTTGTTTGGGTTTTGGTTTTGGTCGTCTTACGACCCGATTTAGTATGCTGAGGCATGTCTAAGGCTTTCGTTTGTTTCAATTCGACAAAGTCATAGTCAGCATTGGTACTTGTGGTAGTAGTAGGCACTTGATTTGGGAATTGGTTTGGAGCTTCTTGAATACACTGTGCGAGATTTAATTGTGACAGCAATTAGAAATTTACGATATACGGTATGCGTCGTGATTTTCAGATTTTTCGCGTCACTTTGAAGTTTTTGCAATTACCAAAACATACTCTTTGGAATGTTTATGGCATGCGTTAATGTGTTTTTTTATTTTTATTATGACCAAAAGATAAGATTCAAAGACATTAAAACAAAAAAACAAAAAAAAAACCGGTGTATGAGAGCTTTGTCTATAAGATGAATAAGTCTTTGAGAGACAACCTTTTTTGACTAATTGCAGGCATCTGCTAGCTAGGTCGATAAACAAGCGTTCTGCTCTGTGCCTATATGTTTCCTTAAATTCTGCACTCTGACTTATCTTTAAAGCACATGAAAACACACATACATACACGCACAATTACTATTATCAACCCATACCAAGGCACATAAATTACGTTAACATATACGCTTCGCACAGGAAACCAAAAGACCAGACCCACAAAGCCTCTCTGGAAATAGAAATGACGCTATACATATACATATATGTACATATGTATATGCATATATTTATATATTTATATATTGTATATAGGAGCAGGGCACATATTTCATGAGCAAAATGAAGCATGTGCTCTTTCCATTGAGTACACGAACTTATAATGTTTATTTAGTGTTATTTAAAAACGGGTGATTACCCGGCAAAAGTGCACCACAATGGACATGTATCATTCTTCCATATCTGCCAATTAAAGTCTTTATCTTGTTGAGAGCAAACAAGAGGCAAGCATTGATACTGATGCCATATGGCAAGAGTTCGGATTTAATCTCGATTGAATTGACGTCACAAGTGAAGTCACTTCCATTTCATTTTCAGTTTAAAGATCAAAGAAAACGATCCATGATGAATTAGCAAACTCTGACTCAAGGTCAGCGGAATAAAAAAAAAACAAAGTATAATATAAATAAAATAATACAAATAAATTATAATTAACAAAAAGAAGAGAAAAAAATAATAATAAAACACACAAACACCGACACACATACATACAGAGAAACAGTAAATACGAGAACGAATAATGATGTCATCAGAAATTTCAATACGATTATAATAATATTGCATGAAACAAGTTTTTGTCGAAACGAAAAGAAAAAAAAAACAAAAAGCAAAAAAGAAAATGAAGCTGACTATCACACAAATGCCTTTGAAATGCTTTTTAATGAGGGCATAAAGATGCAGTCCACTTGGCCTTAATCATTTTCATATTGATAATTACTCTAAATATGACTAATACGACACGTTGTGCCGGCTGAAAATGACAAGAACTGAAATGGAACTAAAATAAGAAGCGAAGGGATAAGAGAGCTTTCTCCGAGTGTATAAGAGAGAGAAAGAGAGATAGAGAGAGCGAGCTTATGCTGCATGCAGCAGTAGCCTGCAAAAGTGCTGCAATATGGACCTCGCCTATGTGACTATGATATAAAAATAGAGCCAAAGGAGACAAAGACCTCAAAAAAAAAAAAAAAAAGAATCACAAAAAAAAAACGCTCGCTTTCATTTCTAATTTATTGAACGGCAGTGCCAGAAACAACAAACAAACACATATGCAGGAAATGCCGCTAAGACATATATATATTCTATAATAGATATATATAGAAAGAATTTCTTTTCTATTTTGTGTTTTTTGGGCATTCGTTTAATCGATAATAAAAAACACACACTCTTGAACGGAGTAA
This sequence comes from Drosophila sturtevanti, assembly GCA_018150375.1. Classification (NCBI taxonomy): domain Eukaryota; kingdom Metazoa; phylum Arthropoda; class Insecta; order Diptera; family Drosophilidae; genus Drosophila; species Drosophila sturtevanti. The sequence goes on along the minus strand of JAECWJ010000317.1, from coordinate 9,506,891 downwards.
AGAAATGCAGAAAATCCAAAATTAAACACAAGAAAATGTGAACATTATCAGCTAAAACATATATAATTGATTATATTAGACGGCCAAATCGAGACAAACTAAATATATTTATACTTCTCCAAATATTTGATGGATTGCAACCGAAATGGACATACATATGTGTACACTGTATATATGTATATAGATTAGATTAGCGCCAATGTGATGTAGTCCCTGACACTAGAGCGAGAGCGTACAAACAGGGCGATGACAGCTGATCGGAGGTGCTGATATGGTCATATTTCATACAAAAAGTATTTGGGTATAGGTCAGAGTCATCGTCGTCGTCGTTGTTGTTGATTTTGGTTTTGGTATAAACAATGAGGCAAGAAAGATATAGTTGCTTTTTAATTTTTTTTTTATGATTGTTAATGCAATTTTTAATGAGCAGCAGCAATAGTTTGCTTGAGTCATGGCTTGTGCTTGTGCAACAAACATAGAGCGTAAAATATCAACATCATCTACCTATACATACTTATATATATATACAAATATATGTATATATATATATATGCTTTTTAGTCTTTATATTTCTCTTTTCATTAACACCAGACAGCCGAAAAAAAATAACAGAATTCAACATTCATTCTTGCGACATGTTCAAGGCTATATCAATAATGGATTTCTTTTATTTTTGTTATTTTCACACTTTTATATACTCGAAATATTTTAGTTCTCGGAAACTAAGTGACTTCACTTGCGGGGGCGACCATAGGAGTGTGGGAGATAGAGAGAGAGAGAGCGACAGAGACGAAAGAGGTAGATCGAAACTACATACAAATGGACAATAAATTTAAATTTCTATTAACAAAAAAAAAAAATAAGAATAGCAGGGCAAAAGCTACGCGATACGCATTCAATTAAAGTCGGCATATAGCACACTTTCTATATTCAATGTGACAAGCGCGTATGTGACATCATGTATACGCCGTGTCATACGGATAATTTTAGGGTTTTAGTTAGGTTTTTTTTTTAAATTTTTGTTGTGTTTAAATATTTCAATTAGCTCATCATTACACGTTTGTTTCATTCACTTTTAAAATTCCACTAATACATATGTATAAGAAATATTTATATAGAATTTGCCACCGCGTGCAACTAAACGTACAATCTTTTTGCGGTTTTGTAGTACGTTTTCGACTACGTTAAACGACTTTCCGGTACAACACAAACAGCACAAGCTCGCACACACACTTGACGAATTTTCGCGTCGTTATACAACCACGTCGCAATCGGAACTGAACGGAATTGAAGATACTTTTGAGTGTGCTTCGCTTGCACTATGCGAGCAAGAGCGAGCTTTTTTCTTGCCGACAAAGTGAGATTAATAGAGGCATATGAAGAGAGAGACACTCTCTCTCTCTCTATGTTGTTTCTCTCCCAACAAAGGAGAACGTCAATATGCCGGCAAACTTCTCAGCTGTTGCGCCAAAATAATGATAAACAAAATACCACGTTTACATTTACCATGGGATGTGAAGCCAAATATACGGATCGGGGAGAGGCAAAGGGAATGTGACTCCAAATTAAAGTTGAAAACAATAGGCGGAAGTCAAGAGATACAGAAATTTATTTATTATTTTTTGTTAACTTTTAAACTGTTCTATTTGAGATTCGATGAGAAACCAGTTTGGTAACCTTCTAAATGCTTAGGCAATATACCTTTTTTTATATATATACCTACATATGTATGCTCATTCACTCTACTTAATGCCGCCAAAGCTTAGACCAAGTCGGTCCGACCGCCCGCCCATGTTATGCATATCAAGTTTAAAAACAGCAACAGAAACAACATATAATAATAATGAAGGCAAAGTTGGTAATGGAGTCGCGGCCCAGTCACAATGATGTCACTTCGTTAGGCTGGCCGGCCCCGAGGCGAAGGCAACACCTTCAACCAAAAAAAAAAAAAGAAAAATTTAAATTTTTGGGATGCTTACAAAAAATCTATATACCTATATAATAAACTAGATCTTTTTTCCTACAGAAAGGTGAATAAATCGATTATAATTGAAGCATATTTATAACACATAACACATATGTTATATGATTATTTTATTTATCAGTTATAATTCAAATGATCTTACTTCCTTTTGCCACACACAACATGGCGTATGAGTGATATTAAGCTGCAAGTTAAGTCTTCTTTTTGGATATAATAATTTTAATTTATTTGAACGTCGGAAGATTTCAAATCTTTATTGAGAGAAATAAACCAGTCTTATATAATTTTATATCTTATTAGCTGAGTTGATTGAACTCTCATAACGATTTTAGTTACTATTAGCTTTTGCCCTTCTCTATCAATATAATTGTTAACTAAATATTTATACAAAACTATTTGAAACCAGTTGTTTACACTTTTTTTGGTCAAAATGAATTTTTAATTGTGTTTCGAAGAAACAGAAAACAAGAAACCAGTTAAACCAAAAACAGTCAACAAATAAAAAAAAATAAAAAAAAGACAACAAATTCTTCTTCTTATTTCGTCGTTGACAGATGAAATAATTATGGCAAAACAAAATAGCCAATGATGACGTTCCAAAGCATTAATCTCTATAAGAATCTGTATGTGTATATAGGAGGAACTGATCATTAATATGTATAGAATAAAATTATCAAAAATTATTTTTAACGCGTCATTCTTAATTCGACAAGCGTCTTCCAATTTGCCTAATTGGCCTGGCCAATGTGACACAGAGAGAATTGAATTCTGACATAATAATGGTTTCAATTTCGGTTTCAGGTTTGGTTTTGGCAATATTTATTTTTGCAAATATTACTCTAACATTTGAAATTTTTATAAATTAATCAAGTTGTGATTTATCACAACTTAAACGAGAGAGAGAGACTCAGACACAGACACAGACACGGGCAAATAATCTGACATTCGACTGTGATGTCATTACTGTTGTCTGTTCATGAAGGTTAATCTAATAATACTCGTTTATATTTTGCATCTTGTCACTCACAAAAAATTATATAAAAAAATGAAAGCAAAAAAATAATAAACAAACAAATAACTAGTTATTTTGATGAACTTGAACCTCGTACTCGCAGCAATACTTCACACAATTGCTCTAAAAATAGAGTCTAACGTCACTTTTTTTTTTGGGCTCGCAAAACCGCCGCCTCTAAATCGATGAAGGATTGTGGGGGTGGTGGGTAGTGGGATTGGTGGGATTGGTGGGAGGGATGGATAAAGTTTCGGGTAATTTTCGGATGTTACTCACCAGACCATCGCTGCCATTAACTTCAATTGCAGTTTTTAGCCTCTGTGACAGTTGTTCCAGCAATCTGTCGTATTTCGTATTTAAATTGTCCAAACGTTGACTATAATACTGTGTGGCGCCCGGATCACTATCGGCCGGCCGTAGATCACGACGTGGCGGTGAGAACGATGGACGTACCTCAAGTAGCCAATCCACAAAGCGTAGGCATTTACTATCGTAGATCTGTTGTGTTCATTCATATTATCCATTCAATCGTCGATCATTGCCAAGTAGTCCCACAGTCATCGTTGTCAATCGTTGGTTGATTTGTTGTTGATCATGATGTTGTTGTTGTTGTTGTTGTTGGTTAATTTCGGTTAAATGTTAGTAATTTGGTGTGTTAAACAAATTGCTTTTTGGTGGTTGTAAGAGAAGGGGGGGGATTTGGGTTTGTTTTGTTTCTCTTCTTTTTTTTTTTTTTTAGGTATATTTAGTGCTTTTTATTTTATTGATTAATCAATACGAAATTACTAAAGTTTACTAAAAATTGGTTTTTAATTGTTTGTTTGTTTGTTTATTGGTTGTTGTTGTTGGTTGTTTGTTTGTTTGTTGTTTGAGTGTTGGTTTTGTTTTTGTTTTTTTATTTGATCAATAGGTTTTACTGTAGGCAGTTCTTTCCCCAAGTTATTGTTATTGACGCACCATTTAACCACAATATGTAAGTCTTTGGCACTCTCTCATTAAAGAGTACTTGAAGAGTAATTGAATTTTAAAAAGCATTAAATATATTCTATATATATATATGTATATAGTGACGAAGGGGCGGAGGGGATAGTGAAAGAGATCAACAAGTAGGTCTTTGATCGAAATTTTAACAATCACACAGAGAGTCGCAGTCATACATGGAATTTCACACTGATCCAATGACCACCAATGATAAGATATATAACAGAGAGAGATATATATAAATACTGTATCTATCTCTAATCAAATCAAATCGAGTATTATCAATGGATCAGTATCAGTATCCATTTCATTCACAATACAAATTTCTTTTACCTTAGCTTCGCGGATTAGACGTCCTCCAGCCACGTTGACATTTTCGATTTTCGGTTTTCGTTCAATTGCAGCTCCAAGTGTTTTCTAACGATTATTTTTCGGTATTTTTTTTCGTTTCGTTTCGTTTTTCGGTTTGCATTTCGATTGAGTTTTGGACATACAAAGTAGTACAAAATATTTGTGTTTTTTTTTTTGGTTTGTTTTGGTTGATTTGTTTTTGTAGAGTGTGTGAAATATTTTTTGGTTTTTGAATCAATATTTGTTTTTGTTTTTTATGGTGAAAATACAAAAAATTAGACAAAAATACATATACAATTAGTTGTTTCAACTACAAAATTACAATTAAGCTATAGATAAGGTGATATATATTTATATTTGATATGTATATAATTGGATATTGGTGCAAAAACTACTGGATAAGAGATACAAAATAAAAATTCAAAAGCTACTGACACAAATTTTTTGATATAAAAATTTACAATGAAAGGGGGTAATAAAGAAGAGAGGGGTTGGGACAACGACTGTTGGATTGAGTTTGAGTGAGTGTGTGTGTGTGTGTGTGTAGGTAGGTACATATGTGGTGGTTCTTTAAACCACATTTGGACAACTATAAAGATCGTTTATGTTTAGATATATGTACATGTGAGTGTAGGTGGGGGCATGTTGAAAAGTTGTTTTCGGATTAGACAGCAAACAAGAACTACTGTAAAATAAATACGGACAAGGGACTGATGTTTTTTTTTGTTGTACTATGTTTTTTTGGACAAGTTAACAAATGTAAAATGTAGTATATATGTATATATAGGTACGTATAAAAAAAGAACAAATACACACACACATATAAAAATATAATCATGTCCAACACCAGGTTTAAACCCATATATATATAAAAATAGTAAAAACAAATTGGAAACTACAATTTGGACTACAAATTTAATTAACTACACTACGCTTTTTAAGGTATTTATGTATAATTTGTGTTGCATCAAGAGATTAAAGGGGTGGGTGTGGTTTCATGGGGAAGGGGGAAGGGTGAGAAGAATTCTCTGTATACTCTCTATAAGAGTAACAACTGTACAAGGGTTTCTTTTTTTTTTTAACTGACGCATATGGCACTATTTTCTTTCTCAATTTTACTTTTTCATATACAAAACTAATACTAATTTTATATTGAGAATGATAATTGAATAATTACAAGGAATTTGAGTTTATCTTTTTGTTTTTTTTGTTGTTTACTACTCACGTCTAATTCGTATGCTGAAGTCGCTGTGGGCATGGCTGATAAACGCTCTGTGGTGCCATCCACCCATGATTCCTCAACTTGCACGCTTGACTGGAGATTCTTCATTAGCCCAATGGCCGTCTCGCATGATCGCATTCTGCAAATGGTTGGTGTGAGAAATTAAATTAATATATACCTATACCTATATAGACACAGGTTCTCATTCCGGTTACCAGCCAGAGCAGGTGGACAGGATAGAACAGGTGGTTATTGTTTGGTTTACTTACCGTTCGCCCAACTGATTGCAGACCGCACTCCAGCGCGTGTTTAGGCGCTCAACATTTGAGTGCAGACGCTTTAGATCACCCAATACTTTAGTGGGCACACCCATGCGTCCCAATTGATCAGCTGCATCGTTCATCTTGTCCATTTGTGGCTGTTGTTGTGTGATTATGTCCTGCATATGGGTTAATTGTTTAAACACCTGTTGCAATCCCTCCGCTGTGGAAGGTAAATCCTGGTGTTTCGCCAATTCATTTTCTAATTCGGAAATCACATGCTCATTGTCATCCAGACCAGCTAATGAAACCTCCAAAAGCTTGAGACGATCTTTGTGTAATCCGCTCTGGGTATTCAATTCTTTCCACAATTCATTCAAATTATCCAGAGACTTCTTCAGTACTGGAGTCTTGAGGGCAATGGTACGGAAGGTTTCTTGCAAGTGCTTTAATTCCGGTTCAAGCAAATGCAATCTGCGCTCGTAATCTGAATGGATTTCAAGCACATGTTCCAATGAGTCCAGATCACGCGGCAATGGAGCCAATATAATCTGATCCAGTTCTCTGGCCATATCCTCTAACTTGCTCTTAATGGCAATGCATTCTTCGGTAAAGATTCGACTGGCCTGTTTACTTTCCTCTGAAAAGTTAATGGAAAAATGGACAAATATTTAGTTTGTTTCTGATTTGGATTGTGAAAGATTACCCCTAGTCTTGGATCCCGCAAATAGTTTCTTCATATTGTGTGTCAAATATTTTGTTTACACTTTCAGCTTCAATTGAAGACTAAATCGAGCTTCGGCTTCCTGTTTGCCATTTACCCCGACAGACAGACAAGTCCAAAACCAAATTTAAACCTTCATTTAATTTAATTAAAGTCTCTTGGCAATTAAGAACTTTTACGCTGACAGCTGGCGAAACGCCGCCAATTGATTATAGACGAGTCAAGTCGCCCACACTCACCTTCGGCCCGTGCTCGCTTCTCGAATTCATCAAACAAACGATTGACCTCGTCCATTTCGCGACGCAAGCGACGCAATTGTGGATCATTGGGATCGCCCTCGCTAAGCAATTTATCGGCATCATCGTTTAGGGCTCGTCTAATGGCTGTACGCTGTTCGGGTCCCATGGCCAGGAATTGATCGAAATCCCATCCCTTGACCACACGTATGGTGGCAAATATCATATTCTGACGCAAGCGCAGATGTTTCTTTTGCCACAAGGCCACAGAGCGATCGAACAGACGCTTGAGACGTTCAGCTGCTTCGATGGCTTCCTGATCGGGTGGTGGCAATAGAAGGCATGCTCCAGGAATTGAACCCTCCTGGCCCTTCGATGTACGGACACGCCATTTTACGCGTCCTGAATTGTCCAACAGTGTCACGGTCTCGCCCTTTTCAATTTGTAATTGTCCCTGCTGTTTATAGGCGCAGATGGCCTGCACAGGACCCTGACGATTAACTGGTTGACGTCGCTTATTTAACGGCACAATTGTCTGGGCAGTGCGCTGAAGCGTGGACACTGTCTCACCGAAGGCATTAAGTTCCTCACGTAAATCCTGCATACCTCGCAACAGAGACTCGCCCTGATCGAGACCAAAATCGGATTGCGAGAACTTGCTATTGAGTATTTCATCTCGCTTAGCCAACCATTGTTCGGCATCCTTGATTTCAGCAAAGAATTGATGGTATTCCGTGGCATGCTTCAAATGTACCTCCAAGCATAATGTCAATTGCAAAAGCCAAGCCCATTGTTGTTGCAGAGCCGTCAGATGGGCTTCAATGCATTTGGCTGCAGGATGTTGTTGATTAAGTAAGGCCTCTCCGCGATCCAAAATGGTGGCAAAGTGCATCTCACGTTTCTCCAGTTCGGACATAAGGTTCTATTGAAAGAGAAATTACATATATACATGTATATATAGAATTAGTTGTTAATTGGAATAGAATTAATTTATTAAAGTGCACTTGGTTGGTTTTTGCTTTGATTTCGTTTTTTTTTTTTGTTTTTTCTGTACAATTCTGTAGAATTTTTTTTGATGGGTTTTACCGATTGATCTCTTACCTCGTCGCCATTACCAAATGCACGCTTGTAATCATAAATAGAATCACAACACATATATATCATAGATAACTATGGACTATTGAAGAGATTCTGTTCATATTACTCACCTCATAGTATCTGTGCACTGAAGGCAAATCGAGTTGTTTGTCCGCCCAATCACGTGTGATCTCCACCTGTTCCTTTTCATTGAGCCACTGCAGTTCAGCAGATGCTTGGGTCAAGAAATGCTGCAGTGAATCCAAATCGGATAGACGCTTTGTCGAGGTGCTAAGCAACTCGGCATAGACCTTTTGCAATTGATTTAGACGCTGCTGATACAGATTTAGTTCATCGCCAGAGAACTTTGTCTGTTGACGTTCATCGTTGAGTATTTTGGAATGGAACTGATCAATGATCTTGTGCTCATGCTGTTGACGATCCAGTTCATCTTTGACCGATGGCAAATCACTGCCATAGTCAGCGGCTAGCAATTGTTTCTAAAAATTAGAGGTAATATTTAATTAGAATATATGGATGTCAGGTAAGGATCGTTAGTGCTAGGATATTACTTACCAACTTATTTTGACACCATTCGATGTGCTCTTGCAGATCACGGAAATGGGGATTTGTATCGATCTGTCGGGACTCGACAACCATGCGCGTTTGACGCGTCACAGTCGTCTCATGGACGGGGTATTTCAAACCGGACAGTTTCTGTACCAGATTTGTATGGAAATTGGTGCGCAATTGAGCCCAGCGTTGGTGCAATTTATTAACCTTCTTGTGTAGTTCGCTAGCATGTGGATAGCGTCCCTCGTTGAGCACATGGCAATCTTGATTCATATCCTGAATGGGCTCTTCCAGATGCCGAATTTCTGTTTCGAGTGCCTCTACAATACTCTTGGCATCCATCGGATGCAGACGCTCAATGCGACGACCCTCCTCAGTAATCCGTTTCTCTAGTTCATCGAGTTTGTGGTCTACATGTTTGATTTCGCGTTGCACTTTATCGGCTAATCGCTGTAAACGCTCCAAGCGTTCAATCTCTTGTTGCAATATAACCTCACGATCTTGTAGAGCCGTATTCATGCGATACCAGGCCTTCTCAATGGCATCCGGCCTCAAATCAGCTTCCACATCGACCTCACCCACTGTCTCGAAATAACGCTCCAGCTCTTTGTATATCTGTATGAGCTTAGATTTTTCACGCTTGCGTGCGCTCACCTCATCACTGCGGAAACGCTGTAGATCACTCAACAAACGTTTCATTTCGATGAGAGTGGGCGGGAAAGAGCGCTCCTGCAAATAGGCGGTCTTTTCGCGGCACCAATAGATGAACTGTTGGGCCAAATCGCGATACTCATGGACGCGACGTTGTGACTCCATATCAAATAGAGGATGAATAGATGGTGGCTCTGGGAATACATCGTACAGCGACGAAATGTATGTAATCAGAGACTTCTCATCGGGCTCATTGGTATCCACATCTGGAATGAAGCCAACGTTAATTAGTAGGTATTCAATACGGTAACAGGAATCTATATGAGAACTTACCCTCTGGATCCAAGAGACGTGTTACACCATACTCCTTTTCCACAATGTGGAAGGCTGTCTCGAGGCGTTCGCGTGGCCGATCGTTCCTTGCCTTTCGCCAGTCAAGCAAGTCCGGTCGGTTACGATGCACCAAAGCCGAGAAAGCCAAGCCATCGCGCCAGGATGATGTAAAATCGTTGACACGCACACCCGGATACCGAGCAGTCGAGCGTCGCGCCCAGCGTAGCAAAGCTTCGCGAGCGGATACGTTGTCTTCCTTACCGATAACAATATCGGAGATCTACGAACAAATACAAATTGAATTAATGAATTGGAAGAAAAAAATAAAGAAAGGAGGGAGGAAATTAGATGGTGTCACAAATGGAGCAAAACTGGAAAGCAAAACATAACCCCCAGGTGATCCTTTGATCACGTTTTACCTCTCTGCGCTGCGTGGAGGACGACTCAATAGCCGGCAGACCTCGACGATATTCCAACTCGGAGCTACGTATCATTTTAGCAGGCGGCAATAAATCCTCAGCCGGCAATTGATTCTCCTCGGCACGACTTAAAGTGGTAACCTTACGCACAATATGCGTTGTCACCCGTCGATGGCCATTGGGTGCACGTTGCGATGTCTTTGTGCTCTCAACACTCGAACCCAAAACTTCGGTGGAGATTCGCTTATTACGTGTCACTTGCTGATACGAGGAGTTCTGGTGGCTACCACTCAAGGGAACTAAAGCGCGAACGCTATCGGAGGGTCGCCTAGCCCCGCCCTCATCCTGGAAGGTAACGGTACGCTCGAAATTTGTACGCTCATGGGGCACATTGCCCAATGGCGATAAACCTGGCGGATAATCCGTTATCACAGCCTCCACTGTCCTTTCCCGTTTTGTTTCATGACGATAGCGTACATTGGAGTCATCAATCTGTGTGGTAATGGCTGGTCCGCGAGAGGAATGGATCACTTCGCTGCCGCTGCTAAGCACATCGCCTGCTCCTCCTCCTCTACCATTTGTTTGCCGCACCAGCTGTTGAGTGCGTTTCAACGTCGATTGGGAGGAGCTCGAGTGTTGCATTTTATCTACGTTTCGTTTCGTTTATTACGTAGTTCACGTTTCGTAGTTTCGTTTGATTTGTTATTTGTTTTCGTTGAAATCTCTTTCGTTTTGTCTTTTCGCGTTTCTTTTATTCTATTTTTTCGTTACTTGTCATGGATTTTCGCAATTCGTTGGCTTGGATTTGGATTCTTCGTTTTGGTTTTTTTGCGCTATTTTTGGTGCGTGATTTAAAGAAAAATAAGTTTAATTGTTCGTGCCCGCAGACAATTGAGTAGTTGTTGCCGGCTTCGCAATTTGCGTTTAATTAAGCCAAAAGCTGAAAAAGCCGGCACCGGATGTCTTGTTACTGTTGCTATTCTAAGCCAGCCAACTGCTGGCTGGCTATGCCCTAGACATTGGCAAAGACCCCCGCAGAGGATGAAGTAAATTGGAGTAAAGTGAAGTCGGAGAAGGCGTTGGGAAGGCAGGCAGGCAGTAAGCATTGTTGTAGCGAATTATTTATTGTCTTGTACATGTACACATAATTATCCCATCTGACTGTCTGTCCATCTGTCTCTCTGTCTCATATGAGTGTAAGTGTGTGTGTGTACTTTTTTCTCTGCGTTTTTCTTTTTTTTTTGCCATTACTAAAAGTTCATGTTGTGGGGTGTTGCTGAATCATGGGCAGAAGCGCTGAGATTCCATGAGAGGCAAACACGCAAACCTCATTTGCATGAGGGAACATTTTGGCATTGGAACGAAGGCAAAGTACAAGTACTGTATACATATGTATGTGTGTACGTAGATAGTATTTTTACCGTTGTTCAATGCAGGAAATGAACAAAACAAAAACTATATTGAACAAATCTGAATAGTGGACAATCATAACAAAAAGCATTTCTTTCGGTTATCGTCAACGAAACAAAAAAAAAATTGATAAGCAAGGCCGCCAGATAAGAAATTTGCTTTAGTGCAATTAAATTGTAATTTATGTGGTCAACATTTTTAACAGTTCCATATTTAGGTATGTTCTAACTGTAAAAACTTGAAAACTGAAAACATTGCTAAGCCAATTGATTAAAATCTGATTACTGAACAAGAGTATTACTATTTAAGCAACTTGAGTATGATTGCCTTTGAAAAAATCCCTTAGTTGAAAGATAGTTTAAAAGGCTTTTATTTCCATTTTAATCGTGCAGACATTAAACTATTCATTAACCACAATCTAAGTATATTATCTATGAAAGGATTTGCTATTGTTATAAAAAACAATGTTTTTAATTGAGTGTTTCCACGAAATATACAATCTATATGATTTTTCTATCACTTACGCATGTACATACGTGCTATATACACACACTTTCCCATATGTACATACATACATACATACATTGTATGTATATATTTATTATTGAACTGTGAAATCTATATGGCTCAAGATCAGTAATAATACTCGTTAAATGTTGGTCTAACCAAAACAATCGCCCACTGGAAATGTCTGAAATTGGAGGTCTATACGCCTGCGCGAGCGAAATCGCTAGCTAGCGTGACATGACCGACGCCTCACAGCGTTCAAATGTACATAAATACATACATATACATATCTATGTATATACTTAACTAAAAATGCTAATTGCAACAAAAAACTAAACGATCTGCGTTGTTTTTATGTGATTATGCCAAAAAGACAAAAAATACCTTAGCAATGTGCTACCTGGCTCTGCCTTATGTGCCGCCGCCGTGCCTCGATGCCTACTAAAAGTGTTTTTTTTTTTCTTCTTGTCTGTGGAGGCGTCACTAAGAGGCGTTAATGGCTTGACATTTTCAATGACTTTGAAGCACAGATGCTCAGCTAGCTCCTCACTCGCACAAAAGCAACATCTTTAACCATCTGGTTTGTTGCCTATTTGGGGATTTTGGCTACTGTTTGACAACAGCAGCAACAACAACAACAACAATAAATGACAATTTGCATTGGTCAGTCAGTTAGGCAGCGATTGAAACAGCGCAACATCGAAATATCGCAACATCTGCAGCTTTTGGAGTATTAATTAAGTGAAATTGTCAAGATTGTGTTTTTTGTTTTTGTTTGGGAGAGAGATTTGTGTGGTGCCATATAAATTAAAATTAATAAAGGAGACGACAGCAATAATAATAAACCACTTGAGGAGAGTTAGCGTTAAAAATTGCTAAATAAAATACGAGAACAACGAGACAGGCCAACAACAACAGCAGCAACGTCAGCTACAAAAACAACAAAAACCAACAAACAAAAAAAATCACAAAGTTATTTCTAGTGCTCTGAACTGGAACTAGGGTGAGGGACGAACGGAGCCACGACGTCAGCAACAGTGACGAGGGGGCGGGCGGGAGACAAAGATGAGTGAGTGCACGTCATTATTTTACAGCTACTTTATTTCAGTATTTTTGTTTGTTGTTGTTGTTGTTGTTGTTGTTGGTTTGCAAACGAAACGAAACACTCGAGACCCACTTTACTATATAATAAACTCGTCATAAAAACCTAATTGAAAGAAAATTGAAATCGAAATCGAAATCGAAATTGAATTCAATTGCAATTCGGAGAAGCAAACGCAGATTGAAATTAATTGAAAATTGGCGGCACTTAAGAAATCTGAAATAACCACGAGAAGATCGATAGATCTGATAGCTTTTTTATTTCAAACGGTTTCCGATTTAATTTATTTATACATTTTTTTTTGTGATTTCACTTGCACTAATTTCCACACACACAGTTTTCCGGCCGATTTGATAGACGGGGAAACGCGTCGACAGAGCAGTTCCTCGGAGTTGAGAGTTCTTCTTCCTCCTCTGGTTGCTCTATGGCAAATTTATAATTTATTTGTGTGTGTGTGTATGTATGTATATGTATATGTGTGTTTATGGCGGCGTCTCGACAACAACTAAAAGCGATCGGGCCAAGTTAAAATGCTTAAAGTATGGCTCTGGCAGTGGCCAGGTGTTGCCGTCGCTGTCGGCGTCGCAGCAAACACGCTCGCTTTTTACAGGCGAGAATAGAAAAGCAAAAAGGCACGCATGCTGAAACAAAGTGGAATTGGCACACAGCGTTGGCCGTCAGTCAACGTCGGCAGAAGCAGCGCGGCTACAACAAGCCAGGCTTTTTGCCTATGTGCTGACAGCTGGTTCGTGTTGGCGTCTCAGTTGCTGCCCTCTGTGGCTGCTCTGCTATGCCCGTTATGGCCAGCTGGCTACACCTGTATATGTGTGTGTGTGTGTGTCAGTGTGTGTGCGTTCCACCTGATTCTTGCATGTTGTGAATATGTATGCTGGGGCGGTCTCGCTCTTTGATGACGTATTTGCAACAGGCAATAACAACAACAATACCATGGCAACGTCAACCTCAACAGCGACGCCTACGCAGAGCGGCAATAGAAATTACACAACAACAACATGTTACCTCCCCACCCTCCCTACCTACCACCTTTCCATTCTACTCTTCTACTCAGCATTCAGTTCTTCTTGTGGTAGCCTACGTCATCCTCAGTTAAAGTACTAAACAAGCCAAGAGGAATAATAACAATAAGAATTAGAAGAAGAAGACGCAAAAGCGAACGAACGAACCAACAAACGAAATAAAAAAAGAACAACAAGTTTTGATTAAAATTGTTGGCAAAAAAAAAAATGGACAACAACAACAATCTAAACAAAAGACTTACGAACAGTGAGACGAAAGCAATTTAGAAATATACAAAATATAACCGAAACTAATTTTATTTCAACTACTGCTTCCGTTCGATTATTCGGAGATTCTTTCGTAAGTTTATTGTTTCGGTTATCTGTTAAATACAAATGATATATTGAAATTGTATCTTTTGATTTCGAATCGATTTTTAATTATGTATGTATTCTAAAACTGAATTTCTTGTCTGCTGAAACTGAATCTTTTGACTCCAGTTTACGGAACAGACATATATATAACGATATATAGATACCGATTTCAGTATACCTAAACCGAATCATTTCATTTCCAATCAAGTTTTCGGTATGCCGAAACAGAATTTTCTGATTTATCATTTAAAATAAGGTAATCCTTTAACTATTATTCTCATTCATAGTTAATAATTTGGTTTTCTTTACTGATCTGGTTTGCAGTTTAGAAACCTTTTCAAAAAATGTTTTCGTTTATTCTATTCCTTTCCCTATTTAAATATCAAATCTTTCTAAGTATTTTCATTACATCCTCGAAATACAGAAAATTGTTAAAAATAATTCTTTATTTCATTTGAAGAGTTTCAGTTTCTTTCATCTTCACCACTTTTTTTTTTGCTGTTCACTGACTTTTGGTATTTGGTCTAGAGGTAAATTTTTGTAAGTAATTTGCAATCTCATAACACATCACGACCAACAACAGCAACAACAAGTCATTATATACTGAGAGTGACCCAAAAGAAGCAGACAACAACAAAAAAAAAGACTTAGAGGAAGAAGAGAAAAGAGAAACCCCAGAAAAGTAATGACCAACCCAAAAATGTCTAAGAAAATGCCAACAACAATAACAACAATGAAAAGCAGTAATAATGGTTAAAATCCCAGAAGAAGGGAAGAGGTGACAATAGACAAGACACAAAGCAATTCCCAAACAGTTCTCAATTATACAACAAATCCATCCTGACATAAATAATAAAAATAAGACTAGCCACTAAGAAAGTCAAATAACTTTTATGATCAACAATCGAATGATTGAGTGGGTGCTGAAATCTCTATAAATGTAACTAACACCCGATCGTAGGAAATGTCTAGTTGGACACTCGGCATGGGGTTAATTATTATGCTGTGAACCAATGTAATGGTCCCTATATGGACTAAAAGGTAGTAACTGCATATAAGCTACAGCTGTTCCGGTACAGACGTGAGTGAACGTGGCTATAAGTACACACCACACTATATATATATCTATCTATACATATATATGTACATACTTGCAATTTGTATATTGTATATTTTAGTATGGGTAATAAATACTGCAAGTTGTTGTCTACACACACACTCATACTGAAATTACTATAGTCAATAGCTCCCTCGCTACCGAGGGAACCCACACCCAGTTAGGGCCTTCCCAATAACAGAATTGCAAATCTAATTAGCCAATGCATAATAGAGAAAGGGAAGGGTGTGAAAAGGGGTGGTGGCAGTTGGAGACCTGGTTCTGAAGTAGGAAGAGTATATGCTCATTAATACGAATATGATGCAAGCCCAGTAAACAAAACGTGTGTGTACATTATGTTTGCAATGATATTTTAGTAATATGAGTCAAGAATTTTACACTTGAAAAACGCATGTAATTTTGTGGTTAATACAACAACAACGACAACAACAACAAAATAGGCACGACAAAATGTAAGCCCGGTAGCTCAAAACCAAATAATGAAAGGAAAAACTTATACCGGAAGTTAACTACTGCACTGATACCCTCTCAATGTGAAGGGTATACAGTTATCAAGAACTGTTGGATTCCAAATCCTAGAAGAACTATATAATAATATTCTGAGAGATAGCTTCTGACCATGTCAGAAATGACAATTTGATATAAAAATGTGAAATTAATGAATATATCTAATTGAGAGGGATTCTCTATCAAAATGTCTACTCTATAAATAAAGTGTGGCTGCATTTTTATAATGACAATATGCCACCAAAAGGAAAATAAATCAATTAAGACTCTAATAATGCATTGTTGAAATGTTTTAATATATATATGTATATATATTTATATATATATCCATACATATCTATATACATTGAGTTCTAGATCAATTGTGTTTTAGTGTGGGCCTGTCGGCATACCAAATAGGTATTGACAGCAGCATTCCTTTCGTTGTGTGGGCTCGTCGTCGTCATTAACGTTGCCAGTGCCTTAAAATGTTTGCTTAGCTGCGCACACTTGAAATATATATATATATATATGTATATACATATCTGACTGACTGACTATCTAACTTAATATTTAATGGATTCTATTTGCTTTCATTCACATTAATTATATGTCATTTGAAACACGTTTACACTTGTAAACGCTTTTCGAGTGCACATATGTATGTACATATATTCATTCAATTTGTGTGTGTTCTGTGTTTGGCGTAACTTATATAGACAGCTTTTGGCATTTGCATATGTATGTGCGAGTGTGTGTGTGTGTGTGTGTCACTGTGTGTATGTTTATATGATGGAATGTTTTGCGTGGCTATCTGGCTGGCTGGCTGGCTAACTTGTTTCCATATTTGAGCAAAGCTCCTATCGATTTTCAATTTATTAATGAAACAAAATAACAACAACAAAAAAAGAACAGATTAAAGATCGAAAAATGTTATGACCGTTTGCTATAGATAGATACATTAGTTATTTGATCCCCCCACAACAAAAAAGCAAAAATTCAGTCATCAATGTCATAAATTTAGACAAATAAGTGCATTTGCTACAAATGTTGGGTCCGATGGTTGCCTGGCAAGTTCGTTGCTTGCGTTGAAGTCTTTCGTTTTATCGAGTACGTGATTCGGTCAGGTTTTGTGAACGGGTCAAAATGAACAAGAACAACAATTGCTGATGTCATGGGCATGGATAAAAAAGTAATATATATATATATAAAAATATATAGAGGTATATAAATAAAACAGTAAAAAAAAACCAAATTTGATTTTGTTTATTATACTTGAGTAATTCTGGCTGATTCCCCACACACACACACATACACACACATACAGGTGCCTTTAAGGCACACATCTACAACTGGCCAAATGGCCAACTGGCATAGCCATTGACTTTATTGTAACACATACCGAAACGTATTATAATAAATCAAAAATGTCTTTTGACTTAAGCTTCAGCTTCAGCTTCAGCTTGAGATTCAGATTTTTGTTTATTTTTTTGTTGATGATGACGTGAGAATTGTCTTTGTCCCATTGTGCTTTCTTTTGAGGCATTGTATTTCGTTTCGTTTTGTCGTTTGTTTCGTTTGGTTCTACCTGGTTGCCTTGACTAAACATTGGTTATGCCATTTTGACCAAATATAAATGCCAACCACACACACACTCGCACACACACACACACACAGAGGGTGTTCTCTTCTTGTATGTGCGAAATGAAAAATGGCAAATTGCTTGGAAAATTATCCGATCGGATCAGTTAGTTCTTCATAATGAAAACGTTTGTTACTGTTCGCCATAATTCGTCATAGATTTCACAGTGATTTCGTTTGCTAGTTTTGCATAGCCTCGAGTATTAAGCAATTTATTATTTAAACGATACAATAATAACAACAACAGCAACAACAACTATCAAAGGCATAAAAAAATTTCCAGCAAAATTAAGCTGCTTAGGGGAAATATTTGGAGGTCAAGTGGCACATAAGAGAAGTGTGGGTTAAAATGGTAAGGGGGAGGGGAGAGGGAGCTAACATATTTATTAATGCTTAATTGCGATCAATTTGATAATCAAATTATGGAAATAATGATGATGTATGTACGTATATATGTATATATATCAATGCAATTTAACAATTTCTTAAATAATAAAGTTTGCACTAAAAGCACAAACTTTATTTATACTAACAATAAACAGTAAGTTCATACTAAAAGTTGGTGGTATTTGTACTAAAATTATACTAAACTTTTTTCTTTTTCACATTAAAATTTGTGATAAATTTGTAATAAAAGTCTATATACTATGCATATATATTATGTCTTTAGATCGACTAACAAATTAGCAATTAAATAGAAATATAAACTCTTATTTAACAAATAGTTATAGTCTTCAGGTTAATGCTGTTATGGTATCGTATGATATGGCAATATGATTGTTCAATGCTAAGTCATAAATAATATCTATCGATCTATCTATCTGTGGTATGTCACACCCTGTATTACACAAGTACAGTCATCACGAAAAATATCTTTTTCCACCTATCTGCAGCTGTTAAATTTATAAACAAATGATTATTATTTATACAATTGTTTCTTCTGCATTATGACTCCTCAATTAACAAAAGAAAGAAACAGACCCTGATATCATTTAATCAGTTAATATATAAAACACATTTATTTTTGGATGTTTCTTTTATATGGGATTCAATCTATGTATATATTCATTCAACTGATATTCATGATAATCATATTATTATTGACCTCATACAGTAAATGACAAAAATTTCAATTTCTAAAGAATATTTTTTTGTATTCATTTGTATTCATTGATCACATGAGATTTGAAAAGTGTCAAGCTCTATAATTATATAAACGATTCCATCATTCAACTGATGTGTACGTATATATAATTGATTGACTGTATCTCTATACGTATATACATACATATATTCCCTATATAATTGTTTCAAATTGATCAAATCGGTTTGCTTGCACAATTTATAACTTAATTATAAGGTTAAATAGTTATAGTAGCCAACGGCAGCTGCTCTTTTGGCAAATTTGTTAATAATAAATTGTTATTGTTGTTGCTGCTGAGATAATCAGATTGTTATTATTAATATGCAATTTGTTCCCCCCACTTTGACCTACAAAAAAAAAACAATAAGTGAAGTGAAGCTTTGGAATTATGTCATAATCTATTCTCAATGTTAGATAGGGGTTAAAAATACATCTAATTTGAAATGCCAATCAAGAAAAACAACAACAGAAAACAAAAAAAATATCCTTTTAAGTCGCACCGAAGAAAATTTGCATTTTGTATTTTAATAGTCGATGAGATGAGAGATGACATCATCTCATACACCCGCAACAATTGCAATAATCTTGATATACAGAGAGATCTGTATATATCTATATATACATACATACATATATATAGATATATGCATACATATACATAAATCCTTGATCATTGACAATTGCGCGTTGCCAAGACAAGAAATAATAATAAATAACATGCGATTGAGTTTCACAGTTTGCAGCATTGTCAAGTGATTTACAATTCGTTCGCCTCAATTGAATTGAGCGCCAGTTTCTCTTGTCTCTCGTCCCCCCATCTCTCGTCTGCCTCTGTCTCCCATGGCCGTCTGTCGTATTGTCACTGTGTCGTGGACTGTGGCAGCATCATTGAGCATTTATGTGAGCCATCGATCAAGTTGCAACGCGGCATGCGCCGGCGCAAATTACGAAATAACCACCAGTCGGTGCAACAGTCGATCCAACTTGTTGCCCGTTGCTTGATGATGATCACAATGATGCTGATCATGATGATCATGATGTGGCGGTAGTAAGGAGAAGATTGACACACATATAGACATATAACGAGAAATGACCGATCTGGGCGGAAACACCGGCTACTAAATGACCAACTGGCAGCTAGCTAGCTAACTAACTAACTAACTGGTGGATGGTTGGATAGATGAATGGATGACTAAGCGCTCCTCACATTGTTTGGCTGATATTCTCGCAAGTGAGAAGTTTGTTTGTGACAAAAAAAAATGACTAAACGACAATTTCCAATGAACATTGTTAAATCGAATTATGTCGAAATCCAAATTAATGACGAATTCTAAAATGACATAAACCAAAGCAAATGAAATTTCTTTGTCAATATTCTAAGAATTTTCTTATAGAGAATAAAGATAACGAATCAAAATGTACGATAATTTTATGTTTGATTATCAAACTTTCCTTCTTTTTCTGCAACTTTATTTATTTCCCAAATATCCATCAACTCGATTCGTACACTTTCCTTTTTATTTTGGTTATTAATCTTTCCTTTGTTGCAATCACCAAGATTGGCAGAAACAGGCCTTTCCAGTAGCTTCTCGAGCGAGGCTTTATCTATACACATAAATTGTGGTGTAGGTGGCCAGTAACTGGTTCATTTTAATCGAGATGGCGGTGGCGGTGGCGGTGGCGGTGGTGGTGGTGGTGGCGGCCTTGCTCACCATTTGACGAACTGTAACAGGCAAACGAACCAATCCGACCAACCAACTGATCAATATGTGTGTCAGGCATGATGACGATGACAACAACAACAACAACAACATGCTGGGGAGCGGACAATGAAGAGAAGGCAAGCTTGTTACCTTAAAAGGTAACTGCTCCGCGCGCAGCTGCTGAGACGCGTTCGCCAAAATCAGACAATAAACAGAGCAACAGATGTTTACAGTAGTAGTAGCTTATAGCGTGTCAATACTGTAACTCGATATATATATGTATGTACATGTGTAGTATATGCGTGTGGGCTGGAGCTCAATGAATTGAACTCACTTGCGTCCAAATGAAAACGAAAACATTTTCTTGTGTAACAAGCTCTCCAAAAAAAAATACAACAACAACAATATATGGGCGAACATTTTATCGAGGGTCATCCGTAGGCGGTTATATCTCTCTCTCTCTTTTTCTTTAACTTGAATGACTTTGAAACATACGCCCACAGTTTTGCTCCATTTTCACCCAATTACACAAGGTTTTCAATTAATTTTTGTTGTACTCACCTGGAAATGCAATATGATGGTCCAGATTAAACCCAATGTCAATTTGGGATTACCATCGACTATATCCTCGGCACGTATATTAACCAATTTGATCTTCTTATAGCGCAGAAAATCCAATGCCATTTGTGCATTTTGAAGCATATGGAAACGCATTTTACCTTTCTCACGTGGCTGCAAGACAATAAGAGAAAGGAGAGAGAGTGAGTGAGAGGGATACAGACAGAGAGCGTGACAAAATTTTCAATAACTTAAATTGTTCAATTATTTTATATATGTATGTATTTGTCTGTTTTGACCATCACTTACCAGGTGTTCGCCAGATAGCACCTCCAAGAGTGAAAGTAAATTGTGACCATCGCGCAAATCTTCAAATAAATCCACCACACGACGATTGGCCTAAACGAAGAATAAACACAACAAAAAAATTCATGGTTAAGACACTACTGGGATAAAGTAAAGGGAACGAAAGTGAAGATGATGCCAACATGCAGTAAAAAATCATTTCATAGGTGTAAAAACTAAGTAAGTAACAACAGTTGGGCAACTTTTAAAAACAAAGAAAATCCTTAACAAAAAACAAACATGCTAAAAAAAATAAATTAAAATAACAAAAAACTGAAACTAAGCAGCGTAAAATGAAATTTGCTTATTGAAATTGGCAAACTAAATAAATGGCAAAAAAAAAAAGAAAACAAAGCTCGTAATAAATAAAGATAAAACACAATTAAATGTGACAGAAAATTTGTTGCTAATTTTGTTTTTCCTTTTGTGTTTTTGTTGTTGTTTTTTAGACTTACAGACTGCGAACAACAGGGAATGCCATTTGTGGTTACACAAACATGTAACATTGTGTATGTCTGCAAGAATTACGAGAATAGATTTTTTTTTCAATTTTTTCTAGTTAGTTACCCAACTTCTAGAATGGGGGAAGGGGGAGGTGTGACTTTTGGCTCTGACTCACTTTTGACATTGTCAAAGTGGTCGTTATATCTTTGCAAATTGATCGTAACTTTTGTATGTATGCAAATATTTATCCTTCAATATCCATCTATCGAATTTAAATAATCCTTTCCTACTTTTGAACATATTTTAATTTAGATACTACAAAATTTTTTACACATAGGGAAAACAAAAGAATTTTAAATATTCATTATTTTATTCAATTGGAACTAAACTCGATTTGCATAACTGAAAACCCGAACAGTCAGAATTAAGAAGGAAAATGTTGGAGTTTGATAAATAAATATTAAAAAATATATTCAATCAACTGTGATTAAATTTGTAATTTTTACACATCTTAGTTTTCAATAAGACATGCAATGATTGCTAATATATAACTAATTTATTTAATACTATTGACTTTTTTGTAACCAATCTGCACTTTATTAAATACATATATTAACTTATTGATCTACTAAGTCGCTTTATTAGATATTAAACCTATAGTCCTTTCATACATATATAGATAGATCGTTTGATTTTTGCAAAGATATAACCCTAGCCATTTCTTTTGAATGAAATATTAAAATATTTAGTTATACCTTGGCATACTTCCAATGCTGCTTAGAAGTAGAAGAATAATCAAAAGAAACATATTTAGATATAAGTATGTATATAAATATATATATATATATATATGTATATATTTGAAGAGAAAGGAAAGACATTTAATCTAACATATATGGACATGATTCGTTCACACACAGAGATTTGCATAATTATATCTCCTTCTAAGTATACATATAGATTTTCTTTTCTTTATATAGTCTGTCTGGATGTACTCACCTTTTTAAGATGTTTGTTAACCCATTTTGTGAAAGTCTTCTTTTGAATGGCATCGCGTTCGTCTTTTTTTTTTTTTGTTTGTGAAGAAATGGGAAGAGGTAAAATATATTAATATGATTCCATTTCATTATTAAAGAATGAGATAATTAGTATAATTATGCTTTCAGGGTTTATGCCACAAAAAAAAAAGAGTAAATGAGAAAACCTTGATAAATTGCTTCATTTTGACAAATGATTAAAGGTTCTTTGAAATACTTCGAAAACGCCCACTGAAAATGTGTCAATGGCAATCCAAATCAAAAATTTAAAAACCAAAATATTTGTTTCGTAAATATGCAAAGTTGCGGGCGTTGAATTATGATCAAAAAATATATATTTAAGAATATTAATTGTTAATTTAAATAGATGTAAACAAAAGCAATGACAAATAGAAACAAAAGAGACTAAAATCAAAAACTGGTTATTGTCAGGCAATTGACTTGTTGGTCAAAAGGTGTTTTTTTGTTGTTGTATTTTTGGTTTTTGATAAAGTCAATTCATACCGAGATGATAAGTGAGTTTTTAATTTCGAATGCTTGACACATGAGCTCAATAATAAGGAACCCTAGCCCAGCCATTATCTTTCCATTGATAATGGCTAATGGCTTTTACTGTTTTGTGGCATAAAACCCTTCAAGTTTTAGTTTGATTTTATTCTGTTAAAATAACACTGAGCATAAGTTGTTAAACATTTGACAGCAATTAGTGTAGAACAAAAGCTGATAACTCCAAAACTAACAGCAAAAAAAATTAAAAATAATAAAAACAATCAAAAATCATGCAAAGCCCTCATATATGTATAGGCCCGGTTAAACCCCAAACTGAATGACGACTCAAAATTAATCTAATCAGCAGAAATAAACCATTTTGTTTATAGTAAATCAATATACTTTAACGCCATTGACTGATATACACCTATATATGAAAAAAAATATATATATATAAACATGTGTGCCTACATAAAGGTTCTTGGTCAACATTCTAACATACTACAATATAAACACGTTCAGTTTTCATGTTATAGCAAAATTAACGTGGAAAATGCTGCCCAGATATTGTAATACCCTTACAGTCTATAGTAAAAATCATCTTTATCTATTTTTTGAAATATGTATATCTATGTATATATATTTCTTTTTATAAGCTATGTAATAAAAGCCTTAAAAAAGAGAATTATTTATTTCTATTTATTTTTTACTTGTTAAATTTGTATAATTTCGGTCATTTAAAATACATATTCCTTATTTAATTAAAATCTCTCACTACAAATATTTATTTTCCATTTGTTTGAAATTTTCTTCATTACTTGGCAAAGTTTAAAGCAATATAAATACGCTCTTTGTTATGGACAAGGGAATCCAAAGCCAGGGGCGAGACAAAGTAGAAGTTAAAAAGCAAAACAAAAAACCAAGTAAAAATGACCAGATAAAGAAGACACTTAGAGTAACAGAGAGTAAATATATCTCTCACATGTGAAGAGAGAGATAGGGAGAGAGAGTAAGAAGTAGGGAGTGCAAAAACAACAGAAAGAGAGTATAATAGAGAGAGAGAGAGAGAGAGAGCAGCAACCTGTTTTGAGTTAATAACTGCATTAATTTAAAAACACTCTCTGATCTAACTCCCGCTCTCTCTCTCTCTCTCTCACTTTGGGAGTAACTGTCTTTATCTTCTCTCTATACTCCATGTTTAAGTCTATCTCTCTCTCACTCTGCCAAGTTAAACTTGGAGCACATCTGACTCATCCTCAAGCAATTTCCATTCATGCAATTGCAGATTTTTCCCTTATGCAAAATAAACGACAAAAACGAAAAGAAAACACAGGTTATTTTCAATTTTTAAGTAGAAGAAGGGGAGGGCTTATCTTACAACAATAAACACACAACAGAGTTAATTAAAGGTGTATACACACACACACACATAGAAGTTATGTATCCCACTGTATATCTGTGTTTCTATGTGTTCGTGTGTGTGTGTGTGTGTGTGCACAACACTATCTTGATATACGTGTGTATGGGTGTTCGACAAGAGCGCGTGATGATGTCACGTTCTAAGTTGAAATCGTTTCGAGGCGATTAAATGTTCATCGTTAAGTTATTGCTGTGGTTGTTGTTGTTCTTGCTGTTGGCGAAGGTGGTTAACGACCGAAAAAGCAACCAACCGACCGACTGATCGGCCAACCGACCGACCGATCGACCGACCAACCGTCTGACCATTCAACCATTCCACAGTTCAATCGGCGCTTTATTTGATTTTTGTTAATGTTTATTTTTGCATTTCGATTAGCACTCTTCATAATAAAAATGGCACAAAAACAAGATTCTCTTGAAGGACGTTCGATCACCACCAACGACACACACACACACATAATTATTGCATACATACGTATTCATATATGTATGTACATATATATAGAGTAATTTAGATAACACCCCTCTACTACTCGAATTCTTGAGTTAGGCAAGTCTCTATAATTAGAAATTAGAAGAAGAAAAAACGAAAAGACTAATTCATGGCTTATATTATTAAACATAGTTCTTGCATTTAAAATAAGAATGTTAATCATATTAATAAGTATAGAAGAATTCAACAGATTTAAAATCTATTGACAAATTTGTGTCAATTCGTTAGCATAAAATAATCGTTACTATATGTATATAAACCAAATATCAAATATCTCAAATAAATTATTAAAACTGTAAACATGTTTTCACCAACCAACTTGTCCCCCCCCTCTCCCCCTTTATGCTCAGCCATTTAGTTTAGGCAAATGAGTTCAGAATTCCAAGAATTTTGCTTACTAATTTGTTATTCTGTCTGCTAATTGCCAACTCAACTTAACCAGCGACCAGCGACCAGTTTCAATATATGTTGAATAAATATTTATCTTCGACATTCCCAGGTTGAAGTAAAAAAAGATATACTATGCTAACACTTATAGTTAGTAGACAGACTTATCAATTGGAATTCTCAGGCTGGCGTCCCAGGCCACAGTCAAGGTCAGGTTCAAGTATCAAAAACAATTTTTTTTATTCAGGGTGTGTGTGTGCAGCAAAGTTGGAAACCCAATCATAGGGTCAAGGTAAATCCCAAAGAGTCTTTAATCAACCAAACAAAGGAAAGAAAGGTGTGGCGTCTATGTAAACTATAGCCAACTGAAAGTTCAATGTACTTCAAAAAATATATATTCTAAAGATTTGCTAAATATAGTAAATCATATTTACTTATGTATATAGTTGTCTTCTGATGTTGATCGGGATTAATTTAATACAGTCAAACTTCTTCATATAATAATAGTATCTTCATATATAATGAAACTTCTTTTTGATGAACATCTATAAAATAATGTTATCCCTTTATAGATATATTGATTTCGTTTCAAAGAAATAGTTTTCTGTATCTATTGCCATATAATAAAATTTGTGTGCATATAATAAAGTTTTTATCTTGGAACAGTTTCCCCTATGTACATATATACTTTATGCTATATATTTTACCATTTTTAATGAGAGTATTTATTTAATTTACAATCTTCTATAAATTAATCAAAACGCTTATAAAATGCATCATAAAATCATATTTTATAACAAAATCACACCAAAAGGCTTTCTTAACAAATGGGGGGGAGAGAAAAATATAAAATTTATTATCAATTTATATTGCATAATAATGGGTTTCCCATTAAAAGTTCTTTTTTTTTACTGAATTTAATTAAATAAAAAAAAAATGTACCTATTAAATTAATTTTTTCAGCTTTAATTGAAACAAATTCTATTTGAATTAGATCAACAATAAAGTTAGTCATTTCATGTCGTGCAAATTGCCACAAAAAATGTTTATTTTTTTTTGGGTTGAACTTGACCTTGACCTCCCCCTCCCACTCCCCCTTAATGTTGACTGTCTGTCTGAAATATGTTGAACCTGGTTAATAAGTCAGTCAGTCTTCCGTCATTTGTAAACTGGTTCTCAGTATTATATTGGAACAGATCGTACATTGAATCATAATTAGAGAGAATTATAATCAACAGATATATACATATATACATAAGTAAATATATGTTATAGCATTTTTGGATATGCAAATTTGATTTCCGCTCGAGCAATTAATGCAAAAAAAAAAACAAAAAAAAAAAAAGAACAGCGAAACATAAAAAACAAAAACAGAATCAGCATAAAATCTAAAGAGAAATCTTTGTTAATAAGTAATCTGGGAAACAGAAAACTGGAAACTTGAGAAGAACTCCATGCCTTTTCGATGCTATATTGAACCTATAAATTTGCCGACTTACGCATTATATCCCAATCTTCAATAAAATGATCCCAAATGGACATGCTACCTTTAAATTGAGTCAGTGCATCCTCATAACCGCCCTGCGGTTGCGATTGATTCGATGACGAGTGTTTTGCCTTCTTAGGGGCCGATGTCTCGTAAAGGGGCGAGGCAGAGGCGGAATGCCTATGATGATGATGCTGCTGCTGCTGCTGCTGATGATGGAGATTATTGGTGGCATAAAGTTCTCCACGATCACGTTGCTCGCGTTGGGTTTGATGGTATTCCAATGTGCCATGACCATTGCTAGCACCAGGAGAAACAGAGATTCGTGCCGGTGATTGGCTGCTACTGGTGGCTGCATGATGATAGCTCTGATGATGTTGATGATGATGATGATGCGTTTGCCTCGAACTGCTACGCTTCATCGAATTGGTGCTAGAGCTATGATGATGCTGCTGCTGCTGCAGCTGCTGCTCATGCTGCACCTCATTGGGATCAAAGCCAAGGCGATCTTTATAATATGAATGCGATGTCATCTTGTGGGTGGCACATTAGAGAAGTACAGCAACAAAAGAAAACAACAACAACAAAAACAGAAGAATGCAACGAGGAAAAAAAAATCACGCACTTTCCCTCCGAGGGTTAAAATAACTTTTTCTTATATTTTTGATTTGATTTTTAGCACGTTTTCTTGTTTATTATAAATATTTTTCTTCGTTCTTTTATTTCTGTTATTTATTATCTGTTGCAATGGCACTTTTTCTTTTATACTGTCTTTTTCTTTTTCCTTCTTCTTCTTTTTTGTTTTGCACACAAATTGACAATTGGTTGGATTGGATTATACTTGTATATATATATCTTCTATCTATCTGCTGCTTGAATCTGCAATTTCAATTAGCTATTAGCTATACAAATATCATCCTGATCATCAGCATCATCAATGCAAAAACGATGGAAATGATTCAGCGCGTACTTGAACATGAACTCATCGAATACAAAATGCAATTCACACTCACAATTAAGTTACAAATAAAACGCTAAACTAAAATTAAGTAGTAAAAGTTTTCAATCTCTTTAACAAATTGAGGAAATGTCTCTCTGTCATTGTTGTATCAGTGTGTGTGTGTGTGTGTGTGTGTGTTGGTGTGTGTATATAACATTTTGCCGGCATTTTGTTCCAATTGGCTGTAAGCCAAAAAGCAACTAAAATCTCTATCTATATAGAAGATAAACTATTAAGAGTAATGCATTTTGTCCCCGACGTTTGGGGCTCTTGAACTGTGTGGGTTATATATATGTACACATATCCATATATACACATACATATCTATATGTACAATCGTAGATCTCTTCAATTGTTAAGGGTGCCCAGTATACTTTTGCTCAAATTGAAAATGATCAAGATAAATTGACAAGAAAAAAAAAGCCCCACACTCACAAAAGGTGACAGCTGCAGGCGGACTTCGATCAATTTGAAGCTTCGAGTAAAAGCGAGCAAAATTTCAATTACTTTCATTTCATCTTTTTTATTACCTGATTGAATGGGGCTATATATAGCGACAAAAAAAACTGAGCAATCATACAGAAAAATAAATTATCAAGATTCTCTGGTAAAAGTAATTACTTATATGGTAGTCTTTTGTGGGATGACTAAGCCTAAGCTGGCTTATCTAAACTCTACAATCTCTCCAAATTTGTAGAAAATTAAATCTTCACTCTGTGTCGAGTCGTAAACAAGTCTTTAAAAGTGCAATGATTGACTAATGAGTTCCTTTTAACATTTTAAAAAATCTCCACAAGTCTCCAAACTGCTATTGAGGCAACTTTGATTAAGTTTGTACTTGTAAGTTGACTAAAAGTGATTTGAACTTTACTCTACAAAAATATTGATAAATATTGGAAAAGTCTCCACAATTCTACAAACTGTAAGTTAGCCAAGTTTTAATTATTTTGTACTTTAAATCATTAGTGTTTATTTTTATTTATTGTAAATAAAAGCAAAATGTTGTAAATTTTAACTTTTCCAAAGTCTCCACATGTTGTACAATATTTAGAAAGTCTCCACAAGTCTACAAGCTTTTATTTGGCTTATTTTCAATAATTTTAAACTTTTTGATCGTTGTAAGATGACATCAGCATAAACTCTACAAAGTCTCCACTTTCCTATATTTTGTTAAACAAGGTTTCTCTACTTTCATATTGGAAAAACCACTCTAAAAGGTCTCCAAATATGCTAATTAACATAAAAGTACGTTAAATTTGAAAATATGTATATAAATACGATTTACAGCAAGTCTACAAAGACTGCTAATTGATATATATATTTACATACATATGTACATATATATCAGAGACTTATGACTTTCCATATGCTCGCTAATGAATAGTAATATTTATTTACATCAACTCTATAAAACTTCCGAGTGTATAGAAGGCTTTATCGATCTTTAACTTATCAATTTTTGAACTTTGCATTTGCTTCTTTTGTATACTTTTAGATTTATGCAATTGATATTTTATCATACATATATACATATATGTACATATGTATGCCTTACATGAGGTCAGCCTTACTTTCATATGACATTTTCTTTATATAAATAAATATGAAGCAGCACACAAAAATGAATAAGTAGCTCCGGAGACAAGCTGTCGCTCTGATTAGATATGAATACAATTATATATACGTAAGTATGTATGTATGTATATATAGAGTATATCTGAATATAAGGCGTGTATATGAATAAAAGAAGCGATTGCTAAAAACAAAATCGCTGGCAAAATGTTAAACTATTAAACAATTCCGAATGCACATCATTAAATTTCATTTTTACACACTCCTTCCTCTATCCACTGACATGAATATTTTTGCATTTTCCTCATTTCATTTCATCTTTTTTCCTTTTTTATTTCACCAAATTTGTTTATGACTTTTTTTCTGGGTCTTTGTTTTTTTTCTGTTTTGTTTTGTTTTTTATGACTCTTTCAAGTTGCAAATTTCACATGGAGGGAAAACTTTTACTTCATTTTAGATGCTCAATTTTAATGATACATTTTTATAGTTCCAATTAGGTATCTACATATATATACATATGAATGGGATATATGTTGATTCTTATTCTACACTTTTAGTTAGTTTATTTTAGATTTCACTTTATTTATTTATTTATTTTCTTTCATTATTATTATTTTTTCTTAGATTTTCACTTATTTTGCGTGGTTTTTGCTTTTGGTTTGCTTCCGTCTTGGCATTTTTCCCCCCATTCACATGCAAAATTTCACACAATAAATTCATAGCAAATACAAATTTTTTTTTTTTTATTATTTTCATGTTTTTCTTTCAAAGCATTTCCCAACACTCCCAAGAAGAAGAATAAGGCAAATGTGAAAATGTGGAAAAAAAAAAGAATGAAAAGAAAAGAAAATCAAACACACACAAAGCGACAAAACTGAGCAACTAACTATGCCAAGAATGTGGCTAAGAAAATGTGA
This sequence comes from Drosophila sturtevanti, assembly GCA_018150375.1. Lineage (NCBI taxonomy): Eukaryota > Metazoa > Arthropoda > Insecta > Diptera > Drosophilidae > Drosophila > Drosophila sturtevanti. The sequence continues at coordinate 9,476,420 of JAECWJ010000317.1, read as the reverse complement.
AAACTACAGGTAGATAGAGAGACCAACAAACAGACAGACAGATAGATAGATAGACAGACAGACATAGAGGCACAGACTGGGCTAAAGATGGATAGAAAGAAAGAGAGAAAAGAGAGTTTCGTTTGCTGTTGTAGTTGATGTTGGTTCTATCTATCAGTAACCCCGACCGACATGAGACCTGGGATCCTCTGGGCAAATGCGTTTGGCATGACTAATTTGTCTGGCAATTCGACTGAAAAACACAAATGAAATACTAAACATTATTCTGGCAATGCGTGTGCAACACGCAGCAACATCAACAGAACTCTCCTGCCCCACGACAGAGTTCAAAAGAATTGAATTCCATGGCATATTCACACGAAGAAACGACTTTCAGATACCTTAAATCCAATGGGAATAGTCTGACATGAAAAGATCGATTGTGCGATCCTTATACATATGTATATCCTTTGGCTAGACACTCTTAATATCTTAATCTCTAAAGAGATCACAAACTCTCTATTTAGAGTTAACTTGCTTGAGATAGGAATCATTCAGAGTTCCTTTTAGCCCTTGGTCAACTATCACAGGATTCAAAGGAAAATCTAACGATATTTCTATTGGACTTTTACTTATGCTTTCTTCTGCACTAGATTTTCTATGTCTATATATACCCCTGATTCCCTATGCATTTAGAGGGTATAGAAAGGAGCGCTACAAGCTTACCCAAAAAAAAAAGAAAAGAAAAACAACAAAAAAATAAACTGGTTATTGAATGAAAACTCAGCCGACAAGAATCCGCAAAAATAACAAACCAAAAACAAAAAACAACAAAAAAAAAATCAACAGAGCAAACGCATAAGTAGCAGTAGTAGAAGAAGAAGAAGTTGAAATTTCTTGGGCTTTTGGTGATTTTTTTTTCTTTTTCCTTTCTTCTTTTGGAGTAAATATTTGAAAAATGCAAAGACGGAGACACACACACAAACACAGCTGCTTTTATTGGCTTCTAGAGTTCTTCCACCACTTGCACATTTATTTAGGACGACGATAAGGCAAGGCGGCACCGCCGATCGCCAAGTGATCATGCGAATGTGTTCCCAACGTTCCCTCGTCGGACCAATAATTTTTTTTTATTTATATAGATTCATAAAATGTGTTTTTTTTCCGGTTTTCGCACTAAATAAAGATAAACCACACACACACACGCACGCATATACACACACCAACACATACGCCGCTTCTTAGCCGGAGACATACAACTGTTTTTTTTTTTGCTTTTGTTTTTTTATATAAGAAGTTTGTTTTAACAATATTTCATTTTGCTTTTCATTTAGAATTAGAATTATTACGCGCTTTTTTTCTGCATATAACCTCACACACACATCAGCGGGAAAAACTGTGTGTGCGTGATAGTGTGTGTGTTATTGTGTTGTCGTTGTTAACTGCACACACACATATACAAACAAATTTAGTTGTATTGTACAATTATCAAGCGCAGAGATGGAGGTACGACAAACCGCTCGGTATCGTTGTTCAAATTGGACTGAGCGCAAATATTTTGCCCCGACCAAACGAAGAGCAATTGAGCGTCGACTGAGCAGCAGTTGCCATAGTATTAGTAATAATACCACGTGTGTGTGTGAATAAGTGGGTGAGTGAGTGAGAGTGGCAGCAGAGGCCGCAACGGCAGCAACAGCAGTAGCAGGTGTAGTACTGTTGGCGTGGCAGTAGCACAAGAATCCCGAGTGGAAAAGAAGGAGAGAGGCAGAGAGAAAGACAGAGAGAGATTGGTTATCCACTATGATCGCTCTCATTTTTTGGGTGCTTTGAGTGAATCGGTTTTTGGATGAATGACCAAAATTGTTATAATTCTTAAAAAGAAATTCTTCATATTTGGTGGCGTTTGTGGTTTCTGCGGGCCACCATCACAACCACCACCACCACAAACCACTACTTACTAATGATCAGTCCCAAATTTGGCTGCGGCTTAATGAACAGGCCAACAACAACAAAAAAAACGGCAAATAGAATAGCCACCAAAATTTAAGAAAAGAAATTTTGTGGTTGAAAGAACTTTTTGTTGGTTTTTTTATTTTTTTTGGGTGTACTTCTTGGTCTTCTGTTTCGTACATGTAAACATAAGCAGCTAAAGCAGCTAATGTGTAAAAATAGTCAAAAAGAATCCATAAAAATGTAGTTGAGTGAGCGAGAAAGAGGTACAACTATGCACAAAAAGGCACTCAAAGAGAGCGATCAGCTGAGCAGTTTACCTTGCCCAAAAGAGATAGAGAGTGTGAAGAGAGAGAGAGAGACTCGACTCAAGCTTCAAGATGCAGTTTATATTTTTGTATCTTTATTTTTTTTTTTTTTGGGGTGGGTGCATTTGCATTTACCGTTGAGCAATCATCTCGTTATGAAAATGGAAAGTTAAATTCAAACTTTAAGTACATCTGTTTGTGTGTGTGTATGTGAGTGTGTGTGTGCGAGTGAGTAAGTTTATTTTTATAAATGTAAAATGTGTTAATAATACTATAATAACTACTAAGATAACAGCTGTTCTTTATTCATACGATCATCAACCTACAGTACGATAATACAGAAATAAAAAACCCGAACGAATTTTAACCGTAACGAAAGCGACATTACCCTTGAAAATTAACTATTACTTAGTAAAGAAAAAGTGAAAGTCACTTTCAACTAGGGGATATCCTTTTTGAGCTCACTGTGTAGATTTGAAAAGATTGGATCATTGGATAGGGGTAACTTGATGTTGATCAAGATTATATACATATTTTATATTTAAGGAAAATGCCTTGTCACACTTGTCAATATGCATAAACTTTGTTTCAGCAAGGGTATGCGAATGAGTCAAATAAGTCTGACTCATTGAAGAGTCAAATTTATTTATTACCGCATTTTGGCGTAGGTTTCTTTTTGGGGACTTTTGCTTTTTTGGTCTTCTAAGCCAGCTTTATACGTTTAGCTATATTCTTCTCTCTTCTTTTGATCTTTAGTCACGCCTTCCACCATTCATTCGTTCGTTTATCCATTCATCCATTCGTGCTGCTGTTGTTGCTTCAAATTTGCATGTCTCAGTCGAGTGATTCTAGTGATATCTAGGTACATATATAAACCACTTGGTTTTAGCACCAGCCTACTTAAAGCAGGCGCCTTTCCTTCCTCAAGTGGCCAATCGATATACATATGTATGTATAAGTATGAACATATGGAACTGCTGCTTGTTGTAATTGCATTCGAGTGGGAGTTACGCAAATTTCTTTTACTCATTTTTTTCCAATTTTTTATGTTTTTTCTCTATTTTTTTGTAAGCTTTTAATTAGTAATTGGTAGAGATTTTGTTGTTGGCTGGCGAAAAATTGTCAGTGCCAGGCAAATTTAATTGCCAACTGATTGCTTATGGCATTTTGAATTGCTATTTGGCACGCCAATGCTAACTGTTTCGCAGGGGGGTAGTAGACGAGAATATATATATCAGATATAGCCAACTAGATATATACATAGGTAAGTAGGTGGCAAATAGGAAGTGCCTAGACAGGCGTTTAATGTCCATGGCCAATCTGAATAAAGTTCGTTTCGGTATGAAAAGTTTGCGAACCAGATCGATTATTCGCCCCCATAGGGAACACAAAAAATGTTCTAATGAATCTTAATGAGTAGCACTCGTTGGGATCTATTTAATTCGTGGACATGCTGCTCTACATCTAGCATTAATTAGGCAAATAAGACTTAAATTCATTTTAAATTAAACTGAATAGAAGAATTAATACTCATAATTGTATATAAATTTTAAAAGATATTATTACGGATATTTTACTTAAAACTACATTTTGTTAACTAATTTATAGAGATATAAAGGTTAGATATATTTCCTCTTTTTATCTTGTTTTATTATGATATATAAGAAAGTATTTATGTGGATTACATCGTTTCTTATCCAAGTATAAAAGTGAATAATATATAATTCAACTGAACTGTAGTTCCCTGATTCGTCATTTATGTATGTATATATATTTATACATATATTTAAATGGCAAAGTTTCCAGACATAATAATTAATATTTTCATATACGATGGTATACATGGATGGATACAGGGCGATTGAATTGTTAAATATATTTCATCATTTTATATTTAACCCAAATCTAAAGTCTTAAATGTGATTAACTCCAACTCTATACTAACAAAATGCAGTGACTTAATTCATCATCAATTTCCTGTAGAGGGCATTCCATTGATTTCATTTTCACTCACTTGCAACAGATAAAACAAGATTGCCTTACTCAATAACTGAACGAACCCATGCTAAGTTAGCTATATAACCAGCTAGTAAGTTTAGCAGCTGTTGTTGTTGTTGTGTCTATTACCAACAATCAACCAATTCATTCAACATTCAGTCGACGGCGGTGGCGGCCCCTGATGCCCACGCTTACGCCCAAGTCTCTTAGAATTCCGCTTGTCACAATCCCGCCAACATCCGTCTCAAATAGTAACTCAGACACACAGCTCGGTCGGACGGTTGGTCGGTTGGTCGGTCGGTCTGTCGGTCTGTCAGTCTGTCAGTTGGTCTGTCTCTCAGTCTCAGACTCAATCTGAGACTTTGACTCTAGACGGTTTTCCGTTCAACGAGGCGACGGGACGCAATGCAATCAAGGGAAGGGCGGGCGTTAACAACAAAAAAAAAAAAAAAAAAAAAAAAAACCCGTACGTTAAGTAAATATCGTCAAAAAATACTACGTCATGTGCTTAAAATTGGAGATGGAGACATTACCTCGACATTTTGCATGATTACGAAACGGAATATATGTATAAAGGTATATATGTATATATATGTATGTCAATGCGGGGAATCATTGATAATGATGTTAATGATAATGATAATGACGATGATGGGGAAGGTCTACTATCTAATGTCCAACATTTTTACTACTCACTACTTTTAGCTTGTATGTATGTTTATATATATTTTATAAAATATTACTTTTTGTTTTAACAAATGTGAGCAAACAAAAACAAAAAAAAAACACCACAATGGAATAGTCATGTCGGGTGAAGTAAGTGACCCAGTCACCAGTTAGTGCTATGTGAACCTGTGTGCCATCTTCAACCCTTCCCCCCCACCCCTCACTCTCCACCACTCCCCCAAATGAAATATAGTTTATTTTTGCTATCGTTTTTGTGGTGTGTGTGTGTGGGAGTGTGTTAAAGTTTTGTTTTTTTGTTGATTTTTGCGTGTAATGTCATTTAAATGATTGCAAAAGGCCAACTTGTTTTTTTTGCCCCACTTCCTCAACCACTTACCCCTCCTCCTGCTATTAAAGTTTCAGATGTGACGTCATACATTCTCAAAATACTCGCCCACCATAAATAACTATAAATTATATTGTATACGATTATTTATATATATATATATATATGTATACATTTACTGGTTGTGAGATCATTGCAATTTCTGTGCAGAAAATCGAGAGAAAGAGTGAGTGATACCGCCTTGAAATATATCCTCCCACCATCTACTATATAATGAAATGTTATTCGTATTGGCCAACCATCCCAACATCTGTTCATCGCTTGGCCCCTGGGAAGTCTGTCTCAAATCACAAAGTATCTTGACCTCGTCTTTCGAGTGTGAGTATAAGTGTGAGTGTGACTGTGTGTGTGTGTGTGTGTTTGTTGTAGTTGTCGATGATGATCGTCAACTGGCAATTAGTAGCGTAATTAAATATTTGTGTACAAAATAATTTGTATATATGTATATATATATATATGTATATGTATATAAATTTTGTATTTATATTTTGATTGTCAAGTGTTTTTATTTTGTTTTGTTTTAGAGACGATGGCGGTGACTTTGATCCATCTGCCGGGTTATTTTTGGAGAGAATTTCGCTTTTGGAGTTGACAAATTGACACACACACACATACACACACACAGAGACAGAGATATAGAAACAGAAATGCTTATCTTAATGACTCAGAGCAAAACGAGAGAAAACGTAAAGATTGCAGGAGGAGTGAGGTGGAGAATGAAGGGCAATTGTCTGGGAAAGGTACCATATGGTAGTATTATTGTATGGAATAGATGTTACGATATAGCCTTGAGGTTGGAATAACAGAAAGAAGAGGAAAAAAAACCAGCAAATGGAATATTGAACAAAAAAATTGATAATAAAAATACAGATATGTATGTACATATGTACATAGTTTTTGACAATTGTGTATATGATTCATTATTCATAAATGCTTTACAGGTGATTTATGTTGAAATATGACCCCAAATTTGTTGATTTAAGGCAAGTTATTGATAAAGTTTAGTCAATTTTGTTACAATTTACTTACATAATGACAATTATTTATGAATATTTGAATATTAAAGAGAGTCTAATTTGAATACTTTTTGATTTATGTTTAATTTTTAGAGGAATTCCTTTAGAAAAATCATTTATTAATTATTCTTTGATATTTTCACTCATTTTATATGAATACGAGAAGTATTTACATTTTATAAATATCAACTTTATGTACAAATAAATCTTGGTTTAAAATATATAACGTATTCATAAATATGTGTAATATTCATGAGTACAATCATCATAATTCATAGTTTAAAATGTTGCTTAAACTAAAACTGAACGTAACTCATATTCTAGATGTTACATACATACATACATACATACAAACATCAGCTAATTATGAACTCCCCTCAATTCAATTCAATCATCATACAAATTGCACATAAAGAACTCAGAACAACATTATTATCATCAATCTGATCGTCGTCGTAGTCGTCGTCGTCATCAACAGTTTTAGTCGTTAAATTCTAATTAAATTCCAAAACACTTAAAAATGTCATAATTTTAAAACGAATAATTACTTAAGCAACACAAAAAGCTGCATACATACATACATACATAGTTATCGATTGAAACAGCACACGAAGAAGAGAACCGAACGATCAACAGATCGACCGATCGACTGATCGAACGACCCGAGCAAAGAAAATGCAAATTGAATTGAAAACTAATTAGAGATATCAACACGCACACACACACACACACTCATATTCATACATACGCTACAGATACGCCCCAAAGATATGAAAGACACGCATACATAATGACAATTAAAAACAAAATGTACATGTATGTATGTATATGTATATGTATGTATGTACATTTTATTTTGTTTGTAAAGGAACCCAAAGAAGAATGGCAAAAATAGACTCGCGATCACCTTATACAACTCCGAAACCGAAACAGAAGCAGAAGCAGAAGCACAAAAGTAGAAGTTCAATGACAAAAAAAAAAAATAAACAGTTATCAGTTTTCAATTAACAACAACATCAACATGAAATTGCCAAAAATAAGATACAAAAACAAAGAGAAACAAGTTACCGATAAATTCAACCGAAACGCAATTATGTATGATGAAAAGTTTTGGTGGCAACTCTGGCTATCATACATACATAGATTGCTGATTATGATTAGGCATGCAAACACACAGATACATATGCATATATATACATATATGTGTATGTATCCATGTAGATTGAACTTCCGGTTAGAGATTGTTATTGCCAGGCTAATTAGATATTTGAATGAGATCTGCCTCGAATGACTAACGATTTAAATGATTGATTTATTGATAGATATATTGAATGAAATGCAATTTGAACGTTGCCCGACGACATCCATATAAGGGTTTGGCTCGATCAGACCAGAACACAAAACACTATACACTATATCACATTACACTAGAGCTGATCTGAACAGTGTGGCAAAAACAAACATCAAACTGGACACTTCGATAACGATAACAAGCGCCACTTCATGATGTCGTATAAATGAGATAAGACCATGTCTAAAAATAAAAGCTTATGTCGGTGTCAGAAAAAAAAACAAACCAAAAAAAAACTGAAAACAAATGTTACCAAAAATAAATAAAAATAAATTTAAAATTAAAGTTCGATATTATAAACATAACCAAATATAAAAAGAATTGGCTCATACCAAAATTGGTAATGGGGAACGGTTCGGTTTGGTTGGATTTGGTTTTGGGCGCAGGCGTAACCGCTGGGTGAATGAGTGAGAGAGTGAGAGAGAGAGAGTGAGTGAGTGAGTGATCGAAGGGAATAGACGAGTGCGAGTGAGTAAGAGTTTAATAAAAAAAAATAACCATAAAATATGGTAAATACAAACACTCTTTAAAAATGATTGTTTAATCAAATTATTAACACATCTTTCAACTCATTCCATTGATGCGTGAGGGGGAGGGGGGAGGCAGAAGTTATGGGGAAGATATGGGTAAGGGGGTTGTACTTTGTTTAGCCAGATTTCTAATGTGGGGGCGTTGTGTTGTTCATTAACTTGGCTTGCAAACATTTTGGCTTGGCCTAATACCTTTATGTGGGTAACTTTTCCGTTACATGGTGACTAGGTGTGTGTCTCTCTGTGTGTGGGCTAACTGGCTCAGGGCTAATTAAAACTCTAACTACCAACAACAACAATAACACCAGCAGCAACAACAACAACAACTGATTGTTTGTTCAAAAATTTCGCATGCAAATCAAGTTTTTTATTTTTTGTTCGTTCGTTTTCATGCGTGGGGTAAAAAGCCACCCGCCCGCCCATGTCTATAATCCCAGGCATCAATCTCAATCTAGGTATATAGTATAGCGATATATATATGTATGTATATACACATATGTTTCTATGTATATGTATCTATATTTCTGTTTTCAGTTTCATTTGGGCGTTAACTTGGTTATTGTTGTTGTTGTGCTCATTGAAACCGCCAACAAATCATTTTCAATTGAATGTATAATTATTTTCAATTGAGTTCTGAAAGAAATGAAACACTAAAGTGTCATAGTGGTGGCAAATCAGGTGTGGCAGGTGTGATAAGATTAACCCAACAAAATAATTATAAAAAATATCAAAGAAGCTAACTTCGGCCGTGCCGAAGTTTGTATACCCTTGCAGATTAATTGATTACTTTCTCCGTCATATCGGATTCAATATATTTTAAAAATTGGAAATATAAAATTTAAAAAAAATTTGAACCAAGAAAAGAATCAGTAACAAAAATTTCGAGTTTGCCAACGGCCGGAGTTGAACCTCCGCTCCCATCACTCCCAGAAACGATCTCTACCTATTGCGCTACCAAACTTTAAATTCGGGGCCACGCTATTTCGGTATACATTGCAAGCGTCCAGCTTCTCGCTCTCTAAAGTTTCTGACGAATTCTAGAAAACAACAACACAATACAAATAGTTTTCCGTCTCTTTCTGTTTCGCACTCAGCTTGTAGTTTTTTCAAGCACGTGTTCGCATATATGTATGTATGTATGTTTGTATGTTTCCATGTATGTTGTTTGTGTACGCATATATAAAAGCAAATATAAACGTATTTAATTGGCTGCATATGCAAACATACTGATGCTGATGGGGGTTGATTCATTGATTTTATTGATTTATGTCGGTGTTTATTATCCGATCTGATTCAAACTTACTGATATGATGTAAAAGTATAATTCTCATCTGCTCTCCAAATTTGGTTGAGATATCTTAAAAAACAAAAAAGTTTTTCTCACAAGAACTGTTTTGAACAACTCACATTTTGACCGAGGTACCTCTGATCTTTCCTATTTTTCTATAACTTATAGTTGTCCGATTCTACCAACTCTTAAACTTGTGTCAGATAAATCATCAATGAAGAGAATGATATGACTTTTATTCATGTAGCTCAAAATTTAAGTTCGATTCCTTGCGAAGAAACAGACAGACGGACAGACGGACAGACGGACAGACGGACAGACGGACATGGTCATATCGACTCGGCTTTCGATGCTGATCAAGAATATATATACTTTATGGGGTCGGAAACGATTATTTCTATGCGTTACAAACATCTGACCAATTTTATTATACCCTCTGCAAGGGTATAAAAAAAGAAAAAAAATCAACAAAAAATTAAAATAATTTCCTCTTTAAATTACAATTTACCAATTTTTTAAATATTGAATAAAATTTGCATTTGAATCAAGTTAATTAATTTGTAGCTTAAAAATATTTATTTAGTTTTTAATTATTCTTTTTTCGGTAATGATCTGATATTATATAATGGCAATCTATCGGTGTAAATCGAAAACGTGTACAGTAGAATTTCGATAATTGCTCCTAATGAAAGTCCTGTTCTGTTTGAAGTAACTTTTAATCTTTGATTTACTATTACTAAAATATAATACTGAATATATTCATACATTCTTCATATTCCTTGAATAGAGAGTTGAAATTCAAAGTCAATATGTAATTTATGTTATATTATAATGTTCAATTTATGCTTTTTTTAGTGGAAACTTGTTTTTCACATATGTAGCACTAAGTGCTTAATATCAAAAATTTTCATGTCGCGAGTATCGAGCATCCACTGTATGCACAGTGTCTCACAGCTTATTTGACCCAATCGACATTCCCAACTTTAAACAAAGTATAATAGTAAAACGTTTTGTAAAAATTACAAAATTTAAGCATTGGCTAAAGCTTATAATTAATTGTTTAACAAGAGAATTAGCAACAATTTTAATTACTAATAATTGTTATTAAAAATATTAAAGTAACCTAACTTTATGTATAACCTTGTTAAATTTGCCAATATATATGTATATATGTACATATATATATGGCCACAACTTTCTCAAATATGTACACATTAGCAGATATTTTGATTGGCGCATAAATGATTTATTAACTGGTTAGTATCTATATAAACATATATCTATATATACTTATATATATGCATATACTCGTATTTGAGTATACAATTTTAGTATATTTGAGTAACGAATTTCGGTCTCCTTTTGATGATGAATTCTGCGAAGGTTATTGAATACTAAAGCGACCTTTCACTCCCATCCCATCCCATCCCATAAATGATATCACAGTTATAGTATGTACTCTCTATAAAGACAACTATTCAATAGACTTAACTCTCGGAAAATAAAAGACAAAAAAAAAATAAATAAATATCTACAATATATATACAAATAAATAAGAGAAAAAAATGAAAAAAAGCTGGCAGCACATTTTGTTTTCTGGCCAAACAATGCCCTCAGACAGGCACCGAGCAGTGACACAAAACAAAAAAAAAAAAGTATAAAAAAAAAAAATAAAACTGGCAGCGACATAAATTTCGCATTTTTGTTGCAGTTGCAAAAAAGAAGGAAAAAAAATGGAAAGAAAGTAAAACATAGAGATGGGGGGGACACACTGAGAGAGAGAGAGAAAGAGAGGAGGGGAGAGAGGTGGATGAGGGAGAGGCTGTGGGCTGTAAAAACTCCGTTGGCGGCACAGAAATAGAATTACAAGCGACAATACCAGCAACAACAACAACAGCAACAGCAACAACGACGAGAAGGCGACGAGATACAGATACAAACACACAGATACGGATACAGATACAGATACAGATTCAAGAGAAGAGGCGTGGACATGAGAGGAAAGATTGAGGGGTGGCGACCGTTAGGCGTGGAATTAGCGCATAATATCTCCGCAACACATACATAACATACATATGCGACGAAGGAGGGGGAGGGGGGGTGCCAAAGGGGAGTACATATTGGAAAAATGTCAATGCAAAGCAGTTGCTACTGTTGCAAAAGTTAGCTACACTTTGACAAGCACTGGGTGCAATGAACCCCGTCTTTGGTAGGGAGGGAGGTAGGGTGGGGGGAACTCTATTCAACAATGACGCAAAGTCAAGTGGGTCGAACAAATATTTGGCCAACAATGCAAAAGCAAATACGAAAACAAAAAAAATAATAAAAAAAAGGCATTATAGGGAAGTTATCAGTGTATATATGCGATATACTGTGAATGAATGTACATATTTCAAAAATATTCTAAAGATTCCCACTAACTGTTGATAAACAAACAAACAAACATAATAAAGTTAAGTAAGTTTAATAAATATTAAACAAAACGCTTAAAAAAGGATGGAAGCAGCGAACAGCATGATGAAGAAGGAAGAGGCAAAAGTACAAACAAAATTAAATTTAAGTCAAGTTAAAGAGTTAAAAAGCCTTTCCGAAGACGATAAAGTGGAACGAAGAATTAAATGTTTTACAGGTCGAATTATCTAGATTAATTAGGATCAGACGCGTTCCCATTAATCCAAATTGACACACATTCATAAATACAAATAATTTATGTAAAAAAAAGGATTTAAAAATTACTTTACTTATTCAGCCTTAAACCAACTACGAATTACATTATTGAGTCTCGATAATCAGACTTCTGAATAGTTCCAATCAGTATACTTGGAATTTTAATCCAATTTTTAATCTCTCGAAAACCCAAAGCAAAATGTATCAAAAATCTGCATATATGTACATACATACATACATATATATATGTATGAACTTCTTTGGATATCGAAGAAACTAAACAAAATTAACATCTATCCCTATTCTTCTTTTTCCTTTTTCAGATTCTCACAACTTTTGCTCAAATGTTTTTACTTTATATTAATTTTAAAAGAATTTTAGGTTGATTTTAGTTAGTTAACACTCACCTGCTATTCGCAATACTGCCCGATCAGCCGGATCAAGTTGTAATATACTGAGCGGCTTATCCTTAGCCCATTCGCTAAGGGATTCGCGATCCATCATGATATTGGCAGCACTCCCCGTTGATGCATAGATGCGTCGTCTTTTGCACAAATGTTGTTCCGAGTGATGTAAGCGTGGCTGTTGTAACAGCAATCCACCGGCTGGACAGGATGGCGGCGGTGAATGACAATATGTGGAGGACAAATGATGGCCAACTGCTATCGCACCACTAACGCCCTGTTGCTGTGGTGAATGCGGCGATTGGGGAGTTGAGCGTGAACGGTGATAACTGCGGGGAGAAGCCGTGATTGCGTTTTCCAAAGATGGTGCGGTTCCAGTTCAGGACCACTCCACCAAACTTTATTTTTGATTTACAAATTTTAACTAGAAATTTTGTATATTTCTTCTTTTACTCCGTCGTGTTGATATATGTATGTATATTTTTATTTATTTTTTTTTTTTTTTTTTGTTTTTTTGGCTTGTTTTAATTTCTAGAATTTGACTAATAATTTGTTGTGGTAATACTTTTAATTTTCAGCTGCAAATTTAAGAGAATAAAAAAGAGAGGAGAATTAATTAGTTGTTTTTTACAAGAAATTATGGCCTACTTTTAGGCATGGGTTATTTGAAGAGATTTCCATTTGGATAGAAGTGGTTTGTTTTAAATGTTTTGGAATGTTTTAATATAATGTTCATTTAACTAATTGTTAAATGTGATTTCTTCTGATATAACTTTATTTATTTACGATAGTTAATTCGCGTTTAACCTGAATATTTAACTTTGGCAAAAGTTCTTAAAGACGCTCAAAATGGTGAAAATCATGTTTAATCGCATCACTTGTTGCACATGGCCTACTTTTAGGCATGGTTTGTTATATTATATATGTATGTACATATTCATACATACATACATGCATACATACATACATATGTACATAATATATTTATTGGACTGATTTGCATAATTTATTTATTTCATTTTTGCCTTATCGGAGAGCCCAACGACACTCACTCGCAACATCATGAGTGGGTCAATGCTAAATACAATATGAACAAAGGAAATAAAAATAAACAAGAAGCGGAAAAGAATTACTATGGAATAAAATAACAGAGAAACAACGAACTGATAATAATAATAATAAAAATGCAAAACTGTTACAGTTTGTGAGTCACTGCCACAAAATTCGAACATTCGAACTCGACAAAAGAGCAATCAATGAATTTCGAATGAATCACAACAACAACAACACAAACACAAGAACCGCAATTGCATCAAAATGTCAACAGAAAAACCACTAGCCGGTTTTTTTTTACTTTGCGCCTGCGCAAGCCGGAAATACAGAGAGAGAGAGAGAGAGAGGAGAGAGAAAACACACAGAGTTGCAGAAAGAGAGTTTAAAAAAGAGAGTGCAAAAGTAGAAGAACAAGAAAACCAACAACAGACATATGGGCCCCGTTATTATAGTTCGACTTTGACTTGGCCAATTATTGCTGCCAAATTGTATTATGAAGTATTACGCGTGGGAAGACCAGGGCTGGCCACCGGCTTCATCATTCCTCTCTTTAGTTTTTATCAATTAACAAGAATTTTCGATACTAAAACGACAAGAAGGGGAATCGACACGGAGTCACCCTAAGGTACTTTAATATCGGCATGCACTTTGTGAAGAGTTTTATTACCAGAAGGGCCCCTTTATAAAGGGTAAATAACGTTACTTTAGATGACTTTCTCTTATATGTATGTACATATGGACATACATACATACATACATACATATCTATGTACATATGTACATATCAAAATTCTCATGTAATGAAGTTTTCCCTGCTATATTCATTTTAGAGAAGTTCGACTGTATCATTAACATTAAAGCTACATACATATGTACATATGTATGTATGTATGTACATATAGAAGAGCTGAAAGATCTACATACATACATATGTACATATGTATGTACATACATACATAGATTGAACATTTATTGTTTATAATCAGTATTCAATATTCGTATGATCCTTTTTTAAGACTTCATTATGATGTCGGATTTACCCCTTATGACTACAGGGTATACATACATACATACATACATGCATACATACATATTACATACATATGCCTGTATATAGGAAGCATAACTGTAAAAGTAAGACATGAGTGGCAATTAGATTAGCATTGAATGCTTGTCAAACTGTATAGTTTTGCTTCTTGGAATAAGACCGAAAGAAATACAAATGAAAAAAGAACCCTACCAAAAAAAACAACACATTTTCTAATGTGTTGTGTGTATGTATGCACGTATGTGCGTATGTGTGTGTGTGTGTAAGTAAAAAGCGTAAAATTTATTTTTCTTTTTGCTTATCAAGCGATAAGCGTCGTTCCAACTGTTGACTGATAACCGCCAGAAAACTTGTAGTCAGTTGATATAGTGTTTAAAAGTGGAGAGAGGGGGAGGGGGAAAGGGTTGGATTGGGGTACACATTACGACATGAATGCCACTCGCTTTACCTGACAGCAGAGTTAAAGTAAAAATCGAGATTGAGATTCATTTGGATATGGAGAACAGAAAACTATGTGACTAAGAATGAGAACAAATGTCAGTTAAAGCTGATCTAATCACAGCTCCTCTTTCTATTTGCCGCACTGATTTACGATACTTCCTTTTGAAGTGGTCGTCACTTTAGTTTGGTTTCTTTAAAATTTCAATTTAATTAAATCTTTGGGCAAAAAGCAGCGCAAAAAAAAACCCAAATGCAAAAAGAAACATGGCCAAAGCGTCTCTCACATTTAAATTGCAAATTAAAATCGAAATGAAACGAATCGAATTAAAGAAAAAAGACCAGACAAGACGTAAAAAGGGGAATGACGGTGGTGGGGTTGGGAAGGGAGGAAGGGTCTGCTGGCTGCCATCCAACCGAGCTAGCAGCTGTTGTGACACAACGTCACGAGACACTGCAAAAGGCCAAGGCAAAGGGCTTCAGTTCTTCACTCTATTTTTCGTTCTTAAGGGAAGGGTAAGGAAAGGAATGAGGGACGAGTAGACCGACTAGCGGTATTTACACTTTCAAAGAATTTGCAGAGCAAAAAAAAACAGAAGGAGAATACTTTGACATAATTAAAATTAGAATATTGTACATCGATACATATGTACATAGATACATACACACATACACAGATACATGTGTTCTCCAATTCAGTTCTAGCATGAACTTGAAAATCCTCGGAAGAGATTTTAGGAAGATTTCCATTAAAATTTTCAACTTCTTTTTCGACTTATTCTTTAAAGCTCTTTTAAGATTTTTAGATCCTCATAAATTCCAATAATATTTTAAAAGTTAAACCTATGAAGGACAAGCAGCAACTGGCTTGGCCTCTGAATATACATATGTATGTATAGAGAATGAATGATCTGTTCCCCCACTTACTAATACACTCACTCTATCCTTCCCTTGTTCGATCTCCATGATGACTATTCAATTTTGGTCCACGATAAGATTGCGGGAATCCAAGAATGATTCATTATGAATGGATATTATAATGAAACGTTATGCAAACAACAGATCATACTTGCAAGAACTACATAGTTCTAATTAAGAGGGTTGCTTTTAATTAACCAGGTAAACCAGGTAAAAAAATATGTAAATTTCTGTTGAAGATGACGCACAGTTGGACTGAGGATGACTTCATTTCAACCCTCCAAAAGGGCTCATAAAATCTATAAGGAATATTCTTATCTGCCAAGTAGAAAATGGAATGACCGTGCCCAATCAAACACTCGACACATTCAACATGTTAGATTAATGGAACATTTACTTTTCTATAGTCACAGTAAAACTATATTTCTGGCGCCTTTTTATGATAAAAATTTAATCTATTTGTTAAGTAAAGTATCCCCCCTCTCTCCCTCTCTCTCTCTCCTACCATCCTGTAAAGTTACTTCATTTCCTTTCCTTTGAATGAAACAAAAAAATGAAATGAGGGCTTGGGTCCCTTTGGAACGTATCTATGTAGGTGTGTGTGTGTGTGTGTATGTAGGTGGTGTAACCATTGTTCCGTTCCTCAACAATCCAAAAAAAAAAAAAAAAAAAAAAAGAGACAGAGAGAAGAACAAAGTCAATTAAACGTCAGTTCAACTGGGCAATAAACAGCACCAGCAACAGCAACAACAACAACAACAACAGTCACAAAACAATAAACGTTGATAAAATTTAAAAAAAAAAAAAGAAAAAATAAACAAGTTTGACAACGTCATAGCTTAAGAGAGAGCGAGAGAGGGAGATAGAGGAGACAACAACAAAAAATGGCATATTGCAAAGATAAAGAGAGAGAGAGAGAGGGGGTTAACCGGGAATAGGCGCATGAGAACTGAACGCAAAGCACTCCACATTCTATATCTATATACATACATACATACATACATATAGAATTTAGATACATATATAATGTATAACATCATTTCTAGATTTTGAAATGAAATCATATTCTAAATTGCATTGATTGCTTTGACTTGTAGTTGCCCCTGAAACGACTCCATTAACAGATCACATGGATTGGTGGGGGAGGGACATTTATGAGATTATATCATGGTTCGGCGGGGTTGGAGTAAGAAATAAATTTGCATGTCAAATGGTTAAACAATATCAATTTAAACAAAATTTACAAATTGATTCAATGTTACATCATATGTACATATGTATGTATGTCCATAGATATATAAGTGCCACTTTGGCTAGGTTTCATTGCCGTAAGGGGTTTCCATTAGTTCTAACTAATTGTTAAATAGATTCTACTTTTCCATCCTCTCTCTCCTTCCATCCCCCCTCTCTGCTCTACCCTTACAGTTCATTCATCACTTCTTTTACCATCTCCGACTAATTAGGAAATATCTTTTGTGGGCGTTGCCAGTCTGAACTTTAATTACCCCAGTCAACAACAGCAGCAACATCAGCCGACAAATTCTAGATATCTATCTACATATCTATCTATCTTTCGATATATGTATATATGTACCTACATATCTCTAACAGGTTATAGTAAATTATTGTTGAATGGAGTTCCATTTTAAATATATTTTTCATTGGAAATGCGAGTCGTACTTATTGATTGCCTTTGTTTTGCTTATCAAAGATGTTTTTTTTTTTTTGGTTTTTGGTTTTTTTTGGAACATGTCAAAGAACTGTGGGAAACTATGTACATAGATAGATATAGTATATATATGTTAATGGCAAATGTATAATGAAAATATGATAAATGGGACCACCCTGTTCATACTTTATAGCCCTTAAAAGTTCATTATGCTTTTTCGATTCAACCTAGAACTTATATTTTAACATTTGCATACATTCCCCCCTCCCCCATGGGTTTAATTGAATAATAAACTTTGTTAAAATCATCAAACATCAAATGCAATTACATTTTATCTTAATGCTAATCACAATCACCTGGAACACAATCTGACACGCCCTCATTTTACATGCACACTTGACTTTTGAACTTTTGAACTTGCCAACACGACACACCCAAAAGACATTAAGATGGCCATTTTTTTGTTGTTGTTGTTGTTTTGTTCGCGTTGCGTTTATTTAGCCAACTTTGCCAAGTGCAACAATGATCATGATAATGAAGATGATGATGATGATGACAATGAACGCGCAGGGATCAGATGGAAGGAAACTAACAGGGGGTAAGGGGTAAGCCAAGGGCGGGAAACACTACAAAAACGCAGAAACTTGTCAGACAGCTAGAAAAAAAGAGAAGCAGCAAAACGGCAACAGCAGCCAAGAAGAAGAGGAAGCAGAAATAGAAGAAGAAGAAAAAAGAAGAGGCCGAACCAATCGCTTGAGTGCATTTTCCCGGCCGACAACCCTTTTCTAGTCAAACAGAAAACAGAAATCAGAAACTCTTCTTCTTCCATACTCTACACATAAAAAAAAGAAAGGGCAAAAAGGATGCACACATATTTCAAACTTGAACATTATGTAACATACATTAAACAAACATTTGTTATACATACATATATGAACTATATTTCAATATGGAAACTGCATGGCAATTGATACATACAGTGAAACCTTTTAGACAAACTTTTTATCGGTGATCATCATTCAAATTATATTAATTTTACACCTTTATGGAGCAGACACAAAGTCAACCATGGTCCATGTCCACCCAAGAGAATTTTCACTGTACTCATATATAGTTGAATCATGAAAATTACTTCCCACTTCCCTTTTCTTTGTCATACAAATCCTTACTTATATTTATCCTTCATTAACTCATAAAAATTCCATTTTTTACATTATATACATACATACATAAATTAATTCGTAATTGGTTTTTCAATATATAAAAAATGTATTTGATGCCCTTTACAAATGAAATTTTCTCCTTTTAAAACACACTTTAGATCAAGAACCGTTAGCTTATGCTTAATGTTGCCTCTAACAAACTAATTTCAAAATCAGAAATGTCTAAAATTATTAATAAAAGGTTAAACTACTACAATATAAATTTTTAGCAATGATACTAAGAATTTTATTTATATTTAGTTAGTTAGTTAGAGTACAAGTATTACTTGATTAATGCCTTTTATTATGGGGAAAAAGTAAATCATTTAAAATTTAGTTTAGTTTTACAAACTTTTTTTATCTTTTCTAAATTTTATTATTATATTTTTTTACTTTTGAAAATTGTTCTAAAATTAGAATGAGATTTTAGGGTATCAATAAGTCGGCGCTTCGTGGTTAAATTATGAAATTTTGTACATAGTTGTATTTATTATGTTAAAAGTTGTTTAAGAACTGCAGAAGATTTCAATGGAGGTGGAAAATGGAAAATGGGAAAATGGATGAAGTGACGGATGGATGGATGGGCCTGCTGCCAAATGGCTGAGCGTTTTTTATTCATTTTTTTTTTTTTTTGGGGGTTGAATGAAACATTTGTAAACAAAACAAGCGGCGGCCGGCAAAAGGAAAGGAAAGAAAAACTAGAATAACGCATAAAAAAATTAAACGTAAGCAGAGCAAAAAGAGAAACGAAAGAGAAATTAGGGAAATGGTCTCCCTCCCTTGTTCTTTCAGTCTCTCTCTCCCTTCTCTCTCTCTCTTTGGTTTGCATGTTGATTGTGGTCAGTGTCAGGGGCTGCGTGTCAGGTAAGTGCATGAGTAATGCGTACAAATGATTGAATGAATGATAAAATAAGGAACTAAAGGAAAGGCAGAAGATACACACACACATACACAACATGCATACATACATACACATACATACATGCATGCTTATGATATGTGTCACCCACCACTCAAAAAAAAACCAATGAAGCACTCCCCCAACCTCACCCTTACCCTCCGCACCCTTAATTCTAATACAACTAACTGTTTTATTATCGATTTTTTTCCCGTTGTTGTGTCAAGAACGGAAGGAAACGGAATGGACAAAAAAAAAATATTGATATTATGAATTCACATTCAATTCAAAGAATTAATCAAAATTTTCATATTTATCGGTAAAATAATAAAACCAAAGATTAGATCTTAGTTCTATTGATAAAATCGGAATATACATGTATACATATACTTGTATATTATGTGATTAAATTGATAAATATCAGCATTCTTTATCGATTAGGTAATCACAGTTTAAAATGAATTGAAATCGTTTTATATTAGATCACATTAAGGCTGTCTCTCTCTCTCTCTCTCTCTCTCTACATGTTTCTCCCTTTCTTCCACTCATATAATGAATCTTGTTGTTCTGCTCTGTCCTCAACATCTGCTAATTAGAACAAGTCTGAATATCAAGTTGAAACATTTTGATAAACGGTAGAAAATCTCTCCTCTCCCTTCTCCCTTCTCCCTACTCACATTCATCCTCAAAGAGTTCTAACCGACAAGGGCAAATAATTTAGCAAGTCAGATAGCGAGTGAGAGAGTGAGAGCGAGATAAAACTCGTAGAAAGAATAATTGATAAGCCGGTCCAGTAGCCAAAGGAGAAGAGTAGTGAAGTGGGTTGGGGTGTGAATGTGGGTGGATGTAGTGGGGTTAAGGTCAAGCATCTTTGCCACATAGCTGACACAATTTCCTCTCATCTCTTGTTCACCGGTCCACTATCTCTCTCTCTCTCTATCTCTCTCTCTGCCTCTCCTTTTAAATTTTTTTTTATTTCAGCGCTCATAAACTTTTGTTTAAACAAATTGAATTTAATTTGTTTAAAGTAAGAAAGAAAGACAACGGCTGTTTCCATTCCCCCACGTAAATATGGATAGAAGAAGTACAAAAACAATTCAGAGCAAATACAAACAAGTTAAAAGTTAATATTTAAAAGTATTTAGCACATATTCAAAACTGGAGAATAAAAGATCCCGGAAACAAAATGTCAATATGATGAATTTTAAATACTCTAATGAAAATATCATACATACATACATATGTATGTAACTGGAAACTTAAACCAAAGTGAGAAAAAGTGTGAGAGAGAGAGACGAGATAAGTTGATCCTGATCAGAAATAATATCACGTACATATTCAAAATTTCTTCTTTTGTTGTTGCAAAACAAGAAACTTCATTATATTTTTCGAAAGGGTATAACGCTAAATTGTTGCTCTTGCATTTGTTGTCGTTGTTGTTCTTGTTGATATTGCATTTGTCATTCAAACCTTTTTGCGGGTTTTTTATTTTTCTCCTTCTTTCCTTTTATTTTTTTCCATTTGTTTTCTTATTTTACACCAAATTTTTACACATCTCATCTTGCCCACGTCTTTCGTGACTCATACACAGTCAAAGAGATGACGATGGCGTGGGCGAGAGGGCGGGGGTTAATACAAGAGAAGAGGAAGACCGAAAAGGACCTGAAGAGAACGAAAGAGAAGCAGCCAAGTTGTTGTGGTTGTTGTTGTACGTGTTTGCCACTATTTTCCTTTACTTGTTTTTTCTCATGTTAATTTTCACTGTATTTTACACAATTTTCCATTTTGAGCGCTTTTCATTTTGCCATTGCACGCGAATTTTTTTCAACAAATTATTCAGTTTACTAATTTTTAGATGTTGTTGTTGCTGCTGCTTCTCCGTTTTCAGTTTGAATGAACTGCACTTTTTCTCATTTCGTTTTTTTTTCTTTCTTTATTTTGGGCTTTTTCGCTTTACACACTTTGCATTACATATCGTTTGCTTGCAAGAAACCGTTACACTTGTGCAATTTGACTAAAAAGAACAGCAACAACAACAGCAGTAACTAATACAACAATAAGAATAGCGGCGCACCAATTTAATGACCCGTCTACACACTTACACCAATGCACACAAGCACACACACACATACACGCGCGCCTACGAACTGCAAGTGCACCGCAGCGAGACAACAACAAACAAAAATTCACGTGCCTCAACAAGCGACTTTTTAATTAATTGAATACAATTTGTGGACACATTCCGCTCTCTTTTTCATGCACTTGCAAACCGTTATCCAATTCTACAAATTCAAAAAAATACAAATCTTTTTCAAATTTTTTCAAATTTTCATCCGACATCAACCGACAACACATCCGCTCAACTCGAAAACAAAAACAACACTGTTTTTTTTCTCTCTCACATTTTCTCTTTTTCCGCGCTCTTTTTTTCATCACTTTTCAACTCATTTGGCTCTGTTAAAACTCATTTGGCTGTTAAGTCTGTTCTGTTAAAACTCATTTGGCGCTGTTAAGTTTTTCTGTTAAAACTCATTAGGTCCTGTTAATACTCATTAGGTCCTGTTAATACTCATTAGCTCCTGTTATTGGCACTCTCTCTCGTTTTCTCTTAATTTCTCGCCCTTTTTTTTTATGTGTTGTCGTTTTCCCGAGACCGAAAAATGCTAGATAGCAGGAAAACAATGCCAGGCTGAGTATCCAAAATAATTTCTGATATAAGAATTATATTAATTATAAGAACTGTTTTTTCGATATTATTGATCTTTTTGAATACAATATGTGGACAGGTTCCGCGCGCTCTTCAAAAGTTAAAATAGGATAAATTCTGTTAAAGCCATATAAAGTTTATTCCGTTAATACTTGGCTCTGTTAAATTCGAACTAGAGCCGAATACAGATTACCGATTCACCAAAACAGATACATATACAATCGTGCCTGGTTATGGTGAATTACATACAGCAAACAAAAAATTATTAAATGGAGTATTCCAAATATTGAAGAGCATATTAAAAGCAATCCAATCCAGCAGAATTTCAATATTTTATAAGAAAATAAATATTAACTAATTGCGTTCTAATTGGTTTTCCCAAATTAAATTTGTGGGAGGTGATGATGTGATTATTTAGGAACATAAGTTCCTATTTCTGCATTCAAAAAAATTTGTCTAAGTATTTTAAAGTATGTTGAGAAAATTCATAATTTTAATTTTTAAAAGTGCCGCAAAAAGCATCGATGCCCCATCGCATGCAGTTGTTTTCCAACACTCCTTTAAATTACCGGTTTCGGTTGAAAATGTTGGCGCATTGGTGAATTTTGTCCATTTCACTACATATGCGAATTTTTAAATTATGGTATCTACAATCGCATTCCAATAACATTTCAACAAATGATTTATAATTTAAGCCATTTTATTTAGTTTGTGTATGACAATAGCATGCCCTTGGCAACCTCTTGGGTCTTCTCTGGACCAGCCAATTGCTCTGCTATTTTTAGGGCAAAATCGTAGGCGGTTCCAGGCCCACGACTAGTAATGAGATTTCCATCTTGTACCACTTTCTTGTCCTCCACATAACTACAAGATAATTGAATAAGGTTTGTTTAGAAGAACCGAAGCACAGAACATCATTAGCACTCACCTGTAACTATCGACCAATTGTGGCTTCATCGCCGGATAAGAGGTTAGGGATTTACCCTTTGCAATGCCATGCTTAGCCAGAGCAGTGGGAGCAGCACAAATGGCAGCAATTAGTCCGCCATTCGATTCCTGAGCACGCAGCAAGTCACCAACTATACTTGATTCACCCATGGCGTTTGATCCGCCCAGTCCACCAGGCAAAACGACAACATCATATTTATTAGCAGCCACCGACTCCAAAGATGCGTCTGGAACAATCACAATATCTCGAGAGCACTTGACTGGCTCAGAGCCACTCAATCCGGCCACTGTGACGTTGATCTATGGAATACGAACATATCAAAATCGACATCATGAGCCCGGCTATCACCGACAGTTGGTGCACTTACTCCTGCTCTGCGTAAAACATCGGCGGCAATAACAAATTCCATTTCCTCGGCGCCTCCAGCTAGAATAATTAAAGCGTTCTTTGACATTTTGATGTTACTATTTCCGCAACTGTGTCGTAAGGATTTCAATTCCGGTATTTTAGCTCTATATTTAGCAAAAAAAAGTTTGTTATTTGGAAGTGACCTTCGCAAGGCTGTTAGCATGCTGCCAGATTGTCAAAAGCCTTTAAAGCTGCACCAAAAGTGCTGTAAAGCGCAAATATTAATTCCAATTGTGGCGGGAATTTCCAATTTTCCAGTTCGAAATTCGATGAAAGAAAACGCTCCAAATTCTTTGATTTTTAAATATGTATATAATTTTATTGAACAAAAATCCAAATGTATACACCTTTTGGGTTTTGTTTTTTTTTCTTTTTCTTTTAATCGAATTTTCAAATGAAAAACGCTCAAAAGTTGACAAATAATTTAGAAATTTGTTTCGTTTTGCTTGATTTTTTGCGTATAAAACATATTTATGTATAATAATAATTATAATTATAATAATAATAATAATTGTGTTTCTTTTTTGCTTTGAACTTAAGTTAAAATTGAAATCTGAAGCACTTAACAACTAAAATTGTTAGCTGAAAAATAAGAATTGCAATTTTTTCTGTTTGTTATTGTTGTTGTTGTGTTGTTGTCTCCTTGCTTGCTGTGTGTGGAAAATGTTTGTTACTTTTGTTGTTGTTGTTTTTGTTGGTTGTTGTTTTTACGTCGTATTTTAAGTCACATTTAGAACTTCTTTGATTTGTTTTGTTTTTTTTTGTATTTTTTGTTTTTGTTATTAACATTTAAAAAGATCACCAAAGTTACAGATTTCCCATATTTACGTTGCTCACGTTTCATTATTTTTGTTTTTTTTTTGTTTTTGTTTTTCTTGCTTACAAAATAATATTTTAATTGTAATGTATTTTTGTTTGTTTGTTTTAATATTTTATTGATTAATTACCCGGCATTTTGGATTAAAGTAAATTTATGTTTGTTTTTCGTTTTGTTTTTGGGGATATATTTTTGGATTTATCATCAAGTTGATTGCATACACATATATGTATATATATATCGATATATACATACATATATATGTTTTATCAAGTATTTTACGATTTTCACTAAGTCGAATTTCAGCTAAAGTTAATCATTTTACGGAACACTACGACAAAATGTTGGAGTACAGTGGAGGTTGTGGGGGGAGATGGGGGGCCTTTGGAAGAGTATAGAAATTAACACATTCACACAGATTTACTATATATATATATATATACATACATATACATATATAGTCAGACATATATGTAAATGTATTTGTATAATTGCTTGGAGTTTTCATTTCGTTAGCTTTAAGATTAATTTTATTTCCCTTTTTCATATTCATCTAGGAAGAGTTGTGCAAATTTTGATCTCTATGTTTAGTAGGTCTGATTAGCAATATATATATATATACATATATGTATATATATTGTATTTTTGTTTTTGTTTTTTTTTGTATATAATTGTAGACATCTATAAACGGCACATTTATAAGTAATATATGTAAGAAACAATACCTAACTCTCTTTTCTTTACTCTCTCTTACTAGTTTTTCTTTTTGTTTTTTTTTACTTTATTGTTAATAATATTTTATCGATTTTTATTTTTCTTTCATTTTAAAGCTCAATTGAATTTTGACAGATAGAGATACTTCTGAGAGAGAGGGGGACAAATTTCTATATAATCAATTTTTGTATTTTTTTCTCTTTTTTCTTTGTTTTTGTTTTTTTTTTTGTTTGCATTTGAAGAAACCTTTAAATAGGAGTATTCTCTAAGCATATACAACAGATATAGATACAGACACTGAATTAATGATCCGATTTTATGCAATAAAGTAAAGACTGCAAATAAATATAATAACCGATTACCGATTACCGAAAGTCGTTTAAGTAAGGCATCATCATAATCATATAAAGATAAAGAACAACAAGATTTTCCAAATACAAAAGATATGGGATAAAATTTAGGGATTAACCATAGCTCTAAGAACCTCAAGATATTCCTATGCAATTGATAGATCTCTTGTAAGTAATCAAAGATAGCTTATGGAAGCCATATTATTGGATATGCCTTAAGATACATTGATAAGTATATATGTATATATATTTATATGGGATATATGGAAGTATGGGATAGATAAAAAGCGAATTTGATTAATTTCTCCTTTGGCTTTTTTTTGCTCGATCGGATTCTACATATAATTTGCAGTCTTTGCCCTATTTCTGTGCTATTAATTATTCACTGTTCACTTTTGCTTAAATCACAAATTTAATTTTTCGTCGGGGGGAGGAGGAGTAGGGGGTTTTATTAATGAATGGTTAATTTGCTTTTTTTTCCCTTTCAATTTAATCATTGCATTCCCTTGCGAGTAGGTTAAAGCTTTTCACATATACATACATATATATATAGATTTAGATATACATATATATTCCCATTTTAACTTCTTTTCTTGTTTAGATATTACGAGATGCTTTTCATTGTCGGCACATAAGCTTACAAAAAATTCTTAACTTAACAATTGTTGCTTGCATTGTTTTATATTGGCTTAAAATTTATAGATATATACATACATATATATATATATATATATATGTGTATACAGATACAGATGTATATATATACATACATGCACATATATATACATACATATGTATATAGAATTATTAGCAAGTGTTGTTGTTTGTTTTTTTTTTGTTGTTTTGTTTTGTATTTTGCTTTAAGTAAAACATTTTTTAAGAAGTAAATTTAAAATTTTAATCCCTTGTGTTGAAACGGAAATTGATTTTCGCATTTGGATTTCGTTTTTTTTTTGTTTTGTTTTTTGCCTTTTGTGTTTTCTTCTCATCTTTCATCATTCGCTTTTGTTAACAACTAATAAATAGTTTTTAATAAACAAATCAAAATTATTATTATCTAAAATTATAAATTAAGGTTTGTGTATGTGTGTATGTGTAGGTGTGTGTGTGTGTATGTGTGTGAGTGTGTGAGTAAAGAAGGAGAATCTAACTATGCGCATATATAAATTAAGAATAATAAGAATTTTCCTTTTTTTTTGTTTTGTTTTTGTTGAAAGGCGAAACTGAAAAGTCTCGCCTAAATCTATATGTATATATATATAACAACTCAATCAATAATGTTAACTTGAACTGTGTCCTCGATATAGTACATTATATAGTATTGTTAATAATATTACTCATTTGTGTTTTGTTGATTCTCGTTATTGTTATTTAAGACTTGGCAAACTAAAAACTAAAACATATTGAAATGTTAATGCTTGATCTTTACTATATATATATATATATATATACATATATATATGTACCCGTACACCACTTTTGCTTGATTCATTAAAGAAAATAACAAAAAAACTGAAGGATAGAGAAATTAATACAAATCTAGTAAAATTCTATCCGATTTCTGATTCGAAAAAAAAGAAAACGAAATAAAAATTAATGAATAGAAGCAATTAAAATTATAAAACTAATTATTTAAGCTAAGTTTTTGCTTTTTCTCTTTCTTGCTAATATATAAAATATATATATATATATATATATATATATGTATATAAGAGGTACATAAATAAGTGGACATTTGAGTGATATGCCTTGGACTTGTGTGTGAGTATGTGTAAGTGTATGTGTATGTGTGTGTGTGGCTGTGTGTGTATTTAAGTGCTAGGAGAACTTTCATTAATTGCATAAATATAATTTTACAAGTTTAAAAACGATTCTTATATAGAAGAGATTGGAATTAATGGACAAAAAGAAAAATAATTTACAATTTATTAATGAAAATAGACTCAATTTTAGGCTTTTATTTGATGGATCAACAACTCTTCGAGAAGAGATCTATTTAATTGGTCAAAATGTGAATGGAGCTAAGCAAATTTTGCTTAGAAGAGATCTATTGAGTAATATAAACTGATACCATTTACTATTTCTATTGATTATAAACATATTAAAGGATTAAAAAGAACGACTTAAAAAAGAAGAACGAACGAAGTCATTTGTCGACTAATATACGTATATTTGCAATTTGTTAAATATTTCATGTCAAGAGAGATCAAAAAATGGCCAAAACGAAATCTATGACTAATATTGATTTGAAGACAATCTCTTCTCTCGATTTCTATAACTAAACTTTAATGGAAATTTAAACTGGCCAAAGTATGGATCTGAATTTACATTAGTTAATCAAATTGCAATCTCTTTTTTATGTAATATAATTATTTTTATATGCAATTAATAAAGATCTCCTAACTGGGTATACATTGTTCTAAAAAAAAATCCTGATTTTACACATTTCTTATTTTTCTTTTCTTCAGCTGCATTAAAACTAAAAACTAAACTCAAAAATTTGAAATATCAGCATATTTGATGTTTTGTTTGTTATTTGCACTTTGAACGAAATCTATATATATATATGTATATGTTTTAAGTATTACAATCAATCATTATTAATTATAGTTCATTTATATATGTAAAGCATTTATAGCAAATGACCAAAAGTTGTTTGTCCCTTGTTCAAATTGGAGTTATTTGTTTTCGATTTTCTTTCGTTTCTTTTCTTCTTTTACCTTCATTCCCCTTCATTCTATTTATCATCAACACTCTTTTTTTTTTGGTAGAGCCGCCGCCAAAACTTATAAACTATTAAATGTGTTTTCTTTTTTCCTTCCTCTTTTAAGTTATTGAAGTATTTTTGTTTAACCATTCATTTAAGTTAAAACTAATTTACACTCTTTTAATATGCTTGTCGTGTTGTTGTTGTTTGTTTGTTTGTTTGTTTTTTTGTTGTTGTTGGTGGTCTTCGTTCACAGTACAGAGAATCCGAGTTGTTGTTCTTATGGTTGTTGTTGTTGTTGGTTGGTTTGTTGTTTGTTGTGTGAGTCGATCGATCAGCAACTTATTCATATACACTAAAAACCTTTGGTTATACGCATTCAATTCATCTTCATCATTTCATCTCATGTCTTGGTTGTTGTTGTTGATTTTTTGTTTTGTGTGTAAAAATATATATGTATTATTAAGTATAATTGTATTTGTAATTGTTATATTTTCTTGGTAATTATGTTTTTTTTTTGTGTTTTTCTTACAAAATGTTTCAAATGTTTTGTTGTTGTTGTTTCTTGTTGCTTTCGTGTTGTTTTGTTCCCTTTTCTTTCTTTTCATTTTTTTTTTTTGTTTTTATTTTCTTTTGGTTTTTGAGAATTATTTTCCTTCTTTCACATTGTTTTCTTTGTTGTTTTGTTTTTCTTCTTCTTTTGTTGCGCCAAACTTGTGCTATATAAACATTCGATTCCCTAACACCCTAAACGCCCTAGCCTTACATTCTCATCATTATCTTCCTTCATTGTCGTTCATCATTTCTGATCATCACTGTGTGTGTGTGTGTGTATGTATTTTCTTTTTTTTGTGTCTTGTTTTGTTATTTGTTATTGTTGTATGGCCTTAATAACTAATGCACATGCAAGATCAACTTTCAACTTAATTTCATCAGCTTACAATTACAGGGGTTGGGGGCGGAGTTTTTTTTGGGGGGAGATGTTAGGGGTAGAGGTTTCTTTTCCACTTAATTTTTCATTGCTTGGCTTTAAATCCGCTTGGTTGTTTAGAGTGGAGTGGGGGCGCAAGTAAGGGAGAGTGTGTGTTGAAAGGAGGCGGAGTGGGAGGAGGGCGGGTGTTTGTTTGGATTACATTTGTTGATTATTCGAATCGCATTTCGAAATGTTCTTTTGGTTGTGTGTGTGTGTGTATATATATATATATACTTTTTAAGCAAAGTACATGACCTTCTTGGTGTCCGCGTGTACAGTTATTGCCCTGGCCATCGCTCCTGGTGTACGATCCTCTGAGCAACCACTCTGGTGTGATCCTTCGCCGGAATCATGCTCTTTCTCAACCAGATGATATCTGTAAAAGGAATCGAAACATATGAATAGAACGAAACGATTAAAAGACAAAAGATCTTTCCCACTCACCTGGCACGGAATGCCACCAAATGTGCATAATAGGCCGGAGCCGGTATGCTAACCGATCTTGTACAACGGACATATGTGTGACACAATTGATATGTGAGACATTGCAGCTCATCGGAATCGAAATGATTATCATCCCAGAGCACATGATAGTGCGATGGTCGGCTAGTACCTTGGATGCCCTGATGACTGCACAAATAGAAATCAAATTCAGTTGGATGGGTGATGCCCACATCGACAGTGGTGCCAGCTGGTATATTGCCAGATTTTCCACTCTGCTCCCTCTTCTCGGCACAGAAGAGTCGTGTATGATGACGTTTCTGGACCACAATGAATGTGATACCAGGACGATATTCCGGTTCCAATTTGATGCAAGCCTCACGAATGGCCGTCAATTCATGTTGAAGAACATGTGGAAATTGTCCCTCGGATACGCCATCACGATAGAGTATAATGCGATGTGGCTTATAGCCACCGGTGGACTTATAGAACATAATGAGTAGCTCACGCACCATGCTGCTCAATTCCTGGATAATCTCCTGCCGATGTTGCTGTACACGGACAGTGGCCGCATACCGTGATGGATGACCATCCATGGAACCGACAACAGCTGCTATAGATGGCTTCTTGTTATCACCCGCTGGCGGATGTGTAACATCTGCTCCCAAAAAGATAACCGGTTCATTGAAGACCTTTGGACGTATGGAGGGTACCAGAATTGAATTGATGCCACCCAGTTTAACATTGATCTTGAGACATAGATTGGACAATGTTTGCGGTGATGTCTTATTCACATTCTTGGCCTGAACACATTGTGTGGCCATGCCAAGAACTGTGTCGCCAACACGTTTAACTTCCGCATAGACTGGAGTTTTGCCCGGCAATACCACCACGACCAGTTGAAGTCCAGGGAATGTTATTTTCAGGTAACGGAACATTGGCTCCACCTGATCCGGCCCAGTTGCATATTTGCAGAAACATGGCTGACCTATAATTGGCATGCCAGCATCATTGGAGATCTTCTGCAACTGTTGGGTGAAATTTCTCAATGCATCCTCGCGCACTGTACGCTGTGGGGCAAAGCAGGCAATGGCCCAAATCCGTATCTCGACACCGGTAAAGAATTGTTTACCTCTCATATCCCAAACACCTTGATTGGGTGAGGCCAGACTGACCTTATTTTGCGGTGGGAACAATTGCTGACCCGTTATGCCAGTTGACACACGTCCCCCATATTGAAGTTTTGGTGGCGGTAACACACGGCCACGAACTTCCATCATTGAATTGGATATGGTGAGACCGAACTCTTGGACATAGGAGTCATTATTGAAATCGGCACGTTTAACCAGATTATTAATTTCACGCTCACGATCGGGAGCGGATCGAGCTGTTGCCTTAATCATGGTCGATGTCTGCATATCGGTCAATTTCTTAATGCATCTCTGTCCTGCCACAATGTTGCACACCTCCAATGGTAGATATGTGTGCTTGTGCTCTTGACCCACCTGCAGGCAGGGTAGATGTGGATAACGCAATTTCATGCGATATTTATCCAGGAAATACTTGGCCACAGTACATTCCACAGTCTGGCCATTATCTAGCTGCAGTGGGAACCTATATACATATATAATGATCAAATCAAAATATTAATATTGTAAAAGATATTCCCCTATTTCGATATGAAAACTTACGATTGCATTTGTGCTGGTCGTCGGGTAACATTACATACACGATATTTGCGTCGCATTGAACCACAATGGGTAATCTCAATCTTAAGTCCCTTAATTTCCTTGGTGAATTTGACACGTTGCGAATCGGTTAAAGGTTTCCGTTGCTCATTTATATCACGTATATCGAGAACTTCGCACATGAAATCAATGACAGGTTGAGCCTTATAGAAAGCCGTTGCCGAAACTAAAATATTTAAGATTAATTAACAAGAGATCGATCAGATAATGATATTTATTTAATTAACTCTTACCATCTATATTGAGCATCATTTTCCATTGCGAGGGTCGAACACTCTGATGGAAACCGAACCATACTTCACGACCACCACCCAATGGATGATAATAGCCATCGGGTGAGCTAAAGAAACTCCGTCCAACTGGTGTATAGGTCATGCTGGGTAAATGACGCATAACCACATCGAGAGCTAAGATGGCATCATAGGGTATTTGACGTGTGCGTCCCTCTAGAGCCTCTTCCAGATTGAAGAGAGACACTTGAGCTTGCCATTTGATGGTCACACGGAAGATACGATCCTTGCCTTCACCGGGCAAGGTTACCTCCAATTCTAGACGTTCATTGCCAATTGGTAATGGATCACGGGTATATAGATTATTACGTCCATCGAATACTGGCTTCAGTACACCAAAAATCTTGCTATAGGCATGCACCATTGTCTCAATAATCTCACGATTCACTTTCCGTGGACATTTATCCGGCTGAATATTGATATCATAGTGATGGACATAGCCACGTGGCATGGTCACCTGGAAATGATTGGCACGTAGTACAATGGGTCGACCTTCCCGACCCAAATTTGGACGGCGAGGACATGTAAAAACTGGAGCATCCGGTTGTGGAGTTGTGGTTGCAGCAGCGGCTATTGCAGCCGATACACCAGTGGTGGAACCCAATGCGGAGGCAACTTGAGCTGCTGCCGCAGCAGCAGCTCCACTAACAGTGGCACCGCCGGCAGCAACATTCTGAGCACTCGGACTGGTCACAGCGGTGGGATTAACCGATGACCCAGGCGCTGATGGTGCTGCAAATTAACGCTAACATTAGACTTATCCTCCATTAAAATTCAATAATATTAAAGTGGTAAGAAATCAACAACTATACACTAGCTAACATAAAAATATAACAAATTTTGCCTGTAAGAGAATTTTTGTCATATCAGTGCGTAGGTTTCAAAGTGGGTTTAAGTTCCCTCTCGTTGATTTTAGAGTTTCTTAATTTTTTTTTTTAAACCACTGGGAATTACCAAGGACCTTTTTAAATAATTTTTGACCGTCAAAAATAGCGGAAACATCTTGTTTGGAGTCGTTTCAACAGCAGTATTTCAAAATTTCACGGTGAAAACTTATTTATCGTCGATAATATTTCGTTAAAATAGTGTTTCATTACTTTTTAACTCTCAGTGAACTTTCGATCGTGTGGGTTTTCAAGCTATCACCCTTATCTTTCAAATTTCTCGGTGAAAACTTCTTTATCGTCGATAATATTTCGCTAAAATGGTTTCTTTTTTTCTCACTTTTTAATTTTCAGGGAACTTTCGTTGTTGTTTCGGTTCCCCAGAATATCACACATATCTTTGAAATCTACGCACTGGTTTTCGATGTACTCCCCTTACAAAAATAGGCAAGGGCAGGCAACAATAACTTAGATTCATGCAATGATTCTACAATACATAAGTGTGTAAAGTTGTTTATCGTGAATACAAGTGTATATGTATATAAATATTGATTTATATAGTATACACTCTATAATCATTTAAGAGGTTTTTTTTTGTGTAGAGTTAAAATTCAAGTGCACTTTACATACAATTAAAAAGAAAACTAAGAAAACTTTACACATAATAAAAAAAAAAAAAACAAAGAAGAAAATAAACAAAGAACAGAAATATTATTTTTTAATTTTGGGTTAGTAATAAAACTTTTTTTTTTTTTTGCACATTACTAAGTTATGAAAGTAAACATTAGTTTCGTGTTGAGTTTGAGGTTGAGGTTAGTAGTGTAAAGTTGGGATTTTTTTTTTTGGTTTTTTGTTTAGTTAACTAAAGAACATAGACCACAAATTCGAATTATCTTTTAGTTTTTTTTTTTTAGTTTTTGGTTTTGGTTTGGAAAGAAATTTACATGTGAGCGTGTCGAAGCTAGTCTGCGCCTGAGAGGGACTCTGAGGCCGCGTGGGCGAGGGGGTCCACTGTGACTCTATAAAAAGAAAATTTTTCGTTTTTGTATCAAATTAAATAAAAATTAAAAGTAGGGCCAATTATTATGTTATTGTTGTCGTATTTTGTTTGTTGTTTTTTTTTTTTTTTTTTGGGTTGTTTTGGTTTTTGTTTTCGTTTATAAAAAATGAAAAAATGTGAAAAATGAATGAGGTAAAGAGAAATGAATGATAAATTAAATATGTATGTATAAATATATATATATATATAATATATATGTATGAATATATTCATAGGTATATATAAGTAGAGTGCGATTAATAATATTTTAGTTACAGATTTGATTTTCTCCCAAATATATTATTATCATCATCATCTGCTTATCATTACAATAAACATATGGCTGGTGAATATATAAAATATGTATGTATGTATGTATATGTGTGTATATATATAAATGTATGTATATGTTTTGCTACCACAATTTACCTCCCACACCTCCTACCCTCATACCCTACTCCTTCCATATTTCATACAAACACGCACACTCACACAACCAAGATTGAGTGTAGGCGGATGAAATTTTTGTTAATTATAGCATACAAGGGTATACAGGGTGCTGCTCTATGCCAACTTCAAGAATTCTACTAATATAGGGCTGTATTTTTAATCGGAGATTCGCATCATTGTTAGTTTAGTTTCCTAATTGAATTATTGGCCCTTAATGGATCATGTAATCAAAAGTAAATTAAGGCTTGGAAATCATCATCAATATATACATATGTATATCAATATATATATGAGCATTATGATCCATACAATAAGTCAAAATCACTTAGGCAACCCCTTCGACGCCTCAAATTTTCTTAGGAAAAAGCTCATCTTACATGAATAAATAAAAAACAATAAAAGTTATTGTCAATAATATTTTCATTGGAAAGTTTTCCTTAATTAATTATTTGCTCATGATCATTTTAATGTTAACAATATTAATTAGATAAATTTTTAAATATGTAAATTAAAACAAAATATAAACAATTAAAAAGAAATAAAATATAGACTTTAGTTTTTTTTTTTTTTTTTTTTGAAGATTTCCATCTGAAGATTAATTTTCGACTTTTTAAGCCATCTTTTCGTTTCCGTAAAACTTTGGAATTTTGGAATGAAACGGAATGGAATGTTTTCATCGTATTATTTGCTGTTCCTGTTAATGTTTATCTGCTCTGCTTTAATGCTCTTATCAGTTAATTTTAACACCATTGAATGTCAAAATTAGTCAATTTGTTTAGTTACTCCTATGTAGCATATTATACACTCTATAGCTGTAGGGTACATAACTATTTTTAAGACATGTGTAGATATATACATACGTACATAAGTATGTATAACAGGTGAAATATTAACACAAACATTTGTGTCTTATTATTGTAGATATTAAAATCATAGATACTACATATATATATACATACATTCAAATGTATATTGTATTATGATTGATTCCCTCTTATCCGTTTTTGCGTCGTTATAAAAGATGTTGGCCTTAAAAATTCCTACATTAGAAGAAATAATAATCGCATCATTGGCAAAAGTCTGTTACCAAAGTTTAAGACGCAATTTGAGAGGCGACTCCCATACAATCCCCAACAACATGCATACATACATACATACATATGTCGCAATAGAATTTGTTCATTGGAAGTAGGAGTAAGAGTCTCTTAAAATCATTAGGCAAAAGGAATATATGTAGGTAAATATTAGTTAATTTATGTATAAAATTTTAATTATATGTATATTCTAGACTGCCAGTGCCATGAGAGTATGTTGCAAATGCGGTCCAGTAGAATCTATTCCCTACTTAGCTGTCCATTTAGCATACGTTTTGCAATAAGAGCATCTCCAAGTCGGCCCCCAAAAACTGATTGAAAAGAGAACAATGAGAACAACCCCCAAATACAAACAACAAGTAAAAACTATTGCGTTGCGGAGACGGTCGTTGACCCAATTTTGTTTAACTCATTTGGGAAAGCTGTTTAAGCACGTGTCTCTGAATGTATGTACATATGTTTGAGTGAGTGTGTTCCATTAAATGGAGAAATGCTAACATTTGCATTTTGCAACTTCAACCAACTAAAAAACTAATGACTCGTTAGTATTTTCATTTAACGACGAGTCGAGTACACACACAAAAAAAGAAAAAATCTATTAGAAAAGCTGACCAGAGTGTAGCTCAGATCTATGGATATGGAAGGCTTGTGTGTGTGTGTGTGTGAGAGGTAGGTGGTAGCGGAGGTAGCAGATGTGGTGGCATATCTGTTATATATATATATATGTGTGTGTGTTAGTGTTTGGTGTCTTGTTCTTCAACTATGATCTTCTTCTTCCTTCTAATGTCTACTGTCTACACTTACGTTGTCCAACTGGATACATTTTCTTATGTTTTTTTTCTTTCTTTCTTTGATTTGATTTATTTAGAGAGAAATATGTATGCAATTGTATATTATGAATACAAATTGAATAATGCTGTGTGTTTGGCTGTGTGCTTTTGTGTGTGTGTGTGTTTGTTGGTAAATGTAATTGATTGTTGTTGTTATTTAGTTTTCTACTAATTATTTATTTATTATTCTTTTTGTTTTTTTTTTTTTTTTTTGATTTCAGCCTTTTTGCTTATCACACTTTAAAGTAGTAATTTTATTCGTTTGGTTGATTTTCTTTTGCATTTGTTGTTGTTGTTGTTGTGGGCGTGCGAGAAACGTATTTTAATTATTTAAATATAATTAATCATTTATCGTTTATTGTAGTATTGGAAAAGAACACAAATGTAGGCACAGCTTTCGTTATATATATATATATATATATATAAATAAAATATATATATATTTAATTTTTATTTTTGTATGTTTTTTTTTTTATTTTAATACAAACTAAGAACAAAAATTCTTATTAATTTGTTGTTTGTGTTGTTGTTGGTTTTGGTTGCTTTTGGTTATATTGCTCTCTCTATCTCACTGCCTCTGTTGGGGTCTCTCTCTCTTGTTTCTTCTCTGGATCTGTGTGGTGGGGTGCTCCGCTGGACAGAAAAAAAAACTACGACGACGACAACGACACGACAGTGTACAGGCAAAGAAAATGCTTTTGTATGCGCGTATTCGGGCGAATGGCAGCGAAAAAATTTTCGGTAATTTTTGTTTCTCTTTTATTTGGTTGATTCGTGTGTATTTTCGCGTTGGGCGAGAGCACTACTTGTGGCCAGACTATGGAATTTGCTTTTTTCACAACTTTTGTTAGCTTTTCACGTCGCGCATTATGCAAAAAATGCAATTTTCTTTTACACTTTTCCACACAACACAGGCAGCAGGCAGGCAAAGGCAACACACACACAAATCCGTATAAAAAATTTTTTCTGTGCAAGCGAGATGGCATCACGCCTAAATGAGGGCAAAGCACTCTCAAACCGTGTAACCACTTGAGAAAGAGAGATGGATATAGTGGACTTTAAGTTAGCGTGTGTGCGCAGCAGTACAGCGTTGCTTCGACATTCTAGTGTTGTTAAAAGGGACGGATAATCGATTGTTATCATTTTCAATCGATAAGCTCGTTTCAGCTAGCTGTGGCAACATTGCCGGGAATTGAATTTCTGGCAACTCGAAACAGATTTCTTGTTTTTCTTAATATTAATTCAACATAATTATTATATAAAAAATGTCAATCCCGTTTAGTGGGACTCTACGCCGCTCTGGCGGCATTGTATCTGCCATTGGCAAACAGTTGAAGAGTGTCAACCTGAAAGGTGTCAAACGCATAACGGTACAGTTCGATCCGTTTGCGGAAAATGTCAAATCCACAAGGTTTGTTGAATGGGTTGAGCGGGTGGTTGTGGGTGACGGGTAGTGGTGGAGTGGCGTAATTGGAAAAGCGCTTTCCCAAATGTGATTATCGATTACAAAGCATGCGCAGTTCAGTTTTGGCCAAATTGGAAGATTTTTCTCGAAAAATAAAAATAGGTAAGAATGCAAAAAATATACCAAAGGAAAAAGAAATAAGCAAAAGAACTTGGTGGGAAAAGTGCAGTGAACCAGGAATCCGTATGAATCTGATTAAGATTTGCCTAACTTACCATACACCTTGCCAATAATGCCCACGGTAGAGCTCAGCTGGAGATCTGGAAATGTCAACGGCAGCGTATGCGTATGAAGCTGAGCTGGCCCACCCGGAGCCAGCTCCCGCTCCGTTGACATTTTAGTCGGTGTCGGCGTCAGCTTGAGGCGTTGCAGGCAGCTGCAAAAATAAGAAATAAAATAAATTATTTAGTTTCCATTTTTATTTTTATTTTTATTATAGAGAATTCCTTTTCCTGTTATCTACACCGAAAGTGTCCCAAACGAATCCCAAGTGTGTGGTTAAATCGGATATTGTGTGTGATCGTCAGCCCGCATCCATTAAATTCTCCCTAATTGAAACGGCACAAGGTTGGTATGGCAACTGGGTGTAGGGAGTGAGTGTATCCCTAGTTTCTACCATATGTCAATTTTATTTGTGTTAATCCTCTGTTCTCGTCTTTCTTTCCTGTTTTTTTTTCTGTTCGCAGAGCAAGCCAAAGTTAAGGAGATACGCTTCAACAGCGAGAATTTAAACACGCTCGAATTGCTCCAGCTGTGCAACAAACACGTCTCACCTCTGGCCCCACCAGAGGAGATAACCAACAAAGTTCTAACAAAAGCAGAGAAACAAAAGCTCGGTGGCGGAGCAGGCGGCAAAAAGGCCATCAAAAAGAAGTAACCCAATCCCAAAATGGTTAAAAAGCACAAAGGCACTTTGGCTGTCATCGAACAGATCTATCAGGATATACCGGCCTTTAGCGACATCTTCACTGAGGAGAGTTTCTATGTATTTGCTTTTTGTTTTGTCATTGCCACAATATTTGTGGCATTTATTCTCTCCCGTTTTATCACCATCAAGCCGGTTGACTTTTGAAATATATAAAACAAATACACAATTTAAGCTTTAAAATGTAAAAGAAAAAGGAAAAAAAAAACCAACACATACACACACTTTCGCAAACTGAAGTTTCTCTTTATGGGTGGGGGTTTGTGTGTATGTTTGTGGGAGGGGTAGACGAAGGTAGGGAGTATGGTGCAAGTTAGCGAAAGGGCAGAGAGAAGCCTAAAGAGCCTCGATTTTAAACCAGTTTCTTTTTGGGTTTTGACCAAACCGGAAAATCATCTGCTGCTGCTGCTCCTGTTGCTACCGTCAGCCGAAAATCATATACATACAGATATATATACATATGTATATATGTGAAGGGGAAGGCAAACCAATGCCATAAAAAGTCGCAAAAGTAACCAATTAAGATAAACCAATTGTTTGATTAAGGCAATCGATCCTGGTTGTATTGTATAATTTAAAATATTGATAATTCTATTTGAGTTTGTGATAAAATACCATTTAAAATGAAGACTGATTCGTTATTACTCCACGAATTGTTTTATAATGATTTGGGCTTATTAATTCCTTTATAGTTTACAGTACGATTTCGAACTTAAATCGAGAACCTCGTTTTTCTGAATCCAGAAAAATTATATTTCATGGCCAAGAAACTTTTATGATGTGCACGCATGTGATTTTCCGGTGCAAAACCACAATCTTGAGATTAGCTCCATTTTGGAAAATGCACAAAAATCCTTTTGAAAAGATGAATTTTCGAAAATCATGACTTCTAAAATTAAAGGAATCTGAATATTTTGATTCGGATTTAGCCTGGAAATCACACTATTTTTAGTGTGACTGTAAATATTGTAGATCCTGGATTTAAATAAATAATATTAAATGTTTCTTTTAAAAGGAACTTTCTTTTTTGAAGGACTGTTGCATTTTTTAAATTTCTTAAAGCCATTTAATGGTGGAAAAGATTAATTTCTATTAAAAAATATTAACAATTTAGCCAGGGATATCCAATTTTAAGATTTTAAGACTTTATAATAATGTTGTCCAGTTGCGGTTCAGTTTTTGATAAAAGTTCCGTGAACAAAACCGTATATAAAATTTAATAATTCTACAAATATTAAGATTGTTAAGTTGAAAATATACGAAATGCATTTAAATCTTTTCGATTCTGGTTTGATAATGAGAATCCTGGAAATCATGTATGTCTCAGTTTTAAAATTCCTTGACACAGTTTCTCATCAATTCCGTTGCTTGTGACCTTCTAAGGGTTAATTCAAAAAGAGCAACAACAACAAAGACACAAAATAGAGGCCAAAAGACGAAAAGGAAGTTAAAAAAAGACCACAAAAATGTGCACTTTCGTTTTCGGCTGAGTTGCCTTTGATTTTTCTTCACTCCCACATCAAGACACCTTGTTTCACCCTCGCCTACGTGCCCCTTTTGCCAGAGATTTCCCAACCAAGAAAATGCAGTACAAAGCTTTGAGCTAAAGTTTTAAAATGGCGGGCACCCGCGCCACCATTCCTCCTCTTCCTTTATCACTCTATGTCTGTCTCTATATACATATGTACATAGGTATGTACATATGTATGTATGCCTCTATATGTATGCACACACATATGTACATATGTACATACATGTTAACAAATGCGTATATATGTATGTATGTATGCACATATGTATGTACGAAATCGATGAAATTTCTGTTTCTGCATAACTGTTAAGAATGCAGCTGCAAATTTGGTGAAAGTTGGCTCCAAAAAAGCTTGATAATGGGAGCGCAGATATGCAGTATACAAGAGCAAGAGAAGAGAAGAAGAGATAACGAGAGAAATAGCGTGATAGAGAGAGAGAGAGAGACGTGAGCATTGATACCCTGTACGTGGCTAC
This sequence comes from Drosophila sturtevanti, assembly GCA_018150375.1. Lineage (NCBI taxonomy): Eukaryota > Metazoa > Arthropoda > Insecta > Diptera > Drosophilidae > Drosophila > Drosophila sturtevanti. The sequence goes on along the minus strand of JAECWJ010000317.1, from coordinate 9,435,833 downwards.
AAGTTAATAATAAAGCTAATAGTTTTGTTCAAGTTCAATGTCAAGCAAAAAAAGCTTCTTCTTCTCCACATCTGTGTATGCGGGTGGTGGTTGGGGGTTGGGGAGCACACCAATGCGGCCATATTGGAAAAGTAATGGAATTGAGTTTTGGTTGCAGAGTGAAAGTTGTCTGTGTGCTGTCGAACTTTGTACAGGTACAGTTATTAGATACCCATACAGTTGCAGTAGCTGGCTGTCCTTCAATTTCAATTTTGACCTTTCCTACGAAATAAAATAAAACATAAACAAGCTCAAACATGTCGCTCAGACTAAGCTTTCTCCTTCTCTCTCTCTCCTTATCTCTCTCTCTCTATCTTTCTCTCTCTCTCTCTTCCTGTCATTCTTCTCCCTTGCCGTTTAATTCGTTTAGTGTTTCATAGCATATGCTCAGGCGCATGTTATATGTTTCCTTTTCCTGTACTTTTCCTCTTGTTTTTTATTGTAATCGAAAGAAGCGTGGGCGTCCAGAAGTATTTGCAGCTGTTCTGGAAATCTCGATTAAGTCTCCTCGGGGCACAAATTGTATGCTGCCGGCAAAATGCTCTCCCACACACACACACACACACACACGCTCACACTTGACAACTAGCCAGCCCATAACCATCTACAGTGGCTCACAGTTTATATGATGCAGTGGATCTTTTTTTTTAAATCATATTGCAATTTAGAGGAATTCATCGATAAATTTTAAATGCAGACGTGTAGGTCCTCGGAAGTACCAATTCAGAAAACTAAGGAAAATAAGGAATCAGCCGCAATAATTACAAAGACGGTATTCTACTGTGAAGGCTCAGGCTATGAATACGCCTGCATACTTTGCATTATTCAAATAAAAGATACTTATGGATGTCCACCCATCATATGTACATACATACATACATACATATGTATGTAGGTATTCTATTTTTTCTCTGCAATTCCTGCATATTCCACTGTTGGGATTTTGGCCATTTGGCTCGTTGTGTTGAAAAGACGAATTGGGTTGCCAAGTAATAAGCGGACAAAGACAGTTCGCGATGGATTTGTTCGGAATCAGCCAAATCTGCTCTATTGTAGGAAAGCGACAAAATTCATTCAATTTTTAAACTTAATTTATGAAACCATTTGACACCAGTATACATACATACATACATACATATGTATGCAAATATGTACATACATACATTCATAATTCATCAAACAATTATGTATATATATATGTACATACATAATTCATATGTACATATAAATATAAATATAAAATTCCTAACAAGGATAAATGTATAATTAATTTCCGTGCGTAATTATTCCAAACACTGTATTGTGGCAATGTTTGCTTACCTTATCGCAGAATTGCAGCTGACTGCGGCGGTCTCAAGCGGTGTGAGGGTGGCGGCAGTCGGTCTCGGGACTGGTGTTGATTTCGAATTCTTTAAAGTATTTTTATTTGTTGTAGATTGTAGCAATTTGTTATTGCAAAAATTGTATTGGTATGCATGAAGACAATTGTTGTCTCTTTGATTCGGGCACTTTTAGTCAACTGTTGCAATAATTTTTAATTTCATAGATTAATAATTTTAACTTTAATTCTTGATTCCTTTCGGTCTTTTTTTCATATTTTAGCCGCAACGCAATTACTTTCGTGGCTGTTGATATCTCACTCTTGCTCTCTCAACGCCTCTCTCACTCACACAGATACAGCTACAGCTACAAACTTGCAAAAAATTGTTTTTTAAGCTTTTTTTTTTGCTTTATTTTGTTTATTTGTTTTTTAACAACATTTGCTTGTTTGGTTGTGTATTCGTGTGTGTTATTCGTGGCTGTTGGTGTTAGTGAGTCAAAGTCAAAGGTGGCGGATGTCTCTCCCTTTTGCTCTCTCTCTCTCTCTGTCTCTCTCCCTGCTCTCTCGGTCTTTGATTTTTTTTGTTATTGCCGCCGCGTTTAACTTTTTATGCAAAAAAAAGTAGAATTGAAATCGAAAAGTTTGGAGGGAAAAGCTTTTCCCAACAATGCGGTGAGCAGTCATGCAAAAAAAAAGTTAAAAAGAGAGAAAAAAGTGAGACAAATTGCTGCAAAAGCACCAACAGCAGCAACAATAACAACAGATACAAAAACATTTCAGCTTGCTGCTACGCAAAACCAACAAATTTCATTAGAAATTTCTCTCATTCTCAAGTGTGCGTATCTGAGTCTGTGTGTGTGAGAGAGGGAGAGAATTATAGCGAATTACATGTTTTAGATGTTGTATCCTGTATGCACACTCCAATTTTCGTATATAATTGGTATAATTATGTATGTAAGTATGAATATTAGGCTTATGTTTCGAAATTAAATTTAATTTGAGATCGTCGCGAAAAAATTGGCAACGCGCGCGTACACAACTTGTAGGCCGTTTTGGAATTGAGTAAATATTGTATCTGAGAGATACAAAATTTCGCATCATTTGCGAGTTATGTTAATTTAACATCAAAATTTGCCAGTACTGTTGATTTAACAGTATCAATAGCGAGCAACATCAAATGCCCCTAACATACAAAAGCGCCCTCTACTGTTTTCCTCTCGTGTACCGCACTTTCGTAACTGGATATCAGTTGGTTGGTACTTTTTGTTAACTTGGCCAATTTATTGCAAACCGAAAAAAAGCATAATTATTAAAAAATAAGTATTATGTTTAAGGGCGTATGTTGAAAGGATTAACTGTAATTCACACTTCATCTGTTTCGCTCATCTACTTTTGTTTCTCCTCCTGCTTTTCAGTGGCGGGTGCATCGTCCTTGACAGCAGCGTCAGCATCCGATTTCTTCTCAGTGGTCTCGCCGGCAGTTTCAGTACCACTAGGCATGGTGGTGCCGGCCGGCAAACTTTTCTCCAGGGCACGCACAAAATCTTCCAGATTGCCGGAATAGGCGGCAGCAACCGCATCATTGGATAATTCAAATTGCTTGATCAATGGTCCCAGCTGGGCGGATTGTAGGGCACTGGAGAAATGGGCCAGAGCTTGCTGGAACTGGGGCGATGTGATGTGATCTTTAATCTGCTGCTTGCGATCCTCATCTGCATCCTCAGTTTCTGGTAGGTGAACAATAAGAGACTTGACGCACTCCGGATCGGAAATTAGCTGATTGATGGCTTCTGCTCCGGATAGGGCACTGGATAGATCGATATTCAGAGAACGTCCTGCGCCATGTTCGGGGGAGAGATTGGATAAATAGGCTTGGAATGGATTGGCATAGGCTCCAGTTGTTGTCGTTCCAGAGGACGAGGACGTGTTCTTACCGGCGGAGGAGGCATCAGCATCATTATCTAGCGATGAGCTGGCACTGGCATCACCCTGTGAAATCAATTGGGTACGGCTGCTGCTCGACTTGCTGGGCTTGGGTGCTGATGGAGTGCGTGGCACAGTCACATTTTCGGGAGTCTGCAGAGTGGAGCTGCTGCCACCGCCTCCACCCGATGAGGAAGTATTCCGTGAAGATGGAGTACGAGAACTTAAATGTAAAATAAACAAAATTAACAGCTTGATCAACTAAAATTCTGTTGGATCCATATGTTTATCACTTACTTCATTTGCCCCAGCAACGAACTTAGACCGCCCATTTGTCCCACGCCTCCAAAAAGCTGCATCAATTGCTGTTGCGACATATTGTTAAGCATGTACTGCAAATCGGTGCTATCGTTGCTGCCGCCTCCGCCTCGTTGATGGGCCGATGGTGGATTATTGAGCAACTCATTGATGCGTCGGCAATTCTCCTCATCTTTGTCCGTTTTCGGTTCCTGCATCCAGAAGAACATGCGACGAGTCGACGACTTGAATTTCAATACGTAAACCCGTCCAGTCTTACATTGATCCACACGCTTGTATTCAAAGTCATCTGGAAAAACGATTAAATCGTCTTCAATCTTGCCAGATGTGCGATCCTTCCAGCAAAAGTGCATTAGGCCATCGTCACTCTGTGTCATGTAGACCAAGCCTTTTCGCGAATCCGGAAGCACCATTTTGCCCACCAAGTTCATGCGACCAGCACGGAACTCCACCAGATTGCTGCTATTGCTATTGCTAGATAGTGCTACAATTTTCCATGCAGATATATGTAATTAGTTAATAATTACACTCAAAATTATTTGTTTCCATTACTTACTTTGTCTGCCAAACATATTGCTGGATTTGAAAGATGAAAATGGTTATGTATATTTCAAAAAGTAAGCAGAATTTAAGAATATTTCAGCAATTTGCAAGTCCCCAAAATGATAATGACGAGGCGAAATTAATGCCAGTGTTGGGAAGGCAACTGAAAACAGCGGTTTTTGAGCCTGTTCAAATACTAGGAGCCTGTTTAAATACTGGGGCCTTTAACAGCAATTTGTACGTGCTCTATTAATAAGAGCGGAACTAAAATCCAATTGGAATTTGATTAAAAAAGTTAAAAATGAATTGACATCTATAAGTTGCTTGGTGCTGTCGTTTTTGCTAGAGTTAATTTCTTAGGGATACATAAAGATGGCAGATCGTTTGATCATACAAGGATAGATTTGTTACTACTTTGTTGTTATTCGAAGCAATTTATTAGTTACATTTGCAGTGTTTACAATTGAACCAGAAGTTTGCAGAAAGTTCGAAGCTACTTTGCTGATTAGATGCTTACTGGGTGGCTGCCATTTAACAGCAACTTAACAGTGACTTAACATTTCCAGTTGTTGTTTTTTTGTTTTTGCCTAGTTAACATTTAGCAAGAAAGCAAAATTAAAATTATTAAACAACTAGGGGTCTTCGAGATCAGAACTTGAAATTAAATTGTCTCTTGCCTTTCCAACAGTGAAAAGTGCTAAGTCAAAAGTAATTGAACACAAATAGGACGCAAAATCAAATCAGTTTTTTTCTCTTGCGGCGCAATTCTGAGTGGTAAGTAATAATTATATTAATTCACATCATTTAGTTAGCGATTGATGTTCTATGTCTTTGTTTAAACAAATTGCGTCATGCATCATTTGAAAATCAACATGTACATCTAAAGATTCCAGTAGGGTTTTCATCCCCCCTCTTCTGCATTCTGAATGGATCCAGCGCTCTCAGCTGCGTCATTTATTTCTTTTTTCCATTACTTTCCCGCATTTTCTTTTGTTTGCTGCGATTGCTTTTGTGCGTTCTACGTCTCTTTTGTTTAGATGTTTTGTCTTTTTTATTGCACTGTTATAAGTGTTTTGCTATTTGCTTGCTTTTTGGCTATTCTTTGTGTTGACCTATTTTTCATTCCCCTATCTACGTATCCTCTTCCTATTTCTATTCTCTTCTATTCTTTTATCAAATGTTGTTGTTTTTCTTCTGTTGTTTGTTCGCCTGATCCAAATGATTCACCTTCAAATCAAAAACCAGTTTAGCCCTCGAACTTGTCCATAAAAAAAGAACAAGTTGAAAACAAAACGAAAATAAATTACAACAATTTTTCAGAAATGACAAAACAAAACAACTAAGAAAAATAAACATGGCAGACGCCCCTAAAATGCTAAGGGACGATAAGATAACGGATTTATTTCGCACTCGAATGCTGAGCAATGTCGAAAATTTGTGCAGATTTAGTTGAATAATGAATCCAAGAGTTAAACAGCTGGTTGAATATTTTTTCTCTTTTCCGCCACTTGTTGGAATCTCAAAAGCTTTGAGTATTGTTGTTCATTTCACAATAAAGTAGCCAAAAAGTTTAAATGTAAACCTTTGATACCCTGTTACGCTATTAGATTGTATATAGCAGGGAGAATTACATCCTTTTGCCAGTGTTTTTTTTTTGTCTTATGTTTGCTTCTTGGTTTTGTATTCTAGAAATTAGAATTTTGATTTAATAAATTTTTTAGGTTTTTTTAAAAGTTATTAACATTTTTGGTATTCTATCAATGATGATGTATAATATGTTTATAGAGTATCTGATAAACTAGTCGTCTTTTGTGTGCTTTTTGTTTACTTTTAACAAATTTTAAGCTTGGCTCAGCACTGTGTTAGTATGCGCTCACTCCACTCAATCACGTGATAACTGATCATTTAAAGCTATGAGAGAAAATCCCACTAAAAAATAAATAATTTATTTTATTCCAGGTAATACAACAAAATGCGCTTTGCTTTGATTGCTCTACTGCTGGCCCTGGTGGCTATGACACAGGCGGTTTCCTTTTCCGATGTCATTAAAGAGGAATGGAAATCCTACAAGGTGAGTCGTTGTGTGCATTCTTTTTGCATTTTTCGGAAATCCGAGCTTAACAGCAGGTGTTTCTTGTCAACCCTTTATGAAGATGACGATGACGATGACGATGATTCAAAAGAAGTTCTTTTGTTTAGATAATATTCTTTAACTTATTATTGTATTTTTGTTGATCAGGGATTCGATTACTGTTTGCGCTGAGTCATTAAAACAATTGCAAAAGTGCAGTGGACCTAGATGGCAGATAAGAAGAGTCTAGATTTAAACAAGTCACATGGCTTCAGATCACATGCGTGGCGTTGATTCCTTCTCTTGTAACAGTCTCAGTTTAGCTCCAATTGATAAGCCCAGCCTGCCCAACTAGGCTGCTGATAAGGTCTGGTTAAAACACAAAAGACCCGCAAAGAAGCCATTTTCTAAAATCGTTTTTTCGTCTTTCTCTTCGACTGACTCATCCATCCTCTGCAATTTGCGAAAATAATTTTATTCTTCGTGCCTTAACTACGTTCCATTCTAGTTCGAGACTTATCAGTCTCATTTAAAATCTATTATGATGTATATGTCCGAGTTTATATTTCTATTTGTGGGTCTGGCTGGTTTTGAAGCCCCATTTTTATTTGCGATTGTTTTCGCTTATCAGTCGATTGAAAAGGTTTCATTCAATTCAATTTTAAAATGAACCATTCAACCGACTACAGAGTGCTTGAAAATTGCATGTCACGAGTCATTAATATTTAGTTTTGGGGGCGTATTATTTTTAAAAAAGCACAACACATTGCTTAGATGTTTCATTTGATAAACTCAAATTGCTATTTATACTAGATATTAATATTAATATGCACACATACATATATTAAGATACTCTATTAATATTGACAAGAATTGATTTGATGTGAAAAAAAGAAGGTTAGTATTTTCGGAATTCAAATCGATTCAAATTCCCATAGAAATGGAAAAAACTTGCAATTCAGAAAATAGTTTCTACGAAACTTAAAAACATTTCAAATATTTTCAAAATTCTGTTAATTTATACATATACATTCTAGAATCTAGAAGATGTGAAATATTAGTTAGTATGTTTTCAAAATTCAATTTAATAAGCGCCAAAGCAACCTGTTGCAATAGCTGGTCACACTTTGAACACAGCGTTGCCCCTTCAATCCGCTGATTGGAGTGCGCGTATTTCAAAATGTTGTATTGATAAGCTCGTTTTGTAAGTGTGAATGCCATCGGCTTATGAATGTACATATGTATGGACTTTGTATGTATGTTGCATGCATTCAATGCAGTGCAAAGTGCTTAATCAACATTATTTCATCAAAATGAACTTTATTTTGTATTATTTGCATAATTACAAAAAAAAAAACAAAGAGAAATCTCGCAGACTGTCAGTCACTCCCTTCATTGATAAGCAGTATAGGTTGAAAGCCCCGATCGACCGGCTATATGCGTTTCATATTATGCATCAAACTATGTCCATTCCTACACATTTGTAGTATATATGTATATATATATATAATCAGTACATATTTTAAATGGGGTCTAATGGGGGGTCGGATGGCCGATCGCTTCCCAGAAATGGCGTGTGGCATTGCTACTAATGTTTATCAAATGTTTGTTTATGACAAAACGAAAAAGAAAAATAATCTGAAAGCTTTTGAAAAAGCTTTTGGTAGTAGTGTTGTGAGAGAATGACTTATAGACAAGTGCAAAAATCAGCCCAGAAAGAAACAAGTGCTGACTCGCAAAATGTTAATATTCATAATTATTCATATTAGAGCATATTTTGCTTGGCATTTCCTATTCCCCACACAACTGGTTCGACATCAACCTACACAATGACGCAGTCTACATAAATCAGAGGAGTTCTTTTTGAATTCGGGTAGAGCATTAAAACCGGTTAATTTTCAAATCGCCTGCGGAACCGTTTCATCCCCTCCTAACTAAAGTCCACATAGTCTGGTAAGCAGGACCGGACTGAGATGTGTTTGCAGGCAATTGAAATGATTTCAAAGTCTAGAAATTATTCTTTTTGAACGGTATTTGAATATAGAAATTTTCAAATCAAGATAGAGTTATCTCAAATGTAGAAAACCGTTAGAATTCTGTACTAACTAAACAAAAGTTATTATAGTATAAATGTGGGCCCATTATACTTAATACGGTCCTGTGTGTGTATCTGTGTGCGTGTGTCTAAATGTGCTTGTATGCGGGTACAGCCCACCATCGCCACCAAAAAGAGAGGCGCAATGCTATTTTCGTTATTTCTTGCTCGACGCCTAACACAATCGGTCGCAGTAGCGGAACTTCGTAGAGAGAAAGAGAGAGAGAGTGAGAAAGATTTCTGTGGGGGAAATAATAAATTAAAGGAACCTAAGAGAGAAGGAAAATATACACCAAAAAGCGCGCGCGTCGTTTCCAAAAGAAAACGTGTTAAGCACCCACAACACAGCAAAAATATTTTTGGAATATAATTATATAAAGATAAATACAAATAAACAAAAACAAAAAAAAAAATAAATTAAGAAAAATGACTAGTTCAAATGACGATACATTGGACGTTACTCTGGACGTGGTTATCCCCACCATAATCGTTGCTGCCTTGTTGGTGATGAATGCCTTTATTTTTGCCTATATAATGCGTCGACGACGTCAATATAAGAATGTAACACTGAACGAAGAACCCGGTACATCAACAGACGCTGGAGTTCCTGTTGCATTGGACGATAGCTGTACCATTGAGATGGAGCGTCTGTAGTATTCCACAAACTATACAAAAAATTTGCCTTAGCGAAACTCAGATTGCAACGAATTTTTCTAAAAATGCATCGATCGAGTGTTTTTCCATTTTAAATAGTGATGGATGTTAATGACGATGATATGACCTCCTCAAATAAAAGTCAGCCGGCCATTAATCTTGCTAAAAACTATACTATATAAATATACATATATATATGAATATATATATTTACGGGTGTTTGGATATGGCGACTTAGCTCTGGACTATCCACGTGCATTTAATTAGGGTAACTGAATTTTTATTTAAGGTTTTTATCATGTTAACGTCGCCGACAAAAAAAATAAAAAAATTAAATAAAAAAAGTGTGAAATTGTTTATAGAAAAAACGAGATTGATATGTGAATTTCTATTTGACTGGGGAAAAATCAATATGGTTTCCCAACTGGAATGTACAAATTATATACATATGTACATATGTATGTACATACCTTTGTTTGTTTGTATGTATGTACATAATGTCGTCTCGAATTCATATCAATTATGTCAATTATACGAGAGTTGAACCAACCGACAAAAAAAAAAAAAAAAACACGCAATGACGTGGACTCCTCACTCCACTTTGTGCCCCTAGTGGTCGTTGGGTGACAATTGTTGCTTTTTGGTGGGTCCCCCGTCTGTTCTGGTCTGTGCTGTCCACCGTAATTATATATGTTCCACACACACACACACGCATACACACAAACATGACAGCACTGCATCGCACAAATGTAAATTGAAAGAAGTCTTTGTATTTGGACCGATTTTGTGAAAATGAAAGCTGTAGAGGCAAAATGTCAATCTTTAAATACATTCATACACATATGTACATACATATATACATATGTACCTATTTACGGAAAATTTAAACATTTTTGAGACTTCCAACAGAGCAAAGATAACTAACTGTTGCCTAATGGATTACTTTTAATCTTATCAAAAGTTGCGTTTACATAGTATTACTTTATTCGGTAGAAGTTACCGAATCCTTGATTTTAATGACCTTTACCTTAAATCAAAGTACCATGAAATAAATATTTTTAGTTTGTTGTATCTAAAAAAAGACGTAAACGAAATGGTCCCCCTATATAATCGTAGATTCGATTCGCCCGTTGAGTACCGAAACCAGAACTTTTCTTATGTATTTTTGTAAAAGATTAAACTATTTATACTTAGTTATTTTTGAATCAAGCCATGTACATATGCATGTATGTTTTCTTTTGGAATAAGCAATATTGTATTTAAACAGTTGATCCATTGTTTCAAAATGTGATAAGCTTATCTTATGTGGCATTTGCCACAGTATCTAAAGAATTCTTGTCAAAACGTGCTTCCGTTGTAGGAATTACAACCTTTTCTGCATTTCAAGTTACATATCTGAATGTGGCAAACGCCTTTAAGTGCGAACAAACAAATAGTTTACACAAGAAGTCGTGGGTCAGGCGACATTTCATGTTTTAGCACGTGGTAAATACATAAACACATTGGTTAATGTTGATGGTCATTTAACAGTTTAAGAGTTTATGGTCAATATTTATGAGGGGGCTACTGTGCTGGAAGGTTTAATGGACCTTTATATGGTTGGCACGGGCAGGTAAATCTTATTAACTTTGCCATGGCTACCAAAATAACGAAAAGAACGTGGGTAGAGGCAAGAGAACTGAACTGCATTTATATATGTATGTATGTATGTCTGTGCATATGTATGCATATACATAGGTAGGTAGGTCGTATCTAATCTAATTGGACTTGTGTGTTGTTGTTTTAAAAACTCCCTTGATAATGGGAAAGCAACACAATTGTGTTATCAACAAATCGAGGTTATTTATACAATTTCTATCTATGTACGTATTTAATTTTCAGTTGGAACATCGTAAGAACTATTTAGATGAGACTGAGGAACGTTTCCGTATGAAGATTTTCAATGAGAACAAGCACAAAATTGCCAAGCATAATCAACGTTGGGCTACCGGTGAGGTAACCTACAAAATGGCCATGAACAAGTATGCCGATATGTTGCACCACGAGTTCCGTGAGTTGATGAACGGCTTCAATTATACTCTGCACAAGCAATTGCGGTAAGAGAGCAACACAATTTTCTTTCACTGTTGTATGTACATCAATTTATTTTCCTTATTATTATTATTGTGATACAGTGCTTCAGATGATAGCTTTACTGGTGTAACCTTCATTTCGCCGGAGAATGTTAAATTACCAAATGCAGTGGATTGGCGCACCAAGGGAGCCGTCACTGATGTTAAGGATCAGGGTCATTGTGGTAGCTGTTGGGCCTTCTCTAGTACAGGCGCCCTAGAGGGTCAACATTTCCGCAAAACTGGCACTCTAGTCTCATTGTCCGAACAGAATCTGGTTGATTGCTCTACCAAGTATGGAAACAATGGCTGCAATGGTGGTCTCATGGACAATGCCTTCCGTTATATTAAGGATAATGGCGGTGTTGATACAGAGAAATCCTATGCCTATGAGGGTATTGATGATTCCTGCCATTTCGATAAAAGTACCATCGGAGCCACAGATCGCGGTTTCACCGATATTCCCCAGGGTAATGAGAAAAAATTGGCTGAAGCTGTGGCTACTATTGGACCCGTTTCGGTTGCCATCGATGCCTCGCATGAATCATTCCAGTTTTACTCCGAAGGTGTTTACAATGAACCCAATTGTGACCCAGAGAATTTGGATCATGGTGTTCTCGTTGTTGGCTTTGGCACCGAGCAGGATGGTAGCGACTACTGGCTGGTTAAGAACTCGTGGGGTACCACTTGGGGAGCCCAGGGATTCATCAAGATGTCGCGCAACCAAAAGAATCAGTGCGGCATTGCTTCTGCGGCCAGTTATCCTTTGGTTTAAGTGATTGCTGCTCACCACCCACAGTCGCCCACATATAACCTTATCATGATGGGGAAACATTTTCAACTATAACTAAATATATTCAATTCCAACGCAAGCATCTCAAATGGAACTTTAATTACTTTAATTATCATAATTTTCAGTGAGTTTAACCATCACATTTCATTTGTCATCAAAATAAAATAAATTACCCTAATTTTATTTACCGTTACCCCGATGATGTTTGTACAAAATCAAAGAGAAAAGACGAATAAAAAATGAATAAAACTTTAATTAGCCATTGTTTGCATAGCCATAATTATAATTACTATTGATTAAATTGTTTTGAAAGAATTATTTGTAAAAAAGAGCCAAATAAAATAGAATTTAAAATGAAATTATTTTGTTTCGCTCACGATTTAATAGTTACAATCGAATTATTCATTACAATTTATATAAAAAAAATTAATTTTGAAATTAAAAAAATTATTTTGTTTTACCCATGATGGGACTCGAACCCACAATCTTCGGCTTAGGAGGCCGACGCCTTATCCATTAGGCCACATAGGCGGGTGATGTTCGACGGCTAGAAGCCAATGATACTTTTAGACCATTGACACTGTCTTTGCATTTAGTGCTGCCATCTATTGGCAACAAATAATTTATTTGACACATTGGCATCACCAGCTAAAAATAGGAAACAGCAGCATCTGGCAATGCCGTTGGCAATAATACACAATTGTAAAATAATGCAGTTGCAATGGTCGTTACGTGGGCCTCTGCCTCGATCCTTATGTCGACTGACATCAGTGGGTGTGGGTGGCACAAGGATTCGCTGCAACAGCAGCAGCGCTGCTGCGGAAAAGACTGCTCCCCTGCCTATAGTCTCTGTCAATAACATTCAATCTCAGTTGGAGGTGAATGGAGGCACGTACACCACAGACAGCTGGACAAATGTAACGCCCAAGATTCTAAAGTATTTGGGTGCCAATAAGCATTTGCAGCGTAACCATCCACTCTCAATTATACGGCAAAGGATTGTCGGTATGTGAAAATGAAATGTTCTTTCGGTGATTGCTTTCAATCTGAATTCTGTATTTTATTTTACAGACTACTTCTATGGAGCCTATAGGAATCAGCGAGGGAATCCCCTGTTCTCGGTCTATGATAAGCTTAATCCGGTGGTTACAGTGCAGCAGAATTTTGACAATCTTCTTATACCCAGCGATCATGTGAGCAGGCAAAAGTCCGATTGCTATTACATCAATCAACATCACTTACTCCGGGCACATACCACGGCACATCAGGTGGAATTGATTTCTGGTGGTTTGGATAATTTCCTAGTGGTTGGAGAGGTGTACAGGCGGGATGAGATTGATAGCACGCATTATCCTGTTTTTCATCAGGCGGATGCAGTGCGACTTGTTACCAAAGACAAATTATTTGAACGTAATCCAGGTCTTGAACTATTTGAAGAGACATGGACAGGTCAATTGGCCGATCCGAGCCGCATATTGCCTTCATCTAAAATTATGGATCAAACTAAACAGCCATGTCATACATTAGAGGCTGTCAAACTGATGGAGCACGAGATGAAGCATATTCTTGTGGGTCTGACGAAGGATTTGTTTGGCCCACGTATTAAATATCGTTGGGTAGATACATATTTTCCGTTCACACAACCCTCCTGGGAACTCGAAATCTATTTCAAAGACAATTGGTTAGAAGTTTTGGGCTGTGGTATCATGCGCCATGAAATCTTACAGCAGTCGGGAGTTCATCAGTCGATTGGTTATGCCTTTGGTGTGGGCTTAGAACGTCTGGCCATGGTCCTCTTTGATATACCAGATATCCGTTTGTTTTGGTCCAATGATAGCGGTTTCCTCTCTCAATTCAGTGAACAGGATATCCATAATCTGCCCAAGTACAAACCTATCTCGCATTACCCACAGTGCACAAATGACTTATCCTTCTGGTTGCCCTCAAATGTTGAAGTGGATGCCGGATTCTCTCCCAATGATTTCTATGATTTGGTGCGCACAGTTGCTGGCGATATGGTGGAACAGGTGAGTTGTTCAGACTATCGCTATCGACTATGTCGCTCCTAAATTGAGTTCATGCCTTACTTACAGATAACACTAGTGGACAAATTTAAGCATCCAAAGACTGGGAAAAACAGTGTTTGCTTTCGCATCGTCTATCGCCATATGGAGCGTACTTTAACTCAGGCGGAGGTCAATGACATACACAAACAGATTGCAGCTGCCTGTGTGGATAATTTTAATGTGCAAATACGTTAGATCTAAGATTAGTTCAAATTTCAACCAAATATAAAAACAAAATGACATTTTATAATGTCTATATAGTGTAATTCCAGCAAGATGTTGATTAAACTAAATAGCTTCTCAACATGTAATTATTGATCTTCTATTGATCCAATCGAATGGCCTAAATCTTCTAGTTAAATGATTTACTTCACTTTTATATTTTGTTTATATCTTTGTTTATTTCAGATGGTCTTAATTGAATCTGCATTGTTTTCAATCCACTCATTGATACTATTCAGCAACTTTGGATTGTCTTGGAACTCCTTATGGCCTTTGGCATCGCTACCACCGGTGCGAACGAAACCAGCTTCTCCCGGTTTGGTAATGCCAACGGCTGCCATATCATGCATATTTACGGATTTGTTGTCCCGAAAGTTACGTATGCTGAGATGATTAAGCAATTTGTCCATGCCTTCGTCGCTTATCGGGCAATCTAGAAAAGAAGCTATGCTATTTATAGCACCGGGTAAGTCCACTAACATATTCTCATAACGCAAAAAAAGAACATTCGGGAGATGGGCATGATGTTTTGCCTCCTTTATATGACTGTGATAGGGCAACCAGGGATCTAAAGACAAACAAAAAGTTGAAAATATAAAAATGAACTATTAGTTACTATCGGTGATCGGTGTATTACTTAATCCCTGCTGAAAATAGCGCCAATAACGTTCAAAGTCTCCCACATATCCCTGGGTGCGAAAGAGTCGATTTAGATGATAATAGGAGACAGCCACATCCTTTGGATTACGAGCTACGTAAATAATCTGCAAAGGATATATTAAATTCAATTCAAAATTTTCATTGATCATCCACCCACCACTCACTTTGCATTGCTTATCGAGAACACTTGGCGGTAGAAGGGAAAAGGGGAAGTGTGTCTTTATAAAACGACGCTGATCGGATGGCAATTCACTCAGTGTGTCATAACCAGGTCGGGATATATGTTCAATGAATGCCAATGATTTGGAATCATTCTTATTTTGTTCTAGTAACTCGGCCTTTATCGAGTCGTGCATAAATAGTGGAAATCTTTACGAGTAATTAAGGGTTAACATTGAATTTTCATTAAAATTATAGATTTCGGTTTTCATTTCAAATTCTTACTCAAGAAATGGAAATCTTTCAGTTAATGCTTTGCTCTGTGCCTTTTCAAAATCCAAATTATTGGCCACCAACCAAATGAGCTCTTGCGTCCAAGTGGTTCCCGAACGGGGTACCGTTGTTATCCATATATCATCGGAACGTGCTTGAAAATTATAATAGTTTTCCGCCTCTATTTTATATTTGTATGGAAAAAAGTAGCCTTCCGGTCCGACTTGTACGAATCCCGTGCGTTCTCCTAAATTCATAGAGTGGCATGGGGTTATTAAAGATCACAACAATATTCACAACATTAATTATAGTCACCTTGAAAATATTGCAAAAGTTCTGAATTAATCGAGGCGTCTACATCGCGTATGTCATAAGGGAATTCATAATGATGATATGATTTTTCCATTGCGCTCAATTTCATCTGTGCCATTCAGGTGCTAGGCATTGACTGAAGTTATGCGGGAAAGTGTCGTCTCGGTGGGCACGTCGTTTACATTTCCAAGTGAAAGTGGCCATCGACACAACTGGTTGCTTGGTTGGCTAGTTAGCCAGTTATTTGGCTATCCAAGAGTAAGTGCTTGGCTAAGCGGAAATTAACCGAATGGTGACTTTTGCACTTTATGTCGCAGTTAAAAATTTACAATTATATTTTCTTGTTTTATTACCCCAGTCTCGAAATGTGAAGGGGGGGGGGGTTGGAGGCTTCAGTTATTCGACGACATTATACCCAAAATGACGAAATGGATTCTTAATACATATGTATATGAAATATCATCATAAATAATACTAACAATTTTCAAAAATTTTATGGTCTAATATAAAACCTTTGGAATTCTTTTTTCGAGCAATTCTTATCAAATATTTCAAAATTAATATTAAAGCTTAAATTTCTTTTGATAATTAAATGAAAACAGTTCAAATGATTCAAAGAATCAAGATTCATTTAATATTCATACTCGAAAAGGTAAAACTCAAAATAGATTTTTATAGCTTTTAGAATCAAGAGAAAAGTTAATTTGACTATGCTACTGGATATATCTCCGATATTTCCAATAAAGATTGAATATACAATAAGAACTCAATCCGCATCTCGTAAAAAAAAACAAAAAAAATAATTTTGCTTAAATAGTGCCCTATAATATAAATTTATTGTAAATCGAATGTAAATTAATGGATTTATTAGACTGTGGACCAGGATTTTTTTTTATTGTGTCATCGATTTTTAAAATTATACTGAACTATCCCCCACCAAGCCAGTTGCCAAATAGATGGGATTTCAACAAATTCTGATACACAAATAATTTATCATAGATCTGTTTTGGTTTCTTTTTGAATCGGGTGGAGTATTTAGAGTTCGTACTCGAAGTCAGATTTCTCGGCCATATTATCCATATTGTCGAAGAGACTCATTAGTTCCACTTCCTTGCGTTTAATACGTTCCTTGATGTTTGTAATGGATTCGGATTTGGGCACCTCGGAGCGAAAGAAATCATCCATGGACTTGAAAACATTGCTAAATTGATGATCATATGTTCCATATGTAATAGGTGGCGGCTTTTTGGGTGTACGCTTTGTCACTGCATTACGTTCCATGAACTCCTTAAGCTCATCAAGATGCTGCTCTTCATCTTGTTCGTGGGGTGTAAAACGTCGCATCGATTGACGTTCCGCCTTAGCTTTGGCATCCCTACGCGCCTTCTCAATTTGAACGATCAATTCTGGTGATGGCTGTAGAATTGTCATATTACCGCTGAGAAGATTATGATCGAGAATCTCTGCTTCATTCGTCTGGGTGGTCATATCCAGCTGACGCTCGTTGAGGTGATCATCAGCATGATCATTAACAACACCAGTTTCAAAATTACCAACAGATTTTACGTCGTTCATCAATGTTGAGCGCTTGTCTTTTTTAGCTGTAGCAGTGGCGGCAGTGACTACTGGATTCCCTGTTGGTTTTTTGGGTGCCCAGAGGCGGGCACGTGTTGCCTGCTTGGTTAATGGATTTGCCAAACGATCACGTTCCTTCTTAGTATTGGCTAAGCCAGTGGCTATAGATGCGCTTGCTCCCATTGTTCCACCCTTGGTCCTTGTTGCCGATACTTTATTAATAGACTTGTTCACGCTGGCGGCCACTTCAGCAGCTGCTCGTTCCCGTTGCTCCCTGATCGTTTGACGATTACTTGCAGCCCTCAATGCCGATGCGATTGTGGGCTGCTCCAGTCGTGGTGTTATTGTATTCGACGCTTTTCCGTTTTCAGTTCCACCAAGACGACGGCCGACGGAAGTCTTCCCGAAGGCTCCCCCCACATTAACGCCACCATCGCCCGCCCCACCGTGAGCAGAAGCAGCGCTCTGACGCTTCCGTACTGCCGTATAGTGAGACGATAGCGGTGCCGTCAATCTAGCACTAACACTGGAGCCCGCTCCACGCATAGCCGTAGCATCCGTTGCCGGTCCTCGATGAGTGTGCGGCTCCTGGTGGTTGGTGGACCGCATAGTGACTCTGCCTGCAGCTTTCATTCTATTTATTGGTATTATAATATCAATATTGATGCGCGTAATCTTTGATCAATTTTGTAATGGCCTTTTATCGAAATCTACGGTTATTTGACTAAGTATTGTCTCTACTGTAATTTGCATGGAATTCTCGAAAGGTATCAATCAAATGAACACAATTCTTTGAACTATTTAATATTTGTACATTTCAATCTGGACAATTTTGTAATAGCCAACTGCTCAGTTGTATTCTAACTACGAAATCAAATTTAAACTGACGTTGGTTTGAATTCCTGAAAATCTTGAATCAACATTTAAACTGATAACTATGATCTATCCAATATATAAATCAAATAAAAAGGGTATGCGAGAGAAAACGGTATAAGTCTATTCCGAATTGGGATTGGGATCGATGTAGATTTTTATATACATATGTACGTAAGAAACTCTTTAAAAAATCGAAACATAACGGGTTATTCTTTTAATTGAGATTATTTACCAATTTCGTTGGGTTGAGTTGAGACCTCAATTAAACTGAACGATTTACACACATTTCCATATTAAAGATAGCAAACATGATCAATGAGGCTAAGGATATCTGTATACAAATCGAAAACCATAAATAAAACAACATCAATTAAAAGAAATAACAAAACATACTTATTTGGGAGTCCAACGGCTTTGTTGGCTCTTTTCAACACTTTGTGATCACAACCCCATTGTCGGCACTCTTCAACACTAACTGATTCAAATTTCATTAATTCTACCGTTAAAATTAGATAAAAATTAATACATTTTAATGCAATAAATTAAAAATCAGATAACTTCCATAGATTTTACCAAAAGGAAAAGACTTCTTGAATATTCTTTTTATAGTTTTGCATATTTATTAAATTCGTGTAATCATTTTAAACAAAAGTCAGAATGAATCTTATGCTTTAAAGCTGATACAGAATGTAATCTATTTCAATCGATGCATAAGGCACAATATATGTATATATATATATATTATGTACGCACAAAAAGTAATATTTTTTTTTTTTTATATAAGTGTATGTGTGTGTGTGTGTATTTAAAACATGATTTTATTTTCCTCACAAGTAACTAAACAGATATCATATTAATGCGATTAAGCTAATGAAACATTCCAATTCGTATTATCAGAATGAAAACAGGAAGAAGGAAGTTAATCCAGTGCAAGATTCCTTCCTTCCCACTCATCCCATTCCAATAAGACGAATTCAAAAACGTTTCATATAGCCGCAATAAGAAATTGATCACAGAGTGATGCATATCCCATTTTTTTTTTTTTTATATAATCATATACATTCGCAAAAGATGCGGACCTCAAAAGCGAAATGAAGTGACTGAAAATGAATCAGTCTTCCCTCATTTCGCTCCTCAAGGTGCGCACACCAATTGCGAATCTATTTGGTAAGTTGTATTGCTGCCTTGGCAGCAAAGTCAAAAAGAGAATTTAAACGGTGACTTTTTGTGAAAGTCCTCCGTCTAACTTCTCATAGATAAAAGCTTCTCCTCTCTTTTTGGAGAGAGAGAGAGAGAGAAGCTATTCAATTTGAAGTAAAATGAAATTATGAAATGATGCATTTTGATTTCGATTTCGGTGGCGGTGACGGCGGTCGCTGCCGTGGCATTGGCGCTGGACGCACATTTTCAAACCGACCATTGCCAGTTGGTACATGACTATATCGTGTGGATCTATTATATTCCTCATACAAGTACTGGCGTGAGTTTTCGAAACGAGTTGTTGGGGGCGGCACTAGATTGTAGCGTGTGCCTAAGGATGGTGTTAGTGGCGGAGCACTAGGTTGATGGGAATTTTGTGTCGAAGACAACTCTATGGCCTCCATCAGGCCATTGGTACCAGGCCGCAATCTATCACGGCCAAATGACGGAGCAGGTGCCGAAGTTCTAGCAGGCACAGAAACCACAGTTGGACGAACAGTAGATAATGAATTTGAAGACGGTGATTGAAATGTGATATTTGTGTTCGTTACACTGGTCGTCGATCGGCTGACAATTGGACGATTAGTGGACAATAAAGTAGCATTTGTTCCAGTTTTTGTGATCGTTGTTGTCGTTGTTTTCGGCAAACTGGGCTGGGAGGATTTATTCACAATTGTCTTTGTCTCCACTTTAAGTTTCTCCATTTGACTGCTAATCAAGCGAATTGCCTCGCTTTGCTTGTCAACATAACGCGAATTTGGTGGCGCTGGCAAATCATCGAATATTTTATCCAGCTCCGATTTTGGCGATAAAGCAGCTCCAAGCTTAAGTAGCTCTTCCTTGTTATAAAACAATTTCGATGACTGCTGCTGACCCTTGTTCTTTGATGTGGCTAAAGATATATCAAAAAATATGTATTAAGAATTAAAGATTCTACACCAAAATGTGGTAAAAAATACGCAAGAGCAACAAAAATTAAGAGAGAGCCTTTTGATCATAAATTTTGAGTAGCAGATTAGAATTAATAGTATTAATAGTAATTCTGTAATATGGAAGGAGGGCTGCTCATAATTTCTGTGCCTTTGGCGATAATATTTATCATGATATGGTTTATTACTTCTTTTTAAATTATGCCCCAAAGTGATTTTCGTTTCCTTTCGTTCAAATGATGCTCTTCTGTTTACTTCTTGTTTGGCATCTGTTCCATTATTTTCAATTGACCGTGGCGTTGATGTTGTTGGTGTTAAATCATCAGATAATTTATCCAGATAATAAGGTGAACCGACTAATGTCTTTTTATCCCGACACATCTCGATAATATGACGAAAATCTTGACTCTGACTGAGAGTCCGAGGATTGCCAATCAGTATAAGCAATGACATTGGACGCGAAAGCAAAACATTCAGTCGCTACAAATATATATATTTATATACATACGTATACATATAAGTGAAATACTATAAATCAATTATCCTTATTCTATGCCCACTTACCCGCCTATTGTCCAAAAAGCCCAATTTGGGTGTAAAGGAGCGCACAAATGACACTATAATAATCTGCTTCTCCTTGCCCTGGAACAATTCAACTGAACCACAATTAATCTGTGACCAATTGCGCATATTCAATTGTTCTTGGATGCGTTGATATTGATTCTTATATGGCGATATTATACCGATATCCGTTTGTGCCACCTTCTGACCATTAACACCAAAGTACATTAGATCTTTGACATAGTCCATGACAACATCGATCTCCTTATTGTTGCATAAACTGACAAACGAGAAAAGGTAAGTTATATTTATTACTCCCCAAACCAAGCAAGATTAGATTTCATCTTACCTCACAGAGCTCTTGGTGTTCATTACATTGCCAAAAACAGAATGGAACATAATGGGAAATGTTTCATTGGGTGTATGAAACCAATTGTTAAACATGCAAACATTTTCTAAAAATTACAAAAAAAAAAAATCAGAATTAGAAAAGAATATTCAAATGAATCTTTTGGGTTCACCACTTACTTATTGGAGCCTCTGCCTTGAGTTTACCCTCGTAATAAAGATTATTATAGAGGGCCACAATTTCCGGATGAGAGCGAAAATTGCGTATAAGTCTAGTCTGAATGGCCACATTATAGGTGTCATCTGCCTCCACTTTATAGCACTCTCTCTGCATAAGACGTTCAAAGAGAGATACCGATAGACCCCAGTCATTGGCCCGCTGTGATTGAAGAACGGGCCCAAGTTGCTTATGATCACCCGATAAAATTAAATTTGTTGTCGGTGCAATGGTGCATGTGATGCCCATTAATACCTCGGTCTCTGTAGAGGCAGCTGCCTCATCGACAAACACATGTGAGAATACATGTTGTTTGTCCGCGCCACGGGCAAATCCACCTGTCGATAATTTGCCTGCCAAACTCAGCGTACAGATAACAATCCGATATTGATGAACTGCTTGTACAGCAGGATAGAAATGGAGTGCATACATATTGGAATATTCCAGCAGAAGATCATCAATATTATCGATACGCCGATCACAGCTAGCGGAAAAGATGCGTGTCAAGGGACGCGGTTGACTCTCTGGAGCTTGTGCTATGGCACGCAGCAATCGTAGGGCTATCTCATCGCATGCCGTATTCGATCCGGCCAGAACTAAAATATGGGTTTTAGGTCGATTCACATACAATTGATAGATCGCCTCACAAATGGTTGCCGTTTTTCCTGTACCAGGCGGACCGAATATTAAATACGGGGCAGGAAACTTTTGGCACAATGCAATATGCTGTACAGCCTGCATTTGTTCCGGATTGTTGGCTATCTGATCATTATAAAGTTTCAGTGCACCAATTGGCATCGTTTGTTTCGGTATATCGGCTGGAAATAGTATACGACTCACATCCTTGGCATTTGTAAGGGCCAATTGCTGTAGGGCACGATACTGGTAACGCATCACAGCCCTAACTGGGCGAAATATCAATGTGTATGTGGTATTATCCGGTAAACGGCGTTCGCAGGTGATGTTCACACGTTGGGTGGACACACCCAGAATGCGAGCAAAATATACCCTCGGCTCATGACGCTGCTTGTCCAATGAACCAAATTTCTCATCCACTTTACGTGCCCATTGTATAATGGAATCAAAATCCTTTAACGCCAATTCCAATATTAAATTATGGTTCTCCAGCAACTGGCGTATACTGGAGTCGGTCACCTGTGTGGCACGTTCATTGATGATTAATACATCGTCACCTGGCGAGAGAACATCTTCAGCATTCCTTGTATCTGGCTGCATTTTTACAGATAATTCACGTCCAAATTGATGTAGTTCCACTTTCGATTGCTTAAGCTCCAGATAGTGCTGCAATCTCTCAATATCCTCCACCTGTAGAAGAGTACGTAGAGTTCCACCAAGATTCTCTTGCGTCAATTCTCTGCCCAGTTCACAAAAATTTCGATAATGCTTATCATACTCCGCCAAATGCACCTGAGCATTCTCATGCTTTAGTGCGCTAACCACTTGAGTGGGAGGATTTGCAGGTGCCAAGCTGCCACTGCGAAAGGTCTCATTGCTATTCAATCTGAATGGATTAATATTGAAACTGGCCTTTGGCAAGGCTTCAGTACGCATAAAATGATGCTGTTCCACATAGTATTTCCCCTTCCATTTGAAACCAATCACAATAGGCTGCTCCCGCAATATCGTAAACACATGCGAATCGACAAAGAAACGCAACTCTCCACAATCAGTGATCTCAAGCGGCAATCGAGCATTATACACATAATAAAATTGACGGGACTGGACAATAATGAATTTCTCAATAATCAAATCTCTGTGATCTGTCTTTAAGGTGAAGCCAAAATAATGACTTTTAACACAGTTTTGATATGAGAGTTTCAGTATTGGAGTGGAACTGAAAATAAAAGAGAGAAATTAAATATAATTTCTAATATTTATTCCATTTAAATTCTTACTATTTCTCCATGTTTTCAAGAGATTGAAAATCCGACTCATCACCATGATATTCCACATGTTCTTCATATTTTTCAATAGTATCAAAATTGATCTGACATATATAACATCCCCAGGAGCTAAGTTCAAAATCTCCTTTGTTACGTTGTTGTTCCTGGGTCTTTTGATACATCAATTCCATCGTCTCGGCATCCTCATCCAGCACATGCTCTATATATACATATAAAAATATATAATTAATATCCATTAATATATATTTGAATACACCCACCTTCTATAATAGGAGTATGCCCATCAATTGATAATCCTCCAACATTGGTTGTTATATCCAATATATCACTTTGACGATGCTTTTCATCAATCAGATTAAACTTTTCCTTGCGAAAATCACAAAGAGAGAAACTTTTAATTCGATAATTTGAATCCCCGCGAGGTGTATTCATAAGAAAATTCGTCCGATGCAGCAAATTTCCAATCTAAAAAATATCGAAATAAGTTTTGTGTATTTTTGTTACTCGAGAATCTAAAGATCTCCATTTTGCCAATCAGCAAAAAAGCTACAAACAGACAGAATCAATAAAAAATGTCTAACTTTGCTCATGATATCCAAGTATATGGATACAAACAAATGCAGATTCATTAATGCTGCTGTCTGCAATTTTAGACCGGTTTATTAAGAAAACTGTATATAATAATATAGCATACAAATTATGTTCAATGTGAAGAAGTATGCTAACAAACATTCACATTCTTCATATAAATTTCGAATTGAAACGATTCAAAATTCTTATATAAATACCTTAAGTAAATATGTACAAATAACTTAAATTGAAACCATTTAAAGTTAGCGTGAAATTATATTAAACCAAGACTTTGCTTTAAAGTAAACTACAATAATTAAAATTTATCTAACTTTGACTGAGGGAGTTTTTTTTGGTTTTACGTAATAATTTGTTAAACAAAATAAACTCCTAAATATTATTATTAGTTTTTTAGCTTAATATCAGCTGTATATATGTACATATGTAGCACAAAATATGTACATAGGTATATAAAATCATTTTTAAACAACAGATTTTAAGAAAGGGGTTTCTATTGTACCTTTAGTGTAGAGTCGTTCGATTTGCTGTAATTTTATGGAGATATTTCTATATAGTATTCCTAGTTCAAGTCCAAATACAAGATAATGAATTGAAAAACACCAAAACTTTTGATCTAGAACTTTATGAATGATGTCATCTATGGAAGCTTTATGATATAGTTATTCGATTTCGATCAAATTAAAAACAAAATTGCCAAATGCTATAGAAAACTAACTCTCTGAAGCTAGTGAGAAAGAAAAAGTTTTTACATGCCAAAAAATTTTCTTGGACCGTTAGTTACTATATCCGATTCTGAACATCATTAAACTTACATACAAATGCTAAAATTCGTGATGATTGGTTAAAAAAGAACTAGATTTTCTAGAAAAATCTATTTTCAGCCAAATGTTCCTATTATAGACTATACGATATAGTCATTTGATCGATATGATTCTTGGAAAATATCAGTTATATAGCTTTAAAAATGTCGAAGCAGATAACGTAGATCCAGACAGACGTCTGTGTATATGAAGTCCACTCGTTGTACTTATCAAGAATATATATATGTACATATATACTATATATATTCAGAAGAATTGCGAACTTCAAACCAAAATTGATAAAACCTTTTCATTACAATTTAATGTATATTAAAATAAAAAATAAAAATGCAATCTTTGAATGTCTGTGTCATAACAATTAAAACTGATTAAAATTAATATAGTATTGTTTAGCAAATGGAAGTAGCCTGTATAGCCCTCTATAGTAATTATTAAAGGGGATTGATGTAAAAATCCCCCCATAAAATAAAGTATTTGTTTAATAAATAGTATATACATATGTATGTACATACATGCATACGTAACGAATATAGTATATGTATTAATACAAATGTAGTAAAATATAGCAAACCATTGATAAAGATAGTTAATCCTAAGATAATTGGTATCAGTAAACATTATTTGTTTTTGGTATTTTGTTTCTGTTGGCAAACAAACTAGTTTCATAGCGATCGCGGGTTTTACCCAGACTTAGAAAAATCCGCAATACAAATGACAGATGACTAACACATTGTCTATAAAGACAGAGAGAGAGAGAGAGAGAGAGAGAGCGCGGAGAAAGAGAGTGCTAAGGCTTAAATAGAAAATGAGAGTGTACATATGTTTGTATGTATGTAAGTACATATGTATATATTATAGACTACTTTTACTATGTCTGGCATGGCGAATTGACTAAAATGTGCAAACAAAGAAAACGCAAATAGAACATAAAAAGTATATTAAAAAAAAATTAAGAATATATGGATGGGGATGTGATGGTGGGTGGGCGTTTGTTGTTAATTTACTTACATTCCAAGCTCCATTGGCAGATAAACGGATCCTTACATCGCCAGTGTTAGGCAGGGATCCTAAATGCAACTCAAAGGAATCTCGCATTTTTTTCTTATCAACAAACCAGCTGGAACGGGCATTGATCACTTGCTTATCGGCCAAAATTAGCAAAAAATTGCCAACCAATTCGCGTTCTGTAAATAATATTTATATTTATATTTATATGTATGTTTATGTATATGTATGTATATACATATATACACATGATGTATGTATGTTAAGGAATAGCTACATACATATGCAGATGGATATGTATGTATATACATACATATGTATCTATATATGTATGTATAAATGTTTGTAATTATTTATACATACCCCAGGGGACCGGCGGTTTGCGGGGGATGCCATTTGGTATGGGACCATTTGATGGCGGAGTTGCTGGTGGCGTTAAAATTGATGTGGGTCCGGTATTGTTATTCTTATTAAAAGCGGGATTTGTACGCCAAGGTTGATCTGCGGCCGGCTTCTTTTTCTGATTTTTATTCTTAGTCATTTTTTGTTATTTGGTATTAACCTTCTTATTACTTTAGTTATAACTGTAATTAAATTGGCATATGATAAGCTAAATCAATATTACACAGGCACGCACACACACACTGCCAGTACACACATATACACTAGAGAGAGAAAGAACGTAAACCGATCACGAAGCACATCGAAAAGAAAATGAAACTATGCAACGGATATCAGTCGCTTTTATAGCCCTTTGTGTTTCTTTATTATGTTTGTGTGTTCTCTTACTAGTATGTGTGTGTGCCAGCGTATGGATGTGTTCAATTTTTTAAAAACGGTAATTGAATGGGCTGCAATTCGAAACTGCTGCGATCTGTAACTTTCCCTGATTGCCAAAATAATCAAATTTTTACTTACATCTGTTTGTCTACGTGTATTACTGATGAATTTTGAATTTTTTGTTTTAATTGGCGTGCAGTTTTTTTATTATTGGCAATTACTTTTGCGATTTCAATGTTTTTTGTTATTGGAATGTATGTATTTGAATAATGTCTAAGTTTGTATGCGGCGTGTTGTTCTCTCTTATAAAATCAAAACTAAAAACAAATTTGATTCTTGACATCAAAATCAGGGGAAGCCCAAAAATACACCCACGAAATAATTGGGTTTCTTATCTCGATACCAATTTCGATTCCAAACCGATACCGATCTCGATGGAAAACAAATCGATGAACGTTAAACATTCGCTGGCTCTTTGAAATAGATATATGTACATGCATATACCTATGTATATAATACTTTACATAGTATACGTCTTCGGTGTTAGACAAATTTCGAGATGCTTTTTTTCTTACTTTGTGAGCCGCAGTAAATGTGATATTTCATTGTGTCATTAACAGCTAGATCGGTCAAGAATATCACACAGCTAACATAAAAACAATTAAACCAATTGGAACTTTTAATTAGATTTTCTTGTTGTTTTTTGGCACATTTCTTAAAATGTTTACTTTTGCTGATTACTTTTTGTATGACTAAGCATCGGTTAAAACGATCGGTAGACAACGAGATTTAAGAATCGATTGAGTAGCGATAGCAAATGTACAACTATCGCCTCGCCAAAATTAAAATCAAAAACTTGTTTTTAATGTTTAATTTGATGATCGAAATCCGTTTATACCTAACTTATAGAGTAAAATTATGTATATTATTCTCATTTCTTGGCTAGCTTTAACTTCTCGGAACCGAAAATTACACCAGTATCGACCAGTTTACGTTTCATGGCAAACGGATTAACCGAATTTAGTGGTGTACGTTGCTCCGAGGTTTCCAAAGATTTGCCAGATGGCAACAACTCAGTCTCGCTTTCTCCAAATATATTTTCTTGAGTGTCCAAGGTGGCAGCTGCAGCCGGTTCTGGGGTCAAGGGGCGAGATGCAGTAACTGTCTTGAAGAGATTGGGCGAGTTGCTGAAACGTTTCAAAGCACCACGTTTTGCTGAGCTCAACTCCATGGTTTTTGGGGCTAACTTGGGGCCGCTATTACTGCTAGACGATGTTGGTGTCATTGGCAGAACTATAGTGGCAGATATACCACTGGCTCCTAGTAGATTCTGTTGCTTTCTTGCCTCCTGGAATGCTTCCAATTGAGGCAGAAGTTCACAAAGACGATCCGAGAGATGTATACGTCCCCGCTTTGTGGCATATTTAACAGCAAGTTGAAGGAGATCTGGACATCCAATAGATTCAATTAGCTCCCGGGCCCGGGTTTCGCACTCACTGCTACAGGCCAAAGCAAAAAGGCTACAGAAAAGAACAGAAATTAATGCAAAAAAAAAAATATATATAATAAATTAGAGAATTTATATTTAAATAATTACATACCTAATGGCTGTTTCCTTTTGTATCTTTTCCCCTCCCTCCACTTGCATTAAACTGGCACGTAATAAAGAATCCTCCAGTTCGGACTTCTCCGTTTCCAAATCACACAAGGGTATTTGCATACGAAGTTCATGGAGCATAGGACGCGGATTGGTCATAGGATAAGATGTGCCACGACATAGCACCGCCTGTATAATCTGCCTGAGCTCAGATACAGCCACCACAAAATAATTGTTGGACACACTGGAACTCTGCTTCATGGTATCGCATATGGGGAACCATGCATTGCTGCTCTTCCTGTAAAGCTGGACAAGACCCATATTGTCCGCCATGGCGGGTGATCCAACATCACTGTAACCCAGCCAACTGATATGACGACCTGGAGTAAGCGGTACTGGAAGATGTTCTACACGTAAGCTTAACCCATTAATAGTAACCAGCATGGCTGACAAATGTTGTTGCGTTTGGCTGGGACTTGAGGAATGGTAAACAACCATCAAACTATAATCATGCCCAATTAGACTGACCACCGGACCCGGTATGGTCAACATTTCACGTTGTGTACCCATTACACTGAAAATGCGAAGGAAATGGGAGCTTGTGGCTGCGGCAATAAGGCGACTGGTGGCCACCACTGCCTCCACAGATTCACAATCGGGCAGATTCAAGGACCATTCCTTATTACCGGCTGCGGCTAAAGCAATGACCACAAGTTTGCCAGACTCTGTCGAAGCCAAGGCTAAGGCACTGCGACTCAAACTGGCCAAATTGTGTTGATTATAATTGCTTATGTGAAGTGCATGATGAATGCTAGCATCGTGGAACTCCACATCTATAGATCCATCACCGGATGTGGGATTTACATGGCCAATGACAATGCCTACATCATTCCACACAAGATATCTATGTTCCAGATCCATTGGCGTGGCGGTGGGTTGAAATGCTGGTTGCTGCCTAAAAAGTTTCACCTGAATGGGGGCAGGAGCAACATGTGCACTTACTCCGCTGCTAGCCAATGAGTGCTGGGAGTTCTCATCTAGATTTAAAACATTCCGTTTTAATTTTTCTAGACTAACACCATCACCATCATCATCAGCATCAGCATTTCCAGTGGCTTCCTCAGCCTCGTATATATAATCATCGGCGTCCAACAGTTCATCCTGAGCCTCTTCAATGCCTCCTTCGCCAGTGCCGGCTACTTGATCGCTTAGAACCATTGTACCTAATTGTCCAGTGGCATCACAAAAACCCAATTCATTCTCTTTGCCCGTATGCCAGGCCAAGCTTGTGATGGCATTGCAGTCACTGGGTGGTCCTTCCACGTGAAGTGGTTTCTTCTTTTTTATATCAAATATACTAATCTCTCCACCAGTTGTGCCCGCAGCTAGACGCTCACCATTCGGTGAGTAAGCACAGCAGCTATAATTGCTGGTCACATGGTCATCAATGAGTCTATAAGATTCTTCCCAATTGGATGTATTAAGGACGATAATTTCCTTGTCCAAGACGTAGGCCAATTCCTCTCCGCGTTGAGGCTCAAATGTAGGCGTGCCAAAGAGTTTGGCACTTTCAAAGGTATTGATACGTGGTAAACCCTCTATGCTCTTTAGTTCCTTAGCTGTCTCAAAATTCCATACCTTTAGATGGCCATCTCCGGATACCGAGGCTAATAGTTTCCTTTCGGGAAACAGATCCAAGGCCAAAACAGGACCCTGATGGCCCTCCAGTGTGATTTCATTGCCGGTGCTTTCTCCACGCAGCACCTTAATCGTAGTATCTTCGCTGCCAGCAGCTGTATAACCACCACAACATCGCAGACAAGTGGCTGGGGCTGTAAACCTCATCAATATGCCATCGCTATCCATATCGGGAAATGTGTACGCATGCACTGTATTCCGATCCGTAGAGGCCAGTAGCCTTGTACCCGTGTGGGCAATACACATCACAAACTCACCCAGGCAAGTTGAACGGGGATCATCATCGCTGATGCATGTCCAGTGACGGATATCACCATCTGTGCCGCATGTGATTATGAATTCCCCATCATTGGGGGTATATAGAAGACCTGTATGGCCATCTGTGTGGGCATAACGTAGACAGCTACTCGCAAAGGTCATTATTGTATTTTGATATTAAATATTTTTGGTCGCTGCTAATATTCGCGCCAGAAATAGAGATGATCCTGCTTCTTGTAATCGATGTTGAAATCGGCAATGGACAAGTAACAGTTATCGAAAATCACAGTTACAATTTGGTGTATCCGATATATGTAGATCAAACATGGTAACAAAATATTAACAATTATAGCAATTCTTGCCAAATTATAATATTTGCAGTGATATTATTAAATTTGAATTATTGCAGATACCGAGGGACAGCGCTTTGCAGCACAGTGTTGCCTATCGATAACGATAACAGGGCGAGCGACAACCCTGACGACTGTGACGTGGAAAACGAAAGCAGCAAAAACACGAAGATTCGGCACGAAATCTCTTCTTCCTCTTCACAATTTCCAGGTCAGCAATCAAAATCGGTTTTGTGTCTGCTGCACGATTAACAATTGCAAAACAAAATAAATTTAAAAAATGGTGAGTTAAACTAAGTATTTTTATATCAGTTTAATTAACATAATCGTTTGTGCAGCCTGCTCCTGCTAGTTCCACATCCGTTGGCAGCGGTTCACGCTCGCCTAGTAAATTGTCGGCGCCACGTAGTGCCGGAGCTGGAGGTGGCAGTACGCTGAAACAGCGAAAGACAACCAGCAGTAATACGGCGGCTAGAAGTCGTGCTCCAGGTGGTGCTGGCACTGGTGGAATGTGGCGCTTTTACACAGACGATTCCCCCGGCATTAAAGTGTAAGATGATCTAAACTAATACAGGTGTCATACATGTATTACCTTTAACTTTTTTCTTGTTAGTGGTCCCGTGCCCGTGCTGGTCATGTCTCTCCTGTTCATCGCTTCCGTCTTTATGCTGCACATTTGGGGCAAATACAATCGTTCTTAAGCAATTTGATGCGTAGTCCAATAGAAATACTTTCACCTCAACGAACGTGAACAGAGACACACACACACACTATTGTCAACGTCATCAGATTTCTTCGTCACATACACACACACACACATAGTTTTCAATCAACATTCCCGTTGGTTGAGGTTCTTGGTGTTTTCCAATTGAAATTAATTAAATTACCTTAAGTTTAAGTTAAAAACGTCGTCATTTTTGTCCAAAATTAATTTCCTAAAACATTAGTTTTTCCTGCGAATAACTGCATTCTGTGGAAGTTAAAGAGAACAGGTTGTTGGCAGGCAAAAGCAAATTTCATTCCACAATTTATCGTGGTCATGTGCATTATAAACAAAAAGAAACAAAAAAAAAAAAAACGAAAGATTCCGCGCGAAACCGTCGCCATTCAAAATTTGTATAAAAGTGTTAAGATCAAATAAATTTTGTATGAAACTAATAGCTTAATACGATGAATGACTATGAAAACTTAACTAAGTGTATCAGATAAACAACTATGTATATAAATTGATCCAATAGAATTCACTCATTGTGCTTGCAGATATAAATCAACTTATTCCATTTCGCCAATTTCAAAGAAATATCATTTATTCAGAAGTTGATTTAATAGATTCACTTACCAAAAACTGAAATATTCCCCTTTACGAAAGTATTTAAATTCAATTTATGTACATTGATTCATGAGTTCAGTTTTTATTTTAATTCGATCAATTTTTTACCCATAAATTCTGTTTCTTTAAAATATTTGAGACGCTGTTTGCACCTTTGTTCCCTGTGATCCTTGTGGCCACACAATAGGCAACAATGTTGAGATGACTTGAATCTCTTGGCCCTTTTCAGTTTCAGTTTTTCAA
The DNA here is from genome assembly GCA_018150375.1 of Drosophila sturtevanti. Taxonomy (NCBI): domain Eukaryota; kingdom Metazoa; phylum Arthropoda; class Insecta; order Diptera; family Drosophilidae; genus Drosophila; species Drosophila sturtevanti. The sequence continues at coordinate 9,403,969 of JAECWJ010000317.1, read as the reverse complement.
GCATTTTACATTTGGTTTCAATGTGGCCTCGGTTACCACAGATCTTACATATCTGTTTTGTCTCATAGAATGAGCATTCGTGATTCTCCTTTTGTGTACAACGTCTGCAATTTGGACAATGGACATAAAATGGTTTAACGCACGTATCACAAAGTGGACAATGCCTGTAGGTTTGGCCATTTATTGAGGAACACTTTTGACAGAGATCACAATGCCAGTTGGCACTTGTGTGTTTTCGACACTTCTCGCAATATTTATAGCCTTCTCGCGTTGTAAGATGAAGCTTATCCAATGGAACATTGGTAAAAAGACGAACAGGTGAACCTTGGGAGCGACTCTCTTTTCCCACATTTGTGTATCTTGCGTGATTCGTATAATTAAATTTATAGTCGGACATCTCCATCTCGGGCATTTGTTGCCTGATATAAGACAAATGAAAATATGGATATATCCAAAATATGTTCAAAGGTGTCAATGGGATTTGATTGACACGATTGTGCAGGAGACGCAGTGAATGCAGAGTATGCGCAATTAATTCAGTGCGACAACCAAATGGAGGATCTGTGACTATTAATACACGATCAGTAGTACTGAAATGTAAATATGTAAAATAGAGTGAGGATTAATTCCCATTAAAACTGCATTAACAAAAATACCTACTTGGAACATTGAAGGAATTCCTTAAAGGGTTCATGACTGTATAAGAAATGATTATTGCACATATTATATAGACAAAACTCTTTGGGTCCTAAATAACTGGCGAAACGCTCATCCAAATCCAAGAGGAAACTTTTCATATCTTTGCATTTATCCCTCAAATGGAAGTGCAAACGGGGTGCTCCCATGCAGACAACTTTCCTAATTAGCAAAAGGATTCAAAAGATTATATTACACAATTAATAAATAAGTCTACCAACGTTATTTCCAATAGTCGGCATTGATCGGCAAGGAAGGTCAAAGCATCGGCATCAAAGAAATATTGAGCATGAACTGCATCCTGATCAAGAGCTTGCATGGCAAGCGTTGGATCCCGATTTTCTGATAGACCAACGGTATCTTGATGTGGGTGGTTCCGCCTGGTAGGTTCTCGTTTAGGTGATTCTCCCTTCCATTCTGAAGCCGGCATATAAAATTTACAGAGCTTGCCGTCTCTATGGGCTGAACAGGCATAGTAACCTTGGTTGGGCTTTTGTGATTGGCCATAGAAAAGAATGGTCGGTCCGTGTGTGCAGCTCGGATGCTGATCGACTGCCTCCGCGTCGTCTTCCTCAATTTGTATCAAGAGTTTTTCGCTCTGATGGTTATTTTTCCACATTTTGTCTTGATTTTTTAATACCATTCTGTATTTTGGAAATTTTTGTTATTTGATTACCATTGAAATTGACCAATACAAAACCAAAACAGCTGGTTTAATCGAGTATTGCCTAACACCGAAAACTATCGATTTTCTATTTCAGTGCTAAAAGCCATCTTTCAGAAATATATTGCGGCATAATTCTTATGTGTGGTGGGATACGTTTTGCATTTGCCTTTGGCATCAACGAGAGCGACAGAGAAGACTAGTACAAATAACACAAATTGAAGCTATTCAAAAGCGAGTTTACAACTTTTCTTGGTGGGTAAAATTTCTTACAGTGTTCTTTTCAATTTGAGGTTTTGATGGAAAGAGCACGTGGAAAAGTGAAAATTTTAAAATAAATTAAAAAGTAAGAAAGAATGCAGAAATTGTTGGAATATGAATCCGCGAAAGTGTCGGCAGCGTCTAGGGCCATGATGAATCCATTGAATTCCGATCCAAAGTGTGAATAATGCCATGGTAAGAAGAAATTAAATTTATTTGGCATTGAAGGGAAATATTTGATGATTGTTCTTTTTCTGAAGAGTCGAATACTAGGGTTTCCTTAGTATTCTCATCTTGTAGAAAGAATAAGAACGGCCAACTGATTTCTACAAATTTAAGCATGTAATTTGCATATGGTATGCTACTAAGCTTAACAAAATTCCATCACTTTTTTTTCTAGATGAAGAAAACACGTGGCGCAATTCGACGCGTCTCCGCCAGCTCTCAAAGGTTTGTGTTATAGTAGCAACAATTTATTTATTAATTAATTGATTTACATGATGATAAGTTCAATCTGAACAAAGTGCTGTTGATTTACAACTTAAAAATTAACCAAAAGGATTCTGAAATAACTTTTTAGTGAAATGGAAATGGAGGCAAAAGCTATCTAGCAATCGAACTAACCCAATTTTCTTCTTCCTTTTCTTTATAGAATTGGAGGTTATGGCTGAACCACCGGCATTGGCATTTAGATAAATGGTAAGTGTGCGCTTTAATTTATACCAAATACATAAATTGATAGTTTTCAAATGATGAATGTAATTACCGTATGACTTTCGTGATAACAACAATTATGGCTGCAATTATTGCAACTGATATACTTTAGAAAACTGCAAATTCTGACAATTTATCTTTGAGATTTATTAATTTTTATTTGTATTTTTTTTTTTTTATTATTTTAGCGTTTTGCCGTGAGAGAAAAATGAAAACAACTCTAAAATGCCTTAATGTGTGATGCCTGCAGGTAAATAATTTAACAAAAATTCGGTTAGTCAGGAAAATCAAAAACCAAAAGTTAACACTTGATTTTTGGTTCTTGTTTAGTCTGTTCAGTATAGATATATATATTTAATTGATGAAATTAATTACCGTATGATATTTGTGATAACAACTTTTTATGGCTGCAATTATTGCAACTGAATTTAATTATGAAAATCAGACAATTTATAGCCTTGTAAAATGTTAAACTAATTAAGAAATATGTTCATTGTTTTTAGGTCTATATCATATCATATCGGATCAGCCTTGGGAAAAGGATTTGTTGAAATTATTTAATGGGAAAGAAAGGTAAGATAAATGTATACATTAATATACTTAAACATTAACCCAAACATTTCATTTCTATATCCTATACATTCTCAATGAGATTCATATGATGAATACCTTTTATCTATTAACTTTCGTTCTACTGAGTAGAAAATGCGGAAAAACTTTACTGAACATAAAATCATTTAAATTTAACTTGAGATATTATTTTTTGTTATTTGAACTAATTGGAGTTTATCTTATTTACATTTGTTTTCAGATATGTATATGACAATTGAATTCAACAAATTTATAAAAAAGTAAGTTTAAATTTCTTAACAGTTAAGAAAAAATATATTTCCTCATCTTGATGATAAATATAATCTGAAAGCTATGCTGACCAACCAATCAAATTAACCAAAAGGATACTGATAAAATAAATTTAAAAATCCGAATTTTTGAATTTCGCATTTCGATTTTTCACTAATCGTCTTTTTATATTTTCTTGCAGGAAATCTACGAAGACTCCTGATGGAATATAAAATATTAGTTTTTAATCAGGTAAAGATAAAAATTCTTAATTTCTTCAAAATAATAATTCTATGATGTTACTTTATTATTAGTATAGTTCATTAGAATCAAATATGTTACAAACTTTATAAAGCTGATTTTTATGTAAATTGTTTTTACATTTTTAAATGATGTGTTTTTGTTCACCAATTGTGATTTCTATTTTCTATTTATAGGTGTATATATTTCGATTTCATTGGATCTTTCAAAGTTTTCCAGAAAAAAGGGGTACGTTTTATTTCAAACTTTTTTTTGGTTTATTTTCAAAAGCGTTTTCTTCTGATGAAGTCTATAAAGCCTATCAGGGTCCCTCTTCTGAGTAGAACCCTAAAACAACCATGCTGTCCACATATCCCTGTCTGAATGAAACGCCTTTGAATTTGAACGATAAAGACATCTCGAAATGACATATCAAAAGTCTGTTGTACTTATAGCAGCTATCGTACATTTCTCTTTTCAGATATGTAAATATATAGATATATATTGAGGAGGAATTTGGCTAATGATGTAGTTAGAATCGAATAGAGAACCTTAAGGTGAGATTAAATATATTTGGTAAAAGATTGTTGAAAATAGATTACAAATATCGGACGCCTGTTTAGAAGGTTTTATAAGCGTTTTTCTGATGAATTCTATAAAGCCTATCAGGGTCCCTCTACTGAGTAGAACCCTAAAACAACCATGCTGTCCACATATCCCTGTCTGAATAAAAACGCTTTAAAACATTTTATGGACACACACAACAACAACACATTCTCAAATTATTAATAAGTGTTATTTAATATTTCTCTTTTTAGGTTTAAAAGCCGATTACGCTTAAATCATGGTTAAATTAACTCGAATCAAGTAAGGTAATAAAAGAAACAAGATATATTCAAATTTTTCGAAATAGATTTAACGTGATGAGAGCCCCTTGCGGGCATTTTATAACCAAGCATAAATCATGCGGACTTTAATTTTGTCTTCTTTCCCAGACTGATAATTTAATTTGAGCCTGTTTGATTTAAGTAAATTATTAAGTATAATTATATATTAACGCATTTCAATTTCTTGTTTACAGGTTATTATCACGGATACATAAGAGATATCTGGCTGCTAGCGGCGTCGGCTTTAACTTGATATTTATGGAATAAAATTGTACATCAAACTTCTAAAGGAAGTCAAATCAATTGATTGTTTTTATTTTATTTAACAATGGATAAATAATGGAGCAGCAGCACAGTTATAGGAAATGTAAAAGAGAAAAATACTAATCGAAAATTGGAAAAATGGAATACACATTTTTACAAAATTTATGGAAAATAGGAATGGGAAAGGACGTAAAAGGTGATTCAATTAGATTTTTATTCAAGTTCCGATCTGTTTTTATTATAACCTTTTATGAAATACAACAAGTACATGTCGTCCGATTAAACAGAATCTATAAAGGCAGCTCAAATTACATATATAGCTAATGTCTGTCCGGTTTTTCTGCATGAAATTTTCTAAACCGGAATATCTTTTTTGTATTCCCCAATATTATCAGATTTATCCGTTTGTTGTCCGTATAAAAACATTTCTGTAAGATGGGCTTGAATCAACAGAGTCGAGTTTAATTAGATCTCGGATAATTTATTACCATATATGATTATATTATAAATAAAATAGGCAATTTTATAAAGTCTTGTTCCAGCAAGATTTTTTTGGTTTGGGAAAGTGGGTAAGAAATATAAAATTAGCACTTAACAGCATCATTTGCGAGCGCTGTTAACTTTACAGTATCATTTGCGATACTGTGAATGTTATCGATAACTTTGGATATCCTTTTTTAGCGCCGGTTTTAAAACTACGGTTTTAAATGGTTTAAAATCAGATTTAATATATGTTTCAATGAAATGTATTTAGCTACTTGGATAATACAATAACAAAATATTTGGTGGTAACTACCTTATTGGCAAATGTTAATGCAACTCAAATTATATTCTGACATACATAATATGCATACATTGTGGGTGTGTGTGAAAAACACATTTTACTGATTACTTTTTTCAGAGAGTGCTCTTTCTTGTAGTCCATTTTCTTGGAATTTCCTCGTTTTTAAAGCCTGCAAAGCGGCATCAATTTATCATGTTCACATAAGCGGAAGTTGTACTACGAGTCTCATACATACATGTGCCCTGCCATCCGTAAGGACAACAACAACAGCTAGTAAAAAGAAGCACTCGGCACGAGGTTTTTTGGTGGTAGGCAGGATGAGAGGGCTTTGCGGGCTTGGGTCATGGTGGTACAGGGGGGGTTATAGGGACGGAGACGGGATTCTGGGAGGGTGTCACAACTATTTTCAACATTGTGCACACATTTCATTCATTGAGTGCATGCTCAAACATGAACACAAGAAGAAGGAGCACAGAAGAAGTCTGAGCATATTTACAACTAGTTACGACAGACAGACATAAAGACGGACGGTCGGACGGACGGACGAGCTGTTAAAAAGCACTTTATACACTTTTATGAGATTTTATGGGGCATTTTAAATGTCAGTTAGTTGATAATTATCTTCCCAAAGAATGCACATTTTGTGCAATCAATTGAATGAATTCAATTGAGAATTTTTCATTTCCTTTCCAACCGAAAAAAAAAATACAAAAATTGAAAGAAAGGAAACCTCAATACCAAAACCAATGCAAACTTATTGACAACTCCACTCGAATGAGAAATGGCGAAGGCGGCGGAACGGAAGGAACTATTGGGTGTTTGTGTCTTGTCTGCGCCTTTTGCCAAGTCGTCGAACTTCCTTTTTTTTTTCCTTTTTCTTTTTTGGTTTTCACTTGATATGTGAATGTGACGACGACAAACGACATGGCCATGGCTGCGCTTTTCCACTGTACTGATAAAGATAAGGCCAAAGGAGTCGTCTTCGACAACTCTGAAGAACTCTCAAGAACACACTCTCTCTCTTTTCTTTCTCTCTCTCTCTCTCTCTCTCTGGTAGTGTGTGTATGTATGCATGTTTGTGTGAAGTCAAATCGAATCGAATGAAAGAAGAAAAAGTTTTACCCTGACCATTGCGGTTGTTTTTTGTGACAATTTATTTTCTATGCTTTGGCGTTTGCCTTTCAACAAATCGAAAAACTATTAAATTGGGCAGCAAGCCAGTAAAAAAAAAAGAGAAAATTTTCAAAATAGTTTTCCAGTTAAAACGAAACGTTAAATACTCTATAATGTATGGAATTATGGAATGTCATATAAGGTTTAATTGAAGAGTATATGATTATGGATTTATCATCTATCAAATCAATAGTTTTTCTCCAATTTAAATCGAAAAACTATAAAAAGATAGAAAAAATTGAATTGAAATTTCATCTTTGTTAGGGTATTAAAAACCGGTTGAGGGTGAAAGAGAGTGAGAGAGGGTGAGAGAGTGACAGAGAGATAGAGTGAGAGACAGGCTTGACAGTCACGCGAATTCTCACAACTATGGTTTTTGGCACATTTGATTTGGCTAGAACTTTTCACCTTTTCACCAAGCATGAGATAGATGATAGAACGAAAGTAACAAGAACAACAACAAAAACAACAAGAACAAACACGATAGGAATACAACGACGACGTCAAGTTAATTGGATGTGCCGAGAGTGTCCAAGGCAACACATTCCAGCGATAAGGATCAAAAGTAAACCCTTGTGTGTTGCTTTTGGTTTGCTTTCAAGCATTTTGAGGCAAACAAACAGACATTAACACATGCTCCTGCAGCTCGTTTATCTGAATAATCAGCAAATATGTGTGAATAGGGAAGCTTTCCGACACCTAATAAAAATGAAATCTACTGCAGAACTAGATAGAGATAGAGAGAGAGAGAGAGAGGGAGGAAAAGAGCGAGGGAGAGCAACTGAAAAGGAAGTCCTCTAGCAAATTGGGCGGGCGGGACATTTTATTTTATTTTTTTCTTTTTTTGTGTGACACTAAACTAATTAAAAGTTTTGAGGTCTATGCAAGTCAGAGTGGAGTCCATATGGGAACGACTACGACGAAAAATTCTTAGAAATTACGCATTGAAATCACGTAAATGTCAGGGTAAATTTAATCAGCCAAGGCATCAGAAAGTGTGCGGCTGATGCTAAACAAAAATTAAATTTAGCCAACATAACCAAATCAAGGGACCACCCAACAAAAAAGGAAGAAAAAAAAAACCAACAAAAAAACAATTTCAACCAAGCAAGCGACTCGACTGTCAAAAGGACGAAAAAAGAAATAAAAATTTGCACACAAACTACGTGACTTCAATTTCTCACTAACTACCGAGGGGGGAATCCCAAAAAGGTGTGAGTAAATGTATCTGTATCTGTATCTGTGTGTGTGTGTGTGTGTTTGCTCACACCGTGTACAACTTTTAATCCTTTGCACTTTTGTCAATGTCAGACGAGATATAGTCAAAGCTAGCCAATGACAAACACTAAAAAAAAGGTGAAAAAAAAAAACAGGTGGAAAAATAAAACAAAGTAAAATATATTTAGTAACGAAGTTTCTATACACTTACCCACAAAAGTTTACAACTAGGACTTATAGTTAAAGAGTAAAAATTTACATCTCTACATGTAAAATTTACAATGAGAATTTAGAACTTTTAATTATTAATTTTTTTTAATTAATTTATTTATTGGTTATTTTTAAAAAAATCTTGTTCTAAACAGTTGAGCTGATCAAGTTTAATACTCTTCCAAGGCAACTATATACATGCATGTATAGTATGTATATAACATTCGATTTTGGTAAAATCTTTTATTTGCTGTTTGTTTTTTTTTTCGTTCCAAAGATTGCCTTCCTCACAAATCCAAATAGGAGCAATCGCAACCGCCACCACCGCACCACAATGACATTTCAGTTTTGTCAAACTAGAACGATTGAGCATCGAGAGAAAAGGGCCAATAAAATTAATTGATTTTTGCGTTTTTCCAGTATTCGGTTTACTTTTTTTTACCTTCCTCTTTTTTGCATTTTTAGCGCGGTGATTTTGATTTTGTATTTTTTCTTTCGTTCTTTTTCCTGTTAACCGCATTTGATGGACACATGGTCGTCCTAGTAAGTGAAGCAAGGATGTAAAACAAAGCTATTACAGTAAAATGTTTAACCAAGGATATACAATAAAGTTAAAGATTTTTTAACCTAAGGAAACAATCAAAGTTCTTCAAGAAATAAGGATACACTTCTTCTGCTTCTCTTTCTAAGAAAGATTACGCCCATGGATTTTCTTGGTATTTGCATTTTGTATTTGCAATATTCAGGTAAGTTAACAGCTTCTTTTCTATACTTTATTTTATTTTTTTTTTTGTATCTCTTGCTGCTGTTTCGATTTACTTGTGATCCTTGGGTGATTTAATACCAATTTGAACAATTTCACACAGCGCAAAAAAGGAAATAACCAATTGTAAGCATAAACGCTTTCAACCATTTTATCCCCTCCCCCTCCCCCTCCCCGCTTGCCTTATTTGCTGATATATTTTACTTATTTTTTCTTCTCTGCTCGGTATTGATTTCCATTTTTATTAACAAGCATTTAAATGCAATGAAGTGAAATATGAGTAGCATGGCCTGGGAATATATATACGTATACATATATATGTACCTATATAAATATTTATATACCCTGCAGATTGCTATAGTGTTTAAAGTGTATGCATCTCTGCTTTATATTTGGTAAGTATATTTAAAATTGTTGTGGATAGATTGAAATATCTTAATGTGGATATGGCAAACCCTAAAGAATCTGTTATTAACTTGGGTTAATGCAGAAACCGAAAAAGAAAACATAAAACCTGAAATTGAATTGTGATTCTGAAATCAATATGGCAACGCTAAAAGGAGCCCATTTCTGCCTTATTATCAAGAAAAAGCAAAGTCGTCCAACTTTGGTAAGTATTCAATTTAAATATTTGTTTTATATTAATTTTTAAAATTAAATTAAATAAATAAATTAAGTTAAAAAATAAGTATGAGACACAGAGTACAACATATATTATGTTAAAGTCGATGTGGCAACGCCAAAAGAATCAGCTGTTCTATGTACAAGATCAATCTTGTTTTATATGCAATTATACGAGCTATTAACGAATATCCTAGCTTGATTTTGATTCAGAATATGTTCATTAATTCTGTAAAAAAAATATGTAATGTCTTCATTGAATATTTCGTTTTGCATATTTCTACTCTCAGTTGTGTGGTATCTGCAAGTCGTTCCTCTGATTTAATATATGGGCATTTTCTTGTTGTTGTTGTTGTTGTGGCTGTTTCTGTTGCTGTTGCTGTTGCTGTGGCTGTTGTATTCTATATAGTGTAGATGGCATTTTATGAATGATTTAACCTCCTGCTACTATTTGCTGGTTACTGGTTGTTGGCTTGTTAGTGGTGGGTCTGGTGGGACAGCTCGTGGTGCTACAGCTACAGTGATGCCTAACAGTATCGTCTGTTATTGCTCTTGTTCCGGTTGCCTGTTGTTGTGTGTTTGTATGTATTTGTGTGTGTCTTTTTTTTTTTTTTTTTTTTTTGGTTTGTTTTGGTTGTATTTCTTTCTTTCATACATACATATGTCAGTGGCGTAAATGAAAATGCAAACGGGGCGTATGATTAATGTGGTTTACATATGAAAACGATGCGAACTCCCACCAACCCCCCCGCCCCACTACCACCATCACCTACCTACTACTGGCCACTCTGTCTCTGTCTCTGTTACTGTCCCTGTCTCTGGCTGGTGTTTGTATTTCGTTGGCTATGGCAGTGCTTATTCAATAATTTATAGCCTGGCAGCCGCAGCAGCCACTTACAATGTCAGAAAAATATGCATAAAAGTATTACATGTATGCCCTTCTCCCCTCCTTACCAACCCCACTCGCCCCGCCCTTACTCACTACCTCACTACCATAACAAGAAAAGCGAAAGGAAGGAATCTATATACATACATATGCATGTACACATATATCCTCTGAACAAAATCAGAAATCACAATAATGAATAATCGAATTATGGTTAATATTCATGATAAACTATAAATAAGAGAATTGAGAACGAATTTAAACTATGCTACAGAAGCCTTGAAAAGAAAACATTTGATATGGCAACGCTTGCTTAATGGATCAACGAAAACATGAAATGAATGACGAATCAGGCAAAGCTTATTTCATTCTAATCAGAGAATATATGTAATCAATATGTAATCATATAAACATAATTGGAAATCTTTCTTTTTGAGACTCTTTTCTCATCCTCCTCCCTCTTCCCCTTTTTGCTTGTTGTCTACGCTCCTGCTGCTAAATGTTTTACATCATAATCATGCATGTTTCGCGTCCGTCGTCGGCTTATCTGTAGAAACAAGAAAACAAGTCATTATCAATAATAATGCCATTTTAATTGTAATAATTATTAATACACTCGCATGAACTTGAACTGAAAGCGATAAATCTTCAGAACTCATACAGATAGAATTCGGATTTGATTCGATGCCCGTCTCCATACATTTGTCAGTATAAAATGAGCCATCAAAAGATTGGGATTGTGGGCAGCGGTCTAATTGGCCGTGCCTGGGCCATGCTATTCAGCTCAGCCGGATATCGTGTCCAACTGTATGATATTCTTGATATTCAAATTGAAATAGCTTTGGAGGAGGTGAAAAAAGAGTTGCATCGTTTAGAGGAGAAGGGATCGTTGCGCGGTCAATTGGAGGCCAAAGAGCAATTTAAATTGATTAGTGTTACTAGCAAGTTGGAGGAGCTAGTTCGTGATTGTGTGCACATACAGGAATGTATACCAGAGAAATTGGAATTGAAGCAACAGCTCTATGGCCAATTGGATGAGATTCTTGAGTCTGGAACCATTGTGGCCAGTTCAACAAGCACTTTTATGCCTTCACGTTATAGCAAAGAGCTCAGGAAAAAGCATCAGGCAAGTGCAAAGAGAAAACCAAATAAAAGAAAAGAAAAAAGGAGAAAGGACTTTTCAATTTGAATTGAAACTTTAATTTTGCTGAATGGATTGAAATTGAATTTAATTTTGCAATCAATTTA